>CM075876.1:17250700-17845918 GCA_038021265.1 Cyprinella venusta | reverse complement strand
TCGATATCTCGGCTCTGGAAGGGTCTAGAGCCGCAATTTTTGCGCGTTGGTCGAAGTCTCGTGGCCCTCTGTCAGAATCCAGAGTTTCAAGAAGATCGGAGGGGGTCAAAATTTCGGCCAAAAAAAAAAAAAATGACAGTGTTACCCCTTATGTTTTTTTTTTCAGGTCCAAATTTTGACCTTCGATATCTCGGCTCTGGAAGGGTCTAGAGCCGCAATTTTTGCGGGTTGGTCGAAGTCTCGTGGCCCTCTGTCAGAATCCAGAGTTTCAAGAAGATCGGAGGGGGTCAAAATTTCGGCCAAAAAAAAAAAAATGACAGTGTTACCCCTTATGTTTTTTTTTCAGGTCCAAATTTTGACCTTCGATATCTCGGCTCTGGAAGGGTCTAGAGCCGCAATTTTTGCGCGTTGGTCGAAGTCTCGTGACCCTCTGTCAGAATCCAGAGTTTCAAGAAGATCGGAGGGGGTCAAAATTTCGGCCAAAAAAAAAAATGACAGTGTTACCCCTTATGTTTTTTTTTTCAGGTCCAAATTTTGACCTTCGATATCTCGGCTCTGGAAGGGTCTAGAGCGGCAATTTTTGCGCGTTGGTCGAAGTCTCGTGGCCCTCTGTCAGAATCCAGAGTTTCAAGAAGATCGGAGGGGGTCAAAATTTCGGCCAAAAAAAAAAAATGACAGTGTTACCCCTTATGTTTTTTTTTCAGGTCCAAATTTTGACCTTCGATATCTCGGCTCTGGAAGGGTCTAGAGTCGCAATTTTTGCGCGTTGGTCGAAGTCTCGTGGCCCTCTGTCAGAATCCAGAGTTTCAAGAAGATCGGAGGGGGTCAAAATTTCGGCCAAAAAAAAAAAAATGACAGTGTTACCCCTTATGTTTTTTTTTCAGGTCCAAATTTTGACCTTCGATATCTCGGCTCTGGAAGGGTCTAGAGCCTCCATTTTTGCGCGTTGGTCGAAGTCTCGTGGCCCTCTGTCAGAATCCAGAGTTTCAAGAAGATCGGAGGGGGTCAAAATTTCGGCCAAAAAAAAAAATGACAGTGTTACCCCTTATGTTTTTTTTTTCAGGTCCAAATTTTGACCTTCGATATCTCGGCTCTGGAAGGGTCTAGAGCCGCAATTTTTGCGCGTTGGTCGAAGTCTCGTGGCCCTCTGTCAGAATCCAGAGTTTCAAGAAGATCGGAGGGGGTCAAAATTTCGGCCAAAAAAAAAAAAATGACAGTGTTACCCCTTATGTTTTTTTTTCACGTCCAAATTTTGACCTTCGATATCTCGGCTCTGGAAGGGTCTAGAGCCGCAATTTTTGCGCGTTGGTCGGAGTCTCGTGGCCCTCTGTCAGAATCCAGAGTTTCAAGAAGATCGGAGGGGGTCAAAATTTCGGCCAAAAAAAAAAAAATGACAGTGTTACCCCTTATGTTTTTTTTTCAGGTCCAAATTTTGACCTTCGATATCTCGGCTCTGGAAGGGTCTAGAGCCGCAATTTTTGCGCGTTGGTCGAAGTCTCGTGGCCCTCTGTCAGAATCCAGAGTTTCAAGAAGATCGGAGGGGGTCAAAATTTCGGCCAAAAAAAAAATGACAGTGTTACCCCTTATGTTTTTTTTTCAGGTCCAAATTTTGACCTTCGATATCTCGGCTCTGGAAGGGTCTAGAGCCGCAATTTTTGCGCGTTGGTCGAAGTCTCGTGGCCCTCTGTCAGAATCCAGAGTTTCAAGAAGATTGGAGGGGGTCAAAATTTCGGCCAAAAAAAAAAAAATGACAGTGTTACTTACCCCTTATGTTTTTTTTTTCAGGTCCAAATTTTGACCTTCGATATCTCGGCTCTGGAAGGGTCTAGAGCGGCAATTTTTGCGCGTTGGTCGAAGTCTCGTGGCCCTCTGTCAGAATCCAGAGTTTCAAGAAGATCGGAGGGGGTCAAAATTTCGGCCAAAAAAAAAAAATGACAGTGTTACCCCTTATGTTTTTTTTTTCAGGTCCAAATTTTGACCTTCGATATCTCGGCTCTGGAAGGGTCTAGAGTCGCAATTTTTGCGCGTTGGTCGAAGTCTCGTGGCCCTCTGTCAGAATCCAGAGTTTCAAGAAGATCGGAGGGGGTCAAAATTTCGGCCAAAAAAAAAAATGACAGTGTTACCCCTTATGTTTTTTTTTCAGGTCCAAATTTTGACCTTCGATATCTCGGCTCCGGAAGGGTCTAGAGCCTCCATTTTTGCGCGTTGGTCGAAGTCTCGTGGCCCTCTGTCAGAATCCAGAGTTTCAAGAAGATCGGAGGGGGTCAAAATTTCGGCCAAAAAAAAAAAATTACAGTGTTACCCCTTATGTTTTTTTTTTTCAGGTCCAAATTTTGACCTTCGATATCTCGGCTCTGAAAGGGTCTAGAGCCGCAATTTTTGCGCGTTGGTCGAAGTCTCGTGGCCCTCTGTCAGAATCCAGAGTTTCAAGAAGATCGGAGGGGGTCAAAATTTCGTCCAAAAAAAAAAAAATGACAGTGTTACCCCTTATGTTTTTTTTTTCAGGTCCAAATTTTGACCTTCGATATCTCGGCTCTGGAAGGGTCTAGAGCCTCCATTTTTGCGCGTTGGTCGAAGTCTCGTGGCCCTCTGTCAGAATCCAGAGTTTCAAGAAGATCGGAGGGGGTCAAAATTTCGGCCAAAAAAAAAAAAAAATGACAGTGTTACCCCTTATGTTTTTTTTTCAGGTCCAAATTTTGACCTTCGATATCTAGGCTCTGGAAGGGTCTAGAGCCGCAATTTTTGCGCGTTGGTCGAAGTCTCGTGGCCCTCTGTCAGAATCCAGAGTTTCAAGAAGATCGGAGGGGGTCAAAATTTCGGCCAAAAAAAAAAATGACAGTGTTACCCCTTATGTTTTTTTTTCAGGTCCAAATTTTGACCTTCGATATCTCGGCTCTGGAAGGGTCTAGAGCCGCAATTTTTGCGCGTTGGTCGAAGTCTCGTGGCCCTCTGTCAGAATCCAGAGTTTCAAGAAGATTGGAGGGGGTCAAAATTTCGGCCAAAAAAAAAAAAATGACAGTGTTACCCCTTGTGTTTTTTTTTTCAGGTCCAAATTTTGACCTTCGATATCTCGGCTCTGGAAGGGTCTAGAGCCGCAATTTTTGCGCGTTGGTCGAAGTCTCATGGCCCTCTGTCAGAATCCAGAGTTTCAAGAAGATCGGAGGGGGTCAAAATTTCGGCCAAAAAAAAAAAAAAAATGACAGTGTTACCCCTTATGTTTTTTTTTCAGGTCCAAATTTTGACCTTCGATATCTCGGCTCTGGAAGGGTCTAGAGCCGCAATTTTTGCGCGTTGGTCGAAGTCTCGTGACCCTCTGTCAGAATCCAGAGTTTCAAGAAGATCGGAAGGGGTCAAAATTTCGGCCAAAAAAAAAAAATGACAGTGTTACCCCTTATGTTTTTTTTTTCAGGTCCAAATTTTGACCTTCGATATCTCGGCTCTGGAAGGGTCTAGAGCCGCAATTTTTGCGCGTTGGTCGAAGTCTCGTGGCCCTCTGTCAGAATCCAGAGTTTCAAGAAGATCGGAGGGGGTCAAAATTTTGGCCAAAAAAAAAATGACAGTGTTACCCCTTATGTTTTTTTTTCAGGTCCAAATTTTGACCTTCGATATTTCGGCTCTGGAAGGGTCTAGAGCCGCAATTTTTGCGCGTTGGTCGAAGTCTCGTGGCCCTCTGTCAGAATCCAGAGTTTCAAGAAGATCGGAGGGGGTCAAAATTTCGGCCAAAAAAAAAAATGACAGTGTTACCCCTTATGTTTTTTTTTTTCAGGTCCAAATTTTGACCTTCGATATCTCGGCTCTGGAAGGGTCTAGAGCCGCAATTTTTGCGCGTTGGTCGAAGTCTCGTGGCCCTCTGTCAGAATCCAGAGTTTCAAGAAGATCGGAGGGGGTCAAAATTTCGGCCAAAAAAAAAAATGACAGTGTTACCCCTTATGTTTTTTTTTCAGGTCCAAATTTTGACCTTCGATATCTCGGCTCTGGAAGGGTCTAGAGCCGCAATTTTTGCACGTTGGTCGAAGTCTCGTGGCCCTCTGTCAGAATCCAGAGTTTCAAGAAGATCGGAGGGGGTCAAAATTTCGGCCAAAAAAAAAAAATGACAGTGTTACCCCTTATGTTTTTTTTTCAGGTCCAAATTTTGACCTTCGATATCTCGGCTCTGGAAGGGTCTAGAGCCGCAATTTTTGCGCGTTGGTCGAAGTCTCGTGGCCCTCTGTCAGAATCCAGAGTTTCAAGAAGATCGGAGGGGGTCAAAATTTCGGCCGAAAAAAAAAAATGACAGTGTTACCCCTTATGTTTTTTTTTTCAGGTCCAAATTTTGACCTTTGATATCTCGGCTCTGGAAGGGTCTAGAGCCGCAATTTTTGCGCGTTGGTCGAAGTCTCGTGGCCCTCTGTCAGAATCCAGAGTTTCAAGAAGATCGGAAGGGGTCAAAATTTCGGCCAAAAAAAAAAATGACAGTGTTACCCCTTATGTTTTTTTTTCAGGTCCAAATTTTGACCTTCGATATCTCGGCTCTGGAAGGGTCTAGAGCCGCAATTTTTGCGCGTTGGTCGAAGTCTCGTGGCCCTCTGTCAGAATCCAGAGTTTCAAGAAGATCGGAGGGGGTCAAAATTTCGGCCAAAAAAAAAAAAATGACAGTGTTACCCCTTATGTTTTTTTTTCAGGTCCAAATTTTGACCTTCGATATCTCGGCTCTGGAAGGGTCTAGAGCCGCAATTTTTGCGCGTTGGTCGAAGTCTCGTGGCCCTCTGTCAGAATCCAGAGTTTCAAGAAGATCGGAGGGGGTCAAAATTTCGGCCAAAAAAAAAAAAAATGACAGTGTTACCCCTTATGTTTTTTTTTCAGGTCCAAATTTTGACCTTCGATATCTCGGCTCTGGAAGGGTCTAGAGCCGCAATTTTTGCGTGTTGGTCGAAGTCTCGTGGCCCTCTGTCAGAATCCAGAGTTTCAAGAAGATCGGAGGGGGTCAAAATTTCGGCCAAAAAAAATGACAGTGTTACCCCTTATGTTTTTTTTTCAGGTCCAAATTTTGACTTTCGATATCTCGGCTCTGGAAGGGTCTAGAGCCTCCATTTTTGCGCGTTGGTCGAAGTCTCGTGGCCCTCTTTCAGAATCCAGAGTTTCAAGAAGATCGGAGGGGGTCAAAATTTCGGCCAAAAAAAAAAAAATGACAGTGTTACCCCTTATGTTTTTTTTTCAGGTCCAAATTTTGACCTTCGATATCTAGGCTCTGGAATGGTCTAGAACCGCAATTTTTGCGCGTTGGTCGAAGTCTCGTGGCCCTCTGTCAGAATCCAGAGTTTCAAGAAGATTGGAGGGGGTCAAAATTTCGGCCAAAAAAAAAAAATGACAGTGTTACTTACCCCTTATGTTTTTTTTTTCAGGTCCAAATTTTGACCTTCGATATCTCGGCTCTGGAAGGGTCTAGAGCGGCAATTTTTGCGCGTTGGTCGAAGTCTCGTGGCCCTCTGTCAGAATCCAGAGTTTCAAGAAGATCGGAGGGGGTCAAAATTTCGGCCAAAAAAAAAAAATGACAGTGTTACCCCTTATGTTTTTTTTTTCAGGTCCAAATTTTGACCTTCGATATCTCGGCTCTGGAAGGGTCTAGAGTCGCAATTTTTGCGCGTTGGTCGAAGTCTCGTGGCCCTCTGTCAGAATCCAGAGTTTCAAGAAGATCGGAGGGGGTCAAAATTTCGGCCAAAAAAAAAATGACAGTGTTACCCCTTATGTTTTTTTTTCAGGTCCAAATTTTGACCTTCGATATCTCGGCTCTGGAAGGGTCTAGAGCCTCCATTTTGCGCGTTGGTCGAAGTCTCGTGGCCCTCTGTCAGAATCCAGAGTTTCAAGAAGATCGGAGGGGGTCAAAATTTCGGCCAAAAAAAAAAAATTACAGTGTTACCCCTTATGTTTTTTTTTTTCAGGTCCAAATTTTGACCTTCGATATCTCGGCTCTGAAAGGGTCTAGAGCCGCAATTTTTGCGCGTTGGTCGAAGTCTCGTGGCCCTCTGTCAGAATCCAGAGTTTCAAGAAGATCGGAGGGGGTCAAAATTTCGTCCAAAAAAAAAAAAATGACAGTGTTACCCCTTATGTTTTTTTTTTCAGGTCCAAATTTTGACCTTCGATATCTCGGCTCTGGAAGGGTCTAGAGCCTCCATTTTTGCGCGTTGGTCGAAGTCTCGTGGCCCTCTGTCAGAATCCAGAGTTTCAAGAAGATCGGAGGGGGTCAAAATTTCGGCCAAAAAAAAAAAAAATGACAGTGTTACCCCTTATGTTTTTTTTTCAGGTCCAAATTTTGACCTTCGATATCTAGGCTCTGGAAGGGTCTAGAGCCGCAATTTTTGCACGTTGGTCGAAGTCTCGTGGCCCTCTGTCAGAATCCAGAGTTTCAAGAAGATCGGAGGGGGTCAAAATTTCGGCCAAAAAAAAAAAATGACAGTGTTACCCCTTATGTTTTTTTTTCAGGTCCAAATTTTGACCTTCGATATTTCGGCTCTGGAAGGGTCTAGAGCCGCAATTTTTGCGCGTTGGTCGAAGTCTCGTGGCCCTCTGTCAGAATCCAGAGTTTCAAGAAGATCGGAGGGGGTCAAAATTTCGGCCAAAAAAAAAATGACAGTGTTACCCCTTATGTTTTTTTTTCAGGTCCAAATTTTGACCTTCGATATCTCGGCTCTGGAAGGGTCTAGAGCCGCAATTTTTGCGCGTTGGTCGAAGTCTCGTGGCCCTCTGTCAGAATCCAGAGTTTCAAGAAGATCGGAGGGGGTCAAAATTTCGGCCAAAAAAAAAAAATGACAGTGTTACCCCTTATGTTTTTTTTTCAGGTCCAAATTTTGACCTTCGATATTTCGGCTCTGGAAGGGTCTAGAGCCGCAATTTTTGCGCGTTGGTCGAAGTCTCGTGGCCCTCTGTCAGAATCCAGAGTTTCAAGAAGATCGGAGGGGGTCAAAATTTCGGCCAAAAAAAAAAAAATGACAGTGTTACCCCTTATGTTTTTTTTTCAGGTCCAAATTTTGACCTTCGATATCTCGGCTCTGGAAGGGTCTAGAGCCGCAATTTTTGCGCGTTGGTCGAAGTCTCGTGGCCCTCTGTCAGAATCCAGAGTTTCAAGAAGATCGGAGGGGGTCAAAATTTCGGCCAAAAAAAAAAAAATGACAGTGTTACCCCTTATGTTTTTTTTTTCAGGTCCAAATTTTGACCTTCGATATCTCGGCTCTGGAAGGGTCTAGAGCCGCAATTTTTGCGCGTTGGTCGAAGTCTCGTGGCCCTCTGTCAGAATCCAGAGTTTCAAGAAGATCGGAGGGGGTCAAAATTTCGGCCAAAAAAAAAAAAAATGACAGTGTTACCCCTTATGTTTTTTTTTCAGGTCCAAATTTTGACCTTCGATATCTCGGCTCTGGAAGGGTCTAGAGCCGCAATTTTTGCGCGTTGGTCGAAGTCTCGTGACCCTCTGTCAGAATCCAGAGTTTCAAGAAGATCGGAGGGGGTCAAAATTTCGGCCAAAAAAAAAAATGACAGTGTTACCCCTTATGTTTTTTTTTCAGGTCCAAATTTTGACCTTCGATATCTCGGCTCTGGAAGGGTCTAGAGCCGCAATTTTTGCGCGTTGGTCGAAGTCTCGTGGCCCTCTGTCAGAATCCAGAGTTTCAAGAAGATCGGAGGGGGTCAAAATTTCGGCCAAAAAAAAAAAAATGACAGTGTTACCCCTTATGTTTTTTTTTCAGGTCCAAATTTTGACCTTTGATATCTCGGCTCTGGAAGGGTCTAGAGCCACATATTTTGCGCGTTGGTCGAAGTCTCGTGGCCCTCTGTCAGAATCCAGAGTTTCAAGAAGATCGGAAGGGGTCAAAATTTCGGCCAAAAAAAAAAATGACAGTGTTACCCCTTATGTTTTTTTTTTCAGGTCCAAATTTTGACCTTCGATATCTCGGCTCTGGAAGGGTCTAGAGCCGCAATTTTTGCGCGTTGGTCGAAGTCTCGTGGCCCTCTGTCAGAATCCAGAGTTTCAAGAAGATCGGAGGGGGTCAAAATTTCGGCCAAAAAAAAAAATGACAGTGTTACCCCTTATGTTTTTTTTTTCAGGTCCAAATTTTGACCTTCGATATCTCGGCTCTGGAAGGGTCTAGAGCCGCAATTTTTGCGCGTTGGTCGAAGTCTCGTGGCCCTCTCTCAGAATCCAGAGTTTCAAGAAGATCGGAGGGGGTCAAAATTTCGGCCAAAAAAAAAAAATGACAGTGTTACCCCTTATGTTTTTTTTTTCAGGTCCAAATTTTGACCTTTGATATCTCGGCTCTGGAAGGGTCTAGAGCCGCAATTTTTGCGCGTTGGTCGAAGTCTCGTGGCCCTCTGTCAGAATCCAGAGTTTCAAGAAGATCGGAAGGGGTCAAAATTTCGGCCAAAAAAAAAAAATGACAGTGTTACCCCTTATGTTTTTTTTTTCAGGTCCAAATTTTGACCTTCGATATCTCGGCTCTGGAAGGGTCTAGAGCCGCAATTTTTGCGCGTTGGTCGAAGTCTCGTGGCCCTCTGTCAGAATCCAGAGTTTCAAGAAGATCGGAGGGGGTCAAAATTTCGGCCAAAAAAAAAAAAAATGACAGTGTTACCCCTTATGTTTTTTTTTCAGGTCCAAATTTTGACCTTCGATATCTCGGCTCTGGAAGGGTCTAGAGCCGCAATTTTTGCGCGTTGGTCGAAGTCTCATGGCCCTCTGTCAGAATCCAGAGTTTCAAGAAGATCGGAGGGGGTCAAAATTTCGGCCAAAAAAAAAAAAATGACAGTGTTACCCCTTATGTTTTTTTTTCAGGTCCAAATTTTGACCTTTGATATCTCGGCTCTGGAAGGGTCTAGAGCCGCAATTTTTGTGCGTTGGTCGAAGTCTCGTGGCCCTCTGTCAGAATCCAGAGTTTCAAGAAGATCGGAAGGGGTCAAAATTTCGGCCAAAAAAAAAAAAATGACAGTGTTACCCCTTATGTTTTTTTTTTTCAGGTCCAAATTTTGACCTTCGATATCTCGGCTCTGGAAGGGTCTAGATCCTCCATTTTTGCGCGTTGGTCGAAGTCTCGTGGCCCTCTGTCAGAATCCAGAGTTTCAAGAAGATCGGAGGGGGTCAAAATTTCGGCCAAAAAAAAAAAATGACAGTGTTACCCCTTATGTTTTTTTTTTCAGGTCCAAATTTTGACCTTCGATATCTCGGCTCTGGAAGGGTCTAGAGCCGCAATTTTTGCGCGTTGGTCGAAGTCTCGTGGCCCTCTGTCAGAATCCAGAGTTTCAAGAAGATCGGAGGGGGTCAAAATTTCGGCCAAAAAAAAAAAATGACAGTGTTACCCCTTATGTTTTTTTTTCAGGTCCAAATTTTGACCTTCGATATCTCGGCTCTGGAAGGGTCTGGAGCCGCAATTTTTGCGTGTTGGTCGAAGTCTCGTGGCCCTCTGTCAGAATCCAGAGTTTCAAGAAGATCGGAGGGGGTCAAAATTTCGGCCAAAAAAAAAAATGACAGTGTTACCCCTTATGTTTTTTTTTCAGGTCCAAATTTTGACCTTCGATATCTCGGCTCTGGAAGGGTCTAGAGCCTTCATTTTTGCGCGTTGGTCGAAGTCTCGTGGCCCTCTGTCAGAATCCAGAGTTTCAAGAAGATTGGAGGGGGTCAAAATTTCGGCCAAAAAAAAAAAAATGACAGTGTTACTTACCCCTTATGTTTTTTTTTTCAGGTCCAAATTTTGACCTTCGATATCTCGGCTCTGGAAGGGTCTAGAGCGGCAATTTTTGCGCGTTGGTCGAAGTCTCGTGGCCCTCTGTCAGAATCCAGAGTTTCAAGAAGATCGGAGGGGGTCAAAATTTCGGCCAAAAAAAAAAAATGACAGTGTTACCCCTTATGTTTTTTTTTTCAGGTCCAAATTTTGACCTTCGATATTTCGGCTCTGGAAGGGTCTAGAGTCGCAATTTTTGCGCGTTGGTCGAAGTCTCGTGGCCCTCTGTCAGAATCCAGAGTTTCAAGAAGATCGGAGGGGGTCAAAATTTCGGCCAAAAAAAAAAAAATGACAGTGTTACCCCTTATGTTTTTTTTTCAGGTCCAAATTTTGACCTTCGATATCTCGGCTCTGGAAGGGTCTAGAGCCTCCATTTTTGCGCGTTGGTCGAAGTCTCGTGGCCCTCTGTCAGAATCCAGAGTTTCAAGAAGATCCGAGGGGGTCAAAATTTCGGCCAAAAAAAAAAAAATGACAGTGTTACCCCTTATGTTTTTTTTTCAGGTCCAAATTTTGACCTTCGATATCTCGGCTCTGGAAGGGTCTAGAGCCTCCATTTTTGCGCGTTGGTCGAAGTCTCGTGGCCCTCTGTCAGAATCCAGAGTTTCAAGAAGATCGGAGGGGGTCAAAATTTCGGCCCAAAAAAAAAAATGACAGTGTTACCCCTTATGTTTTTTTTTCAGGTCCAAATTTTGACCTTCGATATCTAGGCTCTGGAAGGGTCTAGAGCCGCAATTTTTGCGCGTTGGTCGAAGTCTCGTGGCCCTCTGTCAGAATCCAGAGTTTCAAGAAGATCGGAGGGGGTCAAAATTTCAGCCAAAAAAAAAAATGACAGTGTTACCCCTTATGTTTTTTTTTCAGGTCCAAATTTTGACCTTCGATATTTCGGCTCTGGAAGGGTCTAGAGCCGCAATTTTTGCGCGTTGGTCGAAGTCTCGTGGCCCTCTGTCAGAATCCAGAGTTTCAAGAAGATCGGAGGGGGTCAAAATTTCGGCCAAAAAAAAAAAATGACAGTTTTACCCCTTATGTTTTTTTTCAGGTCCAAATTTTGACCTTCGATATCTCGGCTCTGGAAGGGTCTAGAGCCGCAATTTTTGCGTGTTGGTCGAAGTCTCGTGGCCCTCTGTCAGAATCCAGAGTTTCAAGAAGATCGGAGGGGGTCAAAATTTCGGCCAAAAAAAAAAAAAAATGACAGTGTTACCCCTTATGTTTTTTTTTTCAGGTCCAAATTTTGACCTTCGATATCTCGGCTCTGGAAGGGTCTAGAGCCGCAATTTTTGCGCGTTGGTCGAAGTCTCGTGGCCCTCTGTCAGAATCCAGAGTTTCAAGAAGATCGGAGGGGGTCAAAATTTCGGCCAAAAAAAAAAAAATGACAGTGTTACCCCTTATGTTTTTTTTTCAGGTCCAAATTTTGACCTTCGATATTTCGGCTCTGGAAGGGTCTAGAGCCGCAATTTTTGCGCGTTGGTCGAAGTCTCGTGGCCCTCTGTCAGAATCCAGAGTTTCAAGAAGATCGGAGGGGGTCAAAATTTCGGCCAAAAAAAAAAATGACAGTGTTACCCCTTATGTTTTTTTTTTCAGGTCCAAATTTTGACCTTCGATATCTCGGCTCTGGAAGGGTCTAGAGCCGCAATTTTTGCGCGTTGGTCGAAGTCTCGTGGCCCTCTGTCAGAATCCAGAGTTTCAAGAAGATCGGAGGGGGTCAAAATTTCGGCCAAAAAAAAAAAATGACAGTGTTACCCCTTATGTTTTTTTTTTCAGGTCCAAATTTTGACCTTCGATATCTCGGCTCTGGAAGGGTCTAGAGCCGCAATTTTTGCGCGTTGGTCGAAGTCTCGTGGCCCTCTGTCAGAATCCAGAGTTTCAAGAAGATCGGAGGGGGTCAAAATTTCGGCCAAAAAAAAAAAAATGACAGTGTTACCCCTTATGTTTTTTTTTTCAGGTCCAAATTTTGACCTTCGATATCTCGGCTCTGGAAGGGTCTAGAGCCGCAATTTTTGCGCGTTGGTCGAAGTCTCGTGGCCCTCTGTCAGAATCCAGAGTTTCAAGAAGATCGGAGGGGGTCAAAATTTCGGCCAAAAAAAAAAAAAATGACAGTGTTACCCCTTATGTTTTTTTTTCAGGTCCAAATTTTGACCTTCGATATCTCGGCTCTGGAAGCGTCTAGAGCCGCAATTTTTGCGCGTTGGTCGAAGTCTCGTGACCCTCTGTCAGAATCCAGAGTTTCAAGAAGATCGGAGGGGGTCAAAATTTCGGCCAAAAAAAAAAAAATGACAGTGTTACCCCTTATGTTTTTTTTTCAGGTCCAAATTTTGACCTTCGATATCTCGGCTCTGGAAGGGTCTAGAGCCGCAATTTTTGCGCGTTGGTCGAAGTCTCTTGGCCCTCTGTCAGAATCCAGAGTTTCAAGAAGATCGGAGGGGGTCAAAATTTCGGCCAAAAAAAAAAAAAATGACAGTGTTACCCCTTATGTTTTTTTTTCACGTCCAAATTTTGACCTTCGATATCTCGGCTCTGGAAGGGTCTAGAGCCGCAATTTTTGCGCGTTGGTCGAAGTCTCGTGGCCCTCTGTCAGAATCCAGAGTTTCAAGAAGATCGGAGGGGGTCAAAATTTCGGCCAAAAAAAAAAAAATGACAGTGTTACCCCTTATGTTTTTTTTTCAGGTCCAAATTTTGACCTTCGATATCTCGGCTCTGGAAGGGTCTAGAGCCGCAACTTTTGCGCGTTGGTCGAAGTCTCGTGGCCCTCTGTCAGAATCCAGAGTTTCAAGAAGATCGGAAGGGGTCAAAATTTCGGCCAAAAAAAAAAAAATGACAGTGTTACCCCTTATGTTTTTTTTTTCAGGTCCAAATTTTGACCTTCGATATCTCGGCTCTGGAAGGGTCTAGAGCCGCAATTTTTGCGCGTTGGTCGAAGTCTCGTGGCCCTCTGTCAGAATCCAGAGTTTCAAGAAGATCGGAGGGGGTCAAAATTTCGGCCAAAAAAAAAAATGACAGTGTTACCCCTTATGTTTTTTTTTCAGGTCCAAATTTTGACCTTCGATATTTCGGCTCTGGAAGGGTCTAGAGTCGCAATTTTTGCGCGTTGGTCGAAGTCTCGTGGCCCTCTGTCAGAATCCAGAGTTTCAAGAAGATCGGAGGGGGTCAAAATTTCGGCCAAAAAAAAAATGACAGTGTTACCCCTTATGTTTTTTTTTTCAGGTCCAAATTTTGACCTTCGATATCTCGGCTCTGGAAGGGTCTAGAGCCGCAATTTTTGCGCGTTGGTCGAAGTCTCGTGGCCCTCTGTCAGAATCCAGAGTTTCAAGAAGATCGGAGGGGGTCAAAATTTCGGCCAAAAAAAAAAATGACAGTGTTACCCCTTATGTTTTTTTTTCAGGTCCAAATTTTGACCTTCGATATCTCGGCTCTGGAAGGGTCTAGAGCCGCAATTTTTGCGCGTTGGTCGAAGTCTCGTGGCCCTCTGTCAGAATCCAGAGTTTCAAGAAGATCGGAGGGGGTCAAAATTTCGGCCAAAAAAAAAAAAATGACAGTGTTACCCCTTATGTTTTTTTTTCAGGTCCAAATTTTGACCTTCGATATCTCGGCTCTGGAAGGGTCTAGAGCCGCAATTTTTGCGCGTTGGTCGAAGTCTCGTGGCCCTCTGTCAGAATCCAGAGTTTCAAGAAGATCGGAGGGGGTCAAAATTTCGGCCAAAAAAAAAAAATGACAGTGTTACCCCTTATGTTTTTTTTTCAGGTCCAAATTTTGACCTTCGATATCTCGGCTCTGGAAGGGTCTAGAGCCGCAATTTTTGCGCGTTGGTCGAAGTCTCGTGGCCCTCTGTCAGAATCCAGAGTTTCAAGAAGATCGGAGGGGGTCAAAATTTCGGCCAAAAAAAAAAAAATGACAGTTTTACCCCTTATGTTTTTTTTTCAGGTCCAAATTTTGACCTTCGATATCTCGGCTCTGGAAGGGTCTAGAGCCGCAATTTTTGCGTGTTGGTCGAAGTCTCGTGGCCCTCTGTCAGAATCCAGAGTTTCAAGAAGATCGGAGGGGGTCAAAATTTCGGCCAAAAAAAACAATGACAGTGTTACCCCTTATGTTTTTTTTTCAGGTCCAAATTTTGACCTTCGATATCTCGGCTCTGGAAGGGTCTAGAGCCTCCATTTTTGCGCGTTGGTCGAAGTCTCGTGGCCCTCTGTCAGAATCCAGAGTTTCAAGAAGATTGGAGGGGGTCAAAATTTCGGCCAAAAAAAAAAAATGACAGTGTTACTTACCCCTTATGTTTTTTTTTCAGGTCCAAATTTTGACCTTCGATATCTCGGCTCTGGAAGGGTCTAGAGCGGCAATTTTTGCGTGTTGGTCGAAGTCTCGTGGCCCTCTGTCAGAATCCAGAGTTTCAAGAAGATCGGAGGGGGTCAAAATTTCGGCCAAAAAAAAAATGACAGTGTTACCCCTTATGTTTTTTTTTTCAGGTCCAAATTTTGACCTTCGATATTTCGGCTCTGGAAGGGTCTAGAGTCGCAATTTTTGCGCGTTGGTCGAAGTCTCGTGGCCCTCTGTCAGAATCCAGAGTTTCAAGAAGATCGGAGGGGGTCAAAATTTCGGCCAAAAAAAAAAAATGACAGTGTTACCCCTTATGTTTTTTTTTCAGGTCCAAATTTTGACCTTCGATATCTCGGCTCTGGAAGGGTCTAGAGCCTCCATTTTTGCGCGTTGGTCGAAGTCTCGTGGCCCTCTGTCAGAATCCAGAGTTTCAAGAAGATCGGAGGGGGTCAAAATTTCGGCCAAAAAAAAAAAATGACAGTGTTACCCCTTATGTTTTTTTTTCAGGTCCAAATTTTGACCTTCGATATCTCGGCTCTGGAAGGGTCTAGAGCCTCCATTTTTGCGCGTTGGTCGAAGTCTCGTGGCCCTCTGTCAGAATCCAGAGTTTCAAGAAGATCGGAGGGGGTCAAAATTTCGGCCAAAAAAAAAAAAATGACAGTGTTACCCCTTATGTTTTTTTTTCAGGTCCAAATTTTGACCTTCGATATCTAGGCTCTGGAAGGGTCTAGAGCCGCAATTTTTGCGCGTTGGTCGAAGTCTCGTGGCCCTCTGTCAGAATCCAGAGTTTCAAGAAGATCGGAGGGGGTCAAAATTTCGGCCAAAAAAAAAAATGACAGTGTTACCCCTTATGTTTTTTTTTCAGGTCCAAATTTTGACCTTCGATATTTCGGCTCTGGAAGGGTCTAGAGCCGCAATTTTTGCGCGTTGGTCGAAGTCTCGTGGCCCTCTGTCAGAATCCAGAGTTTCAAGAAGATCGGAGGGGGTCAAAATTTCGGCCAAAAAAAAAAAAATGACAGTGTTACCCCTTATGTTTTTTTTTTCAGGTCCAAATTTTGACCTTCGATATCTCGGCTCTGGAAGGGTCTAGAGCCGCAATTTTTGCGCGTTGGTCGAAGTCTCGTGGCCCTCTGTCAGAATCCAGAGTTTCAAGAAGATCGGAGGGGGTCAAAATTTCGGCCAAAAAAAAAAAATGACAGTGTTACCCCTTATGTTTTTTTTTCAGGTCCAAATTTTGACCTTCGATATTTCGGCTCTGGAAGGGTCTAGAGCCGCAATTTTTGCGCATTGGTCGAAGTCTCGTGGCCCTCTGTCAGAATCCAGAGTTTCAAGAAGATCGGAGGGGGTCAAAATTTCGGCCAAAAAAAAAAATGACAGTGTTACCCCTTATGTTTTTTTTTTCAGGTCCAAATTTTGACCTTCGATATCTCGGCTCTGGAAGGGTCTAGAGCCGCAATTTTTGCGCGTTGGTCGAAGTCTCTTGGCCCTCTGTCAGAATCCAGAGTTTCAAGAAGATCGGAGGGGGTCAAAATTTCGGCCAAAAAAAAAAAATGACAGTGTTACCCCTTATGTTTTTTTTTCACGTCCAAATTTTGACCTTCGATATCTCGGCTCTGGAAGGGTCTAGAGCCGCAATTTTTGCGCGTTGGTCGAAGTCTCGTGGCCCTCTGTCAGAATCCAGAGTTTCAAGAAGATCGGAGGGGGTCAAAATTTCGGCCAAAAAAAAAAAATGACAGTGTTACCCCTTATGTTTTTTTTTCAGGTCCAAATTTTGACCTTCGATATTTCGGCTCTGGAAGGGTCTAGAGCCGCAATTTTTGCGCGTTGGTCGAAGTCTCGTGGCCCTCTGTCAGAATCCAGAGTTTCAAGAAGATCGGAGGGGGTCAAAATTTCGGCAAAAAAAAAAATGACAGTGTTACCCCTTATGTTTTTTTTTCAGGTCCAAATTTTGACCTTCGATATCTCGGCTCTGGAAGGGTCTAGAGCCGCAATTTTTGCGCGTTGGTCGAAGTCTCGTGGCCCTCTGTCAGAATCCAGAGTTTCAAGAAGATCGGAGGGGGTCAAAATTTCGGCCAAAAAAAAAAAATGACAGTGTTACCCCTTATGTTTTTTTTTCAGGTCCAAATTTTGACCTTCGATATCTCGGCTCTGGAAGGGTCTAGAGCCGCAATTTTTGCGCGTTGGTCGAAGTCTCGTGGCCCTCTGTCAGAATCCAGAGTTTCAAGAAGATCGGAGGGGGTCAAAATTTCGGCCAAAAAAAAAAAATGACAGTGTTACCCCTTATGTTTTTTTTCAGGTCCAAATTTTGACCTTCGATATCTCGGCTCTGGAAGGGTCTAGAGCCGCAATTTTTGCGCGTTGGTCGAAGTCTCGTGGCCCTCTGTCAGAATCCAGAGTTTCAAGAAGATCGGAGGGGGTCAAAATTTCGGCCAAAAAAAAAAAAATGACAGTGTTACCCCTTATGTTTTTTTTTCAGGTCCAAATTTTGACCTTCGATATCTCGGCTCTGGAAGGGTCTAGAGCCGCAATTTTTGCGCGTTGGTCGAAGTCTCGTGGCCCTCTGTCAGAATCCAGAGTTTCAAGAAGATCGGAGGGGGTCAAAATTTCGGCCAAAAAAAAAAAATGACAGTGTTACCCCTTATGTTTTTTTTTCAGGTCCAAATTTTGACCTTCGATATCTAGGCTCTGGAAGGGTCTAGAGCCGCAATTTTTGCGCGTTGGTCGAAGTCTCGTGGCCCTCTGTCAGAATCCAGAGTTTCAAGAAGATTGGAGGGGGTCAAAATTTCGGCCAAAAAAAAAAATGACAGTGTTACTTACCCCTTATGTTTTTTTTTTCAGGTCCAAATTTTGACCTTCGATATCTCGGCTCTGGAAGGGTCTAGAGCCGCAATTTTTGCGCGTTGGTCGAAGTCTCGTGGCCCTCTGTCAGAATCCAGAGTTTCAAGAAGATCGGAGGGGGTCAAAATTTCGGCCAAAAAAAAAAAAATGACAGTGTTACCCCTTATGTTTTTTTTTCAGGTCCAAATTTTGACCTTCGATATTTCGGCTCTGGAAGGGTCTAGAGCCGCAATTTTTGCGCGTTGGTCGAAGTCTCGTGGCCCTCTGTCAGAATCCAGAGTTTCAAGAAGATCGGAGGGGGTCAAAATTTCGGCCAAAAAAAAAAATGACAGTGTTACCCCTTATGTTTTTTTTTTCAGGTCCAAATTTTGACCTTCGATATCTCGGCTCTGGAAGGGTCTAGAGCCGCAATTTTTGCGCGTTGGTCGAAGTCTCGTGGCCCTCTGTCAGAATCCAGAGTTTCAAGAAGATCGGAGGGGGTCAAAATTTCGGCCAAAAAAAAAAAATGACAGTGTTACCCCTTATGTTTTTTTTTCAGGTCCAAATTTTGACCTTCGATATCTCGGCTCTGGAAGGGTCTAGAGCCGCAATTTTTGCGCGTTGGTCGAAGTCTCGTGGCCCTCTGTCAGAATCCAGAGTTTCAAGAAGATCGGAGGGGGTCAAAATTTCGGCCAAAAAAAAAAAAAATGACAGTGTTACCCCTTATGTTTTTTTTTCAGGTCCAAATTTTGACCTTCGATATCTCGGCTCTGGAAGGGTCTAGAGCCGCAATTTTTGCGCGTTGGTCGAAGTCTCGTGACCCTCTGTCAGAATCCAGAGTTTCAAGAAGATCGGAGGGGGTCAAAATTTCGGCCAAAAAAAAAAAATGACAGTGTTACCCCTTATGTTTTTTTTTCAGGTCCAAATTTTGACCTTCGATATCTCGGCTCTGGAAGGGTCTAGAGCCGCAATTTTTGCGCGTTGGTCGAAGTCTCTTGGCCCTCTGTCAGAATCCAGAGTTTCAAGAAGATCGGAGGGGGTCAAAATTTCGGCCAAAAAAAAAAAATGACAGTGTTACCCCTTATGTTTTTTTTTTCACGTCCAAATTTTGACCTTCGATATCTCGGCTCTGGAAGGGTCTAGAGCCGCAATTTTTGCGCGTTGGTCGAAGTCTCGTGGCCCTCTGTCAGAATCCAGAGTTTCAAGAAGATCGGAGGGGGTCAAAATTTCGGCCAAAAAAAAAAAAATGACAGTGTTACCCCTTATGTTTTTTTTTCAGGTCCAAATTTTGACCTTTGATATCTCGGCTCTGGAAGGGTCTAGAGCCGCATCTTTTGCGCGTTGGTCGAAGTCTCGTGGCCCTCTGTCAGAATCCAGAGTTTCAAGAAGATCGGAAGGGGTCAAAATTTCGGCCAAAAAAAAAAAATGACAGTGTTACCCCTTATGTTTTTTTTTTCAGGTCCAAATTTTGACCTTCGATATCTCGGCTCTGGAAGGGTCTAGAGCCGCAATTTTTGCGCGTTGGTCGAAGTCTCGTGGCCCTCTGTCAGAATCCAGAGTTTCAAGAAGATCGGAGGGGGTCAAAATTTCGGCCAAAAAAAAAAATGACAGTGTTACCCCTTATGTTTTTTTTTCAGGTCCAAATTTTGACCTTCGATATTTCGGCTCTGGAAGGGTCTAGAGTCGCAATTTTTGCGCGTTGGTCGAAGTCTCGTGGCCCTCTGTCAGAATCCAGAGTTTCAAGAAGATCGGAGGGGGTCAAAATTTCGGCCAAAAAAAAAAATGACAGTGTTACCCCTTATGTTTTTTTTTTCAGGTCCAAATTTTGACCTTCGATATCTCGGCTCTGGAAGGGTCTAGAGCCGCAATTTTTGCGCGTTGGTCGAAGTCTCGTGGCCCTCTGTCAGAATCCAGAGTTTCAAGAAGATCGGAGGGGGTCAAAATTTCGGCCAAAAAAAAAAATGACAGTGTTACCCCTTATGTTTTTTTTTCAGGTCCAAATTTTGACCTTCGATATCTCGGCTCTGGAAGGGTCTAGAGCCGCAATTTTTGCGCGTTGGTCGAAGTCTCGTGGCCCTCTGTCAGAATCCAGAGTTTCAAGAAGATCGGAGGGGGTCAAAATTTCGGCCAAAAAAAAAAAATGACAGTGTTACCCCTTATGTTTTTTTTTCAGGTCCAAATTTTGACCTTCGATATCTCGGCTCTGGAAGGGTCTAGAGCCGCAATTTTTGCGCGTTGGTCGAAGTCTCGTGGCCCTCTGTCAGAATCCAGAGTTTCAAGAAGATCGGAGGGGGTCAAAATTTCGGCCAAAAAAAAAAAATGACAGTGTTACCCCTTATGTTTTTTTTTCAGGTCCAAATTTTGACCTTCGATATCTCGGCTCTGGAAGGGTCTAGAGCCGCAATTTTTGCGCGTTGGTCGAAGTCTCGTGGCCCTCTGTCAGAATCCAGAGTTTCAAGAAGATCGGAGGGGGTCAAAATTTCGGCCAAAAAAAAAAAATGACAGTTTTACCCCTTATGTTTTTTTTCAGGTCCAAATTTTGACCTTCGATATCTCGGCTCTGGAAGGGTCTAGAGCCGCAATTTTTGCGTGTTGGTCGAAGTCTCGTGGCCCTCTGTCAGAATCCAGAGTTTCAAGAAGATCGGAGGGGGTCAAAATTTCGGCCAAAAAAAAAAATGACAGTGTTACCCCTTATGTTTTTTTTTCAGGTCCAAATTTTGACCTTCGATATCTCGGCTCTGGAAGGGTCTAGAGCCTCCATTTTTGCGCGTTGGTCGAAGTCTCGTGGCCCTCTGTCAGAATCCAGAGTTTCAAGAAGATTGGAGGGGGTCAAAATTTCGGCCAAAAAAAAAAAATGACAGTGTTACTTACCCCTTATGTTTTTTTTTCAGGTCCAAATTTTGACCTTCGATATCTCGGCTCTGGAAGGGTCTAGAGCGGCAATTTTTGCGTGTTGGTCGAAGTCTCGTGGCCCTCTGTCAGAATCCAGAGTTTCAAGAAGATCGGAGGGGGTCAAAATTTCGGCCAAAAAAAAAAAAATGACAGTGTTACCCCTTATGTTTTTTTTTTCAGGTCCAAATTTTGACCTTCGATATTTCGGCTCTGGAAGGGTCTAGAGTCGCAATTTTTGCGCGTTGGTCGAAGTCTCGTGGCCCTCTGTCAGAATCCAGAGTTTCAAGAAGATCGGAGGGGGTCAAAATTTCGGCCAAAAAAAAAAAATGACAGTGTTACCCCTTATGTTTTTTTTTCAGGTCCAAATTTTGACCTTCGATATCTCGGCTCTGGAAGGGTCTAGAGCCTCCATTTTTGCGCGTTGGTCGAAGTCTCGTGGCCCTCTGTCAGAATCCAGAGTTTCAAGAAGATCGGAGGGGGTCAAAATTTCGGCCAAAAAAAAAAAATGACAGTGTTACCCCTTATGTTTTTTTTTCAGGTCCAAATTTTGACCTTCGATATCTCGGCTCTGGAAGGGTCTAGAGCCTCCATTTTTGCGCGTTGGTCGAAGTCTCGTGGCCCTCTGTCAGAATCCAGAGTTTCAAGAAGATCGGAGGGGGTCAAAATTTCGGCCAAAAAAAAAAAAATGACAGTGTTACCCCTTATGTTTTTTTTTCAGGTCCAAATTTTGACCTTCGATATCTAGGCTCTGGAAGGGTCTAGAGCCGCAATTTTTGCGCGTTGGTCGAAGTCTCGTGGCCCTCTGTCAGAATCCAGAGTTTCAAGAAGATCGGAGGGGGTCAAAATTTCGGCCAAAAAAAAAAAATGACAGTGTTACCCCTTATGTTTTTTTTTTCAGGTCCAAATTTTGACCTTCGATATTTCGGCTCTGGAAGGGTCTAGAGTCGCAATTTTTGCGCGTTGGTCGAAGTCTCGTGGCCCTCTGTCAGAATCCAGAGTTTCAAGAAGATCGGAGGGGGTCAAAATTTCGGCCAAAAAAAAAAAATGACAGTGTTACCCCTTATGTTTTTTTTTCAGGTCCAAATTTTGACCTTCGATATCTCGGCTCTGGAAGGGTCTAGAGCCTCCATTTTTGCGCGTTGGTCGAAGTCTCGTGGCCCTCTGTCAGAATCCAGAGTTTCAAGAAGATCGGAGGGGGTCAAAATTTCGGCCAAAAAAAAAAAATGACAGTGTTACCCCTTATGTTTTTTTTTCAGGTCCAAATTTTGACCTTCGATATCTCGGCTCTGGAAGGGTCTAGAGCCTCCATTTTTGCGCGTTGGTCGAAGTCTCGTGGCCCTCTGTCAGAATCCAGAGTTTCAAGAAGATCGGAGGGGGTCAAAATTTCGGCCAAAAAAAAAAAATGACAGTGTTACCCCTTATGTTTTTTTTTCAGGTCCAAATTTTGACCTTCGATATCTAGGCTCTGGAAGGGTCTAGAGCCGCAATTTTTGCGCGTTGGTCGAAGTCTCGTGGCCCTCTGTCAGAATCCAGAGTTTCAAGAAGATCGGAGGGGGTCAAAATTTCGGCCAAAAAAAAAAATGACAGTGTTACCCCTTATGTTTTTTTTTCAGGTCCAAATTTTGACCTTCGATATTTCGGCTCTGGAAGGGTCTAGAGTCGCAATTTTTGCGCGTTGGTCGAAGTCTCGTGGCCCTCTGTCAGAATCCAGAGTTTCAAGAAGATCGGAGGGGGTCAAAATTTCGGCCAAAAAAAAAAAATGACAGTGTTACCCCTTATGTTTTTTTTTCAGGTCCAAATTTTGACCTTCGATATCTCGGCTCTGGAAGGGTCTAGAGCCTCCATTTTTGCGCGTTGGTCGAAGTCTCGTGGCCCTCTGTCAGAATCCAGAGTTTCAAGAAGATCGGAGGGGGTCAAAATTTCGGCCAAAAAAAAAAAATGACAGTGTTACCCCTTATGTTTTTTTTTCAGGTCCAAATTTTGACCTTCGATATCTCGGCTCTGGAAGGGTCTAGAGCCTCCATTTTTGCGCGTTGGTCGAAGTCTCGTGGCCCTCTGTCAGAATCCAGAGTTTCAAGAAGATCGGAGGGGGTCAAAATTTCGGCCAAAAAAAAAAATGACAGTGTTACCCCTTATGTTTTTTTTTCAGGTCCAAATTTTGACCTTCGATATCTAGGCTCTGGAAGGGTCTAGAGCCGCAATTTTTGCGCGTTGGTCGAAGTCTCGTGGCCCTCTGTCAGAATCCAGAGTTTCAAGAAGATCGGAGGGGGTCAAAATTTCGGCCAAAAAAAAAAAATGACAGTGTTACCCCTTATGTTTTTTTTTCAGGTCCAAATTTTGACCTTCGATATTTCGGCTCTGGAAGGGTCTAGAGCCGCAATTTTTGCGCGTTGGTCGAAGTCTCGTGGCCCTCTGTCAGAATCCAGAGTTTCAAGAAGATCGGAGGGGGTCAAAATTTCGGCCAAAAAAAAAAAAAATGACAGTGTTACCCCTTATGTTTTTTTTTTCAGGTCCAAATTTTGACCTTCGATATCTCGGCTCTGGAAGGGTCTAGAGCCGCAATTTTTGCGCGTTGGTCGAAGTCTCGTGGCCCTCTGTCAGAATCCAGAGTTTCAAGAAGATCGGAGGGGGTCAAAATTTCGGCCAAAAAAAAAAAAAAGACAGTGTTACCCCTTATGTTTTTTTTTCAGGTCCAAATTTTGACCTTCGATATTTCGGCTCTGGAAGGGTCTAGAGCCGCAATTTTTGCGCGTTGGTCGAAGTCTCGTGGCCCTCTGTCAGAATCCAGAGTTTCAAGAAGATCGGAGGGGGTCAAAATTTCGGCCAAAAAAAAAAATGACAGTGTTACCCCTTATGTTTTTTTTTTCAGGTCCAAATTTTGACCTTCGATATCTCGGCTCTGGAAGGGTCTAGAGCCGCAATTTTTGCGCGTTGGTCGAAGTCTCTTGGCCCTCTGTCAGAATCCAGAGTTTCAAGAAGATCGGAGGGGGTCAAAATTTCGGCCAAAAAAAAAAATGACAGTGTTACCCCTTATGTTTTTTTTTCACGTCCAAATTTTGACCTTCGATATCTCGGCTCTGGAAGGGTCTAGAGCCGCAATTTTTGCGCGTTGGTCGAAGTCTCGTGGCCCTCTGTCAGAATCCAGAGTTTCAAGAAGATCGGAAGGGGTCAAAATTTCGGCCAAAAAAAAAAAAATGACAGTGTTACCCCTTATGTTTTTTTTTCAGGTCCAAATTTTGACCTTCGATATTTCGGCTCTGGAAGGGTCTAGAGCGGCAATTTTTGCGCGTTGGTCGAAGTCTCGTGGCCCTCTGTCAGAATCCAGAGTTTCAAGAAGATCGGAGGGGGTCAAAATTTCGGCCAAAAAAAAAAATGACAGTGTTACCCCTTATGTTTTTTTTTCAGGTCCAAATTTTGACCTTCGATATCTCGGCTCTGGAAGGGTCTAGAGCCGCAATTTTTGCGCGTTGGTCGAAGTCTCGTGGCCCTCTGTCAGAATCCAGAGTTTCAAGAAGATCGGAGGGGGTCAAAATTTCGGCCAAAAAAAAAAATGACAGTGTTACCCCTTATGTTTTTTTTTCAGGTCCAAATTTTGACCTTCGATATCTCGGCTCTGGAAGGGTCTAGAGCCGCAATTTTTGCGCGTTGGTCGAAGTCTCGTGGCCCTCTGTCAGAATCCAGAGTTTCAAGAAGATCGGAGGGGGTCAAAATTTCGGCCAAAAAAAAAAAATGACAGTGTTACCCCTTATGTTTTTTTTTCAGGTCCAAATTTTGACCTTCGATATCTCGGCTCTGGAAGGGTCTAGAGCCGCAATTTTTGCGCGTTGGTCGAAGTCTCGTGGCCCTCTGTCAGAATCCAGAGTTTCAAGAAGATCGGAGGGGGTCAAAATTTCGGCCAAAAAAAAAAAAATGACAGTGTTACCCCTTATGTTTTTTTTTCAGGTCCAAATTTTGACCTTCGATATCTCGGCTCTGGAAGGGTCTAGAGCCGCAATTTTTGCGCGTTGGTCGAAGTCTCGTGGCCCTCTGTCAGAATCCAGAGTTTCAAGAAGATCGGAGGGGGTCAAAATTTCGGCCAAAAAAAAAAAATGACAGTGTTACCCCTTATGTTTTTTTTTCAGGTCCAAATTTTGACCTTCGATATCTAGGCTCTGGAAGGGTCTAGAGCCGCAATTTTTGCGCGTTGGTCGAAGTCTCGTGGCCCTCTGTCAGAATCCAGAGTTTCAAGAAGATTGGAGGGGGTCAAAATTTCGGCCAAAAAAAAAAATGACAGTGTTACTTACCCCTTATGTTTTTTTTTTCAGGTCCAAATTTTGACCTTCGATATCTCGGCTCTGGAAGGGTCTAGAGCGGCAATTTTTGCGCGTTGGTCGAAGTCTCGTGGCCCTCTGTCAGAATCCAGAGTTTCAAGAAGATCGGAGGGGGTCAAAATTTCGGCCAAAAAAAAAAAATGACAGTGTTACCCCTTATGTTTTTTTTTCAGGTCCAAATTTTGACCTTCGATATCTCGGCTCTGGAAGGGTCTAGAGTCGCAATTTTTGCGCGTTGGTCGAAGTCTCGTGGCCCTCTGTCAGAATCCAGAGTTTCAAGAAGATCGGAGGGGGTCAAAATTTCGGCCAAAAAAAAAAAATGACAGTGTTACCCCTTATGTTTTTTTTTCAGGTCCAAATTTTGACCTTCGATATCTCGGCTCTGGAAGGGTCTAGAGCCTCCATTTTTGCGCGTTGGTCGAAGTCTCGTGGCCCTCTGTCAGAATCCAGAGTTTCAAGAAGATCGGAGGGGGTCAAAATTTCGGCCAAAAAAAAAAATGACAGTGTTACCCCTTATGTTTTTTTTTTCAGGTCCAAATTTTGACCTTCGATATCTCGGCTCTGGAAGGGTCTAGAGCCGCAATTTTTGCGCGTTGGTCGAAGTCTCGTGGCCCTCTGTCAGAATCCAGAGTTTCAAGAAGATCGGAGGGGGTCAAAATTTCGGCCAAAAAAAAAAAAAATGACAGTGTTACCCCTTATGTTTTTTTTTCACGTCCAAATT
Source organism: Cyprinella venusta (assembly GCA_038021265.1). Classification (NCBI taxonomy): domain Eukaryota; kingdom Metazoa; phylum Chordata; class Actinopteri; order Cypriniformes; family Leuciscidae; genus Cyprinella; species Cyprinella venusta. The sequence continues at coordinate 17,821,136 of CM075876.1, read as the reverse complement.
TTGACCTTCGATATCTCGGCTCTGGAAGGGTCTAGAGCCGCAATTTTTGCGCGTTGGTCGGAGTCTCGTGGCCCTCTGTCAGAATCCAGAGTTTCAAGAAGATCGGAGGGGGTCAAAATTTCGGCCAAAAAAAAAAAATGACAGTGTTACCCCTTATGTTTTTTTTTCAGGTCCAAATTTTGACCTTTGATATCTCGGCTCTGGAAGGGTCTAGAGCCGCAATTTTTGCGCGTTGGTCGAAGTCTCGTGGCCCTCTGTCAGAATCCAGAGTTTCAAGAAGATCGGAAGGGGTCAAAATTTCGGCCAAAAAAAAAAATGACAGTGTTACCCCTTATGTTTTTTTTTCAGGTCCAAATTTTGACCTTCGATATCTCGGCTCTGGAAGGGTCTAGAGCCGCAATTTTTGCGCGTTGGTCGAAGTCTCGTGGCCCTCTGTCAGAATCCAGAGTTTCAAGAAGATCGGAGGGGGTCAAAATTTCGGCCAAAAAAAAAAAAAATGACAGTGTTACCCCTTATGTTTTTTTTTCAGGTCCAAATTTTGACCTTCGATATCTCGGCTCTGGAAGGGTCTAGAGCCGCAATTTTTGCGCGTTGGTCGAAGTCTCGTGGCCCTCTGTCAGAATCCAGAGTTTCAAGAAGATCGGAGGGGGTCAAAATTTCGGCCAAAAAAAAAAAAAATGACAGTGTTACCCCTTATGTTTTTTTTTCAGGTCCAAATTTTGACCTTCGATATCTCGGCTCTGGAAGGGTCTAGAGCCGCAATTTTTGCGCGTTGGTCGAAGTCTCTTGGCCCTCTGTCAGAATCCAGAGTTTCAAGAAGATCGGAGGGGGTCAAAATTTCGGCCAAAAAAAAAAAATGACAGTGTTACCCCTTATGTTTTTTTTTCACGTCCAAATTTTGACCTTCGATATCTCGGCTCTGGAAGGGTCTAGAACCGCAATTTTTGTGCGTTGGTCGAAGTCTCGTGGCCCTCTGTCAGAATCCAGAGTTTCAAGAAGATCGGAGGGGGTCAAAATTTCGGCCAAAAAAAAAAAATGACAGTGTTACCCCTTATGTTTTTTTTTCAGGTCCAAATTTTGACCTTTGATATCTCGGCTCTGGAAGGGTCTAGATCCTCCATTTTTGCGCGTTGGTCGAAGTCTCGTGGCCCTCTGTCAGAATCCAGAGTTTCAAGAAGATCGGAGGGGGTCAAAATTTCGGCCAAAAAAAAAATGACAGTGTTACCCCTTATGTTTTTTTTTTCAGGTCCAAATTTTGACCTTCGATATCTCGGCTCTGGAAGGGTCTAGAGCCGCAATTTTTGCGCGTTGGTCGAAGTCTCGTGGCCCTCTGTCAGAATCCAGAGTTTCAAGAAGATCGGAGGGGGTCAAAATTTCGGCCAAAAAAAAAAATGACAGTGTTACCCCTTATGTTTTTTTTTCAGGTCCAAATTTTGACCTTCGATATCTCGGCTCTGGAAGGGTCTAGAGCCGCAATTTTTGCGCGTTGGTCTAAGTCTCGTGGCCCTCTGTCAGAATCCAGAGTTTCAAGAAGATCGGAGGGGGTCAAAATTTCGGCCAAAAAAAAATGACAGTGTTACCCCTTATGTTTTTTTTTCAGGTCCAAATTTTGACCTTCGATATCTCGGCTCTGGAAGGGTCTAGAGCCTCCATTTTTGCGCGTTGGTCGAAGTCTCGTGGCCCTCTTTCAGAATCCAGAGTTTCAAGAAGATCGGAGGGGGTCAAAATTTCGGCCAAAAAAAAAAAAAATGACAGTGTTACCCCTTATGTTTTTTTTTCAGGTCCAAATTTTGACCTTCGATATCTAGGCTCTGGAATGGTCTAGAACCGCAATTTTTGCGCGTTGGTCGAAGTCTCGTGGCCCTCTGTCAGAATCCAGAGTTTCAAGAAGATCGGAGGGGGTCAAAATTTCGGCCAAAAAAAAAAAATGACAGTGTTACCCCTTATGTTTTTTTTTCAGGTCCAAATTTTGACCTTCGATATCTAGGCTCTGAAAGGGTCTAGAGCCGCAATTTTTGCGCGTTGGTCGAAGTCTCGTGGCCCTCTGTCAGAATCCAGAGTTTCAAGAAGATCGGAGGGGGTCAAAATTTCGGCCAAAAAAAAAAAATGACAGTGTTACCCCTTATGTTTTTTTTTTCAGGTCCAAATTTTGACCTTCGATATTTCGGCTCTGGAAGGGTCTAGAGCCGCAATTTTTGCGCGTTGGTCGAAGTCTCGTGGCCCTCTGTCAGAATCCAGAGTTTCAAGAAGATCGGAGGGGGTCAAAATTTCGGCCAAAAAAAAAAATGACAGTGTTACCCCTTATGTTTTTTTTTTCAGGTCCAAATTTTGACCTTCGATATCGGCTCTGGAAGGGTCTAGAGCCGTAATTTTTGCGCGTTGGTCGAAGTCTCGTGGCCCTCTGTCAGAATCCAGAGTTTCAAGAAGATCGGAGGGGGTCAAAATTTCGGCCAAAAAAAAAAAATGACAGTGTTAACCCTTATGTTTTTTTTTTCAGGTCCAAATTTTGACCTTCGATATTTCGGCTCTGGAAGGGTCTAGAGCCGCAATTTTTGCGCGTTGGTCGAAGTCTCGTGGCCCTCTGTCAGAATCCAGAGTTTCAAGAAGATCGGAGGGGGTCAAAATTTCGGCCAAAAAAAAAATGACAGTGTTACCCCTTATGTTTTTTTTTCAGGTCCAAATTTTGACCTTCGATATCTCGGCTCTGGAAGGGTCTAGAGCCGCAATTTTTGCGCGTTGGTCGAAGTCTCGTGGCCCTCTGTCAGAATCCAGAGTTTCAAGAAGATCGGAGGGGGTCAAAATTTCGGCCAAAAAAAAAAAATGACAGTGTTACCCCTTATGTTTTTTTTTTTCAGGTCCAAATTTTGACCTTCGATATCTCGGCTCTGGAAGGGTCTAGAGCCGCAATTTTTGCGCGTTGGTCGAAGTCTCGTGGCCCTCTGTCAGAATCCAGAGTTTCAAGAAGATCGGAGGGGGTCAAAATTTCGGCCAAAAAAAAAAAAATGACAGTGTTACCCCTTATGTTTTTTTTTCAGGTCCAAATTTTGACCTTCGATATCTCGGCTCTGGAAGGGTCTAGAGCCGCAATTTTTGCGCGTTGGTCGAAGTCTCGTGACCCTCTGTCAGAATCCAGAGTTTCAAGAAGATCGGAGGGGGTCAAAATTTCGGCCAAAAAAAAAAATGACAGTGTTACCCCTTATGTTTTTTTTTCAGGTCCAAATTTTGACCTTCGATATCTCGGCTCTGGAAGGGTCTAGAGCCGCAATTTTTGCGCGTTGGTCGAAGTCTCGTGGCCCTCTGTCAGAATCCAGAGTTTCAAGAAGATCGGAGGGGGTCAAAATTTCGGCCAAAAAAAAAAAATGACAGTGTTACCCCTTATGTTTTTTTTTCACGTCCAAATTTTGACCTTCGATATCTCGGCTCTGGAAGGGTCTAGAGCCGCAATTTTTGCGCGTTGGTCGAAGTCTCGTGGCCCTCTGTCAGAATCCAGAGTTTCAAGAAGATCGGAGGGGGTCAAAATTTCGGTCAAAAAAAAAAAAATGACAGTGTTACCCCTTATGTTTTTTTTTCAGGTCCAAATTTTGACCTTTGATATCTCGGCTCTGGAAGGGTCTAGAGCCGCAATTTTTGCGCGTTGGTCGAAGTCTCGTGGCCCTCTGTCAGAATCCAGAGTTTCAAGAAGATCGGAAGGGGTCAAAATTTCGGCCAAAAAAAAAAAAATGACAGTGTTACCCCTTATGTTTTTTTTTTCAGGTCCAAATTTTGACCTTCGATATCTCGGCTCTGGAAGGGTCTAGAGCCGCAATTTTTGCGCGTTGGTCGAAGTCTCGTGGCCCTCTGTCAGAATCCAGAGTTTCAAGAAGATCGGAGGGGGTCAAAATTTCGGCCAAAAAAAAAAATGACAGTGTTACCCCTTATGTTTTTTTTTCAGGTCCAAATTTTGACCTTCGATATTTCGGCTCTGGAAGGGTCTAGAGCCGCAATTTTTGCGCGTTGGTCGAAGTCTCGTGGCCCTCTGTCAGAATCCAGAGTTTCAAGAAGATCGGAGGGGGTCAAAATTTCGGCCAAAAAAAAAAAATGACAGTGTTACCCCTTATGTTTTTTTTTTCAGGTCCAAATTTTGACCTTCGATATCTCGGCTCTGGAAGGGTCTAGAGCCGCAATTTTTGCGCGTTGGTCGAAGTCTCGTGGCCCTCTGTCAGAATCCAGAGTTTCAAGAAGATCGGAGGGGGTCAAAATTTCGGCCAAAAAAAAAAATGACAGTGTTACCCCTTATGTTTTTTTTTTCAGGTCCAAATTTTGACCTTCGATATCTCGGCTCTGGAAGGGTCTAGAGCCGCAATTTTTGCGCGTTGGTCGAAGTCTCGTGGCCCTCTGTCAGAATCCAGAGTTTCAAGAAGATCGGAGGGGGTCAAAATTTCGGCCAAAAAAAAAAAATGACAGTGTTACCCCTTATGTTTTTTTTTCAGGTCCAAATTTTGACCTTCGATATCTCGGCTCTGGAAGGGTCTAGAGCCGCAATTTTTGCGCGTTGGTCGAAGTCTCGTGGCCCTCTGTCAGAATCCAGAGTTTCAAGAAGATCGGAGGGGGTCAAAATTTCGGCCAAAAAAAAAAATGACAGTGTTACCCCTTATGTTTTTTTTTTCAGGTCCAAATTTTGACCTTTGATATCTCGGCTCTGGAAGGGTCTAGAGCCGCAATTTTTGCGCGTTGGTCGAAGTCTCGTGGCCCTCTGTCAGAATCCAGAGTTTCAAGAAGATCGGAGGGGGTCAAAATTTCGGCCAAAAAAAAAAAATGACAGTGTTACCCTTATGTTTTTTTTTTCAGGTCCAAATTTTGACCTTTGATATCTCAGCTCTGGAAGGGTCTAGAGCCGCAATTTTTGCGCGTTGGTCGAAGTCTCGTGGCCCTCTGTCAGAATCCAGAGTTTCAAGAAGATCGGAAGGGGTCAAAATTTCGGCCAAAAAAAAAAAAATGACAGTGTTACCCCTTATGTTTTTTTTTTCAGGTCCAAATTTTGACCTTCGATATCTCTGCTCTGGAAGGGTCTAGATCCTCCATTTTTGCGCGTTGGTCGAAGTCTCGTGGCCCTCTGTCAGAATCCAGAGTTTCAAGAAGATCGGAGGGGGTCAAAATTTCGGCCAAAAAAAAAAATGACAGTGTTACCCCTTATGTTTTTTTTTTCAGGTCCAAATTTTGACCTTCGATATCTCGGCTCTGGAAGGGTCTAGAGCCGCAATTTTTGCGCGTTGGTCGAAGTCTCGTGGCCCTCTGTCAGAATCCAGAGTTTCAAGAAGATCGGAGGGGGTCAAAATTTCGGCCAAAAAAAAAAATGACAGTGTTACCCCTTATGTTTTTTTTTCAGGTCCAAATTTTGACCTTCGATATCTCGGCTCTGGAAGGGTCTAGAGCCGCAATTTTTGCGCGTTGGTCTAAGTCTCGCGGCCCTCTGTCAGAATCCAGAGTTTCAAGAAGATCGGAGGGGGTCAAAATTTCGGCCAAAAAAAAAAATGACAGTGTTACCCCTTATGTTTTTTTTTTCAGGTCCAAATTTTGACCTTCGATATCTCGGCTCTGGAAGGGTCTAGAGCCGCAATTTTTGCGCGTTGGTCGAAGTCTCGTGGCCCTCTGTCAGAATCCAGAGTTTCAAGAAGATCGGAGGGGGTCAAAATTTCGGCCAAAAAAAAAAATGACAGTGTTACCCCTTATGTTTTTTTTTCAGGTCCAAATTTTGACCTTCGATATCTCGGCTCTGGAAGGGTCTAGAGCCGCAATTTTTGCGTGTTGGTCGAAGTCTCGTGGCCCTCTGTCAGAATCCAGAGTTTCAAGAAGATCGGAGGGGGTCAAAATTTCGGCCAAAAAAAAAATGACAGTGTTACCCCTTATGTTTTTTTTTCAGGTCCAAATTTTGACCTTCGATATCTCGGCTCTGGAAGGGTCTAGAGCCTCCATTTTTGCGCGTTGGTCGAAGTCTCGTGGCCCTCTGTCAGAATCCAGAGTTTCAAGAAGATTGGAGGGGGTCAAAATTTCGGCCAAAAAAAAAAAAATGACAGTGTTACTTACCCCTTATGTTTTTTTTTTTCAGGTCCAAATTTTGACCTTCGATATCTCGGCTCTGGAAGGGTCTAGAGCGGCAATTTTTGCGCATTGGTCGAAGTCTCGTGGCCCTCTGTCAGAATCCAGAGTTTCAAGAAGATCGGAGGGGGTCAAAATTTCGGCCAAAAAAAAAAAAAAATGACAGTGTTACCCCTTATGTTTTTTTTTCAGGTCCAAATTTTGACCTTCGATATCTCGGCTCTGGAAGGGTCTAGAGTCGCAATTTTTGCGCGTTGGTCGAAGTCTCGTGGCCCTCTGTCAGAATCCAGAGTTTCAAGAAGATCGGAGGGGGTCAAAATTTCGGCCAAAAAAAAAAATGACAGTGTTACCCCTTATGTTTTTTTTTCAGGTCCAAATTTTGACCTTCGATATCTCGGCTCTGGAAGGGTCTAGAGCCTCCATTTTTGCGCGTTGGTCGAAGTCTCGTGGCCCTCTGTCAGAATCCAGAGTTTCAAGAAGATCGGAGGGGGTCAAAATTTCGGCCAAAAAAAAAAAATGACAGTGTTACCCCTTATGTTTTTTTTTCAGGTCCAAATTTTGACCTTCGATATCTCGGCTCTGGAAGGGTCTAGAGCCTCCATTTTTGCGCGTTGGTCGAAGTCTCGTGGCCCTCTGTCAGAATCCAGAGTTTCAAGAAGATCGGAGGGGGTCAAAATTTCGGCCAAAAAAAAAAAATGACAGTGTTACCCCTTATGTTTTTTTTTTCAGGTCCAAATTTTGACCTTCGATATCTCGGCTCTGGAAGGGTCTAGAGCCGCAATTTTTGCGCGTTGGTCGAAGTCTCGTGGCCCTCTGTCAGAATCCAGAGTTTCAAGAAGATCGGAGGGGGTCAAAATTTCGGCCAAAAAAAAAAAATGACAGTGTTACCCCTTATGTTTTTTTTTCAGGTCCAAATTTTGACCTTCGATATTTCGGCTCTAGAACGGTCTAGAGCCGCAATTTTTGCGCGTTGGTCGAAGTCTCGTGGCCCTCTGTCAGAATCCAGAGTTTCAAGAAGATCGGAGGGGGTCAAAATTTCGGCCAAAAAAAAAAAATGACAGTGTTACCCCTTATGTTTTTTTTTTCAGGTCCAAATTTTGACCTTCGATATCTCGGCTCTGGAAGGGTCTAGAGCCGCAATTTTTGCGCGTTGGTCGAAGTCTCGTGGCCCTCTGTCAGAATCCAGAGTTTCAAGAAGATCGGAGGGGGTCAAAATTTCGGCCAAAAAAAAAAAATGACAGTGTTACCCCTTATGTTTTTTTTTTCAGGTCCAAATTTTGACCTTCGATATCTCGGCTCTGGAAGGGTCTAGAGCCTCCATTTTTGCGCGTTGGTCGAAGTCTCGTGGCCCTCTGTCAGAATCCAGAGTTTCAAGAAGATCGGAGGGGGTCAAAATTTCGGCCAAAAAAAAAAAATTACAGTGTTACCCCTTATGTTTTTTTTTTCAGGTCCAAATTTTGACCTTCGATATCTCGGCTCTGAAAGGGTCTAGAGCCGCAATTTTTGCGCGTTGGTCGAAGTCTCGTGGCCCTCTGTCAGAATCCAGAGTTTCAAGAAGATCGGAGGGGGTCAAAATTTCGTCCAAAAAAAAAAAAAAATGACAGTGTTACCCCTTATGTTTTTTTTTTCAGGTCCAAATTTTGACCTTCGATATCTCGGCTCTGGAAGGGTCTAGAGCCTCCATTTTTGCGCGTTGGTCGAAGTCTCGTGGCCCTCTGTCAGAATCCAGAGTTTCAAGGAGATCGGAGGGGGTCAAAATTTCGGCCAAAAAAAAAAAAATGACAGTGTTACCCCTTATGTTTTTTTTTTCAGGTCCAAATTTTGACCTTCGATATCTAGGCTCTGGAAGGGTCTAGAGCCGCAATTTTTGCGCGTTGGTCGAAGTCTCGTGGCCCTCTGTCAGAATCCAGAGTTTCAAGAAGATCGGAGGGGGTCAAAATTTCGGCCAAAAAAAAAAAAAATGACAGTGTTACCCCTTATGTTTTTTTTTCAGGTCCAAATTTTGACCTTCGATATTTCGGCTCTGGAAGGGTCTAGAGCCGCAATTTTTGCGCGTTGGTCGAAGTCTCGTGGCCCTCTGTCAGAATCCAGAGTTTCAAGAAGATCGGAGGGGGTCAAAATTTCGGCCAAAAAAAAAAAAAATGACAGTGTTACCCCTTATGTTTTTTTTTCAGGTCCAAATTTTGACCTTCGATATTTCGGCTCTGGAAGGGTCTAGAGCCGCAATTTTTGCGCGTTGGTCGAAGTCTCGTGGCCCTCTGTCAGAATCCAGAGTTTCAAGAAGATCGGAGGGGGTCAAAATTTCGGCCAAAAAAAAAAAATGACAGTGTTACCCCTTATGTTTTTTTTTTTCAGGTCCAAATTTTGACCTTCGATATCTCGGCTCTGGAAGGGTCTAGAGCCGCAATTTTTGCGCGTTGGTCGAAGTCTCGTGGCCCTCTGTCAGAATCCAGAGTTTCAAGAAGATCGGAGGGGGTCAAAATTTCGGCCAAAAAAAAAAAATGACAGTGTTACCCCTTATGTTTTTTTTTTCAGGTCCAAATTTTGACCTTCGATATCTCGGCTCTGGAAGGGTCTAGAGCCTCCATTTTTGCGCGTTGGTCGAAGTCTCGTGGCCCTCTGTCAGAATCCAGAGTTTCAAGAAGATCGGAGGGGGTCAAAATTTCGGCCAAAAAAAAAAAATTACAGTGTTACCCCTTATGTTTTTTTTTCAGGTCCAAATTTTGACCTTCGATATCTCGGCTCTGAAAGGGTCTAGAGCCGCAATTTTTGCGCGTTGGTCGAAGTCTCTTGGCCCTCTGTCAGAATCCAGAGTTTCAAGAAGATCGGAGGGGGTCAAAATTTCGTCCAAAAAAAAAAAAAAATGACAGTGTTACCCCTTATGTTTTTTTTTTCAGGTCCAAATTTTGACCTTCGATATCTCGGCTCTGGAAGGGTCTAGAGCCTCCATTTTTGCGCGTTGGTCGAAGTCTCGTGGCCCTCTGTCAGAATCCAGAGTTTCAAGAAGATCGGAGGGGGTCAAAATTTCGGCCAAAAAAAAAAAAAAATGACAGTGTTACCCCTTATGTTTTTTTTTTCAGGTCCAAATTTTGACCTTCGATATCTAGGCTCTGGAAGGGTCTAGAGCCGCAATTTTTGCGCGTTGGTCGAAGTCTCGTGGCCCTCTGTCAGAATCCAGAGTTTCAAGAAGATCGGAGGGGGTCAAAATTTCGGCCAAAAAAAAAAAAATGACAGTGTTACCCCTTATGTTTTTTTTCAGGTCCAAATTTTGACCTTCGATATTTCGGCTCTGGAAGGGTCTAGAGCCGCAATTTTTGCGCGTTGGTCGAAGTCTCGTGGCCCTCTGTCAGAATCCAGAGTTTCAAGAAGATCGGAGGGGGTCAAAATTTCGGCCAAAAAAAAAAATGACAGTGTTACCCCTTATGTTTTTTTTTTCAGGTCCAAATTTTGACCTTCGATATCTCGGCTCTGGAAGGGTCTAGAGCCGCAATTTTTGCGCGTTGGTCGAAGTCTCGTGGCCCTCTGTCAGAATCCAGAGTTTCAAGAAGATCGGAGGGGGTCAAAATTTCGGCCAAAAAAAAAAAAATGACAGTGTTACCCCTTATGTTTTTTTTTCAGGTCCAAATTTTGACCTTCGATATTTCGGCTCTGGAAGGGTCTAGAGCCGCAATTTTTGCGCGTTGGTCGAAGTCTCGTGGCCCTCTGTCAGAATCCAGAGTTTCAAGAAGATCGGAGGGGGTCAAAATTTCGGCCAAAAAAAAAATGACAGTGTTACCCCTTATGTTTTTTTTTCAGGTCCAAATTTTGACCTTCGATATCTCGGCTCTGGAAGGGTCTAGAGCCGCAATTTTTGCGCGTTGGTCGAAGTCTCGTGGCCCTCTGTCAGAATCCAGAGTTTCAAGAAGATCGGAGGGGTCAAAATTTCGGCCAAAAAAAAAAAAATGACAGTGTTACCCCTTATGTTTTTTTTTTCAGGTCCAAATTTTGACCTTCGATATCTCGGCTCTGGAAGGGTCTAGAGCCGCAATTTTTGCGCGTTGGTCGAAGTCTCGTGGCCCTCTGTCAGAATCCAGAGTTTCAAGAAGATCGGAGGGGGTCAAAATTTTGGCCAAAAAAAAAAAAAAAATGACAGTGTTACCCCTTATGTATTTTTTTCACGTCCAAATTTTGACCTTCGATATCTCGGCTCTGGAAGGGTCTAGAGCCCCAATTTTTGCGCGTTGGTCGAAGTCTCGTGGCCCTCTGTCAGAATCCAGAGTTTCAAGAAGATCGGAGGGGGTCAAAATTTCGGCCAAAAAAAAAAAATGACAGTGTTACCCCTTATGTTTTTTTTTCAGGTCCAAATTTTGACCTTTGATATCTCGGCTCTGGAAGGGTCTAGAGCCGCAATTTTGCGCGTTGGTCGAAGTCTCGTGGCCCTCTGTCAGAATCCAGAGTTTCAAGAAGATCGGAAGGGGTCAAAATTTCGGCCAAAAAAAAAAAATGACAGTGTTACCCCTTATGTTTTTTTTTTCAGGTCCAAATTTTGACCTTCGATATCTCGGCTCTGGAAGGGTCTAGAGCCGCAATTTTTGCGCGTTGGTCGAAGTCTCGTGGCCCTCTGTCAGAATCCAGAGTTTCAAGAAGATCGGAGGGGGTCAAAATTTCGGCCAAAAAAAAAAAAAATGACAGTGTTACCCCTTATGTTTTTTTTTCAGGTCCAAATTTTGACCTTCGATATCTCGGCTCTGGAAGGGTCTAGAGCCTCCATTTTTGCGCGTTGGTCGAAGTCTCGTGGCCCTCTGTCAGAATCCAGAGTTTCAAGGAGATCGGAGGGGGTCAAAATTTCGGCCAAAAAAAAAAAAAAATGACAGTGTTACCCCTTATGTTTTTTTTTTCAGGTCCAAATTTTGACCTTCGATATCTAGGCTCTGGAAGGGTCTAGAGCCGCAATTTTTGCGCGTTGGTCGAAGTCTCGTGGCCCTCTGTCAGAATCCAGAGTTTCAAGAAGATCGGAGGGGGTCAAAATTTCGGCCAAAAAAAAAAAATGACAGTGTTACCCCTTATGTTTTTTTTTCAGGTCCAAATTTTGACCTTCGATATTTCGGCTCTGGAAGGGTCTAGAGCCGCAATTTTTGCGCGTTGGTCGAAGTCTCGTGGCCCTCTGTCAGAATCCAGAGTTTCAAGAAGATCGGAGGGGGTCAAAATTTCGGCCAAAAAAAAAATGACAGTGTTACCCCTTATGTTTTTTTTTCAGGTCCAAATTTTGACCTTCGATATCTCGGCTCTGGAAGGGTCTAGAGCCGCAATTTTTGCGCGTTGGTCGAAGTCTCGTGGCCCTCTGTCAGAATCCAGAGTTTCAAGAAGATCGGAGGGGGTCAAAATTTCGGCCAAAAAAAAAAAAATGACAGTGTTACCCCTTATGTTTTTTTTCAGGTCCAAATTTTGACCTTCGATATTTCGGCTCTGGAAGGGTCTAGAGCCGCAATTTTTGCGCGTTGGTCGAAGTCTCGTGGCCCTCTGTCAGAATCCAGAGTTTCAAGAAGATCGGAGGGGGTCAAAAATTTCGGCCAAAAAAAAAAATGACAGTGTTACCCCTTATGTTTTTTTTTTCAGGTCCAAATTTTGACCTTCGATATCTCGGCTCTGGAAGGGTCTAGAGCCGCAATTTTTGCGCGTTGGTCGAAGTCTCGTGGCCCTCTGTCAGAATCCAGAGTTTCAAGAAGATCGGAGGGGGTCAAAATTTCGGCCAAAAAAAAAAAAATGACAGTGTTACCCCTTATCTTTTTTTTTTCAGGTCCAAATTTTGACCTTCGATATCTCGGCTCTGGAAGGGTCTAGAGCCTCCATTTTTGCGCGTTGGTCGAAGTCTCGTGGCCCTCTGTCAGAATCCAGAGTTTCAAGAAGATCGGAGGGGGTCAAAATTTCGGCCAAAAAAAAAAAATTACAGTGTTACCCCTTATGTTTTTTTTTTCAGGTCCAAATTTTGACCTTCGATATCTCGGCTCTGAAAGGGTCTAGAGCCGCAATTTTTGCGCGTTGGTCGAAGTCTCTTGGCCCTCTGTCAGAATCCAGAGTTTCAAGAAGATCGGAGGGGGTCAAAATTTCGTCCAAAAAAAAAAAAAAAATGACAGTGTTACCCCTTATGTTTTTTTTTTCAGGTCCAAATTTTGACCTTCGATATCTCGGCTCTGGAAGGGTCTAGAGCCGCAATTTTGCGCGTTGGTCGAAGTCTCGTGGCCCTCTGTCAGAATCCAGAGTTTCAAGAAGATCGGAAGGGGTCAAAATTTCGGCCAAAAAAAAAAAATGACAGTGTTACCCCTTATGTTTTTTTTTTCAGGTCCAAATTTTGACCTTCGATATCTCGGCTCTGGAAGGGTCTAGAGCCGCAATTTTTGCGCGTTGGTCGAAGTCTCGTGGCCCTCTGTCAGAATCCAGAGTTTCAAGAAGATCGGAGGGGGTCAAAATTTCGGCCAAAAAAAAAAAAAAATGACAGTGTTACCCCTTATGTTTTTTTTTCAGGTCCAAATTTTGACCTTCGATATCTCGGCTCTGGAAGGGTCTAGAGCCTCCATTTTTGCGCGTTGGTCGAAGTCTCGTGGCCCTCTGTCAGAATCCAGAGTTTCAAGGAGATCGGAGGGGGTCAAAATTTCGGCCAAAAAAAAAAAAAAATGACAGTGTTACCCCTTATGTTTTTTTTTCAGGTCCAAATTTTGACCTTCGATATCTAGGCTCTGGAAGGGTCTAGAGCCGCAATTTTTGCGCGTTGGTCGAAGTCTCGTGGCCCTCTGTCAGAATCCAGAGTTTCAAGAAGATCGGAGGGGGTCAAAATTTCGGCCAAAAAAAAAAAAATGACAGTGTTACCCCTTATGTTTTTTTTTCAGGTCCAAATTTTGACCTTCGATATTTCGGCTCTGGAAGGGTCTAGAGCCGCAATTTTTGCGCGTTGGTCGAAGTCTCGTGGCCCTCTGTCAGAATCCAGAGTTTCAAGAAGATCGGAGGGGGTCAAAATTTCGGCCAAAAAAAAAATGACAGTGTTACCCCTTATGTTTTTTTTTCAGGTCCAAATTTTGACCTTCGATATCTCGGCTCTGGAAGGGTCTAGAGCCGCAATTTTTGCGCGTTGGTCGAAGTCTCGTGGCCCTCTGTCAGAATCCAGAGTTTCAAGAAGATCGGAGGGGGTCAAAATTTCGGCCAAAAAAAAAAAAATGACAGTGTTACCCCTTATGTTTTTTTTCAGGTCCAAATTTTGACCTTCGATATTTCTGCTCTGGAAGGGTCTAGAGCCGCAATTTTTGCGCGTTGGTCGAAGTCTCGTGGCCCTCTGTCAGAATCCAGAGTTTCAAGAAGATCGGAGGGGGTCAAAATTTCGGCCAAAAAAAAAAATGACAGTGTTACCCCTTATGTTTTTTTTTTCAGGTCCAAATTTTGACCTTCGATATCTCGGCTCTGGAAGGGTCTAGAGCCGCAATTTTTGCGCGTTGGTCGAAGTCTCGTGGCCCTCTGTCAGAATCCAGAGTTTCAAGAAGATCGGAGGGGGTCAAAATTTCGGCCAAAAAAAAAAAAATGACAGTGTTACCCCTTATCTTTTTTTTTCAGGTCCAAATTTTGACCTTCGATATCTCGGCTCTGGAAGGGTCTAGAGCCTCCATTTTTGCGCGTTGGTCGAAGTCTCGTGGCCCTCTGTCAGAATCCAGAGTTTCAAGAAGATCGGAGGGGGTCAAAATTTCGGCCAAAAAAAAAAAATTACAGTGTTACCCCTTATGTTTTTTTTTTCAGGTCCAAATTTTGACCTTCGATATCTCGGCTCTGAAAGGGTCTAGAGCCGCAATTTTTGCGCGTTGGTCGAAGTCTCTTGGCCCTCTGTCAGAATCCAGAGTTTCAAGAAGATCGGAGGGGGTCAAAATTTCGTCCAAAAAAAAAAAAAAAATGACAGTGTTACCCCTTATGTTTTTTTTTTCAGGTCCAAATTTTGACCTTCGATATCTCGGCTCTGGAAGGGTCTAGAGCCTCCATTTTTGCGCGTTGGTCGAAGTCTCGTGGCCCTCTGTCAGAATCCAGAGTTTCAAGAAGATCGGAGGGGGTCAAAATTTCGGCCAAAAAAAAAAAAAAATGACAGTGTTACCCCTTATGTTTTTTTTTTCAGGTCCAAATTTTGACCTTCGATATCTAGGCTCTGGAAGGGTCTAGAGCCGCAATTTTTGCGCGTTGGTCGAAGTCTCGTGGCCCTCTGTCAGAATCCAGAGTTTCAAGAAGATCGGAGGGGGTCAAAATTTCGGCCAAAAAAAAAAAAATGACAGTGTTACCCCTTATGTTTTTTTTTCAGGTCCAAATTTTGACCTTCGATATTTCGGCTCTGGAAGGGTCTAGAGCCGCAATTTTTGCGCGTTGGTCGAAGTCTCGTGGCCCTCTGTCAGAATCCAGAGTTTCAAGAAGATCGGAGGGGGTCAAAATTTCGGCCAAAAAAAAAAAATGACAGTGTTACCCCTTATGTTTTTTTTTTCAGGTCCAAATTTTGACCTTCGATATCTCGGCTCTGGAAGGGTCTAGAGCCGCAATTTTTGCGCGTTGGTCGAAGTCTCGTGGCCCTCTGTCAGAATCCAGAGTTTCAAGAAGATCGGAGGGGGTCAAAATTTCGGCCAAAAAAAAAAAATGACAGTGTTACCCCTTATGTTTTTTTTTCAGGTCCAAATTTTGACCTTCGATATTTCGGCTCTGGAAGGGTCTAGAGCCGCAATTTTTGCGCGTTGGTCGAAGTCTCGTGGCCCTCTGTCAGAATCCAGAGTTTCAAGAAGATCGGAGGGGGTCAAAATTTCGGCCAAAAAAAAAAATGACAGTGTTACCCCTTATGGTTTTTTTTCAGGTCCAAATTTTGACCTTCGATATCTCGGCTCTGAAAGGGTCTAGAGCCGCAATTTTTGCGCGTTGGTCGAAGTCTCGTGGCCCTCTGTCAGAATCCAGAGTTTCAAGAAGATCGGAGGGGTCAAAATTTCGGCCAAAAAAAAAAAAATGACAGTGTTACCCCTTATGTTTTTTTTTTCAGGTCCAAATTTTGACCTTCGATATCTCGGCTCTGGAAGGGTCTAGAGCCGCAATTTTTGCGCGTTGGTCGAAGTCTCGTGGCCCTCTGTCAGAATCCAGAGTTTCAAGAAGATCGGAGGGGGTCAAAATTTCGGCCAAAAAAAAAAAATGACAGTGTTACCCCTTATGTTTTTTTTTCAGGTCCAAATTTTGACCTTCGATATTTCGGCTCTGGAAGGGTCTAGAGCCGCAATTTTTGCGCGTTGGTCGAAGTCTCGTGGCCCTCTGTCAGAATCCAGAGTTTCAAGAAGATCGGAGGGGGTCAAAATTTCGGCCAAAAAAAAAAATGACAGTGTTACCCCTTATGTTTTTTTTTCAGGTCCAAATTTTGACCTTCGATATCTCGGCTCTGGAAGGGTCTAGAGCCGCAATTTTTGCGCGTTGGTCGAAGTCTCGTGGCCCTCTGTCAGAATCCAGAGTTTCAAGAAGATCGGAGGGGTCAAAATTTCGGCCAAAAAAAAAAAATGACAGTGTTACCCCTTATGTTTTTTTTTTCAGGTCCAAATTTTGACCTTCGATATCTCGGCTCTGGAAGGGTCTAGAGCCGCAATTTTTGCGCGTTGGTCGAAGTCTCGTGGCCCTCTGTCAGAATCCAGAGTTTCAAGAAGATCGGAGGGGGTCAAAATTTTGGCCAAAAAAAAAAAAAAAATGACAGTGTTACCCCTTATGTTTTTTTTTCACGTCCAAATTTTGACCTTCGATATCTCGGCTCTGGAAGGGTCTAGAGCCGCAATTTTTGCGCGTTGGTCGAAGTCTCGTGGCCCTCTGTCAGAATCCAGAGTTTCAAGAAGATCGGAGGGGGTCAAAATTTCGGCCAAAAAAAAAAATGACAGTGTTACCCCTTATGTTTTTTTTTCAGGTCCAAATTTTGACCTTCGATATCTCGGCTCTGGAAGGGTCTAGAGCCGCAATTTTTGCGCGTTGGTCGAAGTCTCGTGGCCCTCTGTCAGAATCCAGAGTTTCAAGAAGATCGGAGGGGTCAAAATTTCGGCCAAAAAAAAAAAAATGACAGTGTTACCCCTTATGTTTTTTTTTTCAGGTCCAAATTTTGACCTTCGATATCTCGGCTCTGGAAGGGTCTAGAGCCGCAATTTTTGCGCGTTGGTCGAAGTCTCGTGGCCCTCTGTCAGAATCCAGAGTTTCAAGAAGATCGGAGGGGGTCAAAATTTTGGCCAAAAAAAAAAAAAAATGACAGTGTTACCCCTTATGTTTTTTTTTCACGTCCAAATTTTGACCTTCGATATCTCGGCTCTGGAAGGGTCTAGAGCCGCAATTTTTGCGCGTTGGTCGAAGTCTCGTGGCCCTCTGTCAGAATCCAGAGTTTCAAGAAGATCGGAGGGGGTCAAAATTTTGGCCAAAAAAAAAAAAAAAATGACAGTGTTACCCCTTATGTTTTTTTTTCACGTCCAAATTTTGACCTTCGATATCTCGGCTCTGGAAGGGTCTAGAGCCGCAATTTTTGCGCGTTGGTCGAAGTCTCGTGGCCCTCTGTCAGAATCCAGAGTTTCAAGAAGATCGGAGGGGGTCAAAATTTCGGCCAAAAAAAAAAAATGACAGTGTTACCCCTTATGTTTTTTTTTCAGGTCCAAATTTTGACCTTTGATATCTCGGCTCTGAAAGGGTCTAGAGCCGCAATTTTGCGCGTTGGTCGAAGTCTCGTGGCCCTCTGTCAGAATCCAGAGTTTCAAGAAGATCGGAAGGGGTCAAAATTTCGGCCAAAAAAAAAAAATGACAGTGTTACCCCTTATGTTTTTTTTTTCAGGTCCAAATTTTGACCTTCGATATCTCGGCTCTGGAAGGGTCTAGAGCCGCAATTTTTGCGCGTTGGTCGAAGTCTCGTGGCCCTCTGTCAGAATCCAGAGTTTCAAGAAGATCGGAGGGGGTCAAAATTTCGGCCAAAAAAAAAAAATGACAGTGTTACCCCTTATGTTTTTTTTTCAGGTCCAAATTTTGACCTTCGATATCTCGGCTCTGGAAGGGTCTAGAGCCTCCATTTTTGCGCGTTGGTCGAAGTCTCGTGGCCCTCTGTCAGAATCCAGAGTTTCAAGGAGATCGGAGGGGGTCAAAATTTCGGCCAAAAAAAAAAAAAATGACAGTGTTACCCCTTATGTTTTTTTTTTCAGGTCCAAATTTTGACCTTCGATATCTAGGCTCTGGAAGGGTCTAGAGCCGCAATTTTTGCGCGTTGGTCGAAGTCTCGTGGCCCTCTGTCAGAATCCAGAGTTTCAAGAAGATCGGAGGGGGTCAAAATTTCGGCCAAAAAAAAAAAATGACAGTGTTACCCCTTATGTTTTTTTTTCAGGTCCAAATTTTGACCTTCGATATTTCGGCTCTGGAAGGGTCTAGAGCCGCAATTTTTGCGCGTTGGTCGAAGTCTCGTGGCCCTCTGTCAGAATCCAGAGTTTCAAGAAGATCGGAGGGGGTCAAAATTTCGGCCAAAAAAAAAAATGACAGTGTTACCCCTTATGTTTTTTTTTTCAGGTCCAAATTTTGACCTTCGATATCTCGGCTCTGGAAGGGTCTAGAGCCGCAATTTTTGCGCGTTGGTCGAAGTCTCGTGGCCCTCTGTCAGAATCCAGAGTTTCAAGAAGATCGGAGGGGGTCAAAATTTCGGCCAAAAAAAAAAAAAATGACAGTGTTACCCCTTATGTTTTTTTTTCAGGTCCAAATTTTGACCTTCGATATTTCGGCTCTGGAAGGGCCTAGAGCCGCAATTTTTGCGCGTTGGTCGAAGTCTCGTGGCCCTCTGTCAGAATCCAGAGTTTCAAGAAGATCGGAGGGGGTCAAAATTTCGGCCAAAAAAAAAAATGACAGTGTTACCCCTTATGTTTTTTTTTTCAGGTCCAAATTTTGACCTTCGATATCTCGGCTCTGGAAGGGTCTAGAGCCGCAATTTTTGCGCGTTGGTCGAAGTCTCGTGGCCCTCTGTCAGAATCCAGAGTTTCAAGAAGATCGGAGGGGGTCAAAATTTCGGCCAAAAAAAAAAAATGACAGTGTTACCCCTTATGTTTTTTTTTTCAGGTCCAAATTTTGACCTTCGATATCTCGGCTCTGGAAGGGTCTAGAGCCTCCATTTTTGCGCGTTGGTCGAAGTCTCGTGGCCCTCTGTCAGAATCCAGAGTTTCAAGAAGATCGGAGGGGGTCAAAATTTCGGCCAAAAAAAAAAAATTACAGTGTTACCCCTTATGTTTTTTTTTCAGGTCCAAATTTTGACCTTCGATATCTCGGCTCTGAAAGGGTCTAGAGCCGCAATTTTTGCGCGTTGGTCGAAGTCTCTTGGCCCTCTGTCAGAATCCAGAGTTTCAAGAAGATCGGAGGGGGTCAAAATTTCGTCCAAAAAAAAAAAAAAATGACAGTGTTACCCCTTATGTTTTTTTTTTCAGGTCCAAATTTTGACCTTCGATATCTCGGCTCTGGAAGGGTCTAGAGCCTCCATTTTTGCGCGTTGGTCGAAGTCTCGTGGCCCTCTGTCAGAATCCAGAGTTTCAAGAAGATCGGAGGGGGTCAAAATTTCGGCCAAAAAAAAAAAAAATGACAGTGTTACCCCTTATGTTTTTTTTTTCAGGTCCAAATTTTGACCTTCGATATCTAGGCTCTGGAAGGGTCTAGAGCCGCAATTTTTGCGCGTTGGTCGAAGTCTCGTGGCCCTCTGTCAGAATCCAGAGTTTCAAGAAGATCGGAGGGGGTCAAAATTTCGGCCAAAAAAAAAAAATGACAGTGTTACCCCTTATGTTTTTTTTTCAGGTCCAAATTTTGACCTTCGATATTTCGGCTCTGGAAGGGTCTAGAGCCGCAATTTTTGCGCGTTGGTCGAAGTCTCGTGGCCCTCTGTCAGAATCCAGAGTTTCAAGAAGATCGGAGGGGGTCAAAATTTCGGCCAAAAAAAAATAAATGACAGTGTTACCCCTTATGTTTTTTTTTTCAGGTCCAAATTTTGACCTTCGATATCTCGGCTCTGGAAGGGTCTAGAGCCGCAATTTTTGCGCGTTGGTCGAAGTCTCGTGGCCCTCTGTCAGAATCCAGAGTTTCAAGAAGATCGGAGGGGGTCAAAATTTCGGCCAAAAAAAAAAAATGACAGTGTTACCCCTTATGTTTTTTTTTCAGGTCCAAATTTTGACCTTCGATATTTCGGCTCTGGAAGGGTCTAGAGCCGCAATTTTTGCGCGTTGGTCGAAGTCTCGTGGCCCTCTGTCAGAATCCAGCGTTTCAAGAAGATCGGAGGGGGTCAAAATTTCGGCCAAAAAAAAAAATGACAGTGTTACCCCTTATGTTTTTTTTTCAGGTCCAAATTTTGACCTTCGATATCTCGGCTCTGGAAGGGTCTAGAGCCGCAATTTTTGCGCGTTGGTTGAAGTCTCGTGGCCCTCTGTCAGAATCCAGAGTTTCAAGAAGATCGGAGGGGTCAAAATTTCGGCCAAAAAAAAAAAAATGACAGTGTTACCCCTTATGTTTTTTTTTTCAGGTCCAAATTTTGACCTTCGATATCTCGGCTCTGGAAGGGTCTAGAGCCGCAATTTTTGCGCGTTGGTCGAAGTCTCGTGGCCCTCTGTCAGAATCCAGAGTTTCAAGAAGATCGGAGGGGGTCAAAATTTTGGCCAAAAAAAAAAAAAATGACAGTGTTACCCCTTATGTTTTTTTTTCACGTCCAAATTTTGACCTTCGATATCTCGGCTCTGGAAGGGTCTAGAGCCGCAATTTTTGCGCGTTGGTCGAAGTCTCGTGGCCCTCTGTCAGAATCCAGAGTTTCAAGAAGATCGGAGGGGGTCAAAATTTCGGCCAAAAAAAAAAAATGACAGTGTTACCCCTTATGTTTTTTTTTCAGGTCCAAATTTTGACCTTTGATATCTCGGCTCTGGAAGGGTCTAGAGCCGCAATTTTGCGCGTTGGTCGAAGTCTCGTGGCCCTCTGTCAGAATCCAGAGTTTCAAGAAGATCGGAAGGGGTCAAAATTTCGGCCAAAAAAAAAAAAATGACAGTGTTACCCCTTATGTTTTTTTTTTCAGGTCCAAATTTTGACCTTCGATATCTCGGCTCTGGAAGGGTCTAGAGCCGCAATTTTTGCGCGTTGGTCGAAGTCTCGTGGCCCTCTGTCAGAATCCAGAGTTTCAAGAAGATCGGAAGGGGTCAAAATTTCGGCCAAAAAAAAAAAAATGACAGTGTTACCCCTTATGTTTTTTTTTTCAGGTCCAAATTTTGACCTTCGATATCTCGGCTCTGGAAGGGTCTAGAGCCGCAATTTTTGCGCGTTGGTCGAAGTCTCGTGGCCCTCTGTCAGAATCCAGAGTTTCAAGAAGATCGGAGGGGGTCAAAATTTCGGCCAAAAAAAAAAAATGACAGTGTTACCCCTTATGTTTTTTTTTCAGGTCCAAATTTTGACCTTCGATATTTCGGCTCTGGAAGGGTCTAGAGCCGCAATTTTTGCTCGTTGGTCGAAGTCTCGTGGCCCTCTGTCAGAATCCAGAGTTTCAAGAAGATCGGAGGGGGTCAAAATTTCGGCCAAAAAAAAAATGACAGTGTTACCCCTTATGTTTTTTTTTTCAGGTCCAAATTTTGACCTTCGATATCTCGGCTCTGGAAGGGTCTAGAGCCGCAATTTTTGCGCGTTGGTCGAAGTCTCGTGGCCCTCTGTCAGAATCCAGAGTTTCAAGAAGATCGGAGGGGGTCAAAATTTCGGCCAAAAAAAAAAATGACAGTGTTACCCCTTATGTTTTTTTTTCAGGTCCAAATTTTGACCTTCGATATCTCGGCTCTGGAAGGGTCTAGAGCCGCAATTTTTGCGCGTTGGTCGAAGTCTCGTGGCCCTCTGTCAGAATCCAGAGTTTCAAGAAGATCGGAGGGGGTCAAAATTTCGGCCAAAAAAAAAAAATGACAGTGTTACCCCTTATGTTTTTTTTTCAGGTCCAAATTTTGACCTTCGATATCTCGGCTCTGGAAGGGTCTAGAGCCGCAATTTTTGCGCGTTGGTCGAAGTCTCGTGGCCCTCTGTCAGAATCCAGAGTTTCAAGAAGATCGGAGGGGGTCAAAATTTCGGCCAAAAAAAAAAATGACAGTGTTACCCCTTATGTTTTTTTTTTCAGGTCCAAATTTTGACCTTTGATATCTCGGCTCTGGAAGGGTCTAGAGCCGCAATTTTTGCGCGTTGGTCGAAGTCTCGTGGCCCTCTGTCAGAATCCAGAGTTTCAAGAAGATCGGAAGGGGTCAAAATTTCGGCCAAAAAAAAAAATGACAGTGTTACCCCTTATGTTTTTTTTTTCAGGTCCAAATTTTGACCTTCGATATCTCGGCTCTGGAAGGGTCTAGAGCCGCAATTTTTGCGCGTTGGTCGAAGTCTCGTGGCCCTCTGTCAGAATCCAGAGTTTCAAGAAGATCGGAGGGGGTCAAAATTTCGGCCAAAAAAAAAAAAATGACAGTGTTACCCCTTATGTTTTTTTTTCAGGTCCAAATTTTGACCTTCGATATCTCGGCTCTGGAAGGGTCTAGAGCCGCAATTTTTGCGCGTTGGTCGAAGTCTCGTGGCCCTCTGTCAGAATCCAGAGTTTCAAGAAGATCGGAGGGGGTCAAAATTTCGGCCAAAAAAAAAAATGACAGTGTTACCCCTTATGTTTTTTTTTCAGGTCCAAATTTTGACCTTCGATATCTCGGCTCTGGAAGGGTCTAGATCCTCCATTTTTGCGCGTTGGTCGAAGTCTCGTGGCCCTCTGTCAGAATCCAGAGTTTCAAGAAGATCGGAGGGGGTCAAAATTTCGGCCAAAAAAAAAATGACAGTGTTACCCCTTATGTTTTTTTTTTCAGGTCCAAATTTTGACCTTCGATATCTCGGCTCTGGAAGGGTCTAGAGCCGCAATTTTTGCGCGTTGGTCGAAGTCTCGTGGCCCTCTGTCAGAATCCAGAGTTTCAAGAAGATCGGAGGGGGTCAAAATTTCGGCCAAAAAAAAAAAATGACAGTGTTACCCCTTATGTTTTTTTTTCAGGTCCAAATTTTGACCTTCGATATCTCGGCTCTGGAAGGGTCTAGAGCCGCAATTTTTGCGCGTTGGTCTAAGTCTCGCGGCCCTCTGTCAGAATCCAGAGTTTCAAGAAGATCGGAGGGGGTCAAAATTTCGGCCAAAAAAAAAATGACAGTGTTACCCCTTATGTTTTTTTTTCAGGTCCAAATTTTGACCTTCGATATCTCGGCTCTGGAAGGGTCTAGAGCCGCAATTTTTGCGCGTTGGTCGAAGTCTCGTGGCCCTCTGTCAGAATCCAGAGTTTCAAGAAGATCGGAGGGGGTCAAAATTTCGGCCAAAAAAAAAAAAATGACAGTGTTACCCCTTATGTTTTTTTTTCAGGTCCAAATTTTGACCTTCGATATCTCGGCTCTGGAAGGGTCTAGAGCCGGAATTTTTGCGTGTTGGTCGAAGTCTCGTGGCCCTCTGTCAGAATCCAGAGTTTCAAGAAGATCGGAGGGGGTCAAAATTTCGGCCAAAAAAAAAATGACAGTGTTACCCCTTATGTTTTTTTTCAGGTCCAAATTTTGACCTTCGATATCTCGGCTCTGGAAGGGTCTAGAGCCTCCATTTTTGCGCGTTGGTCGAAGTCTCGTGGCCCTCTGTCAGAATCCAGAGTTTCAAGAAGATTGGAGGGGGTCAAAATTTCGGCCAAAAAAAAAAAAATGACAGTGTTACTTACCCCTTATGTTTTTTTTTTTTCAGGTCCAAATTTTGACCTTCGATATCTCGGCTCTGGAAGGGTCTAGAGCGGCAATTTTTGCGCGTTGGTCGAAGTCTCGTGGCCCTCTGTCAGAATCCAGAGTTTCAAGAAGATCGGAGGGGGTCAAAATTTCGGCCAAAAAAAAAAAAAAAATGACAGTGTTACCCCTTATGTTTTTTTTTTCAGGTCCAAATTTTGACCTTCGATATCTCGGCTCTGGAAGGGTCTAGAGTCGCAATTTTTGCGCGTTGGTCGAAGTCTCGTGGCCCTCTGTCAGAACCCAGAGTTTCAAGAAGATCGGAGGGGGTCAAAATTTCGGCCAAAAAAAAAAATGACAGTGTTACCCCTTATGTTTTTTTTTCAGGTCCAAATTTTGACCTTCGATATCTCGGCTCTGGAAGGGTCTAGAGCCTCCATTTTTGCGCGTTGGTCGAAGTCTCGTGGCCCTCTGTCAGAATCCAGAGTTTCAAGAAGATCGGAGGGGGTCAAAATTTCGGCCAAAAAAAAAAATGACAGTGTTACCCCTTATGTTTTTTTTTCAGGTCCAAATTTTGACCTTCGATATCTCGGCTCTGGAAGGGTCTAGAGCCTCCATTTTTGCGCGTTGGTCGAAGTCTCGTGGCCCTCTGTCAGAATCCAGAGTTTCAAGAAGATCGGAGGGGGTCAAAATTTCGGCCAAAAAAAAAAATGACAGTGTTACCCCTTATGTTTTTTTTTCAGGTCCAAATTTTGACCTTCGATATTTCGGCTCTGGAAGGGTCTAGAGCCGCAATTTTTGCGCGTTGGTCGAAGTCTCGTGGCCCTCTGTCAGAATCCAGAGTTTCAAGAAGATCGGAGGGGGTCAAAATTTCGGCCAAAAAAAAAAAAATGACAGTGTTACCCCTTATGTTTTTTTTTTTCAGGTCCAAATTTTGACCTTCGATATCTCGGCTCTGGAAGGGTCTAGAGCCGCAATTTTTGCGCGTTGGTCGAAGTCTCGTGGCCCTCTGTCAGAATCCAGAGTTTCAAGAAGATCGGAGGGGGTCAAAATTTCGGCCAAAAAAAAAAAATGACAGTGTTACCCCTTATGTTTTTTTTTCAGGTCCAAATTTTGACCTTCGATATTTCGGCTCTGGAAGGGTCTAGAGCCGCAATTTTTGTGCGTTGGTCGAAGTCTCGTGGCCCTCTGTCAGAATCCAGAGTTTCAAGAAGATCGGAGGGGGTCAAAATTTCGGCCAAAAAAAAAATGACAGTGTTACCCCTTATGTTTTTTTTTTTTCAGGTCCAAATTTTGACCTTCGATATCTCGGCTCTGGAAGGGTCTAGAGCCGCAATTTTTGCGCGTTGGTCGAAGTCTCGTGGCCCTCTGTCAGAATCCAGAGTTTCAAGAAGATCGGAGGGGGTCAAAATTTCGGCCAAAAAAAAAAAAAATGACAGTGTTACCCCTTATGTTTTTTTTTTCAGGTCCAAATTTTGACCTTCGATATCTCGGCTCTGGAAGGGTCTAGAGCCGCAATTTTTGCGCGTTGGTCGAAGTCTCGTGGCCCTCTGTCAGAATCCAGAGTTTCAAGAAGATCGGAGGGGGTCAAAATTTCGGCCAAAAAAAAAAAATGACAGTGTTACCCCTTATGTTTTTTTTTCAGGTCCAAATTTTGACCTTCGATATTTCGGCTCTGGAAGGGTCTAGAGCCGCAATTTTTGCGCGTTGGTCGAAGTCTCGTGGCCCTCTGTCAGAATCCAGAGTTTCAAGAAGATCGGAGGGGGTCAAAATTTCGGCCAAAAAAAAAAAAATGACAGTGTTACCCCTTATGTTTTTTTTTTTCAGGTCCAAATTTTGACCTTCGATATCTCGGCTCTGGAAGGGTCTAGAGCCGCAATTTTTGCGCGTTGGTCGAAGTCTCGTGGCCCTCTGTCAGAATCCAGAGTTTCAAGAAGATCGGAGGGGGTCAAAATTTCGGCAAAAAAAAAAAAATGACAGTGTTACCCCTTATGTTTTTTTTTCAGGTCCAAATTTTGACCTTCGATATCTCGGCTCTGGAAGGGTCTAGAGCCGCAATTTTTGCGCGTTGGTCGAAGTCTCGTGGCCCTCTGTCAGAATCCAGAGTTTCAAGAAGATCGGAGGGGGTCAAAATTTCGGCCAAAAAAAAAAAATGACAGTGTTACCCCTTATGTTTTTTTTTCAGGTCCAAATTTTGACCTTCGATATCTCGGCTCTGGAAGGGTCTAGAGCCGCAATTTTTGCGCGTTGGTCGAAGTCTCGTGGCCCTCTGTCAGAATCCAGAGTTTCAAGAAGATCGGAGGGGGTCAAAATTTCGGCCAAAAAAAAAAATGACAGTGTTACCCCTTATGTTTTTTTTTTCAGGTCCAAATTTTGACCTTCGATATCTCGGCTCTGGAAGGGTCTAGAGCCGCAATTTTTGCGCGTTGGTCGAAGTCTCGTGGCCCTCTGTCAGAATCCAGAGTTTCAAGAAGATCGGAGGGGGTCAAAATTTCGGCCAAAAAAAAAAAATGACAGTGTTACCCCTTATGTTTTTTTTTCAGGTCCAAATTTTGACCTTCGATATCTCGGCTCTGGAAGGGTCTAGAGCCGCAATTTTTGCGCGTTGGTCGAAGTCTCGTGACCCTCTGTCAGAATCCAGAGTTTCAAGAAGATCGGAGGGGGTCAAAATTTCGGCCAAAAAAAAAAAAATGACAGTGTTACCCCTTATGTTTTTTTTTCAGGTCCAAATTTTGACCTTCGATATCTCGGCTCTGGAAGGGTCTAGAGCCGCAATTTTTGCGCGTTGGTCGAAGTCTCTTGGCCCTCTGTCAGAATCCAGAGTTTCAAGAAGATCGGAGGGGGTCAAAATTTCGGCCAAAAAAAAAAAAATGACAGTGTTACCCCTTATGTTTTTTTTTCACGTCCAAATTTTGACCTTCGATATCTCGGCTCTGGAAGGGTCTAGAGCCGCAATTTTTGCGCGTTGGTCGAAGTCTCGTGGCCCTCTGTCAGAATCCAGAGTTTCAAGAAGATCAGAGGGGGTCAAAATTTCGGCCAAAAAAAAAAATGACAGTGTTACCCCTTATGTTTTTTTTTCAGGTCCAAATTTTGACCTTTGATATCTCGGCTCTGGAAGGGTCTAGAGCCGCAACTTTTGCGCGTTGGTCGAAGTCTCGTGGCCCTCTGTCAGAATCCAGAGTTTCAAGAAGATCGGAAGGGGTCAAAATTTCGGCCAAAAAAAAAAATGACAGTGTTACCCCTTATGTTTTTTTTTTTCAGGTCCAAATTTTGACCTTCGATATCTCGGCTCTGGAAGGGTCTAGAGCCGCAATTTTTGCGCGTTGGTCGAAGTCTCGTGGCCCTCTGTCAGAATCCAGAGTTTCAAGAAGATCGGAGGGGGTCAAAATTTCGGCCAAAAAAAAAATGACAGTGTTACCCCTTATGTTTTTTTTTCAGGTCCAAATTTTGACCTTCGATATTTCGGCTCTGGAAGGGTCTAGAGCCGCAATTTTTGCGCGTTGGTAGAAGTCTCGTGGCCCTCTGTCAGAATCCAGAGTTTCAAGAAGATCGGAGGGGGTCAAAATTTCGGCCAAAAAAAAAAAAATGACAGTGTTACCCCTTATGTTTTTTTTTTCAGGTCCAAATTTTGACCTTCGATATCTCGGCTCTGGAAGGGTCTAGAGCCGCAATTTTTGCGCGTTGGTCGAAGTCTCGTGGCCCTCTGTCAGAATCCAGAGTTTCAAGAAGATCTGAGGGGGTCAAAATTTCGGCCAAAAAAAAAAATGACAGTGTTACCCCTTATGTTTTTTTTCAGGTCCAAATTTTGACCTTCGATATCTCGGCTCTGGAAGGGTCTAGAGCGGCAATTTTTGCGCGTTGGTCGAAGTCTCGTGGCCCTCTGTCAGAATCCAGAGTTTCAAGAAGATCGGAGGGGGTCAAAATTTCGGCCAAAAAAAAAAAAAAAATGACAGTGTTACCCCTTATGTTTTTTTTTTCAGGTCCAAATTTTGACCTTCGATATCTCGGCTCTGGAAGGGTCTAGAGTCGCAATTTTTGCGCGTTGGTCGAAGTCTCGTGGCCCTCTGTCAGAATCCAGAGTTTCAAGAAGATCGGAGGGGGTCAAAATTTCGGCCAAAAAAAAAAATGACAGTGTTACCCCTTATGTTTTTTTTTCAGGTCCAAATTTTGACCTTCGATATCTCGGCTCTGGAAGGGTCTAGAGCCTCCATTTTTGCGCGTTGGTCGAAGTCTCGTGGCCCTCTGTCAGAATCCAGAGTTTCAAGAAGATCGGAGGGGGTCAAAATTTCGGCCAAAAAAAAAAAATGACAGTGTTACCCCTTATGTTTTTTTTTTCAGGTCCAAATTTTGACCTTCGATATCTCGGCTCTGGAAGGGTCTAGAGCCTCTATTTTTGCGCGTTGGTCGAAGTCTCGTGGCCCTCTGTCAGAATCCAGAGTTTCAAGAAGATCGGAGGGGGTCAAAATTTCGGCCAAAAAAAAAAAATGACAGTGTTACCCCTTATGTTTTTTTTTTCAGGTCCAAATTTTGACCTTCGATATCTCAGCTCTGGAAGGGTCTAGAGCCGCAATTTTTGCGCGTTGGTCGAAGTCTCGTGGCCCTCTGTCAGAATCCAGAGTTTCAAGAAGATCGGAGGGGGTCAAAATTTCAGCCAAAAAAAAAAATGACAGTGTTACCCCTTATGTTTTTTTTTTCAGGTCCAAATTTTGACCTTCGATATCTCGGCTCTGGAAGGGTCTAGAGCCGCAATTTTTGCGCGTTGGTCGAAGTCTCGTGGCCCTCTGTCAGAATCCAGAGTTTCAAGAAGATCGGAGGGGGTCAAAATTTCGGCCAAAAAAAAAAAATGACAGTGTTACCCCTTATGTTTTTTTTTTCAGGTCCAAATTTTGACCTTCGATATCTCGGCTCTGGAAGGGTCTAGAGCCGCAATTTTTGCGCGTTGGTCGAAGTCTCGTGGCCCTCTGTCAGAATCCAGAGTTTCAAGAAGATCGGAGGGGGTCAAAATTTCGGCCAAAAAAAAAAAATGACAGTGTTACCCCTTATGTTTTTTTTTCAGGTCCAAATTTTGACCTTCGATATCTCGGCTCTGGAAGGGTCTAGAGCCGCAATTTTTGCGCGTTGGTCGAAGTCTCGTGACCCTCTGTCAGAATCCAGAGTTTCAAGAAGATCGGAGGGGGTCAAAATTTCGGCCAAAAAAAAAAAATGACAGTGTTACCCCTTATGTTTTTTTTTCAGGTCCAAATTTTGACCTTCGATATCTCGGCTCTGGAAGGGTCTAGAGCCGCAATTTTTGCGCGTTGGTCGAAGTCTCTTGGCCCTCTGTCAGAATCCAGAGTTTCAAGAAGATCGGAGGGGGTCAAAATTTCGGCCAAAAAAAAAAAAAAATGACAGTGTTACCCCTTATGTTTTTTTTTCAGGTCCAAATTTTGACCTTCGATATCTCGGCTCTGGAAGGGTCTAGAGCCGCAATTTTTGCGCGTTGGTCGAAGTCTCGTGGCCCTCTGTCAGAATCCAGAGTTTCAAGAAGATCGGAGGGGGTCAAAATTTCGGCCAAAAAAAAAAAAAATGACAGTGTTACCCCTTATGTTTTTTTTTCAGGTCCAAATTTTGACCTTTGATATCTCGGCTCTGGAAGGGTCTAGAGCCGCAACTTTTGCGCGTTGGTCGAAGTCTCGTGGCCCTCTGTCAGAATCCAGAGTTTCAAGAAGATCGGAAGGGGTCAAAATTTCGGCCAAAAAAAAAAATGACAGTGTTACCCCTTATGTTTTTTTTTTCAGGTCCAAATTTTGACCTTCGATATCTCGGCTCTGGAAGGGTCTAGAGCCGCAATTTTTGCGCGTTGGTCGAAGTCTCGTGGCCCTCTGTCAGAATCCAGAGTTTCAAGAAGATCGGAGGGGGTCAAAATTTCGGCTAAAAAAAAAAAATGACAGTGTTACCCCTTATGTTTTTTTTTCAGGTCCAAATTTTGACCTTCGATATTTCGGCTCTGGAAGGGTCTAGAGCCGCAATTTTTGCGCGTTGGTCGAAGTCTCGTGGCCCTCTGTCAGAATCCAGAGTTTCAAGAAGATCGGAGGGGGTCAAAATTTCGGCCAAAAAAAAAAATGACAGTGTTACCCCTTATGTTTTTTTTTTCAGGTCCAAATTTTGACCTTCGATATCTCGGCTCTGGAAGGGTCTAGAGCCGCAATTTTTGCGCGTTGGTCGAAGTCTCGTGGCCCTCTGTCAGAATCCAGAGTTTCAAGAAGATCGGAGGGGGTCAAAATTTCGGCCAAAAAAAAAAAATGACAGTGTTACCCCTTATGTTTTTTTTTTTCAGGTCCAAATTTTGACCTTCGATATCTCGGCTCTGGAAGGGTCTAGAGCCGCAATTTTTGCGCGTTGGTCGAAGTCTCGTGGCCCTCTGTCAGAATCCAGAGTTTCAAGAAGATCGGAGGGGGTCAAAATTTCGGCCAAAAAAAAAATGACAGTGTTACCCCTTATGTTTTTTTTTCAGGTCCAAATTTTGACCTTCGATATTTCGGCTCTGGAAGGGTCTAGAGCCGCAATTTTTGCGCGTTGGTAGAAGTCTCGTGGCCCTCTGTCAGAATCCAGAGTTTCAAGAAGATCGGAGGGGGTCAAAATTTCGGCCAAAAAAAAAAAATGACAGTGTTACCCCTTATGTTTTTTTTTCAGGTCCAAATTTTGACCTTCGATATCTCGGCTCTGGAAGGGTCTAGAGCGGCAATTTTTGCGCGTTGGTCGAAGTCTCGTGGCCCTCTGTCAGAATCCAGAGTTTCAAGAAGATCGGAGGGGGTCAAAATTTCGGCCCAAAAAAAAAAAAAAAATGACAGTGTTACCCCTTATGTTTTTTTTTTCAGGTCCAAATTTTGACCTTCGATATCTCGGCTCTGGAAGGGTCTAGAGTCGCAATTTTTGCGCGTTGGTCGAAGTCTCGTGGCCCTCTGTCAGAATCCAGAGTTTCAAGAAGATCGGAGGGGGTCAAAATTTCGGCCAAAAAAAAAAATGACAGTGTTACCCCTTATGTTTTTTTTTCAGGTCCAAATTTTGACCTTCGATATCTCGGCTCTGGAAGGGTCTAGAGCCTCCATTTTTGCGCGTTGGTCGAAGTCTCGTGGCCCTCTGTCAGAATCCAGAGTTTCAAGAAGATCGGAGGGGGTCAAAATTTCGGCCAAAAAAAAAAAAATGACAGTGTTACCCCTTATGTTTTTTTTTTCAGGTCCAAATTTTGACCTTCGATATCTCGGCTCTGGAAGGGTCTAGAGCCTCTATTTTTGCGCGTTGGTCGAAGTCTCGTGGCCCTCTGTCAGAATCCAGAGTTTCAAGAAGATCGGAGGGGGTCAAAATTTCGGCCAAAAAAAAAATGACAGTGTTACCCCTTATGTTTTTTTTTTCAGGTCCAAATTTTGACCTTCGATATCTCAGCTCTGGAAGGGTCTAGAGCCGCAATTTTTGCGCGTTGGTCGAAGTCTCGTGGCCCTCTGTCAGAATCCAGAGTTTCAAGAAGATCGGAGGGGGTCAAAATTTCAGCCAAAAAAAAAAATGACAGTGTTACCCCTTATGTTTTTTTTTTCAGGTCCAAATTTTGACCTTCGATATCTCGGCTCTGGAAGGGTCTAGAGCCGCAATTTTTGCGCGTTGGTCGAAGTCTCGTGGCCCTCTGTCAGAATCCAGAGTTTCAAGAAGATCGGAGGGGGTCAAAATTTCGGCCAAAAAAAAAAAAATGACAGTGTTACCCCTTATGTTTTTTTTTTCAGGTCCAAATTTTGACCTTCGATATCTCGGCTCTGGAAGGGTCTAGAGCCGCAATTTTTGCGCGTTGGTCGAAGTCTCGTGGCCCTCTGTCAGAATCCAGAGTTTCAAGAAGATCGGAGGGGGTCAAAATTTCGGCCAAAAAAAAAAAATGACAGTGTTACCCCTTATGTTTTTTTTTCAGGTCCAAATTTTGACCTTCGATATCTCGGCTCTGGAAGGGTCTAGAGCCGCAATTTTTGCGCGTTGGTCGAAGTCTCGTGACCCTCTGTCAGAATCCAGAGTTTCAAGAAGATCGGAGGGGGTCAAAATTTCGGCCAAAAAAAAAAAATGACAGTGTTACCCCTTATGTTTTTTTTTCAGGTCCAAATTTTGACCTTCGATATCTCGGCTCTGGAAGGGTCTAGAGCCGCAATTTTTGCGCGTTGGTCGAAGTCTCTTGGCCCTCTGTCAGAATCCAGAGTTTCAAGAAGATCGGAGGGGGTCAAAATTTCGGCCAAAAAAAAAAAAAATGACAGTGTTACCCCTTATGTTTTTTTTTCAGGTCCAAATTTTGACCTTCGATATCTCGGCTCTGGAAGGGTCTAGAGCCGCAATTTTTGCGCGTTGGTCGAAGTCTCGTGGCCCTCTATCAGAATCCAGAGTTTCAAGAAGATCGGAGGGGGTCAAAATTTCGGCCAAAAAAAAAAAAAAATGACAGTGTTACCCCTTATGTTTTTTTTTCAGGTCCAAATTTTGACCTTTGATATCTCGGCTCTGGAAGGGTCTAGAGCCGCAACTTTTGCGCGTTGGTCGAAGTCTCGTGGCCCTCTGTCAGAATCCAGAGTTTCAAGAAGATCGGAAGGGGTCAAAATTTCGGCCAAAAAAAAAAATGACAGTGTTACCCCTTATGTTTTTTTTTTCAGGTCCAAATTTTGACCTTCGATATCTCGGCTCTGGAAGGGTCTAGAGCCGCAATTTTTGCGCGTTGGTCGAAGTCTCGTGGCCCTCTGTCAGAATCCAGAGTTTCAAGAAGATCGGAGGGGGTCAAAATTTCGGCTAAAAAAAAAAATGACAGTGTTACCCCTTATGTTTTTTTTTCAGGTCCAAATTTTGACCTTCGATATTTCGGCTCTGGAAGGGTCTAGAGCCGCAATTTTTGCGCGTTGGTCGAAGTCTCGTGGCCCTCTGTCAGAATCCAGAGTTTCAAGAAGATCGGAGGGGGTCAAAATTTCGGCCAAAAAAAAAAATGACAGTGTTACCCCTTATGTTTTTTTTTTCAGGTCCAAATTTTGACCTTCGATATCTCGGCTCTGGAAGGGTCTAGAGCCTCTATTTTTGCGCGTTGGTCGAAGTCTCGTGGCCCTCTGTCAGAATCCAGAGTTTCAAGAAGATCGGAGGGGGTCAAAATTTCGGCCAAAAAAAAAAAATGACAGTGTTACCCCTTATGTTTTTTTTTTCAGGTCCAAATTTTGACCTTCGATATCTCAGCTCTGGAAGGGTCTAGAGCCGCAATTTTTGCGCGTTGGTCGAAGTCTCGTGGCCCTCTGTCAGAATCCAGAGTTTCAAGAAGATCGGAGGGGGTCAAAATTTCAGCCAAAAAAAAAAATGACAGTGTTACCCCTTATGTTTTTTTTTTCAGGTCCAAATTTTGACCTTCGATATCTCGGCTCTGGAAGGGTCTAGAGCCGCAATTTTTGCGCGTTGGTCGAAGTCTCGTGGCCCTCTGTCAGAATCCAGAGTTTCAAGAAGATCGGAGGGGGTCAAAATTTCGGCCAAAAAAAAAAAATGACAGTGTTACCCCTTATGTTTTTTTTTTCAGGTCCAAATTTTGACCTTCGATATCTCGGCTCTGGAAGGGTCTAGAGCCGCAATTTTTGCGCGTTGGTCGAAGTCTCGTGGCCCTCTGTCAGAATCCAGAGTTTCAAGAAGATCGGAGGGGGTCAAAATTTCGGCCAAAAAAAAAAAATGACAGTGTTACCCCTTATGTTTTTTTTTCAGGTCCAAATTTTGACCTTCGATATCTCGGCTCTGGAAGGGTCTAGAGCCGCAATTTTTGCGCGTTGGTCGAAGTCTCGTGACCCTCTGTCAGAATCCAGAGTTTCAAGAAGATCGGAGGGGGTCAAAATTTCGGCCAAAAAAAAAAATGACAGTGTTACCCCTTATGTTTTTTTTTCAGGTCCAAATTTTGACCTTCGATATCTCGGCTCTGGAAGGGTCTAGAGCCGCAATTTTTGCGCGTTGGTCGAAGTCTCTTGGCCCTCTGTCAGAATCCAGAGTTTCAAGAAGATCGGAGGGGGTCAAAATTTCGGCCAAAAAAAAAAAAAATGACAGTGTTACCCCTTATGTTTTTTTTTCAGGTCCAAATTTTGACCTTCGATATCTCGGCTCTGGAAGGGTCTAGAGCCGCAATTTTTGCGCGTTGGTCGAAGTCTCGTGGCCCTCTGTCAGAATCCAGAGTTTCAAGAAGATCGGAGGGGGTCAAAATTTCGGCCAAAAAAAAAAAAAATGACAGTGTTACCCCTTATGTTTTTTTTTCAGGTCCAAATTTTGACCTTTGATATCTCGGCTCTGGAAGGGTCTAGAGCCGCAACTTTTGCGCGTTGGTCGAAGTCTCGTGGCCCTCTGTCAGAATCCAGAGTTTCAAGAAGATCGGAAGGGGTCAAAATTTCGGCCAAAAAAAAAAATGACAGTGTTACCCCTTATGTTTTTTTTTTCAGGTCCAAATTTTGACCTTCGATATCTCGGCTCTGGAAGGGTCTAGAGCCGCAATTTTTGCGCGTTGGTCGAAGTCTCGTGGCCCTCTGTCAGAATCCAGAGTTTCAAGAAGATCGGAGGGGGTCAAAATTTCGGCTAAAAAAAAAAAATGACAGTGTTACCCCTTATGTTTTTTTTTCAGGTCCAAATTTTGACCTTCGATATTTCGGCTCTGGAAGGGTCTAGAGCCGCAATTTTTGCGCGTTGGTCGAAGTCTCGTGGCCCTCTGTCAGAATCCAGAGTTTCAAGAAGATCGGAGGGGGTCAAAATTTCGGCCAAAAAAAAAAATGACAGTGTTACCCCTTATGTTTTTTTTTTCAGGTCCAAATTTTGACCTTCGATATCTCGGCTCTGGAAGGGTCTAGAGCCGCAATTTTTGCGCGTTGGTCGAAGTCTCGTGGCCCTCTGTCAGAATCCAGAGTTTCAAGAAGATCGGAGGGGGTCAAAATTTCGGCCAAAAAAAAAAAATGACAGTGTTACCCCTTATGTTTTTTTTTTTCAGGTCCAAATTTTGACCTTCGATATCTCGGCTCTGGAAGGGTCTAGAGCCGCAATTTTTGCGCGTTGGTCGAAGTCTCGTGGCCCTCTGTCAGAATCCAGAGTTTCAAGAAGATCGGAGGGGGTCAAAATTTCGGCCAAAAAAAAAATGACAGTGTTACCCCTTATGTTTTTTTTTCAGGTCCAAATTTTGACCTTCGATATTTCGGCTCTGGAAGGGTCTAGAGCCGCAATTTTTGCGCGTTGGTAGAAGTCTCGTGGCCCTCTGTCAGAATCCAGAGTTTCAAGAAGATCGGAGGGGGTCAAAATTTCGGCCAAAAAAAAAAATGACAGTGTTACCCCTTATGTTTTTTTTTCAGGTCCAAATTTTGACCTTCGATATCTCGGCTCTGGAAGGGTCTAGAGCGGCAATTTTTGCGCGTTGGTCGAAGTCTCGTGGCCCTCTGTCAGAATCCAGAGTTTCAAGAAGATCGGAGGGGGTCAAAATTTCGGCCCAAAAAAAAAAAAAAAATGACAGTGTTACCCCTTATGTTTTTTTTTTCAGGTCCAAATTTTGACCTTCGATATCTCGGCTCTGGAAGGGTCTAGAGTCGCAATTTTTGCGCGTTGGTCGAAGTCTCGTGGCCCTCTGTCAGAATCCAGAGTTTCAAGAAGATCGGAGGGGGTCAAAATTTCGGCCAAAAAAAAAAATGACAGTGTTACCCCTTATGTTTTTTTTTCAGGTCCAAATTTTGACCTTCGATATCTCGGCTCTGGAAGGGTCTAGAGCCTCCATTTTTGCGCGTTGGTCGAAGTCTCGTGGCCCTCTGTCAGAATCCAGAGTTTCAAGAAGATCGGAGGGGGTCAAAATTTCGGCCAAAAAAAAAAAAATGACAGTGTTACCCCTTATGTTTTTTTTTTCAGGTCCAAATTTTGACCTTCGATATCTCGGCTCTGGAAGGGTCTAGAGCCTCTATTTTTGCGCGTTGGTCGAAGTCTCGTGGCCCTCTGTCAGAATCCAGAGTTTCAAGAAGATCGGAGGGGGTCAAAATTTCGGCCAAAAAAAAAAATGACAGTGTTACCCCTTATGTTTTTTTTTTCAGGTCCAAATTTTGACCTTCGATATCTCAGCTCTGGAAGGGTCTAGAGCCGCAATTTTTGCGCGTTGGTCGAAGTCTCGTGGCCCTCTGTCAGAATCCAGAGTTTCAAGAAGATCGGAGGGGGTCAAAATTTCAGCCAAAAAAAAAAATGACAGTGTTACCCCTTATGTTTTTTTTTTTCAGGTCCAAATTTTGACCTTCGATATCTCGGCTCTGGAAGGGTCTAGAGCCGCAATTTTTGCGCGTTGGTCGAAGTCTCGTGGCCCTCTGTCAGAATCCAGAGTTTCAAGAAGATCGGAGGGGGTCAAAATTTCGGCCAAAAAAAAAAAATGACAGTGTTACCCCTTATGTTTTTTTTTTCAGGTCCAAATTTTGACCTTCGATATCTCGGCTCTGGAAGGGTCTAGAGCCGCAATTTTTGCGCGTTGGTCGAAGTCTCGTGGCCCTCTGTCAGAATCCAGAGTTTCAAGAAGATCGGAGGGGGTCAAAATTTCGGCCAAAAAAAAAAAATGACAGTGTTACCCCTTATGTTTTTTTTTCAGGTCCAAATTTTGACCTTCGATATCTCGGCTCTGGAAGGGTCTAGAGCCGCAATTTTTGCGCGTTGGTCGAAGTCTCGTGACCCTCTGTCAGAATCCAGAGTTTCAAGAAGATCGGAGGGGGTCAAAATTTCGGCCAAAAAAAAAAAATGACAGTGTTACCCCTTATGTTTTTTTTTCAGGTCCAAATTTTGACCTTCGATATCTCGGCTCTGGAAGGGTCTAGAGCCGCAATTTTTGCGCGTTGGTCGAAGTCTCTTGGCCCTCTGTCAGAATCCAGAGTTTCAAGAAGATCGGAGGGGGTCAAAATTTCGGCCAAAAAAAAAAAAAATGACAGTGTTACCCCTTATGTTTTTTTTTCAGGTCCAAATTTTGACCTTCGATATCTCGGCTCTGGAAGGGTCTAGAGCCGCAATTTTTGCGCGTTGGTCGAAGTCTCGTGGCCCTCTGTCAGAATCCAGAGTTTCAAGAAGATCGGAGGGGGTCAAAATTTCGGCCAAAAAAAAAAAAAAATGACAGTGTTACCCCTTATGTTTTTTTTTCAGGTCCAAATTTTGACCTTTGATATCTCGGCTCTGGAAGGGTCTAGAGCCGCAACTTTTGCGCGTTGGTCGAAGTCTCGTGGCCCTCTGTCAGAATCCAGAGTTTCAAGAAGATCGGAAGGGGTCAAAATTTCGGCCAAAAAAAAAAAATGACAGTGTTACCCCTTATGTTTTTTTTTTCAGGTCCAAATTTTGACCTTCGATATCTCGGCTCTGGAAGGGTCTAGAGCCGCAATTTTTGCGCGTTGGTCGAAGTCTCGTGGCCCTCTGTCAGAATCCAGAGTTTCAAGAAGATCGGAGGGGGTCAAAATTTCGGCTAAAAAAAAAAATGACAGTGTTACCCCTTATGTTTTTTTTTCAGGTCCAAATTTTGACCTTCGATATTTCGGCTCTGGAAGGGTCTAGAGCCGCAATTTTTGCGCGTTGGTCGAAGTCTCGTGGCCCTCTGTCAGAATCCAGAGTTTCAAGAAGATCGGAGGGGGTCAAAATTTCGGCCAAAAAAAAAAATGACAGTGTTACCCCTTATGTTTTTTTTTTCAGGTCCAAATTTTGACCTTCGATATCTCGGCTCTGGAAGGGTCTAGAGCCGCAATTTTTGCGCGTTGGTCGAAGTCTCGTGGCCCTCTGTCAGAATCCAGAGTTTCAAGAAGATCGGAGGGGGTCAAAATTTCGGCCAAAAAAAAAAAAATGACAGTGTTACCCCTTATGTTTTTTTTTCAGGTCCAAATTTTGACCTTCGATATCTCGGCTCTGGAAGGGTCTAGAGCCGCAATTTTTGCGCGTTGGTCGAAGTCTCGTGGCCCTCTGTCAGAATCCAGAGTTTCAAGAAGATCGGAGGGGGTCAAAATTTCGGCCAAAAAAAAAAAAATGACAGTGTTACCCCTTATGTTTTTTTTTCAGGTCCAAATTTTGACCTTCGATATCTCGGCTCTGGAAGGGTCTAGAGCCGCAATTTTTGCGCGTTGGTCGAAGTCTCGTGGCCCTCTGTCAGAATCCAGAGTTTCAAGAAGATCGGAGGGGGTCAAAATTTCGGCCAAAAAAAAAATGACAGTGTTACCCCTTATGTTTTTTTTTTTCAGGTCCAAATTTTGACCTTCGATATCTCGGCTCTGGAAGGGTCTAGAGCCGCAATTTTTGCGCGTTGGTCGAAGTCTCGTGGCCCTCTGTCAGAATCCAGAGTTTCAAGAAGATCGGAGGGGGTCAAAATTTCGGCCAAAAAAAAAAATGACAGTGTTACCCCTTATGTTTTTTTTTCAGGTCCAAATTTTGACCTTCGATATTTCGGCTCTGGAAGGGTCTAGAGCCGCAATTTTTGCGCGTTGGTCGAAGTCTCGTGACCCTCTGTCAGAATCCAGAGTTTCAAGAAGATCGGAGGGGGTCAAAATTTCGGCCAAAAAAAAAAAAATGACAGTGTTACCCCTTATGTTTTTTTTTCAGGTCCAAATTTTGACCTTCGATATCTCGGCTTTGGAAGGGTCTAGAGCCGCAATTTTTGCGCGTTGGTCGGAGTCTCTTGGCCCTCTGTCAGAATCCAGAGTTTCAAGAAGATCGGAGGGGGTCAAAATTTCGGCCAAAAAAAAAAAAATGACAGTGTTACCCCTTATGTTTTTTTTTCACGTCCAAATTTTGACCTTCGATATCTCGGCTCTGGAAGGGTCTAGAGCCGCAATTTTTGCGCGTTGGTCGAAGTCTCGTGGCCCTCTGTCAGAATCCAGAGTTTCAAGAAGATCGGAGGGGGTCAAAATTTCGGCCAAAAAAAAATGACAGTGTTACCCCTTATGTTTTTTTTTCAGGTCCAAATTTTGACCTTTGATATCTCGGCTCTGGAAGGGTCTAGAGCCGCAACTTTTGCGCGTTGGTCGAAGTCTCGTGGCCCTCTGTCAGAATCCAGAGTTTCAAGAAGATCGGAAGGGGTCAAAATTTCGGCCAAAAAAAAAAAAAATGACAGTGTTACCCCTTATGTTTTTTTTTTCAGGTCCAAATTTTGACCTTCGATATCTCGGCTCTGGAAGGGTCTAGAGCCGCAATTTTTGCGCGTTGGTCGAAGTCTCGTGGCCCTCTGTCAGAATCCAGAGTTTCAAGAAGATCGGAGGGGGTCAAAATTTCGGCCAAAAAAAAAAAAATGACAGTGTTACCCCTTATGTTTTTTTTTCAGGTCCAAATTTTGACCTTCGATATTTCGGCTCTGGAAGGGTCTAGAGCCGCAATTTTTGCGCGTTGGTCGAAGTCTCGTGGCCCTCTGTCAGAATCCAGAGTTTCAAGAAGATCGGAGGGGGTCAAAATTTCGGCCAAAAAAAAAAAATGACAGTGTTACCCCTTATGTTTTTTTTTCAGGTCCAAATTTTGACCTTCGATATCTCGGCTCTGGAAGGGTCTAGAGCCGCAATTTTTGCGCGTTGGTCGAAGTCTCGTGGCCCTCTGTCAGAATCCAGAGTTTCAAGAAGATCGGAGGGGGTCAAAATTTCGGCCAAAAAAAAAAAATGACAGTGTTACCCCTTATGTTTTTTTTTCAGGTCCAAATTTTGACCTTCGATATCTCGGCTCTGGAAGGGTCTAGATCCTCCATTTTTGCGTGTTGGTCGAAGTCTCGTGGCCCTCTGTCAGAATCCAGAGTTTCAAGAAGATCGGAGGGGGTCAAAATTTCGGCCAAAAAAAAAATGACAGTGTTACCCCTTATGTTTTTTTGTTCAGGTCCAAATTTTGACCTTCGATATCTCGGCTCTGGAAGGGTCTAGAGCCGCAATTTTTGCGCGTTGGTCGAAGTCTCGTGGCCCTCTGTCAGAATCCAGAGTTTCAAGAAGATCGGAGGGGGTCAAAATTTCGGCCAAAAAAAAAAAAAATGACAGTGTTACCCCTTATGTTTTTTTTTCAGGTCCAAATTTTGACCTTCGATATCTCGGCTCTGGAAGGGTCTAGAGCCGCAATTTTTGCGCGTTGGTCTAAGTCTCGCGGCCCTCTGTCAGAATCCAGAGTTTCAAGAAGATCGGAGGGGGTCAAAATTTCGGCCAAAAAAAAAATGACAGTGTTACCCCTTATGTTTTTTTTTTTCAGGTCCAAATTTTGACCTTCGATATCTCGGCTCTGGAAGGGTCTAGAGCCGCAATTTTTGCGCGTTGGTCGAAGTCTCGTGGCCCTCTGTCAGAATCCAGAGTTTCAAGAAGATCGGAGGGGGTCAAAATTTCGGCCAAAAAAAAAATGACAGTGTTACCCCTTATGTTTTTTTTTCAGGTCCAAATTTTGACCTTCGATATCTCGGCTCTGGAAGGGTCTAGAGCCGCAATTTTTGCGTGTTGGTCGAAGTCTCGTGGCCCTCTGTCAGAATCCAGAGTTTCAAGAAGATCGGAGGGGGTCAAAATTTCGGCCAAAAAAAAAATGACAGTGTTACCCCTTATGTTTTTTTTTCAGGTCCAAATTTTGACCTTCGATATCTCGGCTCTGGAAGGGTCTAGAGCCTCCATTTTTGCGCGTTGGTCGAAGTCTCGTGGCCCTCTGTCAGAATCCAGAGTTTCAAGAAGATCGGAGGGGGTCAAAATTTCGGCCAAAAAAAAAAAATGACAGTGTTACCCCTTATGTTTTTTTTTCAGGTCCAAATTTTGACCTTCGATATCTCGGCTCTGGAATGGTCTAGAGCCGCAATTTTTGCGCGTTGGTCGAAGTCTCGTGGCCCTCTGTCAAAATCCAGAGTTTCAAGAAGATTGGAGGGGGTCAAAATTTCGGCCAAAAAAAATGACAGTGTTACTTACCCCTTATGTTTTTTTTTTTCAGGTCCAAATTTTGACCTTCGATATCTTGGCTCTGGAAGGGTCTAGAGCGGCAATTTTTGCGCGTTGGTCGAAGTCTCGTGGCCCTCTGTCAGAATCCAGAGTTTCAAGAAGATCGGAGGGGGTCAAAATTTCGGCCAAAAAAAAAAAAATGACAGTGTTACCCCTTATGTTTTTTTTTTCAGGTCCAAATTTTGACCTTCGATATCTCGGCTCTGGAAGGGTCTAGAGTCGCAATTTTTGCGCGTTGGTCGAAGTCTCGTGGCCCTCTGTCAGAATCCAGAGTTTCAAGAAGATCGGAGGGGGTCAAAATTTCGGCCAAAAAAAAAAATGACAGTGTTACCCCTTATGTTTTTTTTTCAGGTCCAAATTTTGACCTTCGATATCTCGGCTCTGGAAGGGTCTAGAGCCTCCATTTTTGCGCGTTGGTCGAAGTCTCGTGGCCCTCTGTCAGAATCCAGAGTTTCAAGAAGATCGGAGGGGGTCAAAATTTCGGCCAAAAAAAAAAAAAATTACAGTGTTACCCCTTATGTTTTTTTTTTCAGGTCCAAATTTTGACCTTCGATATCTCGGCTCTGAAAGGGTCTAGAGCCGCAATTTTTGCGCGTTGGTCGAAGTCTCGTGGCCCTCTGTCAGAATCCAGAGTTTCAAGAAGATCGGAGGGGGTCAAAATTTCGTCCAAAAAAAAAAAAATGACAGTGTTACCCCTTATGTTTTTTTTTTCAGGTCCAAATTTTGACCTTCGATATCTCGGCTCTGGAAGGGTCTAGAGCCTCCATTTTTGCGCGTTGGTCGAAGTCTCGTGGCCCTCTGTCAGAATCCAGAGTTTCAAGAAGATCGGAGGGGGTCAAAATTTCGGCCAAAAAAAAAAAATGACAGTGTTACCCCTTATGTTTTTTTTTCAGGTCCAAATTTTGACCTTCGATATCTAGGCTCTGGAAGGGTCTAGAGCCGCAATTTTTGCGCGTTGGTCGAAGTCTCGTGGCCCTCTGTCAGAATCCAGAGTTTCAAGAAGATCGGAGGGGGTCAAAATTTCGGCCAAAAAAAAAAAATGACAGTGTTACCCCTTATGTTTTTTTTTTCAGGTCCAAATTTTGACCTTCGATATTTCGGCTCTGGAAGGGTCTAGAGCCGCAATTTTTGCGCGTTGGTCGAAGTCTCGTGGCCCTCTGTCAGAATCCAGAGTTTCAAGAAGATCGGAGGGGGTCAAAATTTCGGCCAAAAAAAAAAAATGACAGTGTTACCCCTTATGTTTTTTTTTTCAGGTCCAAATTTTGACCTTCGATATCTCGGCTCTGGAAGGGTCTAGAGCCGCAATTTTTGCGCGTTGGTCGAAGTCTCGTGGCCCTCTGTCAGAATCCAGAGTTTCAAGAAGATCGGAGGGGGTCAAAATTTCGGCCAAAAAAAAAAATGACAGTGTTACCCCTTATGTTTTTTTTTCAGGTCCAAATTTTGACCTTCGATATTTCGGCTCTGGAAGGGTCTAGAGCCGCAATTTTTGCGCGTTGGTCGAAGTCTCGTGGCCCTCTGTCAGAATCCAGAGTTTCAAGAAGATCGGAGGGGGTCAAAATTTCGGCCAAAAAAAAAATGACAGTGTTACCCCTTATGTTTTTTTTTCAGGTCCAAATTTTGACCTTCGATATCTCGGCTCTGGAAGGGTCTAGAGCCGCAATTTTTGCGCGTTGGTCGAAGTCTCGTGGCCCTCTGTCAGAATCCAGAGTTTCAAGAAGATCGGAAGGGGTCAAAATTTCGGCCCAAAAAAAAAATGACAGTGTTACCCCTTATGTTTTTTTTTTTCAGGTCCAAATTTTGACCTTCGATATCTCGGCTCTGGAAGGATCTAGAGCTGCAATTTTTGCGCGTTGGTCGAAGTCTCGTGGCCCTCTGTCAGAATCCAGAGTTTCAAGAAGATCGGAGGGGGTCAAAATTTCGGCCAAAAAAAAAATGACAGTGTTACCCCTTATGTTTTTTTTTCAGGTCCAAATTTTGACCTTCGATATTTCGGCTCTGGAAGGGTCTAGAGCCGCAATTTTTTTCGCGTTGGTCGAAGTCTCGTGGCCCTCTGTCAGAATCCAGAGTTCCAAGAAGATCGGAGGGGGTCAAAATTTCGGCCAAAAAAAAAAATGACAGTGTTACCCCTTATGTTTTTTTTTCAGGTCCAAATTTTGACCTTCGATATCTCGGCTCTGGAAGGGTCTAGAGCCGCAATTTTTGCGCGTTGGTCGAAGTCTCGTGGCCCTCTGTCAGAATCCAGAGTTTCAAGAAGATCGGAGGGGGTCAAAATTTCGGCCAAAAAAAAAAATGACAGTGTTACCCCTTATGTTTTTTTTTTCAGGTCCAAATTTTGACCTTCGATATCTCGGCTCTGGAAGGGTCTAGAGCCGCAATTTTTGCGCGTTGGTCGAAGTCTCGTGGCCCTCTGTCAGAATCCAGAGTTTCAAGAAGATCGGAGGGGGTCAAAATTTCGGCCAAAAAAAAAAATGACAGTGTTACCCCTTATGTTTTTTTTTCAGGTCCAAATTTTGACCTTCGATATCTCGGCTCTGGAGGGGTCTAGAGCCGCAATTTTTGCGCGTTGGTCGAAGTCTCGTGGCCCTCTGTCAGAATCCAGAGTTTCAAGAAGATCGGAGGGGGTCAAAATTTCGGCCAAAAAAAAAAATGACAGTGTTACCCCTTATGTTTTTTTTTCAGGTCCAAATTTTGACCTTTGATATCTCGGCTCTGGAAGGGTCTAGAGCCGAAATTTTTGCGCGTTGGTCGAAGTCTCGTGGCCCTCTGTCAGAATCCAGAGTTTCAAGAAGATCGGAAGGGGTCAAAATTTCGGCCAAAAAAAAAAATGACAGTGTTACCCCTTATGTTTTTTTTTTCAGGTCCAAATTTTGACCTTCGATATCTCGGCTCTGGAAGGGTCTAGAGCCGCAATTTTTGCGCGTTGGTCGAAGTCTCGTGGCCCTCTGTCAGAATCCAGAGTTTCAAGAAGATCGGAGGGGGTCAAAATTTCGGCCAAAAAAAAAAAATGACAGTGTTACCCCTTATGTTTTTTTTTCAGGTCCAAATTTTGACCTTCGATATCTCGGCTCTGGAAGGGTCTAGAGCCGCAATTTTTGCGCGTTGGTCGAAGTCTCGTGGCCCTCTGTCAGAATCCAGAGTTTCAAGAAGATCGGAGGGGGTCAAAATTTCGGCCAAAAAAAAAAAAATGACAGTGTTACCCCTTATGTTTTTTTTTCAGGTCCAAATTTTGACCTTCGATATCTCGGCTCTGGAAGGGTCTAGAGCCGCAATTTTTGCGCGTTGGTCGAAGTCTCTTGGCCCTCTGTCAGAATCCAGAGTTTCAAGAAGATCGGAGGGGGTCAAAATTTCGGCCAAAAAAAAAAATGACAGTGTTACCCCTTATGTTTTTTTTTTCAGGTCCAAATTTTGACCTTTGATATCTCGGCTCTGGAAGGGTCTAGAGCCGCAATTTTTGCGCGTTGGTCGAAGTCTCGTGGCCCTCTGTCAGAATCCAGAGTTTCAAGAAGATCGGAGGGGGTCAAAATTTCGGCCAAAAAAAAAAATGACAGTGTTACCCCTTATGTTTTTTTTTTCAGGTCCAAATTTTGACCTTCGATATCTCGGCTCTGGAAGGGTCTAGAGCCGCAATTTTTGC
Source organism: Cyprinella venusta (assembly GCA_038021265.1). NCBI lineage: Eukaryota > Metazoa > Chordata > Actinopteri > Cypriniformes > Leuciscidae > Cyprinella > Cyprinella venusta. The sequence goes on along the minus strand of CM075876.1, from coordinate 17,777,786 downwards.
GCGTTGGTCGAAGTCTCGTGGCCCTCTGTCAGAATCCAGAGTTTCAAGAAGATCGGAGGGGGTCAAAATTTCGGCCAAAAAAAAAAAAATGACAGTGTTACCCCTTATGTTTTTTTTCAGGTCCAAATTTTGACCTTCGATATCTCGGCTCTGGAAGGGTCTAGAGCCGCAATTTTTGCGCGTTGGTCGAAGTCTCGTGGCCCTCTGTCAGAATCCAGAGTTTCAAGAAGATCGGAGGGGGTCAAAATTTCGGCCAAAAAAAAAAAAAATGACAGTGTTACCCCTTATGTTTTTTTTTCAGGTCCAAATTTTGACCTTCGATATCTCGGCTCTGGAAGGGTCTAGAGCCGCAATTTTTGCGCGTTGGTCGAAGTCTCTTGGCCCTCTGTCAGAATCCAGAGTTTCAAGAACATCGGAGGGGGTCAAAATTTCGGCCAAAAAAAAAAAAATGACAGTGTTACCCCTTATGTTTTTTTTTCACGTCCAAATTTTGACCTTCGATATCTCGGCTCTGGAAGGGTCTAGAGCCGCAATTTTTGCGCGTTGGTCGAAGTCTCGTGGCCCTCTTTCAGAATCCAGAGTTTCAAGAAGATCGGAGGGGGTCAAAATTTCGGCCAAAAAAAAAAAATGACAGTGTTACCCCTTATGTTTTTTTTTCAGGTCCAAATTTTGACCTTTGATATCTCGGCTCTGGAAGGGTCTAGAGCCGCAATTTTTGCGCGTTGGTCGAAGTCTCGTGGCCCTCTGTCAGAATCCAGAGTTTCAAGAAGATCGGAAGGGGTCAAAATTTCGGCCAAAAAAAAAAAAATGACAGTGTTACCCCTTATGTTTTTTTTTCAGGTCCAAATTTTGACCTTCGATATCTCGGCTCTGGAAGGGTCTAGAGCCGCAATTTTTGCGCGTTGGTCGAAGTCTCGTGGCCCTCTGTCAGAATCCAGAGTTTCAAGAAGATCGGAGGGGGTCAAAATTTCGGCCAAAAAAAAAAAATGACAGTGTTACCCCTTATGTTTTTTTTTCAGGTCCAAATTTTGACCTTCGATATCTCGGCTCTGGAAGGGTCTAGAGCCGCAATTTTTGCGCGTTGGTCGAAGTCTTGTGGCCCTCTGTCAGAATCCAGAGTTTCAAGAAGATCGGAGGGGGTCAAAATTTCGGCCAAAAAAAAAAAATGAGTGTTACCCCTTATGTTTTTTTTTCAGGTCCAAATTTTGACCTTCGATATCTTGGCTCTGGAAGGGTCTAGAGCCGCAATTTTTGCGCGTTGGTCGAAGTCTCTTGGCCCTCTGTCAGAATCCAGAGTTTCAAGAAGATCGGAGGGGGTCAAAATTTCAGCCAAAAAAAAAAAATGACAGTGTTACCCCTTATGTTTTTTTTTTCAGGTCCAAATTTTGACCTTCGATATCTAGGCTCTGGAATGGTCTAGAGCCTCCATTTTTGCGCGTTGGTCGAAGTCTCGTGGCCCTCTGTCAGAATCCAGAGTTTCAAGAAGATCGGAGGGGGTCAAAATTTCGGCCAAAAAAAAAAATGACAGTGTTACCCCTTATGTTTTTTTTTCAGGTCCAAATTTTGACCTTCGATATCTCGGCTCTGGAAGGGTCTAGATCCTCCATTTTTGCGCGTTGGTCGAAGTCTCGTGGCCCTCTGTCAGAATCCAGAGTTTCAAGAAGATCGGAGGGGGTCAAAATTTCGGCCAAAAAAAAATGACAGTGTTACCCCTTATGTTTTTTTTTTCAGGTCCAAATTTTGACCTTCGATATCTCGGCTCTGGAAGGGTCTAGAGCCGCAATTTTTGCGCGTTGGTCGAAGTCTCGTGGCCCTCTGTCAGAATCCAGAGTTTCAAGAAGATCGGAGGGGGTCAAAATTTCGGCCAAAAAAAAAAAAAATGACAGTGTTACCCCTTATGTTTTTTTTTCAGGTCCAAATTTTGACCTTCGATATCTCGGCTCTGGAAGGGTCTAGAGCCGCAATTTTTGCGCGTTGGTCTAAGTCTCGCGGCCCTCTGTCAGAATCCAGAGTTTCAAGAAGATCGGAGGGGGTCAAAATTTCGGCCAAAAAAAAAATGACAGTGTTACCCCTTATGTTTTTTTTTTTCAGGTCCAAATTTTGACCTTCGATATCTCGGCTCTGGAAGGGTCTAGAGCCGCAATTTTTGCGCGTTGGTCGAAGTCTCGTGGCCCTCTGTCAGAATCCAGAGTTTCAAGAAGATCGGAGGGGGTCAAAATTTCGGCCAAAAAAAAAAATGACAGTGTTACCCCTTATGTTTTTTTTTCAGGTCCAAATTTTGACCTTCGATATCTCGGCTCTGGAAGGGTCTAGAGCCGCAATTTTTGCGTGTTGGTCGAAGTCTCGTGGCCCTCTGTCAGAATCCAGAGTTTCAAGAAGATCGGAGGGGGTCAAAATTTCGGCCAAAAAAAAAAATGACAGTGTTACCCCTTATGTTTTTTTTTCAGGTCCAAATTTTGACCTTCGATATCTCGGCTCTGGAAGGGTCTAGAGCCTCCATTTTTGCGCGTTGGTCGAAGTCTCGTGGCCCTCTGTCAGAATCCAGAGTTTCAAGAAGATCGGAGGGGTCAAAATTTCGGCCAAAAAAAAAAAAATGACAGTGTTACCCCTTATGTTTTTTTTTCAGGTCCAAATTTTGACCTTCGATATCTCGGCTCTGGAATGGTCTAGAGCCGCAATTTTTGCGCGTTGGTCGAAGTCTCGTGGCCCTCTGTCAAAATCCAGAGTTTCAAGAAGATTGGAGGGGGTCAAAATTTCGGCCAAAAAAAAAATGACAGTGTTACTTACCCCTTATGTTTTTTTTTTTCAGGTCCAAATTTTGACCTTCGATATCTTGGCTCTGGAAGGGTCTAGAGCGGCAATTTTTGCGCGTTGGTCGAAGTCTCGTGGCCCTCTGTCAGAATCCAGAGTTTCAAGAAGATCGGAGGGGGTCAAAATTTCGGCCAAAAAAAAAAAAAATGACAGTGTTACCCCTTATGTTTTTTTTTTCAGGTCCAAATTTTGACCTTCGATATCTCGGCTCTGGAAGGGTCTAGAGTCGCAATTTTTGCGCGTTGGTCGAAGTCTCGTGGCCCTCTGTCAGAATCCAGAGTTTCAAGAAGATCGGAGGGGGTCAAAATTTCGGCCAAAAAAAAAAATGACAGTGTTACCCCTTATGTTTTTTTTTCAGGTCCAAATTTTGACCTTCGATATCTCGGCTCTGGAAGGGTCTAGAGCCTCCATTTTTGCGCGTTGGTCGAAGTCTCGTGGCCCTCTGTCAGAATCCAGAGTTTCAAGAAGATCGGAGGGGGTCAAAATTTCGGCCAAAAAAAAAAAAAATTACAGTGTTACCCCTTATGTTTTTTTTTTCAGGTCCAAATTTTGACCTTCGATATCTCGGCTCTGAAAGGGTCTAGAGCCGCAATTTTTGCGCGTTGGTCGAAGTCTCGTGGCCCTCTGTCAGAATCCAGAGTTTCAAGAAGATCGGAGGGGGTCAAAATTTCGTCCAAAAAAAAAAAAATGACAGTGTTACCCCTTATGTTTTTTTTTTCAGGTCCAAATTTTGACCTTCGATATCTCGGCTCTGGAAGGGTCTAGAGCCTCCATTTTTGCGCGTTGGTCGAAGTCTCGTGGCCCTCTGTCAGAATCCAGAGTTTCAAGAAGATCGGAGGGGGTCAAAATTTCGGCCAAAAAAAAAAAATGACAGTGTTACCCCTTATGTTTTTTTTTCAGGTCCAAATTTTGACCTTCGATATCTAGGCTCTGGAAGGGTCTAGAGCCGCAATTTTTGCGCGTTGGTCGAAGTCTCGTGGCCCTCTGTCAGAATCCAGAGTTTCAAGAAGATCGGAGGGGGTCAAAATTTCGGCCAAAAAAAAAATGACAGTGTTACCCCTTATGTTTTTTTTTTCAGGTCCAAATTTTGACCTTCGATATTTCGGCTCTGGAAGGGTCTAGAGCCGCAATTTTTGCGCGTTGGTCGAAGTCTCGTGGCCCTCTGTCAGAATCCAGAGTTTCAAGAAGATCGGAGGGGGTCAAAATTTCGGCCAAAAAAAAAAATGACAGTGTTACCCCTTATGTTTTTTTTTTCAGGTCCAAATTTTGACCTTTGATATCTCGGCTCTGGAAGGGTCTAGAGCCGAAATTTTTGCGCGTTGGTCGAAGTCTCGTGGCCCTCTGTCAGAATCCAGAGTTTCAAGAAGATCGGAAGGGGTCAAAATTTCGGCCAAAAAAAAAAATGACAGTGTTACCCCTTATGTTTTTTTTTTCAGGTCCAAATTTTGACCTTCGATATCTCGGCTCTGGAAGGGTCTAGAGCCGCAATTTTTGCGCGTTGGTCGAAGTCTCGTGGCCCTCTGTCAGAATCCAGAGTTTCAAGAAGATCGGAGGGGGTCAAAATTTCGGCCAAAAAAAAAAAATGACAGTGTTACCCCTTATGTTTTTTTTTCAGGTCCAAATTTTGACCTTCGATATCTCGGCTCTGGAAGGGTCTAGAGCCGCAATTTTTGCGCGTTGGTCGAAGTCTCGTGGCCCTCTGTCAGAATCCAGAGTTTCAAGAAGATCGGAGGGGGTCAAAATTTCGGCCAAAAAAAAAAAAATGACAGTGTTACCCCTTATGTTTTTTTTTCAGGTCCAAATTTTGACCTTCGATATCTCGGCTCTGGAAGGGTCTAGAGCCGCAATTTTTGCGCGTTGGTCGAAGTCTCTTGGCCCTCTGTCAGAATCCAGAGTTTCAAGAAGATCGGAGGGGGTCAAAATTTCGGCCAAAAAAAAAAATGACAGTGTTACCCCTTATGTTTTTTTTTTCAGGTCCAAATTTTGACCTTTGATATCTCGGCTCTGGAAGGGTCTAGAGCCGCAATTTTTGCGCGTTGGTCGAAGTCTCGTGGCCCTCTGTCAGAATCCAGAGTTTCAAGAAGATCGGAGGGGGTCAAAATTTCGGCCAAAAAAAAAAATGACAGTGTTACCCCTTATGTTTTTTTTTCAGGTCCAAATTTTGACCTTCGATATCTCGGCTCTGGAAGGGTCTAGAGCCGCAATTTTTGCGCGTTGGTCGAAGTCTCGTGGCCCTCTGTCAGAATCCAGAGTTTCAAGAAGATCGGAGGGGGTCAAAATTTCGGCCAAAAAAAAAAAAATGACAGTGTTACCCCTTATGTTTTTTTTCAGGTCCAAATTTTGACCTTCGATATCTCGGCTCTGGAAGGGTCTAGAGCCGCAATTTTTGCGCGTTGGTCGAAGTCTCGTGGCCCTCTGTCAGAATCCAGAGTTTCAAGAAGATCGGAGGGGGTCAAAATTTCGGCCAAAAAAAAAAAAAATGACAGTGTTACCCCTTATGTTTTTTTTTCAGGTCCAAATTTTGACCTTCGATATCTCGGCTCTGGAAGGGTCTAGAGCCGCAATTTTTGCGCGTTGGTCGAAGTCTCTTGGCCCTCTGTCAGAATCCAGAGTTTCAAGAACATCGGAGGGGGTCAAAATTTCGGCCAAAAAAAAAAAAATGACAGTGTTACCCCTTATGTTTTTTTTTCACGTCCAAATTTTGACCTTCGATATCTCGGCTCTGGAAGGGTCTAGAGCCGCAATTTTTGCGCGTTGGTCGAAGTCTCGTGGCCCTCTTTCAGAATCCAGAGTTTCAAGAAGATCGGAGGGGGTCAAAATTTCGGCCAAAAAAAAAAAATGACAGTGTTACCCCTTATGTTTTTTTTTCAGGTCCAAATTTTGACCTTTGATATCTCGGCTCTGGAAGGGTCTAGAGCCGCAATTTTTGCGCGTTGGTCGAAGTCTCGTGGCCCTCTGTCAGAATCCAGAGTTTCAAGAAGATCGGAAGGGGTCAAAATTTCGGCCAAAAAAAAAAAAATGACAGTGTTACCCCTTATGTTTTTTTTTCAGGTCCAAATTTTGACCTTCGATATCTCGGCTCTGGAAGGGTCTAGAGCCGCAATTTTTGCGCGTTGGTCGAAGTCTCGTGGCCCTCTGTCAGAATCCAGAGTTTCAAGAAGATCGGAGGGGGTCAAAATTTCGGCCAAAAAAAAAAAATGACAGTGTTACCCCTTATGTTTTTTTTTCAGGTCCAAATTTTGACCTTCGATATCTCGGCTCTGGAAGGGTCTAGAGCCGCAATTTTTGCGCGTTGGTCGAAGTCTTGTGGCCCTCTGTCAGAATCCAGAGTTTCAAGAAGATCGGAGGGGGTCAAAATTTCGGCCAAAAAAAAAAAAATGAGTGTTACCCCTTATGTTTTTTTTTCAGGTCCAAATTTTGACCTTCGATATCTTGGCTCTGGAAGGGTCTAGAGCCGCAATTTTTGCGCGTTGGTCGAAGTCTCTTGGCCCTCTGTCAGAATCCAGAGTTTCAAGAAGATCGGAGGGGGTCAAAATTTCAGCCAAAAAAAAAAAAAATGACAGTGTTACCCCTTATGTTTTTTTTTTCAGGTCCAAATTTTGACCTTCGATATCTAGGCTCTGGAATGGTCTAGAGCCTCCATTTTTGCGCGTTGGTCGAAGTCTCGTGGCCCTCTGTCAGAATCCAGAGTTTCAAGAAGATCGGAGGGGGTCAAAATTTCGGCCAAAAAAAAAAAATGACAGTGTTACCCCTTATGTTTTTTTTTCAGGTCCAAATTTTGACCTTCGATATCTCGGCTCTGGAAGGGTCTAGATCCTCCATTTTTGCGCGTTGGTCGAAGTCTCGTGGCCCTCTGTCAGAATCCAGAGTTTCAAGAAGATCGGAGGGGGTCAAAATTTCGGCCAAAAAAAAATGACAGTGTTACCCCTTATGTTTTTTTTTTCAGGTCCAAATTTTGACCTTCGATATCTCGGCTCTGGAAGGGTCTAGAGCCGCAATTTTTGCGCGTTGGTCGAAGTCTCGTGGCCCTCTGTCAGAATCCAGAGTTTCAAGAAGATCGGAGGGGGTCAAAATTTCGGCCAAAAAAAAAAAAAATGACAGTGTTACCCCTTATGTTTTTTTTTCAGGTCCAAATTTTGACCTTCGATATCTCGGCTCTGGAAGGGTCTAGAGCCGCAATTTTTGCGCGTTGGTCTAAGTCTCGCGGCCCTCTGTCAGAATCCAGAGTTTCAAGAAGATCGGAGGGGGTCAAAATTTCGGCCAAAAAAAAAATGACAGTGTTACCCCTTATGTTTTTTTTTTTTCAGGTCCAAATTTTGACCTTCGATATCTCGGCTCTGGAAGGGTCTAGAGCCGCAATTTTTGCGCGTTGGTCGAAGTCTCGTGGCCCTCTGTCAGAATCCAGAGTTTCAAGAAGATCGGAGGGGGTCAAAATTTCGGCCAAAAAAAAAAAAATGACAGTGTTACCCCTTATGTTTTTTTTTCAGGTCCAAATTTTGACCTTCGATATCTAGGCTCTGGAAGGGTCTAGAGCCGCAATTTTTGCGCGTTGGTCGAAGTCTCGTGGCCCTCTGTCAGAATCCAGAGTTTCAAGAAGATCGGAGGGGGTCAAAATTTCGGCCAAAAAAAAAAATGACAGTGTTACCCCTTATGTTTTTTTTTTCAGGTCCAAATTTTGACCTTCGATATTTCGGCTCTGGAAGGGTCTAGAGCCGCAATTTTTGCGCGTTGGTCGAAGTCTCGTGGCCCTCTGTCAGAATCCAGAGTTTCAAGAAGATCGGAGGGGGTCAAAATTTCGGCCAAAAAAAAAAAATGACAGTGTTACCCCTTATGTTTTTTTTTTCAGGTCCAAATTTTGACCTTCGATATCTCGGCTCTGGAAGGGTCTAGAGCCGCAATTTTTGCGCGTTGGTCGAAGTCTCGTGGCCCTCTGTCAGAATCCAGAGTTTCAAGAAGATCGGAGGGGGTCAAAATTTCGGCCAAAAAAAAAAATGACAGTGTTACCCCTTATGTTTTTTTTTCAGGTCCAAATTTTGACCTTCGATATTTCGGCTCTGGAAGGGTCTAGAGCCGCAATTTTTGCGCGTTGGTCGAAGTCTCGTGGCCCTCTGTCAGAATCCAGAGTTTCAAGAAGATCGGAGGGGGTCAAAATTTCGGCCAAAAAAAAAAATGACAGTGTTACCCCTTATGTTTTTTTTTCAGGTCCAAATTTTGACCTTCGATATCTCGGCTCTGGAAGGGTCTAGAGCCGCAATTTTTGCGCGTTGGTCGAAGTCTCGTGGCCCTCTGTCAGAATCCAGAGTTTCAAGAAGATCGGAAGGGGTCAAAATTTCGGCCCAAAAAAAAAATGACAGTGTTACCCCTTATGTTTTTTTTTTCAGGTCCAAATTTTGACCTTCGATATCTCGGCTCTGGAAGGGTCTAGAGCTGCAATTTTTGCGCGTTGGTCGAAGTCTCGTGGCCCTCTGTCAGAATCCAGAGTTTCAAGAAGATCGGAGGGGGTCAAAATTTCGGCCAAAAAAAAAAATGACAGTGTTACCCCTTATGTTTTTTTTTCAGGTCCAAATTTTGACCTTCGATATTTCGGCTCTGGAAGGGTCTAGAGCCGCAATTTTTTTCGCGTTGGTCGAAGTCTCGTGGCCCTCTGTCAGAATCCAGAGTTTCAAGAAGATCGGAGGGGGTCAAAATTTCGGCCAAAAAAAAAAATGACAGTGTTACCCCTTATGTTTTTTTTTTCAGGTCCAAATTTTGACCTTCGATATCTCGGCTCTGGAAGGGTCTAGAGCCGCAATTTTTGCGCGTTGGTCGAAGTCTCGTGGCCCTCTGTCAGAATCCAGAGTTTCAAGAAGATCGGAGGGGGTCAAAATTTCGGCCAAAAAAAAAATGACAGTGTTACCCCTTATGTTTTTTTTTTCAGGTCCAAATTTTGACCTTCGATATCTCGGCTCTGGAAGGGTCTAGAGCCGCAATTTTTGCGCGTTGGTCGAAGTCTCGTGGCCCTCTGTCAGAATCCAGAGTTTCAAGAAGATCGGAGGGGGTCAAAATTTCGGCCAAAAAAAAAAAAATGACAGTGTTACCCCTTATGTTTTTTTTTTCAGGTCCAAATTTTGACCTTTGATATCTCGGCTCTGGAAGGGTCTAGAGCCGCAATTTTTGCGCGTTGGTCGAAGTCTCGTGGCCCTCTGTCAGAATCCAGAGTTTCAAGAAGATCGGAAGGGGTCAAAATTTCGGCCAAAAAAAAAAAATGACAGTGTTACCCCTTATGTTTTTTTTTTCAGGTCCAAATTTTGACCTTCGATATCTCGGCTCTGGAAGGGTCTAGAGCCGCAATTTTTGCGCGTTGGTCGAAGTCTCGTGGCCCTCTGTCAGAATCCAGAGTTTCAAGAAGATCGGAGGGGGTCAAAATTTCGGCCAAAAAAAAAAAATGACAGTGTTACCCCTTATGTTTTTTTTTCAGGTCCAAATTTTGACCTTCGATATCTCGGCTCTGGAAGGGTCTAGAGCCGCAATTTTTGCGCGTTGGTCGAAGTCTCGTGGCCCTCTGTCAGAATCCAGAGTTTCAAGAAGATCGGAGGGGGTCAAAATTTCGGCCAAAAAAAAAAAATGACAGTGTTACCCCTTATGTTTTTTTTTCAGGTCCAAATTTTGACCTTCGATATCTCGGCTCTGGAAGGGTCTAGAGCCGCAATTTTTGCGCGTTGGTCGAAGTCTCTTGGCCCTCTGTCAGAATCCAGAGTTTCAAGAAGATCGGAGGGGGTCAAAATTTCGGCCAAAAAAAAAAATGACAGTGTTACCCCTTATGTTTTTTTTTTCAGGTCCAAATTTTGACCTTTGATATCTCGGCTCTGGAAGGGTCTAGAGCCGCAATTTTTGCGCGTTGGTCGAAGTCTCGTGGCCCTCTGTCAGAATCCAGAGTTTCAAGAAGATCGGAGGGGGTCAAAATTTCGGCCAAAAAAAAAAATGACAGTGTTACCCCTTATGTTTTTTTTTCAGGTCCAAATTTTGACCTTCGATATCTCGGCTCTGGAAGGGTCTAGAGCCGCAATTTTTGCGCGTTGGTCGAAGTCTCGTGGCCCTCTGTCAGAATCCAGAGTTTCAAGAAGATCGGAGGGGGTCAAAATTTCGGCCAAAAAAAAAAAATGACAGTGTTACCCCTTATGTTTTTTTTCAGGTCCAAATTTTGACCTTCGATATCTCGGCTCTGGAAGGGTCTAGAGCCGCAATTTTTGCGCGTTGGTCGAAGTCTCGTGGCCCTCTGTCAGAATCCAGAGTTTCAAGAAGATCGGAGGGGGTCAAAATTTCGGCCAAAAAAAAAAAAAATGACAGTGTTACCCCTTATGTTTTTTTTTCAGGTCCAAATTTTGACCTTCGATATCTCGGCTCTGGAAGGGTCTAGAGCCGCAATTTTTGCGCGTTGGTCGAAGTCTCTTGGCCCTCTGTCAGAATCCAGAGTTTCAAGAACATCGGAGGGGGTCAAAATTTCGGCCAAAAAAAAAAAATGACAGTGTTACCCCTTTCGTTTTTTTTTCACGTCCAAATTTTGACCTTCGATATCTCGGCTCTGGAAGGGTCTAGAGCCGCAATTTTTGCGCGTTGGTCGAAGTCTCGTGGCCCTCTTTCAGAATCCAGAGTTTCAAGAAGATCGGAGGGGGTCAAAATTTCGGCCAAAAAAAAAAAATGACAGTGTTACCCCTTATGTTTTTTTTTCAGGTCCAAATTTTGACCTTTGATATCTCGGCTCTGGAAGGGTCTAGAGCCGCAATTTTTGCGCGTTGGTCGAAGTCTCGTGGCCCTCTGTCAGAATCCAGAGTTTCAAGAAGATCGGAAGGGGTCAAAATTTCGGCCAAAAAAAAAAAAATGACAGTGTTACCCCTTATGTTTTTTTTTCAGGTCCAAATTTTGACCTTCGATATCTCGGCTCTGGAAGGGTCTAGAGCCGCAATTTTTGCGCGTTGGTCGAAGTCTCGTGGCCCTCTGTCAGAATCCAGAGTTTCAAGAAGATCGGAGGGGGTCAAAATTTCGGCCAAAAAAAAAAAATGACAGTGTTACCCCTTATGTTTTTTTTTCAGGTCCAAATTTTGACCTTCGATATCTCGGCTCTGGAAGGGTCTAGAGCCGCAATTTTTGCGCGTTGGTCGAAGTCTTGTGGCCCTCTGTCAGAATCCAGAGTTTCAAGAAGATCGGAGGGGGTCAAAATTTCGGCCAAAAAAAAAAAAATGAGTGTTACCCCTTATGTTTTTTTTTCAGGTCCAAATTTTGACCTTCGATATCTTGGCTCTGGAAGGGTCTAGAGCCGCAATTTTTGCGCGTTGGTCGAAGTCTCTTGGCCCTCTGTCAGAATCCAGAGTTTCAAGAAGATCGGAGGGGGTCAAAATTTCAGCCAAAAAAAAAAAATGACAGTGTTACCCCTTATGTTTTTTTTTTCAGGTCCAAATTTTGACCTTCGATATCTAGGCTCTGGAATGGTCTAGAGCCTCCATTTTTGCGCGTTGGTCGAAGTCTCGTGGCCCTCTGTCAGAATCCAGAGTTTCAAGAAGATCGGAGGGGGTCAAAATTTCGGCCAAAAAAAAAAAATGACAGTGTTACCCCTTATGTTTTTTTTCAGGTCCAAATTTTGACCTTCGATATCTCGGCTCTGGAAGGGTCTAGAGCCGCAATTTTTGCGCGTTGGTCGAAGTCTCGTGGCCCTCTGTCAGAATCCAGAGTTTCAAGAAGATCGGAGGGGGTCAAAATTTCGGCCAAAAAAAAAAAAAATTACAGTGTTACCCCTTATGTTTTTTTTTTCAGGTCCAAATTTTGACCTTCGATATCTCGGCTCTGAAAGGGTCTAGAGCCGCAATTTTTGCGCGTTGGTCGAAGTCTCGTGGCCCTCTGTCAGAATCCAGAGTTTCAAGAAGATCGGAGGGGGTCAAAATTTCGTCCAAAAAAAAAATGACAGTGTTACCCCTTATGTTTTTTTTTTCAGGTCCAAATTTTGACCTTCGATATCTCGGCTCTGGAAGGGTCTAGAGCCTCCATTTTTGCGCGTTGGTCGAAGTCTCGTGGCCCTCTGTCAGAATCCAGAGTTTCAAGAAGATCGGAGGGGGTCAAAATTTCGGCCAAAAAAAAAAAATGACAGTGTTACCCCTTATGTTTTTTTTTTCAGGTCCAAATTTTGACCTTCGATATCTAGGCTCTGGAAGGGTCTAGAGCCGCAATTTTTGCGCGTTGGTCGAAGTCTCGTGGCCCTCTGTCAGAATCCAGAGTTTCAAGAAGATCGGAGGGGGTCAAAATTTCGGCCAAAAAAAAAAAATGACAGTGTTACCCCTTATGTTTTTTTTTTTCAGGTCCAAATTTTGACCTTCGATATTTCGGCTCTGGAAGGGTCTAGAGCCGCAATTTTTGCGCGTTGGTCGAAGTCTCGTGGCCCTCTGTCAGAATCCAGAGTTTCAAGAAGATCGGAGGGGGTCAAAATTTCGGCCAAAAAAAAAAAATGACAGTGTTACCCCTTATGTTTTTTTTTTCAGGTCCAAATTTTGACCTTCGATATCTCGGCTCTGGAAGGGTCTAGAGCCGCAATTTTTGCGCGTTGGTCGAAGTCTCGTGGCCCTCTGTCAGAATCCAGAGTTTCAAGAAGATCGGAGGGGGTCAAAATTTCGGCCAAAAAAAAAAATGACAGTGTTACCCCTTATGTTTTTTTTTCAGGTCCAAATTTTGACCTTCGATATTTCGGCTCTGGAAGGGTCTAGAGCCGCAATTTTTGCGCGTTGGTCGAAGTCTCGTGGCCCTCTGTCAGAATCCAGAGTTTCAAGAAGATCGGAGGGGGTCAAAATTTCGGCCAAAAAAAAAATGACAGTGTTACCCCTTATGTTTTTTTTTCAGGTCCAAATTTTGACCTTCGATATCTCGGCTCTGGAAGGGTCTAGAGCCGCAATTTTTGCGCGTTGGTCGAAGTCTCTTGGCCCTCTGTCAGAATCCAGAGTTTCAAGAAGATCGGAGGGGGTCAAAATTTCGGCCAAAAAAAAAAATGACAGTGTTACCCCTTATGTTTTTTTTTCACGTCCAAATTTTGACCTTCGATATCTCGGCTCTGGAAGGGTCTAGAGCCGCAATTTTTGCGCGTTGGTCGAAGTCTCGTGGCCCTCTGTCAGAATCCAGAGTTTCAAGAAGATCGGAGGGGGTCAAAATTTCGGCCAAAAAAAAAAAATGACAGTGTTACCCCTTATGTTTTTTTTTCAGGTCCAAATTTTGACCTTTGATATCTCGGCTCTGGAAGGGTCTAGAGCCGCAATTTTTGCGCGTTGGTCGAAGTCTCGTGGCCCTCTGTCAGAATCCAGAGTTTCAAGAAAATAGGAAGGGGTCAAAATTTCGGCCCAAAAAAAAAATTACAGTGTTATCCCTTATGTTTTTTTTTTCAGGTCCAAATTTTGACCTTCGATATCTCGGCTCTGGAAGGGTCTAGAGCTGCAATTTTTGCGCGTTGGTCGAAGTCTCGTGGCCCTCTGTCAGAATCCAGAGTTTCAAGAAGATCGGAGGGGGTCAAAATTTCGGCCAAAAAAAAAAAATGACAGTGTTACCCCTTATGTTTTTTTTTCAGGTCCAAATTTTGACCTTCGATATTTCGGCTCTGGAAGGGTCTAGAGCCGCAATTTTTTTCGCGTTGGTCGAAGTCTCGTGGCCCTCTGTCAGAATCCAGAGTTTCAAGAAGATCGGAGGGGGTCAAAATTTCGGCCAAAAAAAAAAAATGACAGTGTTACCCCTTATGTTTTTTTTTTCAGGTCCAAATTTTGACCTTCGATATCTCGGCTCTGGAAGGGTCTAGAGCCGCAATTTTTGCGCGTTGGTCGAAGTCTCGTGGCCCTCTGTCAGAATCCAGAGTTTCAAGAAGATCGGAGGGGGTCAAAATTTCGGCCAAAAAAAAAATGACAGTGTTACCCCTTATGTTTTTTTTTTCAGGTCCAAATTTTGACCTTCGATATCTCGGCTCTGGAAGGGTCTAGAGCCGCAATTTTTGCGCGTTGGTTGAAGTCTCGTGGCCCTCTGTCAGAATCCAGAGTTTCAAGAAGATCGGAGGGGGTCAAAATTTCGGCCAAAAAAAAAAATGACAGTGTTACCCCTTATGTTTTTTTTTCAGGTCCAAATTTTGACCTTCGATATCTCGGCTCTGGAAGGGTCTAGAGCCGCAATTTTTGCGCGTTGGTCGAAGTCTCGTGGCCCTCTGTCAGAATCCAGAGTTTCAAGAAGATCGGAGGGGGTCAAAATTTCGGCCAAAAAAAAAAAATGACAGTGTTACCCCTTATGTTTTTTTTTTCAGGTCCAAATTTTGACCTTTGATATCTCGGCTCTGGAAGGGTCTAGAGCCGCAATTTTTGCGCGTTGGTCGAAGTCTCGTGGCCCTCTGTCAGAATCCAGAGTTTCAAGAAGATCGGAAGGGGTCAAAATTTCGGCCAAAAAAAAAAAATGACAGTGTTACCCCTTATGTTTTTTTTTTCAGGTCCAAATTTTGACCTTCGATATCTCGGCTCTGGAAGGGTCTAGAGCCGCAATTTTTGCGCGTTGGTCGAAGTCTCGTGGCCCTCTGTCAGAATCCAGAGTTTCAAGAAGATCGGAGGGGGTCAAAATTTCGGCCAAAAAAAAAAAATGACAGTGTTACCCCTTATGTTTTTTTTTCAGGTCCAAATTTTGACCTTCGATATCTCGGCTCTGGAAGGGTCTAGAGCCGCAATTTTTGCGCGTTGGCCGAAGTCTCGTGGCCCTCTGTCAGAATCCAGAGTTTCAAGAAGATCGGAGGGGGTCAAAATTTCGGCCAAAAAAAAAAAATGACAGTGTTACCCCTTATGTTTTTTTTTCAGGTCCAAATTTTGACCTTCGATATCTCGGCTCTGGAAGGGTCTAGAGCCGCAATTTTTGCGCGTTGGTCGAAGTCTCTTGGCCCTCTGTCAGAATCCAGAGTTTCAAGAAGATCGGAGGGGGTCAAAATTTCGGCCAAAAAAAAAAATGACAGTGTTACCCCTTATGTTTTTTTTTTCAGGTCCAAATTTTGACCTTCGATATCTCGGCTCTGGAAGGGTCTAGAGCCGCAATTTTTGCGCGTTGGTCGAAGTCTCGTGGCCCTCTGTCAGAATCCAGAGTTTCAAGAAGATCGGAGGGGGTCAAAATTTCGGCCAAAAAAAAAAATGACAGTGTTACCCCTTATGTTTTTTTTTCAGGTCCAAATTTTGACCTTCGATATCTCGGCTCTGGAAGGGTCTAGAGCCGCAATTTTTGCGCGTTGGTCGAAGTCTCGTGGCCCTCTGTCAGAATCCAGAGTTTCAAGAAGATCGGAGGGGGTCAAAATTTCGGCCAAAAAAAAAAAATGACAGTGTTACCCCTTATGTTTTTTTTTCAGGTCCAAATTTTGACCTTCGATATCTCGGCTCTGGAAGGGTCTAGAGCCGCAATTTTTGCGCGTTGGTCGAAGTCTCGTGGCCCTCTGTCAGAATCCAGAGTTTCAAGAAGATCGGAGGGGGTCAAAATTTCGGCCAAAAAAAAAAAATGACAGTGTTACCCCTTATGTTTTTTTTTCAGGTCCAAATTTTGACCTTCGATATCTCGGCTCTGGAAGGGTCTAGAGCCGCAATTTTTGCGCGTTGGTCGAAGTCTCTTGGCCCTCTGTCAGAATCCAGAGTTTCAAGAACATCGGAGGGGGTCAAAATTTCGGCCAAAAAAAAAAAAATGACAGTGTTACCCCTTATGTTTTTTTTTCACGTCCAAATTTTGACCTTCGATATCTCGGCTCTGGAAGGGTCTAGAGCCGCAATTTTTGCGCGTTGGTCGAAGTCTCGTGGCCCTCTTTCAGAATCCAGAGTTTCAAGAAGATCGGAGGGGGTCAAAATTTCGGCCAAAAAAAAAAAATGACAGTGTTACCCCTTATGTTTTTTTTTCAGGTCCAAATTTTGACCTTTGATATCTCGGCTCTGGAAGGGTCTAGAGCCGCAATTTTTGCGCGTTGGTCGAAGTCTCGTGGCCCTCTGTCAGAATCCAGAGTTTCAAGAAGATCGGAAGGGGTCAAAATTTCGGCCAAAAAAAAAAAATGACAGTGTTACCCCTTATGTTTTTTTTTCAGGTCCAAATTTTGACCTTCGATATCTCGGCTCTGGAAGGGTCTAGAGCCGCAATTTTTGCGCGTTGGTCGAAGTCTCGTGGCCCTCTGTCAGAATCCAGAGTTTCAAGAAGATCGGAGGGGGTCAAAATTTCGGCCAAAAAAAAAAAATGACAGTGTTACCCCTTATGTTTTTTTTTCAGGTCCAAATTTTGACCTTCGATATCTCGGCTCTGGAAGGGTCTAGAGCCGCAATTTTTGCGCGTTGGTCGAAGTCTTGTGGCCCTCTGTCAGAATCCAGAGTTTCAAGAAGATCGGAGGGGGTCAAAATTTCGGCCAAAAAAAAAAAATGAGTGTTACCCCTTATGTTTTTTTTTCAGGTCCAAATTTTGACCTTCGATATCTCGGCTCTGGAAGGGTCTAGAGCCGCAATTTTTGCGCGTTGGTCGAAGTCTCTTGGCCCTCTGTCAGAATCCAGAGTTTCAAGAAGATCGGAGGGGGTCAAAATTTCAGCCAAAAAAAAAAAATGACAGTGTTACCCCTTATGTTTTTTTTTTCAGGTCCAAATTTTGACCTTCGATATCTAGGCTCTGGAATGGTCTAGAGCCTCCATTTTTGCGCGTTGGTCGAAGTCTTGTGGCCCTCTGTCAGAATCCAGAGTTTCAAGAAGATCGGAGGGGGTCAAAATTTCGGCCAAAAAAAAAAATGACAGTGTTACCCCTTATGTTTTTTTTCAGGTCCAAATTTTGACCTTCGATATCTCGGCTCTGGAAGGGTCTAGAGCCGCAATTTTTGCGCGTTGGTCGAAGTCTCGTGGCCCTCTGTCAGAATCCAGAGTTTCAAGAAGATCGGAGGGGGTCAAAATTTCGGCCAAAAAAAAAAAATGACAGTGTTACCCCTTATGTTTTTTTTTCAGGTCCAAATTTTGACCTTCGATATTTCGGCTCTGGAAGGGTCTAGAGCCGCAATTTTTGCGCGTTGGTCGAAGTCTCGTGGCCCTCTGTCAGAATCCAGAGTTTCAAGAAGATCGGAGGGGGTCAAAATTTCGGCCAAAAAAAAAAATGACAGTGTTACCCCTTATGTTTTTTTTTCAGGTCCAAATTTCTGACCCGAAAAAAAAAACATAAGGGGTAACACTGTCGTTTTTTTTTTATTTTTGGCCAAAATTTTGACCCCCTCCGATCTTCTTGAAACTCTGGATTCTGACAGAGGGCCACGAGACTTCGACCAGCGCGCAAAAATGTAGGCTCTAGACCCTTCCAGAGCGAGATATTGAAAGTCGAAATTTTGACCCAAAAAAAAACATAAGGGGTAACACTGTCGTTTTTTTTTTTTTTTTTTTGGCCGAAATTTTGACCCCCTCCGATTTTCTTGAAACAGAACTTAGGAGATTCCTATGGTAGGATATTATAGGTGTTTCTGCCAAAACTTTTCAAAGTGGTAGTTGCTCCCCTATGTAGTACTTCAGTACCATTTGTGTGGGATGACGAGTGTGATCGAGCTTTTGAAGCTGCCAAGTCTCTTTGTGCAGTGCACCTGTACTGGTAGCGCCTGATGTTTCCCAACCTTTTCTTTTGGAAGTTGATGCTAGTGCTACCGGGGCTGGGGCGGTGTTGATGCAGAGAAGGGATGGAGACGCGTAAACCTGTGTGTTATTTCTCAACCAAGTTTAAAAAACACCAATTGAATTATTTCACCATAGAGAAGGAGACATTGGCCATGCTCTTGGCTCTACAGCATTTTGAAGTCTATGCGGGCTCAAGTTTTTTACCAGTCACTGTTTACACAGATCATAACCCTCTTGTTTTTTTAGCTCACATGTACAACAGTAACCAGCGGTTGATGCGCTGGGCCCTCCTGGCCCAAGGCTATAATCTCCATATTAAACATAAGAGGGGAGCAGATAACATCGTGGCTGATGCCTTGTCCCACGGGTAAGATCGTTCTCTCTCCTGTTTATTTTGTTTTTCTTTGGTAGAACTGTGATAACATCTGGAAGTAAAAATTCTAACAGCAGATACACAAACTATTTAATAGGTTTGTTTTTATGGGTGAGGGTGTTACGACCCGTGAGGTCTGTGTTGGGTTTGTGTTGTTGTGGGTGTGGTCTCTTTCGCCTGCAGGGGTGTACCCGTGTTCTGAGCCTGACGTAATGGGGAAATCCCGCAGCTGGAGCTGATCCGCTGCAATTAAGGAGATGAATAAACTGAGCTAGTGAAGCGCCCTCGCGTTCTCTCTCTATTCCTTGGTGGCCCGCATCCCTTCGGTGTGAACTACTGTTAGTGATGTTACGTCTGACACCGACGCTCCGAAGTTTGCTTCAAACTCGAAAGGTCCTTGTAATGAACCACTGCTTCGGAGCTTGTATCATTACGTCACTAGTCACGTGAAAATGACGTCTGAAGCAAACACACTGCTTCGCTCCTGTAATGAACCGCGTGACTGCTTTGACAGCCCGATCCAGTGTTGAGAGGGTTGAAACCTGGCGGCTGTATTTCTCATAAAAGTGAAGCCAAACCATGGCAACACGCCCGTGGGTTAGTAGTCGGTGTTTGGATTGGCGTTATTATTGAGAGTGGATTGAGTTTATTTTAGTGTTGTGATGGAGCCATGGAGAAAGTCGTTCGCAAGTTTGGGAACACTTTAAACTTATTTTCCCGAATAAGATTAGTTCTTTGACATTTCTGCATACAAATATTTTTCATATCTAGTGAATATGGAGAGAGACAGAAACTTTAAAAACCCTCTGCTACATTATTCAAGTTCAACCAGTTACACAAGCACATCCTTTCAACATAAAAAAAATATCAGTCCCACCAGTAAAGTTACAGATTTCTGGTGGTTGCCATAGGAAAGAAGCAGTAGCTAATGTCATGGTTTCAATACTCATGGAAAACATGGTTTAAATGGTAAAAGAAAATGGTTCCTTATTGGTATTTTAATTGAAACCATTAGAATTTCTGTGACGGTTTCCAATTTTTTTAAGCTGGTCTGATCTTCTGTCCTTGTCTAAAGAAATAATTACACACACTCATCATCATTATTGTTTTATTATCAAGGTGAACACATGAAATTCATCCGTATCTGTAAAATTCACCTACATGAGTTTCACAGCACTGTTTCAGCTTTGATCGCTTCGGTAAACTCGTCATAAACGGGGCGTTAACACACGCCTACTTGCATTTTATGGTTGTCAGCTTTGTTGCATTACATTTACTTCACCAGGAGATGGTGCTGCCATTTCTATCTGAATGAAGCTTCGAGTAATGAACCATTTTCGACACAATAGCATCAGAAAGCAATAATGCTTCGAAAAGCTTCATTTGGCCATCACTAACTACTGCTTAAGACGTGCTAAAAGAACGGTTCTAGTCCAGCAAAAGCCCCTTTTCCACCAAAGCATTTTGAGAGCCGGTTCGGAGCCGGTGCCTGCGCGCGAACCAGTTCTTTGTGTTTCGACAGCCAAAGGCTGAGTGAACTACTGCGTGAGCTACTGTGTGAGTTTATGGTGCGGACAACGGCGGGACGTGATACGCCGGGTGTTCGGTCTGCATTTCACTTCACACCGTGCGTCCGGTTACCTGGGTGAAGCAGGTGGAAGTCGGCGTGGTGAGCGGCAGCCAGGCGATGGGGTTTTTTCCCCGAGTGCACTTTAACGTGGTGGAGAGCCGTGGGGACTGTTTGTTGTTTTGCATACTTTTCTTTTTGAATGTTATGTTAATTAATTTATGACACATCACGCATATTTTTGATATAAGTTTATTTCTTTATTATTTGGAATAAATAGGCCTACATGAATTTGACACGTGTTTTGGGTCATCCTTGGTTTTTCCACCTGGAACAATTATTTTGTTCGTCCTTTATCCCTAAACATACCAAGGACGTAACAGGGGTGTTACACTACCGACAGTGTTACCCCTTATATTTTTTTGGGGGGCAGCGAAAAATTAAGTAGCTATCCCCAATCTTCTCAAAACTCTGGATTCTGATAGAGGGCCATGAGACTTGGACCTGAGTGCAAAAATGGAGGCTCTAGACCCTCCCAGGGCTGAGAAATTTAGATATTTATAATGTCATAAATATTATGTGGGATCTCAATATCTCAGCGCTGGAAGGGTGTCTCCATTTTGGCACTCGGGTCTAAGTCCCATGGCCCTCTATCAGAATCCAGAGTTTCAAGAAGATCAGAGAAACTTAAAATTTCGATCCGAAAAAAACGCTGTCGACTTTTTCGCTGCAAAAAAAAGTTTCTCTGAACTTCTCGAAACTCTGGATTCTGATAGAGGGCCATGAGACTTAGACCTGATTGCAAAAATGGACGCTTTAGACCCTTCCAGAGCTGAGATATTGAGATCCCACATAGCATTTATGCCATTATAAAAATAGTGGGTTCATGGGATCTCAATATCTCAGCTCTGGAAGGGTCTAGAGCCTCCATTTTTGCACTCAGGTCTAAGTCTCATGGCCCTCTATCAGAATCCAGAGTTTCGAGAAGGTCAGAGAAACTTTTTTTTTGCACCAAAAAAGTTGACAGGGCTGTCGTTTTATTTTTTATTTTTTTTTGTGTGTCGAAATTTTGAGTTTCTCTGATCTTCTTTAAACTCTGGATTCTGATAGAGGACCATGCGACTTAGACCTGAGTGCAAAAATGGAGGCTCTAGACCCTTCCAGAGCTGAGATATGGATATCCCACGTAGCATTTATGCCATTATAAAAATATTAAGTTCGCGGACAGTGGAATTTTGGGACGGCACTTGATGCTACGGGCCTCGGGGGGCCTCCTGAGTCTGGTAAAATAGTTTTTTTTTCATGATAGGAACTTTAATTAAAATGTCCATCAAAAACATTACCTGAATCCCCATTCAATAGATTTCCGGTGGGACCGCGTCCAATTGCAGCATATTGAATGAACTGCGGAAAAACTTTAAAAAATATAGTGGGTTATTGGACAACCAGTGGGTTTGTGGGATGGGGGAGTGTCAGTGGGCGAGGGGCCAGTCGCCGGACGCCCTGTGGAAGCGGTGGTCGGTCGGACGAATAGTGGGTTCGTGGGAAGTTTCAAGGGTGGCTCCACCGTGGGGGCCTTTGCAGAACTGCCTCGGGGGTCCCGAAACTTCGGTCTCCTCCCATCGGCCCCCCGGTGAGGCTTTCGGCCCAAGGACTGAATGGACCTTTTTTCTGCCTTGGACTAGCTAGAGTTACTGGAAATCGAAATACAGTGACTTGCTGGCAACTGTCCTGCCAGTACTGTAAAAATACAAGAAAACACAGGATGCACACAGGAAATGACTAACATGAATGCATTGATTGATTCCTAGGTTTATTTTGTTTTGAATAAACAAATGTGCAATATAAAAGAAAAACCTTAAGATTAAAGTTGTAATGTTATAATGTTCGAGTTTTTATTGTACAAAAGAAAGATGCACACAAAATGACTCTAATATGACCAGATTGATTGATTTGAACATTTAGTTTGTTACAAACAATGTGCAATCTGTAAAACAAAAACCTCAAAATTATAGTTGAAATTGTATACGGCTGGAATTTTTTTGACCTTGAGAAAAGCTTAAAGTATAGACCAACAAATTTTATGTTTATTAATTTATTTCATGTTGGTACATTTTTGGGAAGTACACCTGTTTTGACCTGATGTCCATTGGAATGGACAAAAAAAATCACAATGAAAGCAATTACATCTTTTTTTTTTCATTTATAGAAACCTCATGAGCTGGGAAAATGTACTTTTATATTTTTCAGAAACTTGAAACATAATTCAGGTCTGAAGGGGTTAAGATAAGTTTGCTCTTCTATTTCAGAGAAATTTTAAAGTACAATATCAAAAGTTTCATGATCTTACATACGGAACGGTTTTCACAGTGGAATAAAATGGTGATCAATCTAGAAAATGTATAAATGTTTTGTACAAGGCCTTTTTGGTGTTAAAGGGGTTTACTGGGTTTGGAGCAGGATGAAATAAGGCAGTTTTTCTCTTTTCTTTAAACCATTTGTCAAAAATAAAGTGACAGAAAAAAAAGCTTCGGACCAGAATTCAGTCTTTGCTCACACTTCACACAAATCTCTCTCATTGTCCATACTGTCATTTTACAAGTGATGGAATCGGATGTGTTTTTTTTCTTCTTCTGAGAGTGTTGTCAATAGCTGCTCTATCTACAGCAGTTGCTATAGTGATGCTATAGGCATCATCGTGCTGCTGGTTTGTTTTATTTAACAGAAAGCTTATTTTATAGAAAGAGAAAAGATAAAGTACAAATTGGACACCATGTCCATCCTGTCTGAAAAAAGAGAGAAAATATAGATTTCACATGAGAACATTCAAGACATCAGTGATGTTTTTCAATTTGTGAAATCCTATTCCATGCTTTTTGTGTAGCTGTTTTTGTTGTCCATCCTCCCGAAACTACAGATCATTCTTCACACTGGGGAGAAAGAAAAGTAATTTAATGGGATTTCTTTCTTCTTCTTCTTTTTTTTTTGAAGGATTTTAGGAAATATTTTAGCTGGCAACTATCTGTAAACCAGGCATTTTCATCAATAAAGGTGCCCTATAATGTTTTTTTAAATTATTTTATAATGTTTCCTGGGTTGCCCTTATAATGTTAGCATGTTTTTTAGATCAAAAATAGCCATAATTTAGAAATAAAAGGCATTTTTCTTAGCCTGATTTTAGCCTCTGATCTGAACACTCGGTTTGAAGGGGCGTGTCTGCTGTGTGTAACCGGCCTCTGCTGTGATTGGCTGACATGCTTGCATATAAAATAGCTATGTATTACATGTGGAACTGTCTCGAATAATTTTACTCCAGCAGCTATTATACGTTTTTTTTTACTATTACAGCCATCGAGATTAACGAATCGTGAGATGTTTTTTGAAGTATTTAGATCTATTCCCATCACATAAAATGTTGCTGTGTTGAGTATTGAGCAAGCAGAGGACAGACAGCCTGTCGATCGCGAGGATGAAGATATTATCATTGCAACGCAATTTCTGCCTTCTCTGCTTTCACTAATGCAGACACGATCATGTAAATACAGCAAGAGCTTCGTTGTGCATTGTAACGTGCGTCGTTGAATTCATAAAGAGTTTGGCAAGTGTCCAGACAAACTCGCGCTGTGTGATATTGATCGCTATCTGTATGCAATTTATTCACAATTATTATTATTTTTTCATCCTACTAAAAGAAACGATGTGAAGTCCCTGGCTTGACTTACTGATGCATAAACAGTATTGAACGATTTTGAGTGAAAGATTAACGTTACCTGTCTGAACTTGAACAACAATAACACACCAGCTCGGTCCGAGGCCAGCTCTTGAGAAGTTGAGGAAACAGTCGTCGGTGAAATGTTTGGAAATATCCAGAGTAAATAAAATTAACCCATTGTTTCTTCAGAGGCTTGGATGAAGGAACTAAAAATACTTTTGTGTTCATGTGTACACATCCAAACACTAATCAACGGCCATGCTTCGACTGAGCAGCTCCATCTCGTCTGTCGCAGAACATGGGCTGGCATATGCAAATATTTTGGGTCATAGATATTAATGATCCCGACTTTTATGTCAGAGTCGGTATTATGTGGAGATTCGCCTGTTTTTCATGGGTGTTTTTCAAAAAGCGAGATTTAAGTAAGAAGGAGAAAACAAAGATGTTTGAGACTCACTGTATGTCATGTCCATGTACTGAACTCTTGTTATGTAAGTATGCCCAAATAAATTTAATTTCACATTATATAGGGCACCTTTAAACAGTCTATTTGTATGTATTTTAAGGTCACAATCTGTGCATTATGTTGCACACTCTTTCTGAATCTCACCTGAAAGAGTTTAGGGTCCATGCTGAGAAGTGCAGGTGAAGGCCTCCTGGACGCCTGTGCTCTCTTTGGGAGCAGGACCGGAGTGAGACAGACGTGAGCCGTGCATGATATGAGCGTCCAGCATCTCCAGGAGCAGGTCATACAGAGGAACCATCTTCTTCATCTTCATGCAGTGCAGGTGGTCCATGCCTTTGTTACTACAGATGGTCAGAGGAAGGTTTTGCACAGATCGAGCGTTACAAATGCACAAGACACCACAGAGACAGGTTATAAGCTCAGCAGTTTAAGAGTCTTATATAGACCTCATGCACCATAGAAACGTGGGCGCAGTCATCTTTAGAATATTGTCTTTGAACTTCCGGTTCTATATATTTCTATGGCATCGCTGTTAGCTGGTGAAGTGGATTTACTTATTGTAGAGTTAACAAAAGTTATCATGAGCATAGTAATGTTTATCATAAGCATTCTAAAGCAGATGTCTTAACAAATGTCGAACGGGAATTTTTTTACGAGCAGTTTATTCATACCTATGCGCTGTGGAAATACAGACCGGAAGTCAAAAGACAACGAGCGCAACGATGAAAAGTGGCGGGGCTACATAAGGTCTTTACAGTCAAGCTAACCTTGAAAAAGCAGTTAGCTAAACTATAAGATACAGTTGGGCCAAAAAGTATTTAGTCAGCCACTAATTGTGCAAGTTCTCCAACTTAGAATGATGAGAGAGGTCTGTAACTTTTATCATAGGTACACTTCAAATCCTTATGGTAGTCTTTGTTACTTTGGTCCCAGCTCTCTGCAGGTCATTCATCAGTAGTTGTAGGAGTTTTGCTCACCGTTCTCATGATCATTTTGAGATTTTGCGTGGAGCCCCAGATCAAGGGAGATTATCAGTGGTCTTGTATGTCTTCCATTTTCTTACAATTGCTCGCACAGTTGATTTTTTTTTTTTCACACCAAGCTGCTTGCCTATCACTCTTCCCAACCTGGTGCAGGTCTACAATTTTCTTCCTGGTGTCCGTCGACAGCTCTTTGGTCTTGGCCATGGTTGAGTTTGGAGTGTGACTGTTTGAAGCTGTGGACAGGTGTCTTTTATACAGATAACGGGTTCAAACAGGTGCCAATAATACAGGTAACGAGAGGAGGAGAGAAGAGCTTCTTAAATAAGTTACAGGTCTGTGAAAGCCAGAAATCTTGCTGGTTTGTGGGTGACCAAATACTTATTTTCCACCATAATTTACAAATAAATTCTTTAAAAATCCTACAATGTGATTTCCTAGATTTTTTTCTCATTTTGTCTCTCATAAGCCCTATTCGCACGGAATTAGTATTATCTGGTGACCTGTAGTAATTTGTAAAAATTGCGGAGTTTGTCTGTGATCTTAATCCCGTGCAAATCGGCCATGTCTGTAATTTGTAAAGTAAAATTTCCCCCGCAAATTACCTACTATATTTCGCCGAACACCGAGGTCCTGTGATATTAGTCCCATGCGAATTGACATCTCTGTGATTTGGCCGGATCGTATATCATTTTTTCAAGGTTTTTGTTTCATCTGCGCCTTTTTATCCATCTTTCGTGAAGAATAGAGGCTGATTTGGAGTATTTTGATATTATTTTGGGTGCAGGGTCATATCGCTAGTACAACTAGCCTATACAATTTGCAGAAAGAGAAAGCTATAACATCAGAAGAGCAAAAACAAAAAGAACGATTAGATGGAGATGAATGACATGTTTAGCAGGATAGGCTACGGTAAGGACAATTCTTCTGTTTATTATATACAGCTAGACATAATAACGAGAAGACATTTCAAAGCTATAGCCTAATGATATCATATCCGGGAGACAAGTCAGTAAATTCGAGCGAAATCACCGGCTTCGCTTATCCCGTGCGAATGCGCCACACGAAATTCAGATGTGGGTGGGTAATTTCAAATTCACACATGGTCCCCAGGCAATACTAATCCCGTGCGAATAGGGCAATAGTTGAAGTGTACCTATCTCATTACAGACCTCTCTCATTATTCTAAGTGGGAGAACTTGCACAATCAGTAGCTGACTAAATACTTTTTGGCCCCACTGTACTTAAGATAGTTCAATATAGTAAGCTAAATGAGGGAAAGCTAAATAGCTTTTGTAAATGAGGATAGCTATATTTAAAACAGTAAGGCTCAAGTAGGTAACCAGATTAATGCAAAAGTTAATGTGTTTTAAAATATATAATTATCATATAATCAGAGCTGTATTTCTCTAATTAGTGAGCAAATGCTGCATTTGTGACATGGTTCAAAAAGAGACTTTATTTCCATGAACCATCTAAAAAAAACGATTCGCTACACTGATAATTGCTAGACAAATTAGCTGTTGGAAAAGCTACTTTAAAAACAGATGAACTACTGGGACATTGAGAAGTGTAGTTAAATAAGTAGCCATTGACACTTTTAGACAGCTATATCCCAAATTGAAAAAAACAACAATACTCCTTTGAATAATTGATGTTTTAAGTGGTTTCAATTACAGGAGACAATGCAAATGCAAAAATAGTGAGTAGCTGAATGTGTCCAAATGAACTGTAATTGAACCGGTGATCACTTTTTTTAGCGGACTTGGAGACATAAATGTTGCCTTATTCAGACAAATGACTTTGTATGAAGCCAGACCACAAGCCACCTTTTCTGAGAGAAAGCACTGCATTTATAGTTAGTACCTGAGGTGCCTTATGTGGGAGAGTAGCATGAGCAGATGGGCTAGTCTAGTGGAGCGCTGCTGAAAGCTCAGGCCAGTCTTCGAGATGGCCCATACCAAAGCATCCGTCACCGAGTCAAGCAGACACAGCAGCTTTGACCGCCTCTGGAGCTCCTCTCCTCCCTCCGACGAACTCAGACACATGTCTGCAATGATGCACAATCGCAAGTTCACAGAGATTCAAGCCATGATGAGAAATTTACAGCCATTTGAAATAATAGAGGGTTATACTCAAATAAGCATCCAATTGAACTAATATCCAATTCAAAAACAACGCAACATCTGGAGCGATCAAAAAATTGACAGAGGAGACAAAGTGAAGACAGCTGTTGGGGGCTGAGAATAAAGAGATAATACATAAGATTTTACAGTGCGAGCATTTTACTGGCCTTGCCAAGACACCCTTCAATTAAACCGGGGATAGTTGTAACCTGAGTTACGAGCCAACACTATTTATTACAGCTCTCTGAAGGCCAGACGTTTGTTTGGCCTTATGCCACTTGATAGAGACACAAGAGAGGAAAGGAAATGAAGGGGAGTATGATTGGTGCATGACACCAGCTGGAATCGAACCTGCTTTTGGAGCTTAAGTGCTAGGCCACAACATTAATTTATGAACTGTGCAGGTAAACCTCACTCCCCAGGCATCAAGAGAAGCACTAGAGGCTGCGGCACCCGCCTCCCGCTCCCCATGCCGGATCGAATCCTGCTCAAATGATCCTGGTGCGAGTAGACCCAGAGGGGTTACATTGGTGCCGTGACCCGGATGGGATTAAGTTTTAGGCGGCCAGCTAGCAAGAGCTGTGCGATTAAACCTCACTCCCCTGGTCTCGAGAGACACAGTAGCGGCTGACGCTGGAGGCTGTGGTCTTTAGCGTCCTTGTTAGCGCACCCGCCTCCCATACTGGAAACAGCCATTCGAATCCCATTCAGAGTGGTACGAGTAGAGGGATTACTTTGGTGTCGTGATCCAGATGGGAATGAGGTGTAACAGCAGCCAGCTAAAGACCTGTGCAGGTAAACCTCACTCCCCTGTCTTCAAGAGGCACGTTAGCGGCTGCGGTCTTTAAAGTCCTGTTAAGCGCGCCCACCTCCCATGCCAGAAATGCCGGTTTGAATCACAGCCGGAGCGATGTGAGTAGAAAAGGAGAGGTTTCATACACAGACCCAAAGGAATGCAGTTTGTTTGTTAATGAAATGACAGCTGTTCATTATACTAATTTTTTTTATTTATTTTTTTTACATTACAATCCATTGCTAGGAAACAGAATTTATTTGCTTACATATTTCATTTTGCCAACAGTTTTTTTGTTGCTAAAAAAAAATCCACAATTACCAAATTATAAAACCATAATTTACAATTTTGGTTATCATGCAATATTACTGTGATGATAGTTTGTGTTTAGCATTGTTAACTGATACATATAAAAAATAGAGTACTATTCGAAATGTTGTCTCTATTTTTCTTTTTAAAAGAAATTCATACTTGAGTAGTGGGAATTTGTTAAAAGTATATCTATATTATTTTACTTTTCTTGTATCTTTTATATTGTTTTGTTTATATATTTGATTTATATTGTATATCTGTACTCATCCCATTGTTAGAAGTGTATAAAATTTCTAGGCTCTGATTGGGTATTTCACATTTTAGTTCAGTCATTTTAGTTTGGAGAGCGATATGATAGGCGAGAGGGGGCGGGAGGAGAGGGTGAGAAGGGAGCGAACGAAGAAGAGGAGATAGAAGGGAAAAAAACAACAACGATGACAAGGAGTGTGAAGCAGTTACGATTTAAGTGTTAATTTGTTTTATAATTTTGCAGAAGTTAAAGTGTTGATATCCTACATTAGTTCATCGTGAGTGTGTGTAGTTTATACTCGCGAGTCGAAAATGTGGGTGCAGTGATGTGAAAGTGTTGAATATACTCCAAAGAGTTAATTGTGAGTAATGTGAGTACTAAATTCTACGCCCCTGCACTCATTTAATCGACAATTGCTCAGGGGCGTAGAATTTAGTAGGGACGCTAGGGACGTGTCTCTACCAATATCCAGTGACACTAATATATCCCTAGCAATAATTTCGATCAGGCCGGCGTTGCATCGTAAGATCGTTACTAACGTTTATCATTTTCACGTCATTTTAAGTTTTACCAGTTTAAACATTCAAGCAATGTTAAACCATCCCGTGCTCGCGCACTCTCAGATGTCTTTCACTGCGTGCACACGCAGGAAAGCCTAAATCCGCCTCACAAACAGCTCGCCATAAACAAAAGTTTTATCCCTGGATTATATCGCTTTAACAGTTAAAAACACGCAAAATAATGTAAAAAACTCTGGTCTTTGCGAGTAACCTCGTAAAGACAGTCGGTTATGTCTTAAATTAGCATTAAATGAGACAGACAGAAAGTACTGTAATGAGACAGTAATGGACCGTGCCATAGATGGTTCTTAAAGTGAACGCAGCCATTTGTGTCTGTCATTAATTCAGTTGTCATAACAACATAATATAGCATTAATTGTAAGCAATCAGAATTAATAGGAAATGTATTTAATTCAGTCTGGACTATAAAGACTATCCAGTGTTATTTTACATTGGGTTACATATTCAGTATGTGTAGTATTTCTGACATAGCCTACCTAAAAACTACCACAAAATGTCTCTTTATTTGTGTCTTTATTCTATTGTATTTATATGTGCTAGTAGTGCTACTTTTTTCAATTTAATTTAAAGATTAAAATCAAGCTTCCATGTGTTGCATAAACTCTTAACAAAAAAAATACATAAACATTTAGGTAAGATCATAAATGTAACAAAAAATGTCTAAATATTCATAACCCAAACATGTTTTATCAAGGCGTGCAACTGTTCTGACTTGTCCAATTTTAGCATCAATTTTGCATCTTGCATCAAAATCCTGTCTATTCATTGTATGCATTTAGTGTATAGTGTACCTAAAATGAAGAGTTTTATTTACAGGTTTGTGGCTCTTAATTTATTTGTATTAATTAACCACTAGTAAACTTATGTCCACTGTTCTTTTTTTTATAAATATAGGATTTGTATTACATCTATATTCATTGTAGTCTAATCAAGAATCAAATCAGGAATCGAGAATCGAAATCGAAAATTGAATCGAGAATCGAAATCAAATCGAACTGAGAGCTTTCGAATCGAAATCGAATCAAAATTGAACATAAAATTGTTGTCCCCGTCCCTACCAATTTCAAAATTAAACCTACGCCCTTGAATGAGTGTATAGACGTTTATACAACAAAATTATGGGGATTAATATGATTACTTTACCAACTTATAATCGTTAAAACGTATGCGTTTTACATTAGAAATGACTGTCCGAAACACAGTGAGTAGAAATTTTCAGGTGCCCGGAACACCGTGAGTCCTCATGGTAAACGAACACTGCGTCTCTCGGTAGTTTTTTCAGGATTTCTCTAAAATGATTTGCTCAAAATGTGTCAAACAAACTTTGAAATGTGTGGAAGGTGTGTCCCCAAAGACAGACGAGCAATCAGGTTTATCTTTCAGCGCTTTGATATCTTAAAGGACGTTTTACTGTGCAAAGTGTCCGGAATACAGTGAGTCTACGTTATTTCATGTATCCGTGCACTCCACAGAGATGTTTATATTTGAGTTTGTAATTTCTTAAGTTGCTGAATAATTTAGTGAGTGAATATTTATTTCTGTTATGTTATTTATTTCAGAAACTACCATGTGTATGGTCACTCTTGTGCCTTAAACACTTAAACTCTCTCTGATGACTCCGACTCCTTGACCAGAGTTCTGCAGCGGTCAATAACATAGTCCACCAGGGGCCTGTTTCAGAAAGGAGGTTAAGTGAAAACTCTGAGTGTGTTAACCCTGAAATGAGGGAAACTCTGGGTTTTCCGTTTCAGAAAGGGGGGTAAATCAAACCCGAGAAAGCAGAGTAAGTCAAGCCCGTTTCTGAAAGAGAGGTAACTTATAGACCATTTCACAAGATGTAAACAACACTGGTCCAGAAGCACTTCCTGTTTCAGTTTTTTAACACTACATTAAAGCTGGGGTAAAATACAACCAACAGAACATATAAATATGAATCAAAACGTTAAACAAGCATCTTTAAGATGTTTTCTTTACATGTGAAATAAAGAAAACAGTTACAAACTGAAACAGGAAGTGTTTCTGGACCAGTGTTGTTTACATTTTGTGAAATGGTCTATACTGAGAGTCAGTTACCATGGTAACTTACTCTGTGAACCTAACCAGGGGTGTGTTTCCTGAAAGCATCGTTAGCCAACTATGGTCGCAAGTTCCGTCGTTACCAATAGAGTTCAATGGAAATTGCGACCAACTTGCGACCATAGTTGACTAACGATGCTTTCGGGAAACGCACCCGGGAGCAGGTTTTCTTCAGTTTTTTAAAGAGGAAGTGCTGTTTAAACACCAACAATAATATTAAAATGTATTTACACATTCTTTAAGGAATATACAGGGGTTGGACAATGAAACTGAAACACTGGCCAATGTTGGAGGTTTCACATCTATATGCCTGGTGGCCAATCTTCAGAGTGAAGCACGGGTGGATCAGTGATGGTTTGCGCTGCAATATCATGACAATCCTGA
Organism: Cyprinella venusta; assembly: GCA_038021265.1. Lineage (NCBI taxonomy): Eukaryota > Metazoa > Chordata > Actinopteri > Cypriniformes > Leuciscidae > Cyprinella > Cyprinella venusta. The sequence goes on along the minus strand of CM075876.1, from coordinate 17,746,728 downwards.
CAATCTGTCAGACAATCTGTCAGAAAACGTTTTCCTCCACCAGCATCATATAGTGACCTGGACACTGTTCTGGAAGAGGAATGGCTCATAATCCCTCTGGTCACTGTGAAGGACTTCGATCTGTCATTCCCAAGATGAATTGGTGCTTTATTTGGATGCAAAACGAGGCCCTCACCATCCTAATAAATGTTTGTGGTGTTTCAGTTTCATTGTCCAACCCCTGTATATTGTTTGTCCATGGCTTAATTGACTAAATCTGTTTTGCAGCAATTTGCCAAAAAATAAAAGGATTAAAACGTTTGCTAAACTTTTATTTGATTACCACCGTTTTTGATTAATATATTTCTATTAAGTCATTAAAAAATTGGAATAAAAAACATTTAATAGAACTCAATTATTTTTCAAACATAATTTAATAAGTTATTAATGATAAAAAATAAGATCTTATTCATAATCAATTATTGAAGTTAGTTGATTACATATGTTTTATTGAACAAATGTTTAATTTATTTAACTGTCATTTTAACTGATGATAATAATAACAACTGTAATTTAAGAATGCAGTTTATATATTTAATAATTTTTAATACCATAAACCGTGATATTTTCTGAGACGGTTCTCTACTGAGAAACTCTCCCCACCCCTGCTGTTAAACAAGTTACTCAGCAAATTTTACCCATATTTTAAACGAACTACTTCTTACTTGAGTAGATTTTTAGACTGGTATTTTTACTTTGACTTTTTTACTTTTATTTTTACTTATTTTTACTTAATTTATCAAAGTAATAGTAGCATACATTAGGTTGAATAACATTCTTCCAGTTTCACCTCTGATATTATAACAGTAAGTTACTCTAAAATAGTTATGAATTATTAACTACAAATGACATCTTCAACGTGTAGTTAGATTAATGTAATAATTACTATCTCTAGAAAGTATTGGTCTACATATTACGAAATCATATATCAACCTCAACCAGTTGATTAATACAAGGAGGAGAGACAAGCAACTGCAGTTTAATTCTTTCAAATTAACAATATACAATTGCATGAATTATTCTTGAATTGATTAAAGTGTGTAGAGGGAGAAGGTTACATAAAAATACCTTTAAAAATGTATGTTAAATCCACTATTGTTTTATACTGAATTGGTCTACAGTTTATGCAGTAGGCCTATTTATTGTAATTGCATCATATTTTATTTTAAATTACAGAAGAATTAAGAGTAATCGCATTAATTAAGTTACAATATTTAGATTACTTAGTAATTAATTACACCCAAAACCTCTTTTTGTCTGGCGCTGTTGCCATGGTGACTCGTAATATTTGCGCTCCATTGATAATGGCTTTTTATCAACCCGGTCTCATCCCAATTCGTCATATAACTGACGTTTTGGGACGTCTTTTGACCATTCGTCAATATACGACTTTTTAGGGCCCCCTTAAACATCGGTAGATGACGTTATGGGATCCTAACTCTACCCCATACCTAAACCTAACCCTAAACCCAACTCGTCACCTAACTGACGTTAAAGGTAAAGCGTCAGTTGTATGACGACCCGGGATAGTCATCTACCGACGTTTAAGGGGGCCCTAAAAAGTCGTATATTGACGAATGGTCAAAAGACGTCCCAAAACGTCAGTTATATGACGAATTGGGATGAGACTGTGTTATTTTTATAGTTGTTGTGCACGCGCTTAACTCAGAGTCAGTCAACTCAGAGTTGATTGAACTAACTTATTTCAGCTGTTCTGTAACCGAAAACTCAGAGTTCCCCATCTCAGAGTAAGTCAACTCAGAGTTCAAGCTTTAACTCAGAGTTGGTTGAACCTCCTTATTGAAACGGGCCCCAGTTTCCAGTGGGGCAGGCAATCCCCAATAGTATGTATGTATGTGTGTGTGTGCGTGTCCGTGTGTGTGCGAGTGTGTACGTGTGAGAAAGTGTGTTGGTGTGTGTGTGTGTGAGAGAGAGAGAGAGAGAGAGAGAGAGGAGTGAGAGTGTGTGTGTGTGTGTGCGTGCGTGCGTGCGTGCGTGCGTGTGTGTGTGATTAAAAAGGAAGTCTGACATTTTTTGTGATTATTGTCACGGTGTAGTGTGGAATGAAGAAAGGCTGAGGCTGACGCAAAGCTCCAATACAAAACATTTACTCAAAAACTCCAAACAGGTACAAGGAAGACTGGCAGAAGATTACACACACTTTGTCCCCTTGGAATTATAAAGTTCTATCTGCGTTCTGAGCAGTTTTGAGATATTAAGTTTTTGCATTACATATAGGAAAATGTATATGGGGAACAAGTTTCATTCAAACATGAAAATAACAGGGACCCTAAATGTATTCTAAACATACAATATCAAAATCCTCTCAAATGTGTAAATGGGGATTTTTGGAATGGGTCAAATGCAGATAGAACCTTCTAATTCTAAAAAAACACTTTTCGCTTAGAATTATAAGGTTCTACCTGCCAAAACATTATTTGAACATTTAAATAAAATAAAAATAATGTTGTAACTATGTCTCAACATGTGTTAGAAAGTAAAATTTTATCATTTCTATGACATTTATTGAATATTTTTTAGCACTTCCATGTATTTAGGACATTTCAAATTAAGCAAGATAGGTCTAAATATTTTCCCCAGTGCATAATCTTCATTTTTGATATCAATTTGGTGGGTAATAAAACACATTGCAGAAATTATAATTTTAATCTTTAGGAATCTTAAAATCTTTAAATCTTAATCTTTAAAAGCAGCCACTGTAATACATCCGAGCAGGACTTTATTCCAGCTAAAGTGGGCCAGGTAAAATGGCTTTCTCTCTAGACCTCAATATGGCTGAAATAACATGCAAACGTTTATTGTTGTAATTAAGACCCCATTAATTAAATTGTTAAATATTTGATCTATAAGCCTTAATATAGTAAAAATTATGACATTTTAAGACTTTAAAAACTGCAAGAAAATCGACATGCTTCAGCAAATTAATTCATAAAGTTTAATAATCATTGAAAAATTAATCACTGACTATATAATTGTCACAGTCTTTGTCTGCACCATTCTGTCTTCGTCATCTTCACTACACTTCCCAGCATCCTCTGTGATAGTCTCCACACCTGAACTCACTCCCTCAATCATCCACCTGTTCATCGTCCTGATCATCTGTGTCACCTGTCGTCACCTTGTTAGTGTTCATTTGTATCTGTATTTAGTTCTCTCAGTTTCAGTCTGAGTTTGTCGGTTCTTGATTGTGTTTCATGGATAGTGTGAGTAATCTTCTGCCAGTCTTCCTTGTACCTGTTTGGAGTTTTTGAGTAAATGTTTTCTATTGAAGCCTTAGCCTGTCTTCATTCCACACTACACCGTGACAGAAGAACTGACCAAACATGGATTTCCTTGCAGTAAGACTCATGTGCCTTGAGCAGGGAAACAGCTCTCTTGAGGAACACCTGGAGGTTTTCCTGGATTTGGTACCTCAAACCAGTTTCCCAGATGACTGCATCTGCACATTTCTACGTGTGGGACCCAAGCTTTGCCCAATTTGTGGAGTGGCTGCTGGGGTCCTGCGGATCGTCCTTCACGGTAGATGACGTCACCAGCCCCACTCCAACGCCCGAGACCGTCCAGCCCGAGACCGTCTGCCTGAGGGGTCTTCACCGCCTGAAGGGTCTTCACCGCCTGAGGGGTCTTCACCGCCGTGGCTGCCTGAGGGGTCTTCACCGCCTGAAGGGTCTTCACCGCCTGAGGGGTCTTCACCGCCTGAGGGGTCTTCACCGCCTGAAGGGTCTTTCACCGCCTGAGGGGTCTTCACCGCCGTGGCTGCCTGAAGGGTCTTCACCGCCTGAGGGGTCTTCACCGCCGTGGCTGCCTGAGGGGTCTTTCACCGCCTGAAGGGTCTTTCACCGCCTGAAGGGTCTTTCACCGCCTGAGGGGTCTTCACCGCCTGAGGGGTCTTCACCGCCGTGGCTGCCTGAGGGGTCTTCACCGCCTGAGGGGTCTTTACCGCCTGAGGGGTCTTCACCATCCTGGCAACGCTCTCAGCCTGCTCCGCCCTGGTCCTGTTCCGCCCTGATCACGCCCTCAGCCTGGTCCTGCTCCGCCCTGGTCCTGCTCTGCCCTGGTCCTGCTCCGCCCTCAGCCTGCTCCACCCTCAGCCTGCTCCGCCATGTCCACGTCCTGCTCCGCCCTGGAGGCTTCCTGCTCTAATTCAGCCATGCCCTCGTCATCCTCCAGGGCGCCCTCCCACCCCATTGATGTTCTACGGCGCGAGGTCACACCTTTGTAAAGGGGGGCATTCTGTCACAGTCTTCGTCTGAACCATTCTGTCTTCGTCAACTTCTCTACACTTCCCAGCATCCTCTTGTCTCCACACCTGAACTCACTCCCTCAATCATCCACCTGTTCATTGTCCTGATCATCTGTGTCACCTTGTTAGTGTTCATTTTGTATCTGTATTTAGTTCTCTCTGTTTCAGTGTGTGCTGGTCGGTTTTTGATCATGTTTCATGGACAGTGTGTGTAATCGTCTGCCTTTACCTGTTTGGAGTTTTTGAGTAAATGTTTTGTATTGGAGCCTCAGCCTGTCTTTATTCCACACTACACCATGACACTAATCACAAAAAATGTCAAACTCCCTTTTTAATCACACTCACTCTCTCACACACTCTCTCTCTGTCTCTCACTCTCTCTCTTACACACCAACACACTTTCTCAAACATACAAGGACACACACATTCTTGCATGTTGAATGGTTTTCTAAAATATTCAATTTACTCACTGCATATTTGTATAATTCAGATAATAATAACTATAATAATGAAAGTTATTAATAATAACTAAAACATTATAAAGAAAATGAATAAATATTAAGATAAGCCACTTCATTAGACTACACAATTTAGTGAATTTTTAATTTATTGTAAATGTATAAGCATAATGCCTTTATGGGGTTTCTTCTTGTCTTCAAGGAAAAAGCCGGCAACCTGACATATAAAAGTTGATTCTGATTGGTCCTCTTCTGTGCGTTTGAAGTGTTGATGGGCTCATGCAGATAGAACCTTATAGAGCCAAGTTAGAGTTCAACTTTGTAGATAGAACCTTTTTGTTTTTTCAATAAAAAGTCCCACAATGTACACAACTTAAAACACATCAAACAAGTCACAGAATAAGAAAATGTGGAAAAACTCAATTTTGACAAAATGTCAGATAGAGCTTTATAATTGTAAGAGGACAACTATCCATGAGATGGTGTTCTATTCTTCTGTCATGGTGTAGTGTGGAATGAAGACAGGCTGAGGCTTCTATACAAAACATTTACTCAAAAACTCCAAACAGGTACAAGGAAGACTGGCAGAAGATTACTCACACTATCCATGAAACACAATCAAGAACTGACAAGCTCATACTGAAACAGAGAGAACTAAATACAGATACAAAATGAACAGTAACAAGGTGACACAGATGATCAGGACGATGAACAGGTGGATGATTGAGGGAGTAAGTTCAGGTGTGGAGACGAGGATGCTGGGAAGTGTAGTGAAGATGACGAAGACAGAATGGTGCAGACGAAGACTGTGACAGAACGCCCCCCTTTACAAAGGCGTGACCTCGCGCCGTAGAACATCAATGGGGTGGGAGGGCGCCCTGGAGGATGACGAGGGCATGGCTGAATTAGAGCAGGAAGCCTCCAGGGCGGAGCAGACTGAGGGCGTGACCAGAGCGGAGCAGGACGTGGACATGGCGGAGCAGGCTGAGGGCGGAGCAAGACCAGGGCGGAGCAGGACCAGGCTGAGGGCATTGCCAGGATGGTGAAGACCCCTCAGGCGGTGAAGACCCCTCAGGCGGGTGAAGACCCCTCAGGCGGTGAAGATCCCTCAGGCAGCCACGGCGGTGAAGACCCCTCAGGCGGTGAAGACCCTTCAGGTGGTGAAGACCCCTCCGGCGGTGAAGACCCCTCAGGCAGTGAAGACCCCTCAGGCGGTGAAGACCCCTCCGGCGGTGAAGACCCCTCAGGCAGTGAAGACCCCTCAGGCGGTGAAGACCCCTCCGGTGGTGAAGACCCCTCAGGCAGTGAAGACCCCTCAGGCGGTGAAGACCCTTCAGGTGGTGAAGAGGAGGTGGTTCCCCAGACAACTGCGTTAGAGTGGTGTTGTTCAGTCCCACACGTAGAAACGTGCAGAGGCAGTCATCTGGGAAACTGGTTTGAGATACAAAATTCAGGAAAACCTCCAGGTGTTCCTCAAGAGAGCTGTTTCCCTGCTCAAGGCACATGAGTCTTACTGCAAGGAAATCCATGTTTGGTCAGTTCTTCTGTCACGGTGTAGTGTGGAATGAAGACAGGCTAAGGCTTCAATAGAAAACATTTACTCAAAAACTCCAAACAGGTACAAGGAAGACTGGCAGAAGATTACTCACACTATCCATGAAACACAATCAAGAACCGACAAACTCAGACTGAAACAGAGAGAACTAAATACAGATACAAATGAACACTAACAAGGTGACGACAGGTGACACAGATGATCAGGACGATGGACAGGTGGATGATTGAGGGAGTGAGTTCAGGTGTGGAGACTATCACAGAGGATGCTGGGAAGTGTAGTGAAGATGACGAAGACAGAATGGTGCAGACAAAGCCTGTGACAATTATATAGTCAGTGAATAATTTTTCAATGATTATTAAACTTTATGAATTAATTTGCTGAAGCATGTCGATTTTCTTGCAGTTTTTGAAGTCTTAAAATGTCTTAATTTTTACTATATTAAGGCTTATAGGTCAAATATTTAACAATTTATTTAATGGGGTCTCAATTACAACAATAAACGTTTGCATGTTATTTCAGCCATATTGAGGTCTAGAGAGAAAGCCATTTTACCTGGCCCACTTTAGCTGGAATAAAGTCCTGCTCGGATGTATTACAGTGGCTGCGTTCTGTCTAAGCAAAAGAAAGATTAAAATTATAATTTCTGCAATGTGTTTTATTACCCACCAAAAATGATATCAAAAATGAAGATTATGCACTGGGGAAAATATTTAGACGTACTGTACCTAGCTTAATTTGAAATGTCCTAAATACATGGAAGTGCTAAAAAATATTAAATAAATGTCATAGAAAGGATAAAATTTTACTTTCTAACACATGTTGAGACATTGTTATAACATTATTTTTTTTATTTAAATGTTCAAATAATGTTTTGTCGGGTAGAACCTTATAATTTTAAGCGAAAAGTGTTTTTTTAGAATTAGAAGGTTCTATCTGCATTTGACCCATTCCAAAAATCCCCATTTACAAATTTGAGAGGATTTTGATATTGTATGTTTAGAATACATTTATGGTCCCTGTTATTTTCATGTTTGAATGAAACTTGTTCCCCATATAAATTTTCCTATATGTAATGCAAAAACTTTGAAGCTCAATATCTCAAAACTGCTCAGAACGCAGATAGAACCTTATAATTCCAAGGGGACGATTTGTTAATCTTTGGTAATGTTAATTTCAACATTTACTAATACTTTATTAAAATCTTGTTAACATTAGTTAATGCACTGTGAACTAACATGAACAAATAATGAACAGCTAGATTTGTATTAACTAATGTTAACAAAGAATAACAAATACAGTAACAAATGGTTAGTTCATGTTAGTTAATGCATGAATTAATGTTTAATAAATGAACCTTATTGTAAAGTGTTACCGTAAAGACATTTATAATTCCACAAAAGATTTCTATTTCAAATAAATGCTGTTGTTTCTAACCTTATTCTTCAAAGAATTTTTATGTTGATTTGCAAAAATATACAAAAAAATATGATAAAAGTTACTCATGGATTAATATAAAATATTGGCATTAAATATAATGGGTCCTAAGAGGTATTATGAGTCATGTGACAAATAAACGCAATTTTTAATATACAAGTAGCCTATAGTGAGAACTTAATGCTAGTCTCTATTTACTAGCAGAAACATCTGAGATATTAGTTACAATGAGATCAAAACGTGCACATTCATTACCTAATAAAAAATACATTTGTTTTAGTAATGGATGTAGTATAAATGCTTGCACATTTCAAAAGCCCTTTAATAAGAAGAGCACTTACTGGAGTTAAGGAGGATCATGGCTTTGAGACAAACGTACTCCTCTCTCTGTAACTTGAGTTCTCTGAACCTGGATGTGGCTGCCAGCAGCATATCGAAGATCTCCACAAACCCCTGCACACAGCTGCCTTCGTCCCTGCCGAGCACAAAGACCTTCATCAGTCTCACAAATAAGAAACACCTCATCAGAAACATGGGACCTAGCATCAATCTCCAACCTAACTAGCTGTATTCCAAAACCTGGCACCTACAGAAAGCACGAATGCCGAATTCTACACAAAGCGAAATAGCTAAGAGGTGCTACAATTGGACCTGCTGCAGTAAATGAGACCTAACACTTCACTAAAACTTGTGAGAACAGAGAGAATAGATACAGCTACTTCCATTTCACATTAAACCAGACCTTGTACCTAACTTCTCCAAGTTACTATTATTTTAGGGAATTTGTCTTTGTGCCAAATAATACTGTGTATCATTATCGACAGATGTAGTCAGAAAGAAAAGAAAAGGATGACATCATTCACCAAATTCAACTTATGGACCCAGTTGGCTATGATACAACGAATTCCTTCTCCAAGCCCATGAAAATACAGTAAATGGCTGGCGTCAGATGCATATTTACAGCAAACCAACCCATGACTAGAACGGATTGGAAGAGTATAGTGTAAAGTCTGCAGAGCATCTGTAAGCCTGGCCACATTTCTTTCTGGCATTACAATGTGAGTACACACCATATTAGGGAGGTACAAAGGGCAGGGGAGTAGAGGGGGCATGATAACAGACAAGCAGTGGTGAAAAGCATGCTAACGAATTGTACTTAAGGCATAAAAAAAAAGTTTGGTTCCGGTTGGTTGTCAGTTGAGGTCATGGGTCGGTAGGGATTTTTTTTTTCTCCAGCAAGGGATAGGAAGTAAATTAATATTATTATCATTTTTTTCATTTTACTTTACAGTAGCGATGGATAGGCTACTCTATTTTTTCATAACTTGAGTACCAGTAGAAGTACTGAAAAATAATAAGACTCAAGTAAGAGTAAATAAGTAGTTTGCTTTAAGGAGTAGTTCACTTTTAAAAAAACTTTTGCTGATAATTTACTTACCCCCATGTCATCCAAGATGTCCATGTCATTCTTTCTTCAGTCAAAAAGAAATTAAGGTTTTTGATGAGAACTTTCCAGGATTTTTCTCCATATAATGCACTTCACTGGGAACCAAACAGTTCAAGGTCAAGACACTTTCAGTGCAAACTGTTCAAAGGGCTTTAAATGATTCCAGACGATGAATAAGGGTCTTATCAAGCGAAACGATCGGTGAAAAAAAAAGTTTAAGTTTTATAAGCTTAAATGGTCACCTTGCTCTGTTCTGTGATGCGCGTTTGTGACTCTCCTGTTCAAACTCATTTATCAAAATTAACAAATATTTTTTTCGTGTCATTTGGTTCATCCAACGAACGAAATGAACAAATTGACTCGGGAAAAGGTTCATTCATTTTTAAAGCCCTTTGAACAGTTTGCAGTTTGCACTGAAACTGTCTTTTGGACCTTGAACCGTTTGGTTTCACTGAAGTGCATTATATGGAGAAAAATGATGTAATGCTTTCATCAAAAACCTTAATGTCTTTTCGACTACATAAAGAATGACATGGACATTTTAGATGACACGGGGGTGAGTAAATTATCAGCAAAAGTTTTTTTAAAAAGTGAACTACTCCTTTAAAACCTACTCAAGTAACTACGTTACTAAGTACTTTGGTATTATTTTTACTATTAATTAATTTACTATTATTAATTTACTATTATTTTGGTACTATTTTTACCCTAAATGGGGAGATGATAGCAATATAGAGCAGTAAACACACACGTCATCTGTTTTATTCATAATTGAAGCCCAGTACATATTGATTCATCCCTCAAACAGAAAGTCCACAAGTGAGATTCATAGAAGTATGAAATTTCAAGAAATGCCTTATGGATATAATAACATGCAAATAGAGACGTTTGACTGATAAAGACAAACAGATGATGGCGATATTATATGTGTTCATCAAGGTATCTCAGGTATTTTCATAAAAATTATACATGTCTTTAAAAGGATAGCTCACTCAAAAAGGAAAATCAGCCGATGATTTACTCACCCTGAAGCCATCCTAGGTGCAGATGACATTCTTCTTTCAGACAAACACAATCTGAGTTATATTAAAAAATGTCTTGGCTCTTCTTTTCGTCTGAAAGAAGAATGTCATGCACACCAAGGAGGACTTGAGTGTGAGTAAATCATGGGCTAATTTAAATTTTTGGGTGAACTATCCCTTTAATGCAATGCTAATCAACATAACTTGTATCATAGAATAAAATAAAATATATATTCTCACTCTGTGTTAAGAAGAAGCAACATGAAACCAGTATGGTTAACATGTAAAATTAAATTCTATTTTTTTTTTTTTTTTACTGAAAAAGTGTACTGGGCGCCCACTGTTGCTCTAACAACAAACTACCCTTTTACGTCCATCTGATTGACAGATAAATCATGCAATCTTATTTCACTGTTGAGGAGGTTTTTTCAGCTTTGTACAAAGTTTGCTTCCCACATTTAGTTTACTGTATTGTTAAAGAGAGGGAGCTTTACCATTAATTGAACTGTGTCCATGTACCATATTTTAGACACAAATGTTGTTCTTGCTCTGTCCATGCAATAACTGTGTACATTTTATGAGCCGAGTTTTTTAATTTACTTAAACTGCTCAGTGCTCTGGTATTATACAGAATATGAGCATAGCTCACTTGCATTCAGTGAAATATTGAAATGTTAGGGATACGGATTCAAAACACGAGCGCCAGTGATTGAATGTCAAAGCGTGGTTTGAACACCTCGCCTACTTTGTACTTTTGATGAAAAATAAATGTAGCGAAGTTGAATACTTTACTTTTATTAAACTCAAGTAAAAGTACCACAATTTAATTTTACAAAAAATCTAAAAAATGTACTCAAGTACTGTAATTCGTTTCTTTCCATCTCTGCAGAGAAGCCATGGAAGAATCAGTTTCTGTCTTCCCACAGTTGCATTGGCAGCTCTCTATTTCCTACCATACCAAGCCTCACACTCGCTGTGACACATCTGGCCAAAATGCTGATTTTATTTCACAGCTGTATTCTTGAGATGTTTCTCTATATTCTACAAAGCTTATGTTATGAATACACAGTTCGTTATACAAAACTTCTGCAGTATGAAATCACATACACACGTTACAATTTACATTGCATTTTAAAAGTAAAAAAAAAACGTTAAAATTATCAAAAACATACATTCTTTGTATTGATGATGGTTTCAAATGGATTAAAAAAAGCGTTTGCACTATGTTAAATGTAATGAATATTAATATTATTATTCATTAATATTCATAGCTAAATTGTGGTGTAACAAGTAATATTTTCTTTTCAACTTGAATGTATGTAAGTGTAATTATCTATCTCAATGATTAGATTTTAAAAAAAGGTTTGTATATGATATAATTTCTTGTTTTGTTTTTTCTGCATGTTGGTCCCACACTATTTGACTTGGCAGACAAACGTTTTCAAAATATTGATCATATTTTAGCAAAAGTGCTTAAAGTGATATTATTATTATTAGGTATGAAGTGCATTTTTTTGTATACACGTACTGGCAAAATTAATAGATCCAGGAAAAAAAAGAGCTTCATGCAGTCAATTGACTGATTGTTTAGGTCTGCATGCTAACTATGACTAACCATGGCTAATGTGTTAGAACCTTGACAAGACAAAAAAGTTAACTGGTGCCTGTACAGAACACATAATCATTTACTTAAATCACCCATGAATTATTTCATACTACACTGGCATACAGAACAAAAGGATAGCTGCATAAAAATACTGACCACCTAAACCATCTGATGAATTCAAGCACGGAGAGATGGACGTGCCTGTTCATAAATTAGGCAATGAGATAAACACAATTAGCTCAGACTACAGTAGTTACCTGCTGAGACTGAGGTCTGGAGAGAAGATGAGCTTTCCAGGGTGATTAACAGAGCGCCACATCAGTCCCAGCATCAGCACCTCTAACCAGCAGCACTCTAACAAATGGACCTGGTCAAAAAGACTGAGCTCCACAAAGCCTGCGGGGAGAATTAAGCATGTGTTAACAACTGCACACACAACCAACAACAGTCATTAAACCCACAGCGATCAAACACAATCCATAGTTTACAGGTTGTATCCAAAATTAGCGGAGTAGTTCATTTCAGCTGGCAGTGCTTCCCTGTCAGAAAGTGACCGAGATAAGGCTTGTGTCCCCACATAAGCTGCTCATCCCTGGGGATCTGGAATAACTTGAAAAGAAGAGTCTGAGGGAAAGTTTACTGGCGTTCTCAATATAAACAAACTGTTCATGTTCAGAATTAGAACATGATGATTCACTAATAAAAGACTGCCCATCTCAAAAGACAAATATTCATTAAAATAATAAATCAGATCAGAAAACGGAAGACATCAAGTACTGTATATCAAAACAAAACAAGACCTCTCAATGCAGATTTCAGACTAATAAACTTGTGAATCACTTCCCTTTAACTACAGAATAAATATTACATATAGTTTGGTGTATGGAAGGAAAATTTATATTTTAATGCTTTTGCCTTCACTCACAACACAAAATTATTGCTTTACCCCAAGAAACTGGACTGGCTCGCAAAAAAAATATAGATTTTTTCCCCTCCCACTTCAGCTTTTTTTTTAACACCAAATTTGCGGGGAAATAAGTCAAGTGAACAAATTTAAAGTTTCTTGGGGGGATGCAATTAAATCATTGTAATATAATTTTTTCACTTAATTTGTTTTCTGTATCATTATGTCCTTTTAAACACACTTTTCATTTTAATCCATTTAATCAATCCACTACAGAAAGGGTTCTTAAAAGTTCAAAATAAAGATATTTTTGAAATCCTAAAACCTAAAAGAGAATTAACAATTTTGAGCCATGAATTTTCAAAGTTGCTTTTTATTATAGTGAGTTCTTCAGATGAGTTAATGTTGTTGTGGCTAACATTACATGAGCAGATGATTTGTTTGACAGCATACAGTCATACCATAATCAAATAGAATACAAAATTGTTGTGTGCTTTAAAAACATAAGCTGCTAACAAGTCTACATGAGGATTAAAATGGCTGACGCATGAATTTCACATCATTTGTTTAGCACATAAGCTCACTTCCATGGACTACCCTAAGTGCACTAACTCTAAAACAAGTGTTTCTAACCCATGTATTCAAGAATTGATTTTTTTTTTAATTACCCACACAACCCTACAATGTTCAAACTCCTAAAAGCAGAACAAAGATCCAGATTTATGTGCTTGACAACTAATGTGAAAATCAGTGGACAGCTGTGGTATATGTCATGCAGCAACTTTTAGAAACATTTCAAAAGCACAAAACGGTTTCAAAATTCATGTTTGAACAGGGTATGATGTAATGCATTTTTTTGGAATATAAATTATAAATGACAAATTCTCTTTAAGTAATATTAACCACATCCATTGCTGTAGTGAACACATAAATCCAAAACTGCTATTCCAAAACCCATTAGATAGTCCAGAGGGAATCCATAGTGAATCAGCTTTCCGGGTTTGGTCTACAGTACAAACTGACACATGCTATGACCAAATACCTAAATTCCATGTGGATTTGCAGTTTGTGTTATTGGAAAAGTTCTATGAACCAACAGAAATACAGTAACACACTGAGTTGATGTTATAACTGAATCAGTTGTTCTTATAAATCTGGTTTACACTCACCTGGGACCTTCTTGGCCCAGCTGATCATGTGAACGAGCTCTTTGTCAGCCAGGTTGGTCAGTGACATCATGACGTTGGCCTCAGTAAATGGCTTCTTCATGTCTTTCATGAGGTAAATCTCAGGTGGCTCTGCATCCATGATGCGAGCGATTAGTTCCTCAGGGGTCAATGTCATGTTAACCACCTCATTTCCACTGAGGGGACATGGGACACTTTTCATCTCTTGAGATCTCGGGCCACTGGCTCTCATCCTGCCAGAGAATCGTGCCAGTCGCTTCTGCTGTGCTCCTCTTTGTTGGTAGCTGCCACGATCTCGCCGTAACCCTGTAAAAAACACAAGGTAATTGCACCATTCATCTCTGCCTCATCTATGCTGTTTGAAAGGATTATACTGGACAACTGAGTAAGTAATTATCCATTAACAACTGATATGATAATAAAGGTGAAGTGTGTAATTGGTTTTATATTAAATAGTGATATTAAGTACAATCTACTGTGTAGAGTCTTTCATTCATAGGTTGATTTACCCAAAGTGCAAACACTGTGGCAAAACATTGCTACAGTATGTTTGTTTGATAATCCTAACAAGTATAGCAGCACTGCCACAACCAATGGTGTGAATGAAGGCAGGATTGTATGTTTGTACGACCAATGGTAGACAGAGGGAGTGTTCGGGTACATCCATTGCCTTTGCAGTTATGTTAGGTGTCACTAGCAGTGCAGAAATAATACACTTCACCTTAAATTCCCAGTTTGGCTTAAAGGGTTAGTTTGGTATTTTTACACTTATAGCCCTGTTTTAACATCGCTTCTGATTAAATAGAGCGGTTAAGATTGAAATTTGGACAAATGCTGCCGTCCCAAGAATTTTAGGTTTCTATGTTAGCAGTCAATGGAGTCAAGTCAAGTCAATGGACTCAGACAAAAACTACAACAAAATCCCTGACCACTCAATGAGTTTCACGTCTTTGTAAACTAAAGTTTAATGTGTTTTATGAATGATTGTTCTAGTGCACATAGACAACCATTGTGTGGGTGGGTACTAACATGGAAACCTAAAATTCTCGGGACAGCAGCATTTGTCCAAATTCCAATCTTAACTGTTCTATTTCATCAGAAATGATCTTAAAACAGGGCTTTAAGTGTAAGATATACCGAACTAACCCTTTAAAGCAGAGGATCTTAACCAGGGGCCTGCAGGATTACTTAAAAGTATTTAAATTAATATAAAATATATAAATATATAAATTTAAATGCTATTTCTTTTTTTACTTTCCTTCAGTAACTATTGTTTTTATTGTTTGATTTAATATATTAATATTCTCAGTTGCTGTTAAGCAGAAAAACTGGTAATATTTTGAGGGGGCCATCAAAAATTTTGTTCGAAAATTGGGGGCAACAAAAATGAAAAAGTTGAGACCAGAAAAATGGGCGAGCAGAAGGCCAAGCCAGAAACAAATAACAAAACTGTGTATTTGATTTATGATGAAGTCTACAGAGCTCAAACCAAAAACATCAACCAGTAAGATAAGAGTACATCACTCTCTCTTCTAACCTTGAAGCGAAGCTGTGAAAGTACACTGCCCTAAAACAATAATTACAAGAGTGGTCTCCACAGCAACACAGACTTAACTCAGCTAGCACTGTTCTTTGGAGGAAAAGCCCTCCGAGATATTAACCCAACTCACAAACAGCTCTAAAGACAAAACGCAAGACCTAAGATGTTTTATCTTGATCAACCAGACCATTTACTGTTGTCTGGTTCAAAGTTGTGTGAAGTCGTATTATTTGAAATCATAAATCAAAGATTTATGTTTGATGAGATGAAAATTTAGTATTATATCTGGGTTGTTTTGGTGCAACATTTGACCAACATATACTTCAGGGCTCTATCACATTATCTTTTACAGTTTTTTACAATTGCTATGACAGATTTTTCAATACTTTTAACAATTTTCCAAAACTCTTAACACAGTTAGCACTACATCTGGCTGTGTAAGCTATACTATTAACACATTTCTTGTTGCTTTAACACAAAATGCATACAATGAACACAAATTTAAAATGCTTGAACTTCTTTTACACATAAGCTCAAACAAGACCAAAACAATGGATTTTTACTGCCAAATTTACCATTGCTTTAACACTGTATGTCAGAACAGATAACACCATGTTCTAAACCTAATCTTACAGGCTAAAGTCGAGGTAAACAGCTGTTTATATTGTGAAAAACAAATAAATCCCCTGTATTTTATTCTATTGTTACCGAGAAACAGCTGATTGAATAATGCAAATATGGGACAATGTGACAATGTGACATTTCACAATTCCAGTGCAGTCATGACCTGGTTTGATCCCATCAGAGGATGATGTCCCCTTTCCCTTTCTTAGCCTGGAGATGGAAAATTTTTGACCATCGTCTATAGGTATGTATGCAAATGCTTGTATATATGGAGGTGTGTGCATACATATGTCTATATATACTGTATATGTAGGCTACTCTGTTTCTGTGGCTTGTACATACCTGTATGTATTACCTTCTAAAGGGAAAATTGCTGTAAATAAAAATTTGATCACAAAAAAAGTTTTTTGACCATCGTCTACAGGACCAAATGTCCCTCCTGGATGCAATGGATTCTGCATCCCAAGACATTCCAGCTAAACACAGCCAGGGGTAAATAAGGAATGCCAAATGATTCTTCCCAAGATGCCTTGATGCCTTGCCAGAGTAGTGTGTGTTGTGGATGAGAACATGTGGCCAAATGGAGAAGACCGGGATGATTACAGTCAATATATTTAGTATTTTCACATACAGTAATGCTGTAAATGGCCAGTATTGCATTTTTTATCTTGCAGAAATGTCCTGTTGCAAATAAAGCCTTTACTGCACCAATTCTGTCTCTGTCTCATTTTTTTTTTCATAAACCGTTCTATTCTGCTATTCTGAGAAGGGTCATTCGTTTTTTTTTTTTGTTGTTGTTGTATTGAATTTCTACAACACAGGAAACAAAATGCACACATTTGCTAAACCCAAACAAAACTGTAGAGAAGCTTCAAAATAAACTGCTGTGCAAAACAATTTACTGTATAAACAATCCAATATACTGTCTATAGTAAAAGGGCAGACCTGACATACTGTATATATAAAATAATGCAGTTTCTGTAATTCCATCTCATGTTAGTGTTTTTTTGTGACATTGTGCTATGATTGACTAAATTCCCTGTTGGAAGAGAACATGTGTTAGTGTTTTGGTAGACATAGTGTATTGTGTTAGTGGATTATTGTTTTTTGAAAATTAGTGTTGGAGTTTAGTTTACAGTGTGTGATTTTGAGCATGAAATTAACCGTTTTGCCAATTGTGTGTTGTAGGTGTGTTGGTGTGTTAAGAGTTTAGAAAATTTGTTAAAAGTATTGAAAAAATGGTCATAGCGATTGTAAAAAACTGTAAATGCTGATGTATATCACAACTTCATGGCACAATAGCTGCTTAATTTAGGAACAAAGTCAATGACTTATGACATTCAGCACTCAGAAATCTCTCATTAAGTAGTTGGTAACTGTGTGGGTGTGTTAGAACAAAGGAGACAGCGCCCCACCACATTTCATCATTCCAACTTCATAACACTTCCGGAGTCGGCAGGCCTGGCAGCTTTTGCGGCGGTTCTTGTCGATAGTGCACTGGTTGGTGGCAGGGCAGATGTAGTCATTGTGTCCTTAAAAAAATGAATCAGATGTTCCCTATTAGCCACAGGACATATGTGTGTTCAAATCGTAACAAGCAATAAAAAAATGCTAATATTTTTAAAGGACTGCAAAGTAAACCAGAGTGGTCTTCTAGAGACATGAAGATACTTAGCACAGCTGTTTTATATGTCATTATATAAAAATAATACCACTGATGGTTAGAATTAATCACAGAACCAATTAGAATTCCAGAGTCATGTAATAAGATTTCTGAAGGAAAAGATGGCTGTGAATGCGTCTGTATGCACTGTGAAGATGGCTATGTATGGTAACATGCAAGTAAGACAAGAACACTCACAATTCAGCATGCAAATAGATAAAAAAATAAAGGTCAAAACACTAATCAGAATGCAAATTCATGATGACGCAATCATCACTCTCAGTTACGTTTTGAATGCTGAACATTCTATAAATGTATGTGCGAGATTTTCAAACTTTAATCTTTGTATTTATTTAGGATTGCCTGAATTAGCTTTTGTGCACACACAAATTTGCATTTAAAATATTTTTAGCTTAGTTTTTAAGTGTATGATTTAATTAATTTTGACTAATTTAATTTTACTATTGGCCATTTATCTGTTATTGACCATAACATGAAATTTATTGATATTAGTTTTAGTGTTTTATTTTGGATTAATTTAGATAAATGGATGACGCAAACACTACCTTCTTCAATTCTTCTAAATCTGCTGTACAGCTGAAACAAACTTTGTTGCACTATTTTCCTTTTATCACTCTAAAGCTGCTTGAAACAATCTTTAATGTAAATAAAGGTGACTTGACAAATTCATTTTAATACCTGCCATTTATTAGATATTGTCAATAATGTGAAAATGATCATTAGATTATTGGGCCAAAAATTTGACTATCAGTGCCATGTACTTTTGAGAGAGTGATACCTTGTATACTCCTCTTGAAGAAGGCTTTGCATCCTTCACACGACCACACGCCATAATGGTACCCAGAGGCGTAATCACTACAGACGGCACAGTAGTGCATGTCAGCTTTACCTCTCAAAGAGGTAGAAGTCTCCTCTGCATCTGCTACCCTCTTCACCAGCGGCTTTCTATAAAGGGGAGCGGACACATCTGAGCAGCTTTAAACAGACAGACAGTTTTACGTAACCTTCTGAAATCATAAAAAAGATTTGTGCTTCCGCATACCTGTATTCCTCTTTACTGTGATCATGTGGTGTAAGTTCTGTCCAAGTCCCACCCGTTGGATGGTTTTGTTGTAGTCGAGTGTGTTGTTGATGCAATGCAAGTGACGAAACTTGGCTATGAGGTGGCCAAAAGAGGGTGGGGCTTAGTGACTGTCTCACTGATGAGCACTCGGACAGGGGCGATGTGCCGTAACCCAGCAGAGCGGGACTGTAGAAGGGCAGAGTGGTGAAGTCATGGCCGAGGTCTGTGTAGGGTGATTGGATGCAGACGGGATGGCCCTCCACCGGCAGGGATGGAGAGGAGGAGTTAAAGATAGGAGAGAGGATGTGACCTCCCACCCTGCTGGAGTCCACGTCCTGCAGCTGAAGCGGGCTTTCTCCCTCGGGATACTCGGACATGGTGAAGGCAGATGAGTTCAGCGCTGTCACATCATCAACAGGGGACTGTTGATGTATGTCATGTTGAACTCCTTAGTCATCAATACTGAAACGCGACATAGCCTATTGCATAATCGACAAGAAGATTTCAGTTTAAGTTGAGAAATTAATTTGAAAAAAATGCACATATTATTAATACTAAATAATAAAAAAAAAATCTTTCTCTCGCCAAATGTTTGAATAGAGGCTTAACAATATATATATATATATATATATATATATATATATATATATATATATATATATATATATATATATATATATGTATATATCGTATCACCATATGTACAATACAAAAATTAATTGTGAATGTATTGTGTATAGTTCACCCAAAATAAAAATGACTGTGTGAGAAAAAAAAAATCAAGTTCATAGTGTCAGTACTACATTAAACTACTGTATTTAATGTTGAATACAATGTGTGATAATGCCAAATGTCTTGTTACCAGTAAAAAGTGTCCTACATTATTTTAAATACACTCACCTAAAGGATTATTATGAACACCATAGTAAGTTTGACCCCCTTTCGCCTTCAGAACTGCCTTAATTCTACGTGGCATTGATTCAACAAGGTGCTGAAAGCATTCTTTAGAAATGTTGGCCCATATTAATAGAATTGCATCTTGCAGTTGATGGAGATTTGTGGGATGCACATCCAGGGCGCGAAGCTCCCGTTCCACCACATCCCAAAGATGCTCTATTGGGTTGAGATCTGGTGACTGTGGGGGCCATTTTAGTCCAGTGAACTCATTATCATGTTCAAGAAACCAATTTGAAGCCATCAGAGGATGGGTACAAGGTGCCCATAAAGGGGGGGACATGGATGGAGAGAAACAAAGCTCAAGTAGGCCGTGGCATGCCCAAATTAGCACTAAGGGTCTTAAAGTGTGCCAAAAAACATCCTCACACCATTACACCACCACCACCACCAGCCTGTACAATGGTAACAAGGCATGATGGATCCATGTTCTCATTCTGTTAAGGCCAAATTCTGACTTTGTTGTGTCAGCAACAACACAACCTCTGTTGTATTGTGGCTTCACAAATGCTTTGCTGCATACCTCGGTTGCAACAAGTAGTTATTTTGGTCAAAGTTGCTCTTCTATCAGCTTGAATCAGTTGGCCCATTCTCCTCTGACCTCTATCATCAACAAGACATTTTCACCCAGAGGACTGCCTCAAACTGGATGTTTTCCCTTCTCACACCATTCTTTGAAAACCTTAGAAATGGTTTTACGTGAAAATCCCAGTAACTGAAAATTGTAAAATACTCAGACCGGCCCGTCTGGCACCAACAACAATGCCACGCTCAAAATTGCTTAAATCAGCTTTCTTTCCCATTCTAACATTCTGTTTGGAGTTCAGAAGATTGTCTTGACCAGGACCACACCCCTAAATGCAGTGAAGCAACTGCCATGTGATTGGTTGATAATTGCATTTATGAGAAATTGAACAGGTGTTCCTAATAACCCTTTAGGTGAGTGTATATCTAGTCAGTGATTGAGTGCAAGCATATTCGTCGAAAATAATTCAGCTTCAGAATCATGAATATTTTTATTCTGGTGTCACCATTGTCTTGTGCATTGGGTTATGATCACCAAGTCCAAGCATATTTAGTTCCACCCCCAATATAATAACAAATTTAGCATTTTTATTAGGAGTAAAAAAAAATATTAACCTTTTACTCTATGTCTTTAAGTATCGCAATAATATCGTATAGTGAGTTCAGTACACCTCAAGTTTGAACAGTAATATATTTCTTTTTATTAAGTTTCAACCAGAAAAAAAGGAGTTGTTGCACAGTAGAGAGGGCCAAGACAGGATGCATCCTTAAGTTAATGATTACTGGCAAGTCATTCATACTGTAGTGCAAAGTGACAAGACTAGATTGAGGAGGATTAGACTATTACACACCGTGTTCCACCAAAAAAACAAAAAGGAATTCAGTTCCACTTTATATAAATATTTTTAGCTCACTCTCATACCCCATAACAAATGTAAAATGTGATCTGTCTACAAATTCATATACATTCAGATGTATTTGGCAGATGCTTCTATCCAAGGTGATTTATGTTGCATTCAAGATATATATTTTATCTGTTCATGCATTCCCTGGATTGACCTAGCGTCATGTTCTTCCGGGACGCTCATAAAACTGTTCTCACTACAATTTAATAGCTGGTGAATACTGAAAAAGCAGCCGAGCCGATGTCTTGCACATTCATTCAAATTAATTCAGCCTGTTGCATACAGCCCAGTGATGGTATGAATCTACAGAAGGTTGCATTCAAAGATCTATCTCAGGAATGTACATTTCTCTTACACATTCTATCCATTAAAATGAACCAAGGCATAATAAAGATACATTTCTTTTTCTCTCGGCTCTTTGCACTGCTGTCTTTTTAATGACATGTTAGTTCTTAATTTGAACACAGTTAACACTTAATTTGAAGTCTGTTAAAGCGACTCTTACCTACACAGTATTGTAGACTATTTGAGAGAGGCAGTAAGCCACACCGTCTCTCCAGACTGCCAACGTGAGTCTACCGAGGACTTTTGAACCCTTGATTTAGTGCAGACAGGCAACTTGCCAAAACATACCCAGAGCACAAGTACCTGCAAAATGACAAAATGGAAATTATGTAATGATATACAAAGCAATTTTGTGAACAGCAAACTTTTTTTTTTTTACTATTTTTATAAATAATTAAAACAATATTTTATCCATCCCTTTATTTTTATATTATTATTACAATAATTAGAATTACGAATAAATAAATAATAATTGTTATTATAGTATATTTAAAATTAAATAACTAATCCAAAACTAAAGGCACTCAATACCTCTTTTTCCATCAGCATGAAGTCATAAAGATGTCAATTAGACACTTCATTCACATCACACACTGTACTTTTTTGTCATTTTACAGAAAAAGTCTAGCCAATTAAATGCTCCAGTAAAAACCTGTGAATTGGTTAACTGTAAGTTACCTCATTATACACAGAGGAACGTTTTAAATGGTTTAACATTGCATTGTATGTATTTTTACAGCAAAATATTGTCAAATGTATATTACATGAATATTCTAAAATGTAAAACAGTAAAGGGTGTGACATCACATATGATTGTATTTTATTTAAACGGTTGTGTTTGTTTTATATTTTGTTATCTGCAATGTACTTTTTTTGTGACACAGACAGTAATAAGCAGCAGCCCCGCAACAATGAAAACAACAAAGTATTTTTAAGGTGAAATTTTGGCAACCACAACTGCCGATGTTTTTTGTTTTGTTTTTGTGTAAATTTAACGGTGCATTTTTTTACACTGCAGGTAGTGGTATCTCTTTAGGTATTACATCTACTAAATGAATTTAGCAACTTGAATTGTCACTATTGACATGACTTTTTCAGACATTGTCAAATATCCATTACCAATCTGTAATGAACACTTACAGCAAAACACACTGTTCTTTCCCACCATTTTGATAATGGGGAACCTATTCTTCAGATTAAAACTCAGTAACCTCCAATTCATATAATTCTTCTAATAGAAGGGTAAGAAAGACTTGGATAGAATGGAAGACAGAGAGAAGTAGGGGACTTGGAAAGCACAGACTGAGTCTGCCTGCATCAACTCTCTACTGACAACCAGTCTGGCATGATCCTCCATGCTCTTGAGGCAAAAGAGCGCCCGGCCACCGGCCAGCAGTGCATACCAAAAACAAAAGCCCAAGGCCATGGTGTGATCTCCCTTCTTCAGCTTCCCTCACTCCCTTCTCTGGCGGAAAACGGATAAGGGAAAGAAGGAGCGACGGAAACCATGCCCTGTGCAGGAGTGGTGGGAACCACCATTGAGCCTAATGCAAACCGACTATCAACCTTTTCTAATAAAACAGTGCATGTAAAACTGGAGCGCTATACAATATTTTATAAAACGGATAACTTTGATTCTTGATTCTGATTGGTTGAGCCATATTTGAAGCTGTGGTAACGCTTCCTTTTACAGTACAGTACTTACAGTGTACTTTTAGTGTACTTACCTGGAAAGTACTGGCTAATATAAGGTAAGTACATGGAACAGGGGTAGATTTAGGGGTAGGTTCAGGGTATACTTGTTATTACCCAGTAATTGTAGTTACTAAAATAAGTACATAGTATTTACATGGGAAACTGGACTGTAAAAGGAAGCGTTACCGAAGCTGTTTGGTGAAGTACTCTACAATGATACACCTGTGACCTCATTACAATAAATATTTTTTAAGGTCAAACCTTTTTATAAAAGCAGTAAGCCCTGTGAGACCCTTAGCTTTTCTAAAACCACGGCTTCACTATTGCTTTAATAAGTGTCCCTGTAGTTTCAGCAGTAAAACATGATGTTAGTTAGCAACAGCAGGGTTTGATTCCCAGGGAAAGCAAGAACTGATAAAACTAATCATTTGAATGCAAAAGGTGCTTTGGATAAAATAATTTGCCAAATACATAAATTATAAACATACAATGCCATATTTATATTTAAGAATATTTTATGCAGACGTTTTGTGAATTTCATTTCATAGACGTGCATTATGTAGAGCTGCTTTGACTAGACCATAGTCACGCAGCGCAAAATGATGCAGCTGGTGGGAATTTTTATTTCTTCAGTGCTACAAACTATAAACGTAATTATTACTGTAAATCTCAGCAGAGAGGCAGCAGCCCCATCTATATTTCAGGATTTTGTCCATCTGTAAGATAATTGTTGATATACTGGCAACACAGAATGATGTATATTTATTTAATGTATTTCATGAATGTATGTCATGTATTTATTTTATTTATCATATAAATACAAAAAAAAAAAAACTTTTTTCAAGGCAAAAGAAAAAAAAAGAGATTTCATTATTTTACTTTCAGTCATTTTACTTCTATTCCTTACTGCAGGAGTTTGCATGAAAAACATTGTCCAGTTTAAAGGGAAAGCTAAAATGGCTTTTTTAATTGAGAGTGGATAAAAGGAAACTGTAAAGAGCCTATTTGGCACAATCTGCCTGCATTAAACAATCCTGACAGTATTCAGCCGGTTAAAATCGCATAAAAGTAGATATTACTGTCACTGATGGACAGACCCGTGTCTTTGCCACAGACTAAAAACTAAAGTTGTATTACTGTAGTGTACAACAAAAGTTTTATTAGAATTTTGCATATTAAATGTCACTGCTTGCTGAGGTCTCAACAAGGTCATAGCTCACTGACATCATTGCTGACTTTTAGTTTTAAAAGTGATTTATTAGTCCATTTGACTAGTGGTTTAAGTGTAGCAAAAATGCAGCAGGTCATCATTAATGGGGCCCATTCAGTAAATCATATACTGTAGGTAAACTATTTCCAGCAGTTTTCTTGACTGTTTTGAATTTTTGCCTCATTCATTAAAAAAACACGTAATTTTAATCAATGGTATTAAATATACTAATTTATATACAGTATATGCAGTTATAATCACTGGCGTTTTATTATTATTAATATTATTAATATTATTATTTTGATAAATTAACTACGGGTATTCATGTTTTAAGATGTACTGTCAGATAATTCAGATTAAGGACTTGATCACCTTTATTGTGTTAAATTTTTAATATGATTAATTATCAAAGTTCAGTTTAAAACAGTCCTCGTTTATCTACTAGACAAATTTAAAACCAGTCAAGTTTCTTTATGTCATCATACAGTATGTGCATGTCGTACAGCTAACTTTAATGCATTGTTAACCACCATCTGTAGCCTATAAAATATAGCCTAATGATAACAAAATATAGGCTGTCGTTATTTTAATTCGAGTGGTTTCCTAAAACTAGATGGAGATCAATATTTAGGCGTGGGTATACCTAGCGTTACACCTTTCATCCTCATGCTGAGTAAAAGTAAATGAATTTGACGTTCTGCATAATTCCAATCATTAACCTGTTTATGTCATTTTTGTCTGAAAAGTCCACACGTAAACAAATGTAGCCTACTTTAAACAACCACACGCGCTGAATGAAATGAAATGGCAACGTTAAGAGAAAGTTTACGCACAATGCTACATATGGACGCTGGAAGACAGTGAGCCTACCTGTTGCAATCGATGTCAACAGATGGTCCACTGTAAGGCTTTAAGTCGATAATTATTCCAGACGAGAACAATATTGCTTGATTTGATCGCTGGTAAAAGCATTTGGAAGGGAAAACGGCCCGTCTTGTGATGAGCTGTCAGGATACATGTTAAAGTGTGCTCTGGTCAGCCTGTCACTGAACGCTCGTACTTATGAGTCTGTACGTCATTGACCACACCCGCCTGAATCACCTCCTGCTTTTCAACATCTGCTTTTCAAGCGCTCAGAAACAAGTCCGTATGAACCTGATGAACATGATCATTGTTTATTTGTTAACTACACTTAACAGCTGGATCTTTCCTGTTGTGCAAAAAAATATCCAACTACCATAAATAAACGGACAATGTTTTTGAGAGAGAGAAAAAAACATATAGGCTACCACAAAACATATTTTATCAAATCCATGTCAAAAGTTTGGAAACATTAGCATTTTAAGTCTCTTATGCTCAAAGAGGCTGCATTTATTCAAAAATACAGTAACAACAGTAATATTGTGAAATATTATTTCAAATTAAAGTAGGCCTATTTTCTTCTTTAACGTAAAAATGTAATTTATGTCTGTGTTGTCAACATCATTTCTTCAGTCTTCAATGTCACATGATCAGAGATCTGATTTGCTACTCAAGAAACATTTGTTATTATTATCATCATCAATGTTGATGACAGGTTTTAGTAAACAGCATTTTTGTGGAAATTTGTAAAAAGGGGAGAAATTAATTGTATTCATAAAGGGTGCATTAAATGGATTAAATACATTTATAATGTAACAAAAGATTCAATCTAATAAATGCTTTAATAAATGTAATGCATCAACACATGCTGTTTATTTAACTTTCTATTCATCAAAGAATCAAAACATATTAAGCAGCAAATCAGAAACATAAAAAATGTTGAGTTTAATATTTTGTTAAGTATATGAAAAAAGGGTCATAAAATGATGGTTACATGACCATGAACCGCAGGTTTACTTGACTAGATTTATAATCCAAGCACAACACCACAGATTATAGCCTAAAGAAAATAATTTTTCAAGTTTTGGCAATTTGACAAGGAAATGTGTATTCTTAAAATTACATGGGTAACACTATATTTTACACTGTCCATGCATGTTACACTATGCTATATTAATGACGGTAAATTATGCATAATTACATGCAACTCTAACCCTATAGTGCTAACCTTAAAAGTGCATATTACCTGCTTAAATATATGAGTACACTCTAACCACCTATAAATAATGTTTAACCATTTGTATTGGAGAAAGTTTTTTTTATTGCAAAGAATATTTCGTGGAGAATTTTCAAAAAGCATAAATTTGTAAAAACTTATCTCACAGCTGATCAATTAGTTATTAAAAAGCAAACTATGCAACATAATGCAAGTGTGTGCTGACAATAATGGCTGAAAAAAAACTTTAATTTTGTTATAAAATAACGTTGCAGACTATGTGCACCCTCTATCTACATTCACTGGAAATGATAATAAGAAGAAGAATATAATAACAAAGAAAAGGAACATTTATCATTTGACTTACTGTATAACGTGTTTTAACTCATTAATCAAATACACAAGCAATCCAGTGTGATTTAGGCAGCGGTGAGGCAAAGCTTGCCACAAACTACTAGAACTACTCAAACTTGAGCAACAACTCTCAAAACCAATGCACGGACTCTATGAAGAATCTACAATTTCAGCACAATTTACAAGGTTTCAATCCAATAAAACTCAGGCCTGTCATTTTATTTATGTAACTGAAGATTTATGTATTTATTTGATATGGACATAACAGCACTGGAAAAACCAATGGACAAAACCAGTTTTTCAGTGTTATAGCAAAACTGCTAATTTAAAACACTTGTCCATTGGAGGCTATTTCACAAAAAACAACACAGTACGATATAATTTTATACAAGATAATGCTGTTTTTTAACTCCAAAATCTTTAACCTACAGCCAAAGACAATAAAAAATAATAATAAAAGCACATTTTCAGCATAAATGGAAGACAAATAATTTAAATGGAGGAGCGGTCAATGTTGTTGGCCTATTTACAGTCATAGTTTGTCAGTCATAGACCTCAGTGAATAGAAGTGAATGGTAGTAAATTGTGCCTTTTAACAAGGGCTCATAATGCACTGTAATGGCTCTGTAAATGTAACAAGGTAGAGTCATCGCCACAGGAGACCAGGGCTTTAAGCAGAAGCTCAGACAAATACTTTCCTCCCATTTTCCTTGTGCACCTGCATTCAGAATGTCAGAGAACAGCCATGTAACCTGCTGAGATGATTACCCCTGTTACCCCTTGCATCTCTCAAGCTCCAGCTCTCAGAGTTCTGCTAGTACATGTCTAGTGATTACAGCTAACTTGCCAGCCACGGGAGCCTAACATATTTGTTGTGTCCCAAATTACTAATAATCACAACTCACCTCTGGCCATCTTCCTAATTTAAATGTCCTCTGTAAGAGATTTCCTTTTCACATTTCCAGGCTGGCAACAAGGAAGAAAAAGCAAGAAACTTCAATAGCAGTAAAGGTGAGGCCATTTCCAGACTCACAGCTGTTAGCAATAAATAAAACTAACTAATTTCATTCAAATAGCTCAACACAACAAATATTTCAAAAAAAAAAATATTTTTTTGAAATATTTTTCCAAATTTAACTGAAAATGCAACTTTTAATGAATTCTGCAGTTTCAAAATTATTCACCCCCCTGAATAAAAATCCCTCACAACAGCACAAATCTGCAAAATAAAAAATAATAATAATAAATAAAACAAGGGTGTTGTCTCAAGCACACCTGGGGTTCATTAGTTGCACCAGGTTTGCTTGAGCTAGAACACTTTGAACTGGCTAGGTTTGTCGGGTATCAAGTTTGACTGCATGTCATGGCTAATTCAATAGAATGGTCCAAAAAGAGATGTCATTGCCCTTCACAAACAAGGAACAGGATACAAAATTATAGCAAATTCACTACAATTTCCTAAAGACAAAGTTGGAAGCATAGTTCATATGTTCAAAGTAAAAGGACAGTGGTTTCACTACCTGGAGGAGCAGAAAAAGGAAGCTATCAACAGCTGCAACCAGACACTGAGGTACATTTCAGCTGCTCTGGTGCGTACTAAACGCATGCCAGAACTCAAAGACGTACACTACTGACCCAAAAGCACCGGAAAAGTTGGCTCCAATTTGCTCAAAATCATATAAATAAGCCAAAGAAGTTTTGGGATTCTGTTCTGTGGAGTGATGAAACAAAACTGGAACTTTTCGGCCCTATGGATCAGCGGTATGTGTGGAGGAAGAAAAATGAAGCATTTGCTGAAAAGAACACTCCGTCTACAGTTAATGGGATACTTCATCGATTAACATTAAGCTTTGTATCAGTAGAAACCCGATAGTATTTTCGAATGACCGTGCTTCCCTCCCCCCTCCCTCATGACGAGAGATTTCTGTATTGTTTGTTTGGGAAAAAAAACTTGGATGACGCAAAAATCGTCATTTAGCGTCACCTGAGGCTTTTTTGGCCAGAGGCTAAAGACTACAGCCAGTAGCAGGAGCTAGTTCCAAGTGTTTTTCAACCAGCCCACAGGGGGTGGGATCTCACTCACCAATAGTGTCCAATTAGTGTCCAATAGGGTCCAGTACACCAATAGTGTACAAATAGTATCAGCCATCTTTTTTTAAGCTAAGCTAATAGACTCTGTGGAGAAAGCTTAAGGCTGGTTCACACAACAGGATTATTAGCCCGATTTTAGCCCCGATTCACCCCTTCCGACAGTCTTAAGGATGCTCAGATTATCGTTAAATAATCTGATCAGATATCCCTGCCGTGTGAGGTGTGTTAAGACTGCTCTCGTTTGCTCGGAAGGATGCCGTGACCGCTCCAATCTCAAATCGGGGATATCCAACATGTTGGATTGTTTTGGCCCGTTTTCTCCTTATGTGTGGTATCCCCCGGGGTCGAACGAGCATGCAGCCTGTGAACTGTGGCATGTAGCCAATCAGAAAGCGAGGTGACGAGGCATAGATGAAGCACCGACGGGAAACAAAATCAAAACAGCCGGTGCCCGGCAGTATAGCGCACCAGAATGTCCGGTGGACGGAGTGCTCGGGAGTCGAATCGGTTCATGTGTGATGTGTTGATTTTGCCGTGTGGCTGCTCACCACACACTGTACGACCAAAACTGTTAGACCCGTGATTTTTTAAATCGCTGTGTGTGAGGTCTCTCAGGTTTGGAAAATCGGCCGACAATTTTAAAATCGTCCCGTGTGAACCAGCCTTTAGGCAGAAGGGGATTTTGAAGATTTGGTGCGTGGGATTTTGAAGATATGGTGGTGTGATCTGGAACAAGAGGCATCCAGAGCAGCTGCTGGATCAGATGTGTGCCTATGGACACAGATAGAGAGTCCTATTGAGTCCAATTTAAATATACAGTCATATTTCCAGCAGTGAAATATCATGGTGATGGCTCGGTGTGATGCTCTGCGGCTACTTTGCATCCTCTCCTATGGCATTGGAAACTTGCAGCGTGTGGAAAGCAAGATGGATTTTTTAAGTCAGGAAATACTATAAAAAGTCATGCCGTCAGTCGGGAAGCTGAAGCTTGGGCTTCACTAGACCATACAGCAGGACAATGTTCCCAAATTCCACCAAGGCTTGGTTGCAGAAAAAGTCCTGGAAGATTCTACAGTGGCATCACAGTCATTTGACTTGAACCCCATGGAAAATCTCTGGTGGGATTTGAAGGCGGCGGTTGTAGCACGCAAACCCAAGAAAAATGATGGCAATAATAACATTTAGCTTATTTAAACATTCAGCTGGACACTAAACAGAAATGCAAGCATAGAAAAACTACATGTTAGCAACACCCGAGCTTGTGCATGTGTCGTCCTCAGCCCACTATGCTTTAGTAATCTGGAGAAAGAGATTCTGCACCTCCGGGACGCTGTTCTCTCCTCTTCAGATCTCATTATTACTGCAAGAAATGAGTCCTGCGGATGAAACGAGATGGAAGAATAAGGAAAAGATAGGGCCAGCTTGAATAACAGAGATGTATCTAACCGAGACAGGTCTGCCGTTTTAATAATCATCATTCAGTGATGGAGACCTCTTCCCTGTCTATGAAGAATACTTCAATAATCACTATCATGAACTTTGAAGCAAGATGGAAAATGGATGGAAAAGGGGAAATTAGCTCTAATAAGGAGAACAGCCCAGAATTCAATTTACCTTTCTATACCAAAATCGATATGACTGGCAGGAAAGGAAACTACAGTGTCTCGAAAAGCAATTTTTACACTGAAGACACAAATACAGGTGCGACACATATTAGTGGCGTGAATGAATCAGTTTGTTTGAACAAATCAGTTATACGACACTTCAAAAAATTAGTTATTGAGTAATACAGTTGAGACACATTCCAGATATTTAATGTACTTTTGTTCCGCCAAAAGTTACAAACAAAGCCACGGCAGCCGGACATCTCTGAACAACAAACATAAATCAGTTTGTTTGAACGAATCAGTTAAATGAATCATCATCAGTAAATTGCAGACTGGCAATCTGGAAGGTCTAAACACAGACAAGTGAAGTGATAGGCTACAGTAAAAAGTCCTTGTGTCAACGCCATTGAACGAAATAAATTTGAGGACCAGAACTAGCTCTTGCATCAATTTTACTTGGATATTATTACTGCAAAAATAACCCCAAACACTGCCAGCATGATTATGCTGCCGTCAATTTTCAGCATGTATTGTGATAAGGGTAAGCTACTTTTATTTGGCAATACAAATTATATAAGCAATTTTCCTGTTAGCATAAGAGCCAAAACATAAATTGCAGAGTCAGAGGGAGAAAATGCCAGTGGGCAGAAAAATGCCTTCCTGAAATAAACGTGCAGAAAATGTGCCACAACATCAACAACTTCCTCTCTCACTTCTACAAAGCTTCATGTTGACCTCTGATGCCCTTGTGGGTCATCTTGAACCCCTGGCATTGGCATGACCCTGGCAGCACAAATCAGGAGGTTTTAATTCCTTGTTCAAGAGGCCCTGTGTCACTGAACCAATGTTCTTCACGGTTGTTTGTGCCAGTGGGTCTGGGCTCTTCCTCTTCTTTACAAATCAATCATTCTCTGGAATCTGATACTTCTTCTTTTCTTGTCAGCTGTTTTCCGGCTCCGGGGCTCTTGTGACCTGGGCAGCAGATGATGTAGATGAAATGATGGTGGGATACGGACTTGTTGCAGATAAGATATGCGCTCAAGTAGGCTATTTTTCAGTCTAACCGTATGGTTGTTGGTCAAACCATTGAATGCCAAACTCCCTCAACTAATTTAATTTAGATTGTGTTCTCATTGAACAATGTCAGTATTCCTCCATCTCTTATCTACTGAGCTAGATCTATTTGAACAAAAATATGTTTTACACAAAGCTGCTCTGATATATTATCTAGCACAATATCTAGAAAATAATAATAATATAAAATAGTTAAATAGAATAATAAAATGAAAGAAAATGTTGGCATCTCACAATAATCTATGTCAAAAGAAAAAAAAATTATACTGTCAGGAATATTCAAATTGAAGAAAAAACATAATTATTCTCCTTACTGTAAAAATATGGCTGCACTGTGAACATTAAATGATAAAATACCATAATTTTGGTTTGACTTGCACATTGTTATTTATTATAAACCTTTGTTGTAGAGTAAAAAGGACTGAAAATTAGACCAATATCAAAATGATAAGTAGTGACACTCAACAATCCAATCCAATCACATTACAACAATGTGGTGGTGTGATTTTTATGTTTCTATAAGGGATCAGTCATCAATCCATGTTTACAGTTTTTTTCGATTGCTAAACCACAGTGGAGCACAACTGGAGCTACATGTGCAAAACTCTAACTACAGTCTGCACAGCAGCAGTTCATGTGGACCAAACTCTAGATTGTTTTTCATTGCTTGAACACAGTTTTCAAAACTCTACAAAATTATCCCATGACTTTAACCACAACCTGCACAACACTGTGGATATACAACACTTTGTTCAAATGCTAACACACTGCTGTCAAAACTGTAAACCACACATTCAAAATAGAATAAATTTCAGCCTTGTGCCTTTCACACACTGATGATTTTCAAACAATTTCAGCTGAAAGGCTAAAATCTTGTGGCCTAACGCTTGAGAGAGGCAGGATTACAGTATTACAGTATGTGCTTTTAGTTTCTACCTTTTTTCTCATTACTGTAATTCTGTAAATTACTACAGACTATTGAAGCAAACTGCTAATTTTCAATTGTTATGTTCTAAAAATGAAAATATATCAAATGAACGAATGTCACTTTTCTTTGAAGAAAATATTACTTTGTATGAAGACACTGAAATTGTTGAAACTGTAAAAATGAAAAGTTTGTATTTTCTGTATTGTTTGATGCTAATGTTTTTCCTCTCAGTGTGTTCTGAGTGACAGTGTGTGTTATCTCAGTGAGGGCTGTGCATAGTGTTGTGCACACTGAGTCTGTTTTGAGCCATGTGTTAAGAGTTGTGTTCAGGTGACTGTTGGTAATGCAGACTGTAGTTAGAGTTTTGCACATTTATCTCCAGTTGTGCTCACTGTTGTTTAGCAATCGAAAAAAACTGTAAGTAGAATCAGTCCAATTTATCTTCTTCAGCAGATTTAATTAATTTTAGATAACAACATTTCAACATTTTCAGGAAAGTTCATGCTGCTGAAATACAGTAATACAGTAAATCCTTATAATAAAATAAGAAAAAAAAATAAGAAAATGGGCACACACGGCCATGTCAAGCGTGTCAAAACCAAAGCTCACTCAGTTCACTTTGTATCACGCTAGATGTGCAAATATATTCTTAAATTTGAAACATGCAAAGTAAATATGCTTTCTGAAGCACCTACACTGCATGACATACAATATGAAAAGAGTTGCATATGTAAATTCAATCTTTTTAAATAAACTCAAAATGTTGAGATTATTAAAAGTTCAGAGGTATTCTATTCTTTGTTAAAAGTTCAAGCTGACTAAAATAAGAAGATACTGAAGTGAAGCCACACACTTCTAACAGCTAGTCCAGCAGATCATTACATTTACAGTCAATTGAAACGAAGGCTTTGAGGTGTAGTCATATTTTCCCCTTTCATTAATTTTCACTTGAATCACGGAAACTTTGAAATCTTTAAGTTCAGTAATGCAATAAAATTCTGTTCTTCAATGAAAAAAGGACTGCAGAGTCCAAAGAGCCAAATTAGGCCTCAGACATAATGAATTGTTTAAATCTTGTATAAAAGATCTCAGTCAGTTTATCAAATTTCACCGAGTAGCTGCTGAAAACACTTTTGATATTCTGACTGTGACTCTGACCATATTTTCACAGGCATGAATAGATTCCTCTGGTTAAATAAATGCTTTCTGGGAAGCTGATGAGTTACAAAGTACACAGAATTATAACTTGGTAGCATGATTAACTACAGAATCAATCCACACACTCTATATGATTATATATCACACTAGAAATTAGGAATGTGTTTAATGTGAAACAGCTTACAAGTAGTGACAAAAGTAAAATGGAAAACATTTAAATCCTTCATGAGAAATTGAGACAAATAGAGGGAAAAGAACCGAAAAAGAGAATAAAGACATTTCAGTCCAGGCTGCACAATCCCTGGAGTTTTATAGAGATGTTTGCCGGCCAGTTTCAACAGACAGTCTTACCAGAGACAGTTACGGTCCAAAGCCCCTAAAACATGAAGGAAATATCCGCATCTGAATACACTCATTCATCAGCAGTTTTTTCAGTAGCATCATTACTTTTTTAGAGAGATTAACCAGATTCATAAAGCTAGGAATTTTAACATATAGGCCTGCTTCCACAGACTTAGATTAGCCAGCATTGGGACTTAGTTCTATTAGGCCAGGGTTCCTCAAACTCTCCACTGCTCCAACCCTGTCCAAACACCTGAGCAAGCTAATCAAGGTCTTCAGGATCACTAGTAGTGTGTTTAGTTGGAGCTAAATTCTGCAGGACAGGGGCCCTACAAGACCGAGTTTGAGGAACCTTGTTAGTAGCTTTTATAAACCTGCCTTATTAGAAGAAATAAAAACATTGCTAGTGTGCATGAGACAAAACAATGGCACTGACATATTTTAAGATTCAACAGTGCAAGTTGCTTTCAGTTAAAACAGCTCGAACATGCGTTTTAGTCCAAGACTATACGATACTAGGAGTATCATGCCAACATCTTAATGTTAACCATAACGTTAGGTATTGCTTTAGTCTACAATTGTTGTTTATCCAGTCTTACTTAAACCAAAGTCATGTTTAAATTATTGTAATGATTAGCTTTAGAATTTAGTTTGAATTAATATGAATTATTAGAACAACATGGCAAATAACAATAGATTTAGTCCAATAATCCACCCTTATGTAACACCACTATCCACACTGATCCCAATGGATAAAAACAAGTGCTTCCTAAATATTTTTTTTCCTCAATAATAAAACATGTGCCATTACAGAAGTAAAACGAGTTGTGAATGCTATTTTATTCCCACTGTAATGCATTTAGCTAATTTTGCACTGAAAAGCAGTGCTCTTTTTTCATACACAATATGATCGGATATTTTGTCTCTATAACGTGCGTGGAAAGAGTGAGACAGTTTAATTTTTTCATGAATCAGAAAAGCTCTGTCAAAGAAGGGATGTTGAAGAGAAAGACATGAAGCAATATTGTGAACGAGGCTTGAGTTGCTCCGTGGGCCTGATTTCTTGCAGTGAGACACAGCTGGATTTATTGCCAAACCATGCTTCACATTCTTTGCGGGTACATGCTGTGACGTGGGAGTATATTTTTGATTCTGGAGAACCATTAAAGCCACAAAACACAGATAAATATAACGAAAGCCATAATGGCTTTGCTGTCTTAGAATATGATTTAGAATTTTCTTTAGAAAGAACTAAAGGCAGCAAATTTCTCTTGGTTCCACATAAGTGTGGAAGAACATGGTGAAGGTCAATTAAAGGGTTAGCTCACCCAAAAATGAAAATTAAGTCATTAATTATTCACTCCCATGCTGTACCAACCCCGTAAGACCTTCGTTCGTCTTCGGAACACAAATGAAGATATTTTTGATTGAATTTGAGCGGTAGATCATTGCTACATGGGCTGCCTAAGGGATAGAAACTTGACGACCCAGAAAGTGGGCCCGAAAGCTGTGATTACACTGGTAACCCCATTCGTCGTCATCTGGCGTAACTCAGAGTAATAGCGAAAGGGAACATCTCGGTTACGTATGTAACCCTTGTTCCCTGAGCAGGGAATGGAGACGTTACATCTGCCTGCCACTTACGCTGTACCGCGGGGATCGCTTGATCTCATCAGCGAAGAAACATATCTTATTTTACCCACGAGGTGGGGCACCATGCAGATTCCATAGACCCATGACATATCTTTGCCATTGGCTCGTTTAGTAATACTTAAAGTTGATAGGCTTTCTAAGCTAAAACCCATTCGTAATCATCCAACGTAACGTCTCCGTTCCCGACTTAGGGAACGATGGTTACATACGTAACCAAGACATTACACTGCATTTCAGAGCATTCTCCCTGGTTTCATTGTCTCTTGGTTCTTGGATTTTCGCCTGTTTCTTGGATTTCCTTTTTGCCTCTGACCCGCCTGTTTGTTTGGACTGCCTTGACCCTTTGCCTGTTTGATTACGATTCTGGATTACTCCAACTGCATTTGGATCCTCAACCTTTGTGTCTCAGAGCAGGAACAATATATGGCAATCAATATAATACTGACAGTGTTTTTTTTTTAAGATTCATGTTTTTCTGTTTCATTTTATTGTTTTATATGTTTGTAGAGGGACTTTATTAAAAAGGATAGTACATAATAAATGCAGTACATATCTCAATCTTTTGATTTATTGCTGCTTGACAGATTAAGTGCTTGTAAAATGGGCAGTATATTAGCAAGGGTTTAAAAAATGCTCCAGCTGCAGTTCCATTTGATGTTAGAGGCAATATGGACCCATAAAGGGATCCTTCAACACATCTGCATTTTATGTTTTGTTTTCATTGCAGTTACATTTCCATTTTACAAATTCAATTTTAGAACTAGAATAGTTTGAAGCTGCAATGATAAGTGGAGTTGTGAATAATTTGTTTAGCAGTGAAAGGATGTTTTAGCATTATGTTAAAAAAAATAAAGGTTATGGATGGACAGACATTCTGGCCACAAATGTGCACATGTTTTCTTTGGTTATCTTTACAAAATTTAGCTGAGACTATACTGAGCAATTATTTGAATAAGATACCACCCTATTGGTTTGTTATTGCTATATCATCAAATTAACATTACAATTAGTTATGTACAATTTCCTTCACAACCTATATTCAAGCGCATGTATGCAGTGTTTGAGCAGCACAATGGCGCCCTCTTCTGACACCTTTAGACTTTAAGTGCATTATCTGATTCTGACTTACTCGGTTAAGGTTGTTATCTGCTTGATGTCAGGTAATGACTGTGGACATGCCAAAGATATTTGAGATAAATATAAACATTAAGCTAAATATTCTCTAAATAAATCAACAAAAATGAGCCCTGCTTTCCTCAATCATTTTCATTTGCAACAAGCAAAATTTCTTTAAAGAACAGAAATTAAATGTATAGTGCATAATTCCAAAAACGTTTATTACTTATTTATTATAAATAATATATATAATAAATATATATCAAATATTTATTATATATATATATATATATATATATATATATATATATTTAATTATAAATAATATATAATTTTTTTGAATACTTTTTTATCATAATCTGACTTGTGACGCAGCCTGGAATCATAACCACAGCATCGTCTAGCCAGAGGAGAACTGGCTCTCCGATTGAAAACTCTCCTGTTTTTTTTTTTTTTGTTTGTTTTGTTTTTTTTATTGTCGCCTCTGGCTTGCTTAGTTAGATACACTTAATTTTCTATAATACTATTGACTTGAATGCACTGAAACTATTGTATGAGAATTAAACTGAGATGGATGATGACATCATGGTTTTCTCCAGAGCTGCTTTATAGATGAATTGAACTCATTCCATAAATGAACTTCAACACAATTAACACTGAACTGATTTCAACTGTATTATAACGGTTTTCTTTTTAGAGCTGCTTTACAGCAGAATCAAATTCCTTTTGCATAATTGGAATCATTATTTTCCTGTTTATCAATGTAAAGCTGCTTTGAAATAATCTGTAAGCGCTAAATAACTAAAGGTGACTTGACCTTATTATTGCATACCAAAAGTATATTATGCAAATAGTAGATATAATAGATTGTTATCTATTTATAGTCATTTTTATGTATGCATGCGCCAAATCAGTAGATTAGAATAATTTCAGATAGATAGATAGATCACACACATGGTGTTTAACTGCAATCTCCGAATGAACTGAAGAGGGCATAAGCACACAACCAAAGGGCTAAATTCACTAGCAGTTGTTTTGTAGAGTCTGTCTTTTAACAATTTTTAAATCTGGGACATGCTTCCTTAGGGAGGGACTT
The DNA here is from genome assembly GCA_038021265.1 of Cyprinella venusta. NCBI lineage: Eukaryota > Metazoa > Chordata > Actinopteri > Cypriniformes > Leuciscidae > Cyprinella > Cyprinella venusta. The sequence continues at coordinate 17,708,768 of CM075876.1, read as the reverse complement.
CACAAAGAGCTCTGAGCAAATGAGTTTAATGAAGAACCAGTAATTTTAACAGCCCCACCCCTTCACTGAACAGTAAACTGTTATGCTAATTACACAAGTTCAAATGATACACATCAACATACACACCCTTGTCTCCTCTGTCTCTGAATACCACTATGAGGCAGAAGGCTATCAGTTAAGAAGGAATAAGCTATGGGAAACAGGTTGTTGTCCACCTGAAGGGATACGGGACTGCGCTGTAGCCATCTGAGTGAAAGGAAGTTTGAGTTCAGCCGTAGGGTGCTATCCTGCTCCTGTAGAGACAGGCAGAGCTGACGTGGGAGAGAGGGTGTGCCAGCACAATGCCTACACACCCTGCACAGGACCGGCACGCGTCAGCCTCGACCGCAGCCGCTGCACCCACACTTGCCATTATATACAAAACCACAGCCCTTGGGGCTCAGGCTTGATCTGATCAGTTTACACTGTGCTATACCTTAAACATAACTAACACATACTAGCAAAAAGGATAAAATTGGCTGTTTTTGATTGAGTGGCCCCACATTTTCTGAGGCTTAATAAGAAGCACATGTCACCACTGTGGTAAATCTAGAAAGAAGCAGAAAGTTTAGTGCTTATTTTACTGTGGTTTGACTATCTATCTATATACAGTATTATAGCACCCATTGGCTCTGTAGCCTGGCTCCATCAACACTATAAAGCCTTCATGAAACAGTTTAAAGGGATATAGTTCACCCCAAAAATTACCCTCATGTCATTCCAAAATAAAGTTCATGTCTTTCTTTCTTCTGCACAAGACAAAAGAAGAATTTCTCAAAAATGTTATTGCTATTTTTGTTCATACTACCAAAGTCAATAGGGTCTAAAACTCCAAAAAGAACATAAAGGTTTTGGGTTTCCCATTGATTTTCATGGTAACACTTTACAATAAGGTTCGATTAGTTAACATTAGTTAACTACATTGGTTAACATGTAAAATATGTGAACAATACTTCTTCAGCATCTATTAATCTTAGTTAATATTAATTCCAACATGTACTAATACATTATTAAAATCAAAGGTTGTTTTATTTAACATTAGTTAATGGACTGTGAACTAACATGAACGCACAATGAACAGCTGTATTTGAATTAACTATCATTAACAAAGATTAATAAACACTGTAACTAATGCATTGCTCATTGTTAGTTCGTGTTAGTTAATGCATTTACTAATGTTAACTGATGAACCTTATTGTAAAGTGTTACCATTTTCATAATATGGGCAAAAAACATGCTGAAACATTCTTCAAAATATCATCAACAGAAGGTTTTGAACGACATGAGGGTGAGCAAATGATTTATCATTTTAGGGTGAAATATCCCTTTAACAAAGGCTTATGCAAACAGTAAGAGTTTTGAAAGAACCGTGTCCTACTTGAAGAGAGCTCTTGATGGATGAGTGATTTGAATGTATTAAGTCATGTCTCATCATTAGTAATGTCTTAAGCTTAGGTGCAGAGGCCTCATCTCCTTTAAAAATCGAATGATAAGATCAGGTCGGGTAAAAGAATCAGCAAATGCTGATGTTACTCTCTTTCGTAATCATTGCTCATATACAGGCATAAGAGTCTTTACAGGCCAGGCATGCCATTGCATGATTTCACCATCAGCATTTCTACAACACTCCACCCGAGAGGAATTATATTGCCTCTGAGGGATGAAAATCAAACTTCAGTTGTTGCATAAGCTCAGTGTTTTTCAACAACTTCAAAATTCATGGCATCCAATGTGTCTCGATACAGTAGAATCTGGGGCATAAATGATTTAGTTTCTCTCTGGGGGGGGGGTGATGGTTATGGTCCTATATGGTGTCCAAAGTAGAGGTGACCCTGTAACTAGAGAGTTTCTGAGATCCCGATCCTGTTGCGAATGTGCCCTTAAGCAAAGAGCTCTTGAGGGACTGTTCCTGCAATCTGTAAGTTGCTTTGGATGAAAAAGCATCTGTTAAATGGTTGTGGAAACTTGCAATGGGAGGAATTAATTATTTAGTACTTTCATGCCCCAGTAGTCCGTACCACACCAGCACAGTTATATTGTGTGTCCTGTATGGTAAGTCCTGAAGTTCTGAAGAAGGAGATGTAGAGAAAAGGTGGTTGAAGAGAAAGAGCAGGTAATGTGATTGTGCTATAAAGATTTTGAAAATACTGGTGTATAAAGTGTATTTTGGATGATAAAAAATATATATACATCATTGCATATATATATTGCCACTTATTTTTTACATTTTTGAACAATTAAATCATTTGCACATACTTTAAACTAGATTCTCTACTATTGTATCATCCTTATTTATAAAATGAGATGAGTACACATGGAAAAACATGCCTATACAGTTCATCTTTTTAAATCAGCAATCCCACTTAAAAAAGTCTCTTAAAAATATTTCATGAATCTTAAACAAAATAGAAAACAGGCAATTATACTTTTGTTTGATTTAGAAGATATATTGCCAAATAAATGATGTGCTTATGAACAATGATTCAGTCAAATCCTTCAGACCTTCACCCTACCTGAAAGTGGCACTCACCTGGAAGTGTTACTGAGTGCCAAGGTGTTGCCCTTTAGACACTCAAGGAGTCAAGGAATCTGCACCTTGTTTCATGTGTGGGGCGTGGTGTTTGGATGCCGGGACTCCGGTCTAGTTTGGCTTCAGTTCTGTCGGGATTCAGATATTCATGCTAAGCGTGTTTTGTCGTGTGAGCGTGCGGTTTCGAGTTCTTTCGGGCCATACGCTCTTCTGTCTGTGAGTTTTGTTGTGTTCTGTGTAACACACTGACAAATTCTGGTCATTTAAACTGGCTATGGGCTTTCATGATGTCTTGTTTTGTGTGAGCACAAGGCTTGTAATTTGTTTTACATGTTTGGAGTGAGCACATGGCTTGTCATGTATGTTTCATTGTGCCATGTGCTCTCCTTTCATTGTTTTGCCCTGCCCATCTTGTTACCTAATTATTGATTAATTTGCCTCAAGTGCCATCACGTTTAGATCATCAAAGTGAAAGGTAAAACTTCCAATATCTGTGTAAACAATGAGTGACGTATGCGCAGACCGAAGTGCCCATGCCTTCAGATCAGTTGGACATGGCTGTGGTTGCAAGAGGTAAAAATGATATAAATACAGTTCGTTTTCTCACAAAAACCGCTCGTTTCGTGTCTTAGGCCATCAAATTAATTTCAAAGTGAACTATCCCTTTAAGTAAGTAAAGTCTGTCTTGTTTTCCCCCTTGGGGTAGTTTTTGTTGTCTGTTTTGTTTTATTTTCTTAATAAAGAAGCCCTTGTTTCCTCATCTCCTAATAGGGATGGACAAATGAAGCCTCATGAAGCACTGAGGCTTTCCTCTGAATATTTCGGGAAAAGATTTGAAGCATCAAGATTGTCAAAAAGAACGCCATCTTGTGGCAGGTCAAATTTATAGCATTTAAAGCTTCAGTGTCAAATGTAACATCACTATCTCCTCAACCCCAAACCCTGACAGACTGAGTCCAAGGGTCCTATATTAACGATCTAAGCGTGTGGTCTAAAGCGCAGAGTTGTCCGAATCCACTTATGCTAGTTTAACGACTTTGAAAAATGGTCACGTTGTGGAGCTGCCTATAAGTGCGTTACCAGGTGTATAGGTGTATTACTAACACGCTATTTAAATTACACAACAAACATTGCGGCATTGGCTTTAGACCAGGTTACAGTTGACGATAGCGCAATTTATTTCAGTTGCCTTCAAAAATTAGCACCATACCAACAATGCACCCGAACACACCTCATTTTCGCAAATGCATATGCTATTAAAACAACGTGGTGCAGGACGTGAAAATAACTGCGTTGGACTGAAACTAGCAAAAAACAATTGGGTCGTATTTGGCGCTGCATTGCGCCTTGTATAGGGCCCTAAAAGTAAAAGCTAAGTTCCTATGATTTATTTCATACATGTGGGAGTTTAACAAGCAAGGCAAGAGCCTTGTAGTTACATTGTAAGGGCGCCCCTTTTCAGCGCTGCACTCGTTGTGTTCTTTTTTCTAGTTTGTATTTCCACTGCATTAAGGTAAGATCTTAAGGATTTATGATTTTTTTTATCTTCCCGGTCTACTGACATTTGTAATGACATCCGCTTCAAACATTACAACGCTCATAATAACTTTCGTTAAAGGAGCTGTTGTGGACAAAACTGGTACTGCAATCACTTTCAAATTACTGTAGTGTATCCCCCCGCAAAGTATTTTAAATTCATATTAAGATTTTTTTTTCTTTTTTTTCGCAATGTTAGTCATCTTTTTATCTGATTCCGACATGTTTGTATCTGCAGCTGTGGTAACTAGAGAAGAGCTGGGAACTCGAATGCCGCAACACTACTGATTCCTTGATTGGTAGATCGGTGGAGGGTGGCGCATCATAACAAAACACAACATGACAACATCAACATCAGTTGAGGGCTGCAACTTTACTTTTCAAATGAAAATATCCTAGCCGGACTACTGTTGTCAGTGATACAAGTATTTGAAATGAGCTTGATTTCTTAATGTCTAATGATATCAGGGAAAATGTATGATTTATTGAAATAAATGTCTTGCATACAGCTCCTTTAACTCTACAATAAGTAAATCCACTTCACCAGCTAATTACTCTTTGATAGCCATGCCATAGAACTTTACAGAACTACCGCAAAAACTGAAGTTCAAAAACAAAATCTAAAGTTGGCAGCGTGCTTCTCTGGCGCATAAGGTCTATAGATGTCCATTTGTCACTTTAGCAGCCAGTAATCCACGAGCCAAATGAACCTCGACTAATGTATACTAGGAGGATATAATAATGGCACATGACACTCAACCCTCAAATGATATTCGTTTAACTTTCACTTTGATTTCGTTGAAAGTGCTCTTAAAAGAGTTGTCATGGATATCGACAAATATTATGCCAGTGCTTGGCTGACATTTGTAGGTGAAGATCATTTCCTTGCAACCTTGTCTACATGGGATCGGCAGTTGAAAGTTTACAATCCCTCCAGTATCAAAAGCAATTATAAAACTATGCATGCAATTTTTTTTATAGTCTCCTTTGCCAATTCAAAACCTCAGTGTTTTTCAGGATGCCTGGTTAAATCTCCTGAGGCTCTCTAAACGTGAGTATGCATAATCAAGTATCCCACACACATTTCCAACATAATCTAAGCAAGACCATCTACTCGGGAATTGTGTTTCCTGGAACTTAAAGGGGAGAGTTCACCCAAAACTACTTACTTCTATAAAACACAAAAGAAGATCATTTGAAGATTTCAATTACCTTTGTCCATTTAATGTAAGTCAGTGAGTTCCGAAAATACACAGAGTTCCACTGCATGGACAAAACCTTCATGTTTAGTTGAACTATCCCTTTAAAAGAAGGAAACAAGAGTGTCTCCATCCATACTACGCCCTTCAAAGTCTTAACCTCAACACAAGCTGACGCCACTGTTGAGAGCTTTGGCTTCACACGCAAGTTGTCATAAAACTCAATGACATCAGCTGAGGGTTCCCACATCATAGTAGGAGAGTGATCTCATGGTCTCTATATGAGTCCATTGTGTCTAATGCCTCACTAATATTTTCTTTTTGCCTATAATGCCGTAAAAATAGAATTTTATTTAATATTTCTAATGCAAGCAAGAAGCTCTCAGTAAGCCAATGGCATAAATGTGCAAGACGATATGTATTACACATCAGATTCTGTCACACACACAGTATGCGGCTGTCTAAACAACATCACCAGCGCTACACACCAATTTAATCTGTTCCAGCTATATAGAACAATCATTGCAGTTTGTGTCCTTATTTCACTGACACTTGGCATGCTGTTCTGAAGTGTTATTGAATCAAAATAAGACTCGTCCACAAATCAAGACAAATATAATCTTATAAGCAACAAAAATACAAGGTTTGTATCCCTTATGACGGATTGAATGGCAAATGGCCGGTGTTGGGCTTGTCAGTAGGAGGCATGTAAAATTAGTTTAGAGTCCTGCACTAGCTCTGTATTTCACAGCAGTAACACTGTTAGATCTCTGTGCTGGCAAGTCTGCGAGTGTGCAGGCATAGCCATTTATCAAGAAGGTGCGAACATCTTCCTGTCCATCACAGCCCACACTGGGTGGAACACACCCGTCAAAGAGTGGAGTCCTTGAATTTGATATATATGAATTATAAATGCCAATTATATATTAAGCCAAGCACATATAGGCAATATCAAATCTGGTTGGTCGACTCCAATAGCACAGGAAATTTTCACTGTTTGTATCACTCCACTTTTCCAGGTTTGTGTTTTCCAGACAGACTGTGCATTATTGGTGGGCCTTTTTGCAGTGACCATATCTACAGATTACATTGTCAAATGTAGATTGACTGTCTTTATGAGTGAGTGTTTGTGATTTATTCAAAATGAAACAAGTAGTTGCGTCTGAAATCACTTGGCGTGTAAGTACTTCTTTTGAATAAGTAATTGCTTAGCAGCTATTAAAAAAGTGTGTAATCAATGTAACCGAGATGTACTACATCATGTTATAATTATCATGTGACCTAGTTCACTAACATTCACAAATCCTCTCCCATCGCCACATGGGATAGTAAGGTATTTGAGTTCTTTTTAACCAGTGATCGAGCACGCAAACTTGACAATCGACTACTGTGGACAATAGTTCACAATAGTAGGGAAAATATTCTTTATATTATTAAAATGTTCTTCACACCAAGAAAAAAAAAAGATGTCAGTACGAACTTAATGTAACACTACGATGTCACTCTTTCAGAACTAAATTTCTGTAAGTGTACTGTGTGTTTCTTGAAGATGAGCAACCAGTTGTCTATCTTTCCACCACCAACAAAAATAGTTAAATGAAGCCAAACTAACTGGAAATATTGCATCTAAAACATAAGTGACTCAGTTTAACTGTACTGTTTAATAAACTGCTAAATAAAAGTTATAAGTTAAGACTGAGACTCCTTTCTGATGTGAACATTCTCAATTGTTAACATGGGTGTTGAAAAATATTCACTGCTCATCGCATTTGATTTGGACATGAAACGGGCATTATTTCTCAAAGTTACTTGATTGGTTAGTTTTTTTTTTTTTTTCTTAATTAAAAGCAATTTGTAAAACTGAGCTGAGTAGGGGTCACTGTTAAAGAGCCAGCATCGGTGATTCCACGACCAGTTAAAAGTGGATATAAATTTTACTAGCTGTTGCAGGTTAAGTACTGTGGCAAAGGTGACCCCCAGTCACCACTACAACAGCTTTTCAGGAAAGCAGCTCTAACCATGAGCCCAGCAGAGGTCAAAGGGCAGGACATCTGTGAAAGCAGCCTCTGACCTCCATACAGAGCTCAATGGAGACAATAAGATCAGGTTTCTGACTGAGGACACCATCAGAAGGCTGCTCTGCATCTGTCTTCTCTATTCTTCACTCCATTTGTGCTATTTTTGTGCTATACCTTTTTTTGTTTCAATTTTGCATCTCATTATCAATCTAATATCTTATGTCTTTGGAAGACATAGTTTGTCAAGACATAGTAGTTAGTTGTCAATAGGCTAAAGATATTCATTAAAGGAGTAGTTTACCTAAAAACAGACTTTTTAGTTAATTTACAAATATTCTGTATGCTCCATAAGTTTGGCATCAGTAAGATAACATGATCTAGGAGTTGTAAGAACCACTTTTATGACTTTTTTTAAAACACTTTCAAAGACATTGTTTTAAAGACACCTATTAATGTGTAAAGCTAAAGCCAAACAAAAGTGCATTTAAAAAACATTAACTCACTGAAATTACAGAAGAGCACTAGAGGATTTTAAGAATCTGACATCAACATTAACTGTCAGGAAAAGCATTCGGGGGCACTAAAGCGTGTGTACATGGTGTTAAACACACATAAAGGATTTAAATAGACCAAGATGGACAAATACATCTCCATTTCGAAAACATTCCAACCGTCCCAGACGTAACGTGGGGATCACCATTTCGTCTCCGCTATCCCAGCTGCCCATCTAAATTTCACAGGGAAGTCAACAGCGTATGCATGTACCCTTTCAACTTGGTGTCATCCTGCTTGCCGTTCTCAGCTCCCATCTTCAGTAAGAATTATAGGTCCCAACTGCTTCCTCTCATAGGTTCAATCAATAGCATGACCCTCTGTTCTCGGGGGTTTTCATGAAAGCTTTATAAGGATGAACAGAATCACCCCTTCCCCCAGTTAAGAAACCTGTCCCTTGAGGCGTGGGCTCAAGACTTCCACCCGCCTGTCAGATCTTAAGGGACGAGTCTTGCTGTGTTGAACAAACAGATGTGTTCCATGTCTATCATCAGGAGTAAAAAGAACATATGAAGAGTTCAGATGCAAAAGCCTCTAAATGCCATTTGAAATTTTCTTCTAAAATGATCATTTTTATCAAGCTTGTATATTTAAGTTCAGTAATTTCACTTAAATGACAATTAATAGGTAATCTTCATTGCCATTTAAGTGAAATTACTGAACTTAAATATACAAGCTTGATAAAAATGATAATTTTAGAAGAAAATTTCAAATGGCACTTAGAGGCTTTTGCATCTGAACTCTTCATATGCTGTCCTGGCCTAAAACCTGACATGTTAAAACGGCTTCTTGATGTACATCGGTTCTGTTCCCGTCCCGTCCACTGTTTGATTGATAGCCACAGTCCCTGTGAGTTGTGCGAGCTGAATCGTCTACGACAGAGCAAAGGCTCCTGGGGAGCCAGGGGTCAAAGTTCAAGCTGGGCTCTCTGCACCGTTACACTTCAACGGTGCGTCTCAGAAGATCTGTGCAGCGGGAGAGGTCACTTGTCACCCCATGAGGTCACTGTGAGACAGCGTAGGCCATACACACAAATTCCCTCCCTTTTACAAAGTTGGGACTAGTATTAGTGTGTCTTAGACAACATGGCTCAAGGTCATTATGGACTTCTTGTCCACCTGTCCTGTTCAAAACAACATGCAGAAATCAATCAATGTGTTCACAATGCAGTTGTTTGCGTTCCTTGTCACTGAGATTAAGGATGCATTGATAGACATTGATAAGATGATAAGTATTTTCATGATATGGCTATATATGAAATATATATAACGTAAATATATTCTATAATTATTTATATAGTTTAGATATATTCCTGTTCATACTCGATGAGTATTGAAAATGTATCTTGAGCAGCAAATCAAGATATAGCAAATCCGCATAATAGAATGATTTCTGAAGGATCATGTGACACTGAAGACTTGAGTGATGAATTCAACTTTGCCATCCCAGCAATAAATTACATTTTAACATATATTAAAATAGAAAATAATTATTTTATATTGTAATAGGCTACTATTTCACAATGTTCCAGTTATGTGCTGTAATTTTATTCAAATAAATGTAACCTTAGCATAAATAAGGGAATTCTTTCAAAAATATTTAAAAATCTTTCCAACCCCAAAATTTTTAATTGTAGAGTATATTTATTAGATTTGATAAATGTTTATAATAAAGGATTCACTCATATTTTAGATTAGGCTCAATTTCTCACTATTAACTAACTATTAACTACAACTTCTCAATAGGCTCATATTGCTCATAGGTATTAAAGGTATTGGGTAGGATTAAGGAATGTAGATTATGGTCATGCAGAACAAGGCATTAATATGTGCTTTAGAAGCACTAAACAGCCAATATCCTAGTAATATGCATGCTAATAAGCAACTAGTTAATAGTGAGAATTGGACTCTAAACTAAAGTGTTACCAAAGATTCATATTTGAAATTACTGTGCTACACTCTAAAAACTGCTGGGTTGTTTTAACCCAACTTTGGGTCAAATATGGACAAACAACATTTGGGTTTTTCCATATTTGACCCAAAGTTGGGTTAAAACAACTAATATTTAGAGTGTAGCACAGCAATTTCAAATATGAATCTTTGGTAACACTTTAGTTTACGGTCCAATTCTCACTAATGATTTTTTTGTCAACATGCACAAGCATTAATCCAACTGAAAATTTCACAGGTGTCTTTGTGATGGGGCAGCTGAGCATCATTCCTACATCCATTCCTCACGAAGACAGTATGTGTATGCCTGTCTATAAGGGTAAGTTTGAGCTGATCGGAGAACAAGCCCTGGATCTCCAATGTTTTGTTTTCCCAGCGAGAGGCCCGGATGGAGGAAAGGGCCAGTGGTGTAGGCCATAAACCCACAGGAAACAAATATCAGGAAAAAGATCAGCAATCGCAACATGATGCAGCGAGTTAGCGGAGAACTCCGCACCAGAGCAAATCCCACCGACAATGAGCGCGCTCTGAAAACAAGCCTTCAAAATATGACAGCAGTGACCTCCAGAATACTAAGCATACTTTTAAGAAGAATTCCCATATTGTCCTCACTTCAACATCTTAAAGTGTCTGCATGGCCAAAAGCCTAAAAATCAGCCCTGGTGCTTCAATGGTCAAAATTTGTGCCATATAATCAGTTAAGACCCATGCCACAGCTGCCCCACCCCCAGCTCTTGTAGACTAATGCGATAGGTAGTTGAGGCAATTTTAAGGAATAGCGGTTAGGACAATGTGGATTTGAGGGCAATATTGATGGAATAAAGGAGGGATGTCAGATGAATGTCAGGTATTGTGAAGGCTGATAAAGGAATAAGCCGTGGACCATGAGGAGGTCAGTCATTACCCATGTGGAACACTGATCCATAGGAGGTGGAGCCATTAGGCACACATCAATGCCCATCCCTGCTCCCCAATCCAATGTGTTGGTAAAGACACCCAGAGAGAAAAAAAAGACAGAACCATGGAAAGGAGAGGTGTTCAGATGGTGGAGAGGACTGACGGGGAATAAACAAGGGTTCGTAGCTTCTTGCCGTCTCATACTGCCAAATGACTACTACTAGATTTCATGAAACTATTATGAAACTTCATGAAATTAACTATTATCCACATTAGAGAGTGCCATTCCTGTGCAAGACTAAATAAAAAATAATCTTGCAAGTGCTACAAAGCACAGCTGAAGATACTTCAACAACAATCATCTAAAGAACTAAAAAAATTAAGTTGCAAGAAAAACAAAATGATTTTAAACAATGATTTTGATTACTGTCAGTGGTGTGACTGAATAAAGAAGGTATTTAGGTGTATTTCCAACTACAGCCACTTTTAGCCAAGCTGACATTTGTCAAATAAAATATGAATTACTTAATTTGTCCTCTGATGGAAATTATACATTTAAAATATAATTTTGTTAGGCTAATGTCTGATAATGGCTTCTTGATTAATAAATACATCAACTTTTAAAAACAAACAAAAAAACAGTGTCCAGTGTAGTGGAAATGACACTAGGGCTGTGGGACAGTCATAATTCTTTGACAAATTAACTTGAATTAAATTTCACACAAGAAATATAGAAATGGTTCCATGTTTATTTTACCATTTGTTTAGATTATCATAGTTTTCAACATTGATTTATCATGGATTTTCATTCATTCCATGGTCTAAAAAGTCTGAAACAAGAAAAAACACACTATATATATATATATATATATAAATATGTAGTCAAATAATTAAGCCATTAAACTGCACAAATAAGTGGGCATTATAAAAACAGTCTAAGACTGATTTTATGTGATATTCAAATAACATAAAGCAACAAAAATTACTGTTCATTATAATAAATTCAAACCCTAAGAAGTTTCTTATGTTGAATATACACATTTATATTAGAAATATGCATTCCTTCCAAATATATTTAGCTTTTTTTGGTGAGCTTACATCCAAATAAGTCCAATTTTAATTCAATTTCTTTTAAAGGTCTTCTACAGTTTGCTGAATGGACAGGAGTTGTGAATCAACATTTGGTTAGTATTACTGCATATCTTAACTTTGATGGGGGACCTGTGCTTGTCCCACAGGACACACATAGGGCCAGGGACCACCTCCCTCTGCTGTCCACCGAGGGAGAGTCACACAGCCACATTGTCCTGCATTGTCACAGGATGACATCACCGACTGATTTATAACACTGCTCAGAAAAGGATTCTTTGTGTCCATACAATACACCTCTAAATGTATGACACCCCATTAATTGGCGTGCTCACTGACTATTTGCATAGAGGGATTGGTAATGATTAAACATACGGCCCACCTCCTGCTATATGCGCTCCTGATGCTGTTGGTTGAGTAACAGTGGCATTTATGTGCATAGTGTCATCAGCTGCCTTAAATATTGCCTGTGCATAAATATGCTTCCACTACTGGAAACTTTTCAAGTATTTCTGAGTAACTTTGAATGCTAGCCTCAAGCTATGCATGTCCAAGCATTATTTGAAGAAACCAAATTCAACATTCAGACTTTTTCGAGTACTTTCCCAATGCCTCACATATTTTTCCATAACCACAACATGACTGTCTAGTCCTAGTAGTCATTAATTGTTACAACAATAAGATTCCCTTAAGCAATAGGAATACAAACAAGATGTATCCTTGTCCGTTTCTCTGAACATCTGACAGAGGCCCGGTAGGGGGCAGTGTGGATTTGACAGTATTCAACCAGTAGGAAACAACTGACACTAATGAAACCCAATACCACTGTGCACGCTCTCAAACATACAACACACAAACACACACACACACACACACACAAGCTCAAACGACTGGCTCCGTTCCATACTGCCGGCACACTCAAACGTGGTTTCACATAATGATGCAGCTTCAGGGCAGTAAAACCTTCTGCTTCATCCACATCTACACCCTCATCTGCTGGTGTTGCCTGGACTGGCACGGCTATAACAATTACAGACAGCCCGGCTTCTCTGTTTCTTTGAAAGAATTCCAGAATGGTTATGAAGCATTAAAATCAGCAGTAATAGCCACTTTTCAATGTTCAACAAAGGTTAGAAATTACTCAGAGTTAAGGGCAAAAATGCTCCTGTATTTTATAATATTCTAGGCTTGCTGTGTTTTGAGTGACACTGCAATGACCTAGCGGTCAAATATCTGTATTCGCCCTGTCAAGTCTCTGTTGAATGTGATGAAAAAAATCAAATAAATAGGCCTACTAAATAAAAAGGAGTTAATACTGGATGATGAGTATAGGGACCCCCCACCCTAACCCCAAAAATGTAGTAGGCTAAATCATAGTAAAAGTTTTTAGAGAGTAGTGGCTGATGTGGTAATCATTAATGAATGGTTAAGTTATTTTTGGGTGAAACATTAACTCATGATTATCTGTGCTGTGCATTAGTTAAGTCTGAACAAATACATAATAGCGCACTCATGTTGTGAAGTGTTCATGACAATAGAGCTTGTTTTGTTATACTTTGACAATTTTTTTTGTTATTTGTTATGTTTTTTTCATGTTTATATCTATATATATATATATAATTTTTGATTTCATTTATCAGAATGTTATATATATATATATATATATATATATATATATATATATATATATATATATATATATATATATATTTAACATTCTGATAAATTAAATAAAAAAAATGCCAGGGGACAAACACTGACACTTAAAGGGACACTCCACCCATTTGCATTAACATTTCCATTGTAAGAAATCCAGTCATACTATTGAACGGTCATGCAACACTCTTTCATTTTCCCCTGAGACGAGAGTAATCCACTATTTACCTTTTTCCAAATCTTTTTAAAATTCCTCCTACAATGACGTCATTTTATGTCATTGTAGGAGGAAGTGTAAGAGGGGTATTTCTGTAAAGACTATAAGCACTAGATCCCATGCTTTCAAACCTGCCCATAGGGGGTTGGACCTAATGCGCTAACAGACCTATCACAGATCAGTCCCAGTGAGTTTGATTTCACCGGCAGAAAATTTTTGAAAATTTGGACGAAGGTACTGAATACGCAGACGGATGAATTAAGGATAATGTTGGGTACCGAAACGCGGTGACAATAGGGAACCGGTTCCGACGTAAACGGAAATAACCTTACTGAATAAGAACGAAAATTTCGGTGCCTGAGGCCATGTCCACACGGACACAGGTATTTTTTATAACCGTGACTTTTTCTACGCGGTTCAGCCGTTCGTCCACATGGAAACACAGAATCAGGACACTGAAACCGAACATTTTTGAAAACCCCTGCCAGGGTGAGTATTTTCTGAAACGCCGGTTGCAGTGTTGTCATGAAAGCGAAACTGGAGTTTTTGCACCGCTGACGGCTTCTGATTGGCTAATGTGGCTTTACGGTTAGGTTTATATCGCCGCCTGTTGTTGTTGCATGCTCTTGACAGCGCTTGATGTCCTGTTTTTGCGTTTTCATGTGGACGGAGGTTTTTTTTAAACGCAGGAGGGAAAAACTCCGGTTACAAAAATACCTGTGTCCGTGTGGACATGGTCTGAGTCTGTGTCATGAGGTGCACACGCGCAAAGTCTCTTGCTCTCTCCCTCTCGTTTTGGAGCATAGTCTGTTCTGTCTCGCATGCGAGCTCTTGCTTACTCGCTCTAGATTCCGTAAGATTTTAATTCATTTGCGGGCACCAGGGAGCCATTATCAATATGCGGGAGACTCAAGGAACGTCTGATAGCGAGGGTATTAATGAAGATGCCAAAGACAAAACGCTTCAAGGTTTGGCTGCATTTCACGTGTAAAATTACACGTCAGAGTAAGTGTGCCGATTGAACCCCATATAGAATCACGCCAATCCATTGGCTGATGGTGCGGGCGCCACCTTGACGCTTAAATTAGCGCGCATTACCTGATTTCATTGTGTGAAATGATTTCCAGGCAGTAGCGTAGAGTGGAGCTCAACTCTAGTCTACATCGATGGGCGGAGCAGAGGGAGTGGCCTATGGAGCTGAGCATTGCAATGCACTATGGGGATTGTTGTCTAGAATCCACAAGCACTAAAAAGTCATTTTCTGCCTTTTATCGGCCAAGAAGGACCCAAATTAGAAATTTATGATACTATACTACATATTTGACCCACTTTAAATACATATTCATGTCCCCACCGGTGGAATTACCCTTTAAATAAAACAATGCAACTGATATCTCTATATCATTATTGCTAATAATTTGTAGAATATCCTAAAATCAGCTAGATGGAGTTTGAATCAAATGGGAAAGCATAATGTTTTCTCTCCAACTATACTTCCAGTAAATCTAATGTCTTTTAAATCTAGCACACACAGAGGCAGCTGCAGGCTCCAATGTTGGCACATTCTCCACCATTTGGCTGTTTCGTCTTCCTCCATGCTCTAGAATGGTGCTATAAAAGAGGTCTATATTAGGGATGTCCCGATCAGGTTTTTTTACCCTCGAGTCCGAGTCCGAGTCATTTGATTTTGAGTATCTGCCGATACCGAGTCCCGATCCGATACTTCTAAAATATATACCAACTAGAATAAAGAAGAGCGAAAAAACAGATCCAGATTCCAGGATTTCCTTAAATTTAATTTAATTCACCTTATTTTAACATCTGACAACTCTGTCAAGAAACAGATCACTTCTGTGAGGTAGCTTGAACAATCAGGTAATAAATATAAATTCTTCACTTTTGGACTTTAGTGCAACAGTAAATATAAAAAAAAAGTCTAATATAAAAACAAATAGGCCTAGCACTCATTGCGATCATTTGTGCTATCTTGGCTGTGATGTCCTGCGGCTAGTTTGCTATGGCAATGTTGTTGTCATTAACTTTATAATGTTAAGCATAAATATACTGATAAAGACACTGTCAGCAGTATTGACAGCAAAATAGACCACATAATATTTTGTTCTGTATGACAGGTGCAATATTTGAAAATTATTAATTATTTATTTATTTATTTATTTTCAAATTATATTTCTATCTGAAACTATGTCAAAAGTAACCTAGACATTCAACCGTCAAAACTGAATTTATTAATATCATGTATTCGTGTACAAAATAACATACTGTAGCGACTGTCAGTGGCTGTCAATCAGCGATGTGGAACCCCGGGCACGCTGCTGGTTGGCCTGGGGAGAGGGGGGCGGGTTGAGGAAGTTCGTCTGTTATTTTGGTTGCGCTGTTCTGAAGCTATGTTTCTGAATGCTTGCACGTTGTGCCTGGCTAACAAGTTAACTGAACTTGCGTGTCGCGTGAAAAATAGGCGTCGGTTCCATTTATAGCATGCGCGCGTTTTCCTCACTGCTCGAGCGCGCCTGAGACGCGCGTCATTCAGGCAGCCTGCAAGCTCTTACCTGTTTACATGGGAGCCGAAATAAAAACGGACACGCCACGCAGTCAGTGTGTACCCGGGGCACTCTGTGCCACCGCATAAATAGATGTGTTAAAATACTGAGAATATATTTCTACATGTATCCGAGTCCTGATCGGGAGGTAACATCCGATTCCGATCGAGTCTGAAACCACGTGATCGGGCCCGATTTCCGATCACTTGATCGGATCGGGACATCCCTAGTCTATATCCTATTCTCATCTTGCTCGGAAATCTAGTCACCCCACAACCTAGTCGCTTGTTTTGGAGAAGCCCTCCCAATGACTGTTCAGCATTAAATCCCACCCACTCTTATCTTCCAGGCAATTCTGGTGCTGTGGTGCCAAATCCCTTCTTGCTCAGCCCAGCCCTGGGACCACAAGAGTTTTTCCCACCTTTTATGGGATCAACCCCTTATTTACCCCGTTATTTATTTAGAGATGCTTCCGGCCTCGGTCTTGGCAGCATCAACTTATTAATTCTTCTGAGCAACTGAGGCAGGATGATACATGATATCCTCTTTCTTTAGCGAAGCCAGATCCCTGTCAGACGAAGTTAACCGTGCCTTGAGAGCCCAAAGACTCAAGTCCAACTTGGCTTATGTTTGGGGGGCTGCCCGCTGAAAAGTGCTATTGATATTAATCTGCAAAATTATGCAATTTTATAAAGGAAAATTGTGTCCCTTCTTTAGTGTGTGACAGATTAGGAAGTTAATCTAAGCAAATGTAAATATCCATTTCATTTGAATATACAAAGCCAGAATGTGCCTTCAATAATATCAAATCCTGCTATTATTGTCTAAGTTATAAATGTTTGGAAAAACCTAGGTTTTGATTCAACTATTTGCTGACAGTCCATTGTGGGTTTGCTTATCATGTACAGTATGCAAATCTTAAACACTGGAAGATGTGCACTAAGAGGATGGACCCAATGGCTGTGCATTTTGGCTACTCGACCAAGAATATATTTTATTTATAGAGGACATTTTACTGTCAAAACCGAGATTCGAACAGGTTCATTAACTCTGACAGCCAGTGTCTCATGGTGTTGAAATATCCCCATCTGCCACTCAGGCCCTTCACCTTAAAGCTGCCGCTGTGATGAGTGTCGATGCGCTCCCACATCCCTGACAACCACTGCATACCCCTTTATCAAGTGTGAGTCGACAAGCTGCCATCTGACACAAAAAGAGATGCAGAGGGCTAATCATTCATTCTTTCCACACAGGCAGTTTTAGGGCTCTCAATTCCACACACATCATCTTCCCTGAAGCCCTCTACATCCCCTCTGGGTCTTTCTCATACCCACTGGTTTCAGACTGGCTGCTACCGGCTGTGACGAGACTGGTGGTAAGGTGGGCTGGGAGGTTGGGGGTGGAGGAACAGCTGCAGTCACAGGACAAACAGAAGCTAGAGGACGCTGGTCCACCCTGACCACAACTAGACACCACCAAAAGCAGTGCCAGAAAAGACAACTGGCATCACATCGCAAGAGCCTAGCTACTTTTATCAGATGCAGTGGGAACAAAACCTGGTTAACAGGCGAAAATATCACAATGTTGCAGATATTGACTAATATTGTTCAGGCTAATTGCTAACACCAGTTTTATTCAAGCTAAGACTGGGAAAGAAGCACTTGCTAAAGAAGTACACTTAAAAACATACTTATAAAAGAGGGCTTATTATAGGCTATAATATACATGTGCTTTAGTATGTTAGGCAACCCATTAAAATAAGTATTCTTCTTTAGGACAATAAAATGATGCGTGGAAAAGAAACTGTCGGCAGTCTTAGTGAGTTTGATTCATATAGTTTGTGTGTTGTTATACAGTATTAATTAAGTTTAGCACTGCTGCAGTTCATATAACAGTGCCCCCAACATTATGTTGATTAGATACAAGAAAACTGATATTTGTCAAATTCGAATGACATTTTAGTAATTTTTGACAGTATGAGTGAGTTTAATTTGTTGATAGATCGATCATTAATCGATCGTTTAATGCACTGAGCACTGCCGTGGTTAATACAACACTCTCCAACAGCAGAAGGCTACTTTTAAGTCTTTTAAATGATTAGTTCACCTCAAAATTAAAATTTTCTAATAATTTAATCACCCTAACACCTACAAGCGACCACTAGGTGTCACCATGGAGACGGGTGTCGGATTGTTTCGAAGCCTCGACACAATATGGCACATTTGGTTCAACTGTTTCATGGCTTCATAAAGCCGATCTGCCCACCACTAGTGCCAGGCGCATGTAACGATGCTGTTCATTCTACTGAACTACACGCAAGTGCTGAATTACTCACACAGCTCAGTTTATTAGACAAATTAAACTTGAGGTAACGTTAACACAGTGCTGTTTCCTTTTCTCTATCAGTTACACTATCGCACAAAACCATTTGAGTGTGCTGAATGTTGTTTCGAGTGTGTTGAATGTTGTTAGTCAGGTTGTTTGTTGGCTGTATGAGACTAGCAATGAGTTAGATCAACATTAGAATAACTAGACCATATTTTAACATTTCAACATGTTGAGCTAAATAACATTGATTAGTTTTATGTACATTTGCTCACTTGTCTAAAGTACATACAACTCGCATTTGCATCTGTCAAGTCGAAGTTAGTTGCAGACGTGGAGCTCTCGGCATCTCGAAAGATGTTGATCTTCGTTTTGGTCCTCTTTTTGTCTCAAACGTCTGCTTGCCATGGTCCATAATGTTTAAACAAAACAACTACAGCGTGAGCGTCCTGCTAAGCATAACCTGGATATGACGCCATTGACTGGCGACTCCCCAGCTCACATGTCCCGTTTCCTTGATTAAAATCACAAGTTTCTCATGATTTACAAACATTTGGGATATTGTAAGTAATCAACTAAACAAAATAAATAACATTGGACTAGTGTTGTTTTGGATAAATTTCCTGCAAAAATTCTACATATTGTACCTTTAATTAATTCGTTAATTCTTTCTATTATTGACAGTAGGCTAGCCTAATAAATGAAACACAAAGCCCTTTTAACAAGTAAGTTAGGCCTATCAATATTTATTTATTTGTTATATTATCTGCAATTATAACCAAAACCTGTGCTGCAGGACTATCAATGCATGTATTCGTATTCAATTTAATTTTCTATTATTATAGATATAGTTTTAGAAACAGATACGTTCACAAACCTGTCAGTTCCTGAGTTCAACTCACTGATGATTTAGTGGTTAACAGCTCACTGGAAGGAATTATCAGTGAATTTTGGTCTGTTCTTAACATAAAGATATCGTATGACTTCAGAAGACTAATATGTAGCTCATTTGGACCGCTTATGACACTTTAATGGCTTTTTGAAGCTTGAAAGCTTTAGATCACATTTCTTGTAATTGAAAAAGAGTAGAAATTCTTCAACACTCTTAGAAGAAAAGGTTCTATATAGAACCTAAAAGG
Source organism: Cyprinella venusta (assembly GCA_038021265.1). Classification (NCBI taxonomy): domain Eukaryota; kingdom Metazoa; phylum Chordata; class Actinopteri; order Cypriniformes; family Leuciscidae; genus Cyprinella; species Cyprinella venusta. The sequence continues at coordinate 17,689,064 of CM075876.1, read as the reverse complement.
TTCTATCAGCGCTACGTATTTGGAACCCCTAAAAGGTTCTATACAGAACCCTTAAGGGTTCTTTGTAACTAGGAAAAAGGTTCTATATGGAACCCTATGCTTCATATATGGCCCCCAAATGAATCATTTTTTCTAAGTGTAGTTTCACTGAAAAACGTAAGTCGACATGAGGTTGAATAAATTCACATTTGACCATTGCAGGCTTACTCGACTCAACCTCAATTACAAAGCAATGCCATGTTATCCGTGACCTTTAATGGTCTAATATACTCTAATTCATCTCAGTCACAGAGGGACTCCATGCAACCGACTAATCCCACAATGCCTTTCATGTCTGAAACACCAATTACAGGGTGCTGATTTGAAGCCACACACGCATTTACAGTGTCCTGACTTGCAGTAGGTGGTCACGGCCGGGACAAGCGTGGGAAAACTGACATGAAAGAAAGTCTAGAGGTTGGTCATGATTACGGACTTAGATGCAAAGTGAATCAGGAGCTAAGAGGCTGAAAAAAGCTTGTTCACTGTATACCAGACGCGTTGTCTCATGAACAAAATTACTAAACATCACTGGCAATTAGCCACTGATATCCAGCCAGGAAGAACATCAGACTGTGAGCCAGACAGGCAGGAACGCAGGATGGAGGTGGGGGTGCTGAGGTCTATTGTCAATGGATCTCTCTTACTACTGAGCTGGACACTGAACACTGAGTAGGCTACTGCTATATGAGGCTTTAGCTAACAGGCCTGTTTGGGATGCCCAGATTAACACGCGCAAATGTTTGATAAATGTATTTCAGCAGGTTGAATAAACATCATTTGTTCAATTAAGTCATTTTTGTAATTGCATTAGCTAGCTAACAAACTCTAACACATTAGCATGCTAAGAGCTAAACAGTAATCACTCCTTGAGTGAAACAGTAACAAGTGATCTGTCAGTCCACAGCCAAAGCAAATGCTCCACTCTTCTCCACAAGTAATCTAAATAGTTCTAATAATTCTGACATAACTGAATCTTAAACACTATCAGTTCTCACCCTTTACACTTAACATTTTTACTGCCCTCATTATGTCCCAAGCAAAGCATGTTTGGAAATACAGTTGCAGCAAGAATCATTTTCGAGTTCATGATTTGTTTACATTCACCCTAAATATTTGGGTCTAGCAGATTACACATTTTATTGAATTATATTAATAGAAAGCAAAGAAATCAAGTTTAGAAGAGAAACCCATCTTGCTGCGTAGATCGCAAACAATAATAGCCTATGATTGAGTAAACTGGACAATGTGTTTTCCTATTTTTTTCAGTGGTATAAGTATTTATAATCACTTGTACGACTTTGCTTCTTAATATAAATAATTAAGTCACAGCCTTTCCCTGAATGTCAATACTTTAAATTTAAATAAATAAATAAACAAACAGATTTTGGACTTTTTTTCTCTTTGACAAAATCAATACACTACTGTGAGGTAAAATATCCAACCCGATCTCATGGCAATTCGTGCGAATTTTACAAGGTGGCTAATTCGTAACAATTCATACAACCTCACTCGTACGAATTAGTACGATTTTTGCTAAATCGTACATATTTTACGAGTTGGCCAATTCGTATGAATTCGTAAGAATGACCTACCCCTGACCCCGCCCCTAAACCCACCCCCACAAATTCGTACGAGTGAGGTCGTATGAATTAGTACGAATTAGCACGAATTAGCCACTTTTTAATCAAACGTACTAATTTGTACGAATTGGTCATGACATGAGATAGCGTTGAAATATCTACAAACTTTGAAATACTGATTTTCTCCACCAACCCAAGTACAGATATATCATAAATATAGTTTTATATGAGATGCACAACAGCAATTTATCTGGTAAATAAATTAGTGAAATACAAGAAAATACTTGTTTCATGTTTAGAAAGTCATGACTGCTAAGTAATTCAGGTTGAAAAGGTCTTTGAAAAGGACCTTTGAAAAGGACCTTCAGGTTGAAAAGGGCACGGTCAGAATGTTTTACATTTTCAAGACTAAAGATGTATTAATCATCAAATCCATTGCAGATGAATTTAGAATAAAAAGCATTGGGAGGCTGATAAGATGAATATTTACAGTTGATGATTCAAAAATATGGTGTGATTGAGGAGAAATTGATGTAAAAAAAGAAAGGAAGGTAAAACAAGGGTCAGGTATGTAGAGCATAGTGAGAGGTAAACAGAAGAATGATGTTATGAAAGGAGGCCCGTCTGAAGGAGGCTCCAATGACATGCTTATATTTTACAGTAGTCTCATGACTTTAACACTCACACACCAGTGATTCTCCCACTAAGTCAAAAGTTCAACCACAATATTAAATGATTATGAATACAGTAACTGATGACACATTCAAACCAAACAAATGACATCAACAAAATCATGACATGACAAGTTTTTGAACGTAAAAACCTATTGTAGAAGCCCCCTAAAACAAAATCAAGACTTTGTAAAAGGGCATAATGTGGCCTCTTTAAAATGGTTTGATGGTTGTTTTAGCCATGACTATAAGCAGAATGCATGATTGCACAATATTTCGGAACTTGTGAGAGCTGAAATCAAGACTAAGCGTGTATCAAAATGAAAGAGAAAGCTCCTCCTGCTCCTGGGGCTTGGGGGCCACATCCTGCCTTGGGTGTCCATTAACTCATTAGAGCATCCAATTAAAATATCAGACTGCAAGAGCAGCGAGTCTTCAGTCCATCGGCAGCCAAAGCGAGAAACCTGAGGCCTCCGCATCAGCTCATCAGTCACTGAGAGATGCTGCCATGTGTACGCTGTACACACACTCTTCAACGCTTCGGACTAGAGTGTATTTCAACTGGCAGGACTAATCATGCTCTAGTGCTGAGACAGCACATTCGTCTATTCTTCATCTTTTTAGTGGTTAAAACACATTAAGGCTTCTCATAAAGCATTTAATCTTAACACCTTTTTAAACATCGGGTAAAGCACTTTTTAACGCTAAGTTTAGTGTGTTGTCCGTTAACTAAAACTGAAACTATTAAAGCTGCAGTCCGTAGCTTTTTGGGGGTTTCTGTCATTTTATTTGTTCCGAAAATGAACGAAGGTCTTACGGTGTGAGAAACAAGAATGTTTGTCAACCAATCAGAATCTAGCATTCAACAGCCCCTTACCATAATACTTTTATTTTATCGATATTGTGTGCTAAATGACTAAAACTATTTGATAGTTTTGCTTTTAAGAGACATTTTTTGTAATCCAAAAATTGATCTGGATAATTATTGGCCAGGCAAGTACGAATGTTAACCCATGGGTTTACAAATGCACAGTGTGAAGTCTTGAAACCTGAATAACTAGGAATAATTGCTTACTCAGAGACAAATGTGAACAGCATGAAACATGAAACAAGATAAACCCAGGATTAAGTTTACTCAGGTCAAATTGCTTCGGGTAAACAATTTTAAACATGAAAACCCCAATAGGTAACAGATAAGCTCTCGATAACGAGCAAGTTGCAGACGTGTTCAGTGAAGTCAAAAGCACGCTCACCCACCCGCCTTGGTGAGCTTCTCTTATTCTAAAACCAAAAAAACACTGTGAAGAAAAAAACAACAACAACTACAACTCTGAGAGTACACAAACTCTCGTCTCTGAAACCACCCTGCTCTTCTTTTAGACAACCCGACTGGAGCAGGTCTGTAGCAGAAACCCCACCGTCTTCTTCAGAACCCCGTCTCACGGGTTATTTGATAAAGTGACGAGGGGGTGCAGTGAGCGACTAGACGGTAACAGGGTCTATTTTTAGAGTGTCAACATTCTAAAACATGCTCCGCCGAGAACGCTGGCCTTCAAGTTCCTGAAGGACATTAAGCTACAGTCACCTGGTGGCCAAGACAGCATTACTATTGTAAATATGAAGAATTAAGACAACCATATTAAAATCTCCAACAAAACTTTCATTGCCTGACCTAGAAGGGTGCATTTATTGCTGGATCAAGCAGCATAACCTTATTCTTTCAGTATCTCCTTTCCCTTTATGATGTGTTTATTAAATGCACGTAAAAGCGGCAGAAACAGAATAACAAGGTGTGTTTCCATGGCGCCAACAGTTAAATCACTGCATCAAGTTCAAAGAGCTGCTCGTAAGCGACTCACTTCTTCTCGTCTTCTAGCACAAGACAGCTGTTGCGGCACAGCAATACTGCAGCACATGATAGCAGTGACATATCAAATAGCAATTGAGTTTCACTACGCCCCATGGTTTATGTTTTAAATGATATCTGGAGTGAGTAAAAAAAAATAAAAAATCAGGGCGTGAGGTCACAAATATCATATCATGTTTAATAAGATTTTAATGAAATACTTTGCAAATTGCATCTACAAGTTTCACTTACACCTCAAAAAGTATCAGCTCTCATTTGCCACATTTATCATCCGTTTCTGATGTATTTTCTCTTGCCAGAAATATAAACGAAAATATTTGTTGTCAGATAAACAAAAGATAAAAGAATCAAAAACAAAACAAAACTAACACAAAAATAAATCCAAACAAAACCAAACAAAAAATATTCACATTCATTTTGTTTTGTTTCCTTTATCTTTCATTTAACAAAACAATAAACACAAAATCTTAGTCAAGATTTTGTTGTGTTGTTTTCATTTTTGTTTTGTTTTCACTTTGATCGTTTTTTTTTTTCTGTTTTCATTCGTTCATCTTTTTCAAGATTAACAACCTTTGGGCCTGGTTTCACAGGCAGGGCTAAGATTAACCCTCCTATTATCCTTGGAGTCAATTTGACCCCATTCAATGTTGAACGTCTGTAAATACATAATTTTATTATTTTTTTGCTTCAGATTTAATGACTTTTCCTAATTTAAGGGGGACAACTCTGTAAACATAAAATTAACCTGCTAACATTTTTCAAAAGTCCTGTACACATTTTGTAGCATCGGTGTTCCTTGGGGTCAATTTGACACCAGGCTCTTTTTCTTAAATAGTCAACAAAGACATAAATTAAGTGAGAAAAAACTTGTGCAAAAAATAAATAAATAAATAAATAAATGTGGAGGTTTAAATTTCTGGGGTCAAATTGACCCCAGTGGGTAAAAAATCTCATCAGATTTGAGGGTAACAGGAGGGTTAAGCCAGGATTAGGCTTTAGTTTAATTAATTTGAGAAGCTTTTATAAATGTGTTATAGAAAAAAAAAACTTTGCCGGTGTGCATTTTGAGACAAAACATGGCACTGACATATTTAAAGATATGCCAATAAGTTGCTTTCAATTACTGTAAAACAGCTCAAGATGCATTTTAGTTGGGGACTAGGTTTAAGCTTTGTCTCTCTAGGAAAGGGTTAATCTATCAAAAGGAATGAACCTTGATTTATTGAGTGCCTCAGACAGTGCTCACCGAAGGCAATTCAGCAAATTTGCATATACAGTATAACCACAGCATGTTACAGTGTGCATAGTTCACACTATGGGAAACTTTGGAAGAGGAGCCTTATTCATACTCCCAAAACAAATCTTTTCCAAGACAGATTTCAATTGAGTTTGAAATACATACATGTGTGGGATTGAATTGTTTGTGTTGAGTTTCCACAAAACATTGTTTATTGGAAGGATTTTTTTTGGCCTTTGATGTTTAACCACACATTGCTATTTTTACACCAACACTTGTTCTCCTCGACCGAAGAGATATTGTGTTCACCCGGTGCATAAACACACATAAACACTGGCTTGGAATAGCGAGCCGCTTATCAACAGGAAGTCACAGTTCCTACTTTGGAAAAGTCATTGTTTGACTCCTACAATACACATTAAGGGGCTTTCTGTAATCAACTCTAGGGACTGATGGGCTGGGAGCCGTGTCTGCGCTCAAAAAGAAAAGTGTACTTCACAAACCAAAGAAAGATTCCTGAACAATGGATTTGACAGGATATTACTTATAGCAAGAAACTCTGAATGGTTGCCCACTGTAATGTAATCCTCAATCCATCATACTGACCAGTTATATTGTGCCACCAAATAGACCCTGACAACATTTAAGGGCCTTTTATGAAATTAATAACAGTCTTTAGTTCAAAGCTCCCCGTCAGCCCGTCTACTATTTATGTTTAGCAGGACAAAGGAAGTCTTAAGTTGACCTTGTACTCGAGGCTGAGATGCAAAACAAGAACGTTCTTAGAGACAGCACATAGCATCCTCTTTCCTTTAATCATTAGCCTCATGGCGACAATCAGACAGCCCCGTTAGAACATTAATCTGGTTACTGAGGCCTTTTATGACAGCTTAAGCTCTGCTAAGTCTCATAACTCATGTATCACATTTCCCTATCAGGAGCAATGTTACATCAACTGTGTAATTATTTCCACTCGCATGCAAACTTCACATTCCTCCCCTCAAGTCTTTTCTCCATGCATTTCCTTTTCTGTCTTGGTGTAATTAGGTGTGTCAGAACAACAAGTGGATTTAACAGGCTTGTCAGAATTCTGGGGGGTTTGACAGTATTGTTTTTTTTTCCCTAGGCGGACTGGATTACAGATACATCTCAGAAAGGGTAAGTGAATTATTAAAGCAATGAGCAATTAGAAGGGAATATCTCATTAAAGCCATAGTACACTAAAACATTTTTTTATTTAACTTAATTCAGTTGAAAATGGGGGTTTTTTAACATTAAATTACTCAAATGCCTTAATTGAACACAATAAAATTAGACAATAGCCAATAAAATGAGTGTCAAAGTAACCCCATTTGGTTTAAACATAGAGATTTTGAGTGAGAAAAAAATGGCACAGTGGGCTATTGCTTAAAGGGGTACTGCACTGCTGAGAAAATGGGCTTTTAAATAAAAAGTGGCTATATGCGGTATTGGAAGACAAAACATTTGGTTTTAAATTGTTTTAAATCTGACTTGAGAAAACAGGGAGAAAGGGCTATTTCCTTCCCTTTTGCCAATGAAAATCGGTGAAGTTACACTTAAAATAAATAGTGTCTGGAATCGTATATAAGAAGAAGTGCAAGTCAGCCTGCAAAATGGATCCGCTGTACCGTAACATACTCTTCCCACACCCCTCATCAACCTAACCACAAACTACAGTCTTCACCACAATAGGAACCTCGAAATTTCTTCTAAATCCCTAAAGAGCCTAAAACACCAACAAGTACTGAAAGCCTACCCCTTCTTTTCTCATCAAGCTCAAAAACTACCCAGGGACAAACTAACCTGTCTTTCACAGAGGTCGCTCTGACACTGTAGGGAGATGCTGCAGCTCTTCTTCTGAGAGTGAAGATGCAGTCTGGCTTGACTTGGATCTCTGTCTGATATTCAATACATCAGAAACAACCTCAGACTGTTGAGGTGCAGAGACCAGGATGGCTATTTTCCTATTACTGGATATGCTGAGAGGAGTTCTGAATGAAGACATGGAGAGAAGTTTACTCTTTATAGTTTGAACCCCCCTAAAACTGTCAACATTGACACTTTGAATTACTCACATTGTGAGTAAAGGCTGGCCATGGGAGGCAGTGCAGCACTGCAATTGGAAATGAGCAGAGGGAGAAAGAGAGATGCAGAGAGAGCTGTTGATGCGGAGAGCCCCACACAATGCCCCTGAAAATAGATTTATCTTTAGCACCGATCAATAGACTCCAAATACAGAACAAGAGTTCAGCCAGTTCAACATACAGAAACCCTCCTCGTCATAAAGTATACTTGAAATAAAAAGAGTACCTAGTTATATACGTTAAAAGAATACACTTGTGAGAATTGAATTTCGCCCAAAAATTATATTTCGTATTAATTTTGTCATCATTTACTCACCCTCATGCCGTTTTAAAATCGCAAGGCCTTCGTTCATCATTGCACGACAATGTACTTTTCTTTAATATGATATTATTTGCAAATAGAGTATATATATATATATATATATATATATATATATATATATGAAGAGTTCAGATGCAAAAGCCTCTAAATGCCATTTGAAATTTTCTTCTAAAATGACCATTTTTATCAAGCTTGTATATTTAAGTTCAGTAATTTCACTTAAATGACAATTAATAGGTAATCTTCATTGCCATTTAAGTGAAATTACTGAAAATGGCAATGAAGATTACCTATTAATTGTCATTTAAGTGAAATTACTGAACTTAAATATACAAGCTTGATAAAAATGGTCATTTTAGAAGAAAATTTCAAATGGCATTTAGAGGCTTTTGCATCTGAACTCTTCATATATATATACACACACACTATAAGTGTACATTTAATTTAATTAATTACTTACTTATTTTTTACAAGTAAATCGTTTTTTTATTCAAAAGATTTTTTTTAAATGTGTTTACAATTGCAAACTAGATATGGCAACATATAGTCAACAAGGGTGCAAAAATTAACACTCACCAAGCAACAAATGCATGTAAAAACTGGTTCAGCGGTGGCTAGTAATGTTTAAAGGAACTGCAACATAATGCATAGCTTACGTCAAGTATAAAACAATGAATGTGAAAGATATTTTAGTAATAAAGATCCATGGGCAGAGTATATGTCACTACAACAGTCAATATTACAATTACTTTAAGACTGTTTCCTGAGTTTTGTCGGTTGTTGAAATGGGGTCTATGACTGTGCCCTCCTGTGACACGTGATGTCTGGACAGTAGACAGCAGCAGTGCTTGCCTGGGTCATATCACAGTGTGTGTGTGATAAGTTAAGGGCTCGAGGTATCAAATCAGGCACCTTGTCAAGAGAGCGCTATCAGCCTCTGTTTGAATGTGGCACTGACTGGACAGACACAGGAAGGAAGGCAGCCGAATTCATAGTGGATGGCTCTTTCAGCGGTACAGGATAACAGTCTTTTTCATGACCTCAGCTATCGCAGCAACCCCCAAATCAATGGAGGATCCTTCACTTGTCTGATTTAAAAATACAAAGCCATAGCTTAATGACTTTACAGCTCTCTGTAGTAAGTCACCCTCCCTTATTCCCTGCTACCTATATTTGCATTCTCTTTTGGCAGTGCTGGTCAGATCCTCGTGCTGGCCCCTTTGAGGTAGTAATGTGGCCCTCACATCTCATTGACCCAGTTGGACAGAGTAACTGAGAGTTTCTTTTCTATGACATGGTATGTCTACATCAATAAGTAAAAGATAACCTAAAGTAAAGGGCGGTCACACAATTTTTGCCACATTTAATTCCATTAATACTTCTTTGAAAGTTTGGGAATAATAAAAATAAATAAATAAATAAATAAATAATAATAAAAAAGATGGATAAATCTGAGATTATTGATTTAAAAATCTTGATATAGAACTGATGTATCAAGTGCCCTGCTACTAAAGTTTTCTTTTGTCATGATTGCTTGCTTCTCTGATTGGTAGAGATTTCTGGAGATGGGTAATGTTGTTTTTCCACCAGGAATCTTTCTGTTGAACATGATTATTTAAAAAATTGTTTGAAATAATGCAGGCTGATGGCTTCTACAAAAGCACCAATTCACAACTTCTGCAAAGGTTTATAAGTTTGTAGCAAACTTGGCTTGCAACTCAAGTAAACCAGTTGTCACTTAAGAGTTCAGGGCACACACAAGGCATGAATGAATAAGGAGAAAACTGTATCAATTCTCGAAATCAGGCAAAGAATGGCATAAACAGATTACCCAACAAAGTATATTGATCATAACACAGCAGTCAAATCAAGAAAAATAACACTTATCTCAGAGTCCTTGATCAAATAGTCCATGCGTGAGGAGTATTGTCCTGATGTATGGATCCTTTGTCCTTGCGCCCCAGAAATGAACCATAAATGTCCAGAAACAAACGATAATAATCCTCCAAATGTGATGCACTGGCAAAAATACCAAAAAAAAAAAAACAAGTCTTCTCTTCAACCTCGATGGGCAATTAACCCATAAATGACTCCCAAGGAGAAGGCTAAAAAGCATCCATATGTTTGGTTTAAAACATGCATTTTTTCTATTTCCCCTTTAGCTTGGCCTTTTCTCACCAAAGAAGGTCTTCCTCTTACAAGGTGCCCCCCTATCAAAGTAAAAGTCCCTTTTTCCAACTACAGGATATTTCTGCACCAAACAGAAAAGTCCCACATACAAAAGACAGAACTTCAACTAGGACCTGAAACCACTTAAATCATACCTTTACTTATTTTACAATGTTTTATTCACCTTCACATTTGTAGAAAAAGTATTACTAAAATAGTGTATTTTTCTTAGCCCTAAATTAGGGCACAGGCTCACAACAAGGATGTCTTTTACTTCCGGAACCCAACTGTTGGACTCTATTTGGAAATATCCCACCACTGCAGGTCACAATTGACCAATCATAATCAAAGTATTCCAGAGACCCGTGCAAAAATCATAGCTAAAAAATAGTGCTCAGACATCATGGTAGAGACAAAGATGAGGTGCAGCGTCCTGATATCAGATGCTAGTCCATATTTCCACCAGCACACAACATTCCCAGGGGAATTCTGGGTACCATCAACCCCACATGTTGTGTGAAAGATCAAAGAGCAGCATCCGAGCCAGCAGGGCAGCGTGCCAGCATACATGGTGACCTGCCAACCCCAGCTGTTCCTGCCATGCCCACGTCTATCATGTTCAAACCTGACCTTTTACATAACAAACTACAGCTTCGTGGGGAGGTCCCTCCTTTCCCTTATGCCAAAGATCTAAATTACATTATAACCCCAGCATGCTCTTTTAACCAATGCATATGACGAATTAGTGCCCGTTCCCTGTTCGGGCTTGTGAAAAATATTGGTTAAAGTAATGCTTGGTGGATCTGTGTTCCTTTTCAGACACAATTCCAATGAAGGCCACCACTCCCCAAGCTTTTGTCGAGGCAGCTGCTGAAAAGCACAACATCTGCAGTCCAGAGCAACAGCAGGACCCATCCCTACAGTGGCATGTGACCAACTCCTTGGGCTTATTTCACCCCATGCAGATATGCCTGACTTCTGCCCGCTCTAATGGACACGAGACACTGAGGTCTGAGAAAGAGCAGGGTCATGATTATGACAGTTATGACACTGAGACACGATACCTCTGTACTCTCAGTGGTCAACATTTTATTTTATTCCTCTAATTGTTTTCATATCTTTCGATATTCAGCGCTGTCAAGTATGTGGAATCATTCTTTTGAAAGTAACCTTACACACAAGTTGAGGGTGTTTAAGACAAGTCTGAACTGACATTGGAATGTGATATTACAAAATATTTTTTATCAGATTTATTCATTGAACTACATCTGACAGGATAATATACATATAAAAAACAAGATCCATGGGGAGATAGGAAAATATAACCCTATATGGGTTTCTTCAGCTATGAGCACTTTTGGTCCAGTGGGGGGAAACTTTCAGTAGATCATTTTATCATGATTTCTTAGTAATTCTCAGCACATCTGAAACGATGTGATTCTGTGGAAATTTTTGTTTTTTTTACTAATTAATTTTTTACTATTAATTGTTGCTTTATTTTCAACTTTCTCTGCAATCCTAATGTTTGTCCTGAAGAATAACCATAACGACAGACATAAATAGATGCTCATTACCATAACGTTTGTTAATGAGCATCAATTTAGCACCCGATGAAAGTATACAAACTTAGCAAAAGTTGTGTCAAAACAGTTTTTTTACTTCATTTAATTACTATATTATCATCACAAAGTGATGTTATTGAAGTCTACTCAATGAAGAAACTGAGAATACAGGCAAAGAGAAAACAGAATCAGGAATGGGAACTTTACCAATGAATAAGTCACACCAGGGTCAGGAAGTCTCTTTCAAGTCTGTTTGATGTCCATGGGCAGCAAGGGCCTGTGGATATTTGAGAGGGTGAATCTGTATGAATGTGTATATTTTGGAAGGCCCTCTCTTTGATGTCAGTGGGATTTTTTTGGTTTCTAGGTCACTAAGACAGTGGTCAACAGTTATTCCATCCAAGCTGAGAAAAGCATTATTTGAATGTCAGCTGACTATGAAAATAGGAAGATCTGGCTTTGAGTTCGAGGAAGCAAAGCCGCCCCAAAGTCAACAGATCAACTCAGCATGTTTTCAGGAATAGGGCATTCGGCCTGCACTCTTCTTCCTTTTTAAATTCACCTTCTCCTATAACAATAACATTTCAGCTGGTCCTTGGCGACATGATGATTTTCCCAGTAGCCTCAAATACTGTGGGACACAAGCAAACTGGGCAGGCGATATGTCTTATCACCCGAACCTACACAATTTCACTGGACTGGAGCAGAAAAAGAGGATACACAGCATAGCCATCTTGAGCTGCACTAGATGAATATGAACATATACACATGATGACAGTTCCTGCCATGGGAGTAATTCTTGATCTTGAATGGAGGTTGTGATGCTTGCATGGGGGCTCGTGACCTTTATCGTGCTGCCAAAGCCTTACCCATGAGACCTTGCCGCATAATCCATGCCTCATTGCTGGAATAAAGGCCCCTGGGTGGAGATCATCTGCTCCATCCTATATCTAGATGGAGGTTATGTGGAATATGCACACCAATGGATGGTATTTGATTTATTTGCTGAAATACTCATCTCATAATGTCAGTGATTAGTTTTATTCAAGAACATCTGATCTCAAGAACTAAAACTTATTATGCAACACTATTTAAAAACATTGCACAACTGTTTAAAGGATTAGTTCACCCAAAAATGTTCAAAAATGCCCAAAAATGTAGTTCACACTCAAGCCATCCTACAGCATAGGTGTATATGACTTTCAGACGATATATATATATATATATATATATATATATATATATATATATATATATATATATATATATATATAATACCATTGCTCTTTCAAGATGTATAATGGGAGTGAATGGTATAGATTTTTAAGCCCCAAAAGCATCCATCATAAAAGTTATCCATATGGCTCAAGGGGGTTAGTTAAGGCCTTCTGAAGCGAAGCGATGCATTTTTGTAAGAAAAATATCCATATTTATAAACTAGAATCACTGGCTTCTGTATGCGAGTCAAGTTCCGAAGCAAAATCTTAAAAAAGTTAATATTACAGTAACTCCCTTTATAAAGCTTGGAAGAGACATATTTAATTCTGATTGTGTTTGGCTGCGAGAAGAGAGTATAATAAACAACTAGGTTTGCTTGAGGAGGAGTTATGGGCTAATTTTCATTTTTGGGTGAATAAACCTTTAAATCCAAACACAATCCCCCATTAAGGTGGGGTCAAATTAGCAATATCTAAATCTTTAAATGTCTCTTGTCAATAACGTTGCCAAAAATTAAGAACTGCCCACACAGAAGTGACTTTCAAACAAAGCAGCTTTCTGTTGGTTATTGTGGTGAATTCAAGTGACCAACTTGAAAATAAAAGAAATCTGAGATTTTTTTTCACCCTCATGCGAAACTCCAGATTTTACCTGCAAAATTTCACTGAGCAATGGTAAATGCGACTGCCTCAAGTCACAAATGCGGTAAGGAAAGGCCTAAAGATATACAGCTTGTTATGCAGCTTTGGAAAAGGTTGTCCCACCAACAAATGCATGAATATTCTTACTTTCCTGCATTTGCAAGGATATAGGGAGATGTTTTATTGCTGGGAATGATGATGTGCCTGACTCTGTCTGCATATGTTATCTGAAGCCGTACACCTAAGTGATGAGCATTTCTTGCTCTCCAGGGGTTTGTTGGATATACCATTGCTTTGACAGCATTGACATCCCAATCTCACTCGTCTAAAGGTCAAAGCTGTAGCTAAAGGATGAGTGACAATCTAAGATTGAATCCTAAGGACCAGACCCACCAGAAAGAAGTCAAGCAAATGATTCTGTCCATCAGTGGAGGAAGGAGACAGTTGTATAGAGCAACAGTGATCGCCTACTTTTTTCCAGTTTTAGAAGTATTTTCCAGATTTGTTGTTTTCCATAGAGATTAAAGTCAGCACCAGATGAAATTTCACCCTATTTTCTACATATCGTATCGTCAATCTGTTGAATATGCTTGCATGCATATTCAAGCATAAATTACTTTTTGGTAATTCTTAATTAAAATGTAACTCTATTTCTCTGTAACAAGACAGATTTGATGTATGCTGGACAAAATCCACCTTTTTCTTACAACTCATCAACTGCAAGCTTGCATTCAGACAATCTGCCTCCATCCAAACAATAATGAATAGAAGCCCACGGCCTATATTTTTTCTATTTCATGTCACAATAGAAGAAAAAATACAAAAGCATTTACTTCGGTTACATCTCAGCTTAAACAAATATTTATCAAAAAGATCAAATACATGAACCTAACATTAGTTAAACACTGTACCTAACATTTTTACTCAGGGAATTAACTACAATCCCATGAAGCACTGGGAATGATGTAATATAATTAAAAACAATAATTGATGTGGGTCAGGTGTGGGTCTGACGTCCTTGACTGCTGAGAAACACTCCAGGAATCTGGTATCAACTTTCAGCCACACGCAACTGTCTCGCACAGGGAGACGTATTAGGCTCCATCACACATGCCTGCGAAAAGCATCAGTTTAAAGGTGCTTCACGTGAACTATAATATACTAAATTAGGGGTACTGTATACTAATATATAGTATACTACTATGGATGATGTTCCAATTATTAATGTATGTTTGAACTGATGAGATTATCAAGATTAGCAAGATTCTACATTTTATAAAACAAAGCCAACCTTTTATTTTTACTGTCCTCTGCAAGAGATTTTTACATTCTATTTATCCAAGAATTCTGAAAAATGCTTCTTTTTTTTAAAATCAGGGTTTCCACAAAAATATTAAGTAGCACTACAGTTTTCAACATTGATAATAAGTGTTTCTTGAGCACCAAATGTACCTTACATTTACACTCTGGTCAGACTTTCATATACAACAAAATCAAGATTTTTAATAATAAAGTCGGGTCAATCATCAAGACAATTATTTTAACAGAATATATGAAAGGGGATGGAGCAAGGTTGCTAAGTTTTTCTTGAGGCCTGGCTAAAACATTTACTCTGCAGCACTGGTTTCATTTTCTTCTTTGGGTTTTCCTTACTATTCCCCCACTTTACTTCCATGACCAAGTTCAATTACACTATCATAGACACCTAATCCCCCAACACTATGGTATTCTGAGTGATGTGAAACATGACTCCAGCCCTCCGTCCCATTAGAGCCAGTTACTTATGGGACAAAACCATAACAAACTCACTGCATCATCATAAGCATCCTCATAAAACATTCACAACAGATGAAGCCACGAGAAACCCATCGTCCATTGGCCAGCCAGCAGTCAGCCGAGAACAGGAGAGGCGTTACCATTGGCTGCTTCCTGACAGTAGCATCTCGACTGGAAGCAAGAGTTCCTGTATCGATCCGGAGTCGTCCTCACCTCTGGCAAGGGAAGGGGGATTTTTTTTTTTGTATTGGTAATACGATATGATGAAAAGACTTACCACAAACTCAGACGTGCGCCTTCAGTAGCCTACTAAACACCAGCAAACGGTGGCTCTCTTGAGCACATTGTTATAAAATGCTTTAATAAATAGTTTGATTTATTTCTAAGAACAAACATAAATTCCACTAAATGAACCAAATAACTTTTTTTCAGAGCAATTCTTCTGTACAAAAAAAAATTACATCTTAAAAAACAAAATAAAACTGAAAAAAAAAAAAAAAAAATTCCCTCCAGCTCCACCCCGTTTCCCTTCCATAACGGACATTGAGCTTAACTTGCTTAAACATAATTGTTTACTTGCATTTGAACCAATTCAGAGCAGTAAAAGTTGTAAATGTTTGTCATCTTCCCATAACCAAAAAACAAAGTCTTATATTTAACAATCACAATGAAAAAAATCAAATCATAACCAGCCGTTTTCTCAAGTACAAAGGCTTTACAACATAATTGTTCCCTTCATGAAGCTTCGATCCAAACAAACAAACGAAAAGAAAAAGCAGGAGAAAACATTTGGACATTATTTTGACATATCAGCATCTTTACAAGCAACAAGCAGCGTGGACCAACAGGCCTTGCCAAAAACCATGATTTTATGATCAGCAAGAGAGGAAAGGTGTGGAAAGGGAATAGGGGTCTTCAAGGAGGCGAACACACGCCACAATACAGCACACGATCGTATAGGTGTCTACTGAAAACAAAAACCAACAACATAATAGGATGATCTCTGATTATATTTCTGTTCTGACTGTGGGACGCTGTATACATCTTACAAAACCTGCCATGTCAACTGGCATAAATAAAAGGAATGGTGTAAAAAAACAAAACAAAAAAAAAAAAAACAATAATAATCATAATATTTAAATCATAATTATAATAATAAAATAATAATAATAAAAAAAAGTGACTTAAGTTACTAAATTCAAATATACACAGCGACTCCTTTATTATATACATGTATGTACAGATCTCTTGTCTTTGTTTAAACAAATACCTTGATGGTGATGTGGGAGCTGCTCTTAAGACCAGCCTCTCCGCTTTTTCGTGATCTAAACCGAGGGGCTTGTCTGAAGGCACTTGCGACCGACTCAAAATACTGCAATCCGTTTTGTAAAGAGCGTTCAGCCAAGACGACAGAAAGGACAGAAAAACAAGGCCACTTTGTAGGCACTGCAGCCCTCCTCATGGACGACGAGCTCGGTAAGGCAGGCGTGGAAGGAGAACAGATGAACGTTTGAGGGGGGTTCCCCCGCAGCCAGCGTCCCCGCCCCGCACGTGGTCTGCACCGAAATTGGGCCACTCGAAACAAAACCAAAAGCACAGCCATTTGTAAACAACAACATAAAAGTCTTTAAATGGTTTCTCTCTCAAGTTCCTTATGAGTTCCTTAGTCCTGCACCTATTCCAGCAGTTTTGTTTTTCCGAAAACAAAGCGAGGCTTCTCGCCGCCTCCTCGTAAAGTAATATAATATGCTTCCTCTGTACATAAAAAAAGGGAAAGAAAGAAATTTGCCACTTTATCAGCCTCAAAACATCTCGAAGAAGTCGAAAATGAAAATAACACATGGGGAAAAACTCAAGTCTTTGTTTCTGAGATGGCCTTGGTCTCCTCGTCCTGCTCATCAGAGCTCATACGCAATGCTCTTTGTGCTCTTGGCCGAAGGTGGCATTATTGACATTTTTACAGTTGTTATCCTTTGGGCTGAAGCCTGTCCAGTAGGGTGCTTTGAGGGAAGGGCCGCTGCCACTGCCACTGCTCTGCGTGGTGCAGATCAGCCCGTTCTTGGTCCGCGCTTCAGGTTTAGAGTACTTTTGGATGGAAAGCTTGCCCCCCTCCATCCCACACCACTCTTCCACCAGCTCCAGCTCTTCCTCGTCCTCGATCTCCTCCTCATCTTCCCCGCTGTTGCAGGTCCGATCCGGGGAGCCCATGAGCTTGGTGCGCTCATACTGGACGTCCCTGTTGTCTTTGTGCTGCGGCCGCGTCACCGGCCTCAGTGGCTCCCACTGGTTGTTGACGCTCTCCTCCACGGGGACACGCTCCCGCCTCTCACGCTCTTTTCGCCGCTTGCGGGTCCACCACACGCAGACAATGACGCAAAAGACCCAGAGAACGCACAAGACAACGCATAGCACGGGCACCAGGTAGTCTGTGTGAAAAGAGAGTCAAGTCAGACATGGATATTCATGCTAAGGAGGAAAAAAATAAAAAATTAACAAAAAGAAGAGATCTATGACAAAAAAAAATGATTTATGTCAACTTATCGGTGATGGTCGATAGTGGAGATTTTGATTGGCCAGCTTTGGATATTTCATTGCAGACACTCATTCAACAATTTTTTTTTAAAATTAATATAATAATGTGTCTAATAAAATAGCAATAAACACAAAAATATATATATAATATTTTATAATTATATATTATTTTACAATAAGGTCTCATTTCTTAACAGTATTAACTAACATGAAGTAACAATTAGCGATATGTTTGTTACAGTATTTATTAATCTTTTAATGTTAGTTAATAAAAATACAGTCGTTCATTGTTTGTTCACAGTGCATTAACTAAGTTTTTTTATATCAAAAACTTTTTTAACTAACAGTTTTTTTTAACTAACTATGTTTTTTTTTTTATATCAGCCACTTTCATGTTATTAGCCAAAAGGTTAAACAGAAATAACTGTTAAGGGCCAGAGCTTTAAAAAAAGAGAAATAAGAGAAAAAGTGTAAGGTTTGTAAAGTTATTTCAATACCCATAATTTACAAATACACATTGATATTATTTTTTCAACCCATTTATAATCACCTCAACCTAAAAAAAAAAAAAAATAAAATAAAAAAAAATAAAAAAAAATCAGACATTCACTTTGTCCCATCATGCTCTTTAATGTATTGCTGAGTGTGAATGATGTCACACAGGTTTATGGCTTCCTGCCCACAACTGTTGGATCCTCTGAGCATCTCAGTACCCTTTCCTCCTGTGACTCACAAAGACTGCACTAATTGATGGAGATGGGGAATTGACACTCGGTTGGGAGTTGAAAGCTGGCTTTAGCCTTGAGGCCAGTTGGCCCCTGTTCCACTCACCCACTGGCTGGGACATGACCGGCATCTCCACTTTGACCTCGATGACGGCAAGCATGACGGTGCTGTTGTGCCGCTTGGACAGCATGCTGACTATGGTACTAGCTGCCTCCTGGATCTGACTGTGATTAGGCTGCTCATCCTTGTGGAACGACTGCAGAAGAAATAATGGGGTTATGTGTGTCCCAGACATGTATATGAATGTGGAAACACAGATTCCAAGACAGAAAAGAAAAATTGTTGTTGTTGAAAAGTCTGCTGATTGTCACCAAGATAATTTTTTTCAAGCTAGCAAACAGTTTTATCAGATTTGAAGAAATTTTAGTGAAAGTATCAGTAATACCATCAAACTATAATCCAACCAGTAATATTTTGCAATATTTTGAAAATTGAATTTGACCATATGCAGCATATTTTACAAAAAACGGGCAAAAAAAAAAACTCGGTAAAAAATGTCTGTGAATGGATCAGACTCTACTACTGTACATGCATCAACAGAATTTTCAAGAAAATTGAAAATAAAGTTTAAAATTCAGGGAGTAAAGAGTATACAACTAATAAAAAAGCATACCGATCAATTATGTTTGTATGATACAAGTATTGCGGTACAGAACCAAAAAAAAAAAAAAAAAACCTACGCTCACACGCAAAAATATGCTCAGCAAAATAACTAAAAGTAAGAAGAGTCTTTATTAAAAAAAGCAGTTGTCGACTCAATAATTTCAATTCCATTCTGTTGTCAACATGCAAAAACCTGCAGCTGTTCAAAGCTCCAGCCTACAGGTTCCATTTTAATGAGTCAGGACACTTAAAAACGGGCCTTCGGTTAGTGACTTGTTACAACACCGCAGGGATTTAGTGTAATCTGAAGAGTATAAAGGATGCATTTGTAGGTAACCACTATTTGTAAGTAACTTCCGTGAGGCAGAATGTTTCATTGAACGCAGGAAATGCGGCTTCAAATTACGAAAAAAAAAAAAATTGTATGGCAGCACAAAGATATAAAGTATGGAGTATTTGTTATCTAAAGATATTATTTTAAGCTTATTTGGTTTTGCAAGCTTTTTTTGTCTAAAGACAATAGTGTACATCCTAAAGCTAAGCGTAAGATGTGCTGGAGCCCGGTTCCAGTGCTCTCTGTGTGGGTGGAGGGAATACTGCAATGCAGTACGGCCCGCTGCTGGTCAGTCAACTGAATCTCATTACAATATAATGGGCTGGTTTGAAGAGGGGGCCGGTTGGTATTGCTCTGGGCATCCGGGCATTTCGAAGAACCGCACTCGACTGGGTGAGGAAATCAAATTTGCATCCATTAACACAACTGTGCAACGAATATCCAGGACCCCTATGGTTTTGACTTTCTATTCCACTGATAATAGATCCTAGGGGCCCACACAACACCGCTGTGTGAAGGGTATAGATGTGCAGAGGACTCATGAATATAAAATGTGCGAGTATAGAAAGTGCTCCCTATGAGTCTTCAAAATGTACTTACGATGGCCACCTCTACAGCGTCCTGGTTTTTGTAGGAGAGGTCACAAAGAACCAACAGTGTGTGATCTTTTGCCAGGCTCCGCGTGGCAGGCATATACCTCAGCTCTGAGCAGACGTTCTCCACTGTCGTTCCCTAGAAGGTACAGGGTGTATTTAGACCAACATTTAGGAAACAGCACTATTCTAGATCATAGTGTAATTACGTTCAATTCAATGTTGAACATATACATTTTTGTACAGATTACTGGGAATACCAATGTTCTATATTACCACCACTGCTTTGGGGACATGGTACCCTAGTAATACCGGGATTTTTTTAGACTTTTTTGGAAGTAGACTGGCAATACTAAAGTACAATGTACTGCTATGGCTGATAGGTATCATGGTTTTCGTCCTAAAGTTTAGGGGTTGGTAAGAATTTATATTTTTGAAAGAAGTCTTATGTTCGCCAAAGCTGCATTTCTTTGATCAAAAATAGAGTAAAAATGTGATATTTGGAAATGATATTCAATTTAAAATTACTAGGGCTGTGAAACGATTAATCGCATCCGAAATAAAAGTTTGTGTTTACATAGTATATGTGTGTGTAGTGTGAATAATTATTTTGTATATATAAATACATACACATGCTCGTATATATTTAAGAAATATTTGCATGTATATACTTTATAAATACTTATACAAAATTAACATTATACATAAATATAAATATTTGATATATTAATAAAACATTTTTCTTAAATATATACATGCATGTGTGTGTATTTACATATACAAAATAATTATATTTTGTTACACACACATGTTACACACATATATTAATGTAA
Organism: Cyprinella venusta; assembly: GCA_038021265.1. Lineage (NCBI taxonomy): Eukaryota > Metazoa > Chordata > Actinopteri > Cypriniformes > Leuciscidae > Cyprinella > Cyprinella venusta. The sequence continues at coordinate 17,668,193 of CM075876.1, read as the reverse complement.
ACACAAACTTTTATTTTGGATGCGATTAATCGTTTCACAGCCCTAAAAATTACATTTCTGTTCTATTTTCAAATGCAATTTATTCCTGTTGTGACAAAGCTAAATTTTCAGAGCCAAACAATGGCACTAACCAAGAGTATGATTACCAAGTTTTCAGACATTTACATAAAATCTCATTGACAACGCCATGGAACTACCATCTGAAACCATCCCTCTGCCATGGTACCATCAGAGGGCTTTTGTGTAATGAAACAAAACAAACTTGCTATGTGAATACTTACTGTGGGTAGTTTGTCCCTGTTGAATATAAGGGTGATGCGAGCACAGCTCTTGTCCAGATAGACTGAGTTGGGCTCACATTTGGTTTGGAGGGTTGGGGTGGCTTCAGGGCTTGAACAAAACCCCCACTGGTGGCAAGGGGGAGAGAGGCACGTCAGGAAGTTGTGCTCCAGGCATTCACGACCTCCTGGACAGGAGTGAAGCTCTCGCCCTGGCGTCCCTGGCAACAGGCAAGGCTGCCGGCCACACACCACCTGAGAAAGAGGGTCAAAAACACATTCATTCATTTATTTATTGATTCATACAAATAAAGAGGAAAAAAAGAAAAACACTTGCTCTTCAGACACTTACCTTGGTGCACTCCACATTGCCGTTGACACACTGACAAGTGTTGCATTCTTCCTCCCAGCGGCTGCCATGCGGAAACTGAAGTCCAGCATAGTGACATGTCTTCCCAATGCCAATAACTGCGCCACAACACAAACACAAACACTGTAAGACTGGGGCCAATTCTAATTTAGGAGCAGATCCCTTTCCTCCAAGTCACAAGATGCCAGGTCAGTGCTCCAACGCAGACACCACCCGCCTTTCATGTTGTTCACCCCTTAGGAACCATAATTTTTGTTAGCTTTTAGCTCATCTACACTCTAGTGTACTAGTGCGGAAAATCAGCATCTTAGAATCATTTCTTAATGATCGTGTGACTGAAGACTGGAGTAATGGCTGCTGATAATTCAGCTTTGTATCGCTGTGATAAATTACATTTTAAAAGAGAAAACCATTATTTTAAATGGTAATTGTATGTATTCCACAATTTTACTGTATTTTAAATCAAATAAATGCAGACTTGGCGAGCAAAAGATATTTAAATTCTTACTGACCCCAAACATTTGAACAGTTGCGTGTGTGTGTGTGTGTGTGTGTATATATATATATATATATATATATATTTTTTTCCCCCCAAGAGATTTTTGTCCAATTAAACACTCTCTAGAGTGATAACGTCCCTCCCAAAAATTCCACTTACCTCCAATTAGCAAATATAAACAAATGTTCATGGAGCCTTTTTGAGCCTTTCAACATCAATGTGAAAGTCAATTGATTTTTAGAGTCTTTAAGGTCTATTTCTCAATATGGACAAACTGAGAGATAAGAGAAAAGAGATTGATTGTTTAAACGATTACACAATAACTCTTACACTCTTGGCATTGAGGTCCGGTGCGACCGAGTGGGCAGACACATCGGTAGCCATTGATCTCATCCACACAGGTGGCACCGTAGGCGCAAGGTGACGACTGGCATTCATCAATGTCTGGTGAAGCAAAAAAAAAAAAAAAAAAAAAAATTATATATATATATATACATTCATCAATACAGCTACTGAACTGGGAAAACTTCCATTTGAAGTCAAGACACATTTATAAAGCACCAGGACCATGGCTGCACCTCAGAAAATGAGGCCGGGAAATGCATGGAATCTTTAAGGAGTATTTTCTATGTCAGAGCCATCAATAGACACAAGGAGAGGTATTTTTTCCACTGGTTGAATAATTTATCTCCTCTGTCTGTCTGAGAGCCAGGGCTAACCTTTAACCCCAAAAGAGGTCAAAGGGCACTGGATGCTCGGTAATCCGCCGACACCCTCTTTCTATACATCCCCATTCTTTCCTCCTCGAAATACTCACTGATACGGCAGTCGGGTCCAGCGAATCCAGGGGCGCATTCACAGCGGAACCAGTTCACCCCGTCCACACAGATTCCTCCATTGTAGCTGCAAAGAGATGTGAGAACAATGAGGTTATAGTCTAAAAGAGACACCTTCACCCCAGTGATTGACATAATACTTCCAACATACATGCGTGGAAGGGGAAAGGCAGGAAAAACGGGGGAAGAGAAGACATGGACGAAGAGGGATGCGAGACTGCGTTTTTCAATACCAGCACCTTTCAGATGCAAATCCCCCCAGTGGCTTCTTGCTGGGATCCCCACCCCCTACTCCCGCCCCAACTCCCAAATCCCTTGCTCCCAGGTCAGCGATGAAGAAAGGCAAGAGGACAGAGTGGACTTGGAGAAAAAGAGCCTGTCCATCCCCTCCTCCCCTCACCGCTGGGGGTGCTCTTTTAGGGCCATCGGCTCTATTGTGGTCCCCATTAAAACCAGCCCAGGGTCTCCTGAGCTGTCAGATTTAGGGGTGATTTAAGGACATCTTCTCCCGTCTTTACAACCAGCGTCCCCCCTTGAACCCCACCCCCCCACCCCCGTGCATCCGCTCAGAGAATGGGGGTTAACGGGGCAGGAACAACATGGTGGAATAGGGCAGAAAGCCATGTAAGAAGGGTTATTCCAAGCCGTCTATGTTGTACAGGGAAGGGGAGGGTCGGCACAAACAGGCGGCCCCAGGCAGCATAGAGTAAACAAGAGGGGGAACAACTGCAGGGTTTTCTTACCAGGGGTGAGGGTTGCAGTCGTTGATGTCTGCGAGGAACCAAAAGAGAGGAAGAAAGAGTCAATGCGAGACATTTGCGCATCGATCGAATGTAATTTAACACTTTTGTGGATTGTGATGTTTGCTTTCACTGGTATGCAGACATGCACTGGCAGCTGAATTGTGAATGGGGGAATTCACTCACTCTGAGCGCAGGTGGGCCCCTCCCAGCCATCTTTACAGATGCAGGTGAACGCGTCACCACCACCCACGCATGTTCCTCCGTTCAGGCACGGGCTGGACGCGCAAGTGCTGTTCTTTGCTGAAGTAGAAACGAAAAAAAAGTTACAGGAACTGAACCTTTCTTCAGACATTTAGATCTCAAACTAGGGTCCCCCAGGGGTCTATCACCAATTGCAAATAGCAGAATACGTTTCTAAATAAATAAATAATTTTATACCAATTGTCCATACATTTTTAAACATTCAATATTTATATAGAGTATTGCAGGATTGCAAAGTTGATTGCGAGTACAAAGAGAGACTGATTTGGTTATATAATTTGTGAGGGGAGGTCAGTGTAAAAACTGCACACTGATTCACAGAGGTGTACTCACCTGTGTTGCATGTACTCCCTCCCCATCCAGAAAGGCAAGCGCAGCGGAAAGTGTCGCCGTGGTCATAGCAGGTCCCTCCATTACTGCATGTGGTGGAATCACATTGACTTTCACCTAAAAAGACAAAATATTACCAGTCAGTTCACCAGTCACATCGAATAGCTTAACATATATGCAGTTAAGCTACACAATAGGAAAAGAGGAAGTATTTGGACACAAAACAAGGAGATGTAACTTACGTGAATGACAGGTCTTTCCTTTCCAGCCATTGGCACATTCGCAGTAGAAGTCGTTGACCAGGTCCACACAGTGACCGCCATTCTTACAAGGGCTCCGACTGCACTCGTTCACATCTGAGTGCAGAAACGCAAGTAACAAAAGGTAAGACTCTGAGTGTAAGGAAGGTCAAGATGAGGAGGAAGATGAAGGAAAGACACTCACTGAGGTTACAGAGGTCACCCTCCCAGCCATCCGGACAGAAACACTGGAAAGAGCTTATCCCGTCGATACAAGTGCCTCCGTTTCGACACGGGTTGCTTACGCAGTCATTTATATCTGAGTAGTCGATATATAACGTTTTCAAGAACATCAGCATTTCAGGATAAAATACATTGGTGCTCAAAAGACTACATTTTGAACTCCTGATGTTTATGATAAAGCATTTTAGAGTTTAAAGCAAAATAAATAAAACCTTATAATGAGAAATAAATAAGAAACATGTATGATCATCAGGTTAGACAAATTTCATGAGTTCATGCAGATGCTGTCATTATAGCATATGGGTGAAAAACCAAATACTAATACATTCTCAAATTAATGTAATTTTTTTTTCAGTTACAATTTCATTTAGATATGCTGATAATATAATTTGGTAAACAAACTAAAGTTTTAAAGTAAGGTATTTTCACAAGTGATTTTTTTTATTCTCATTTAATTTTTAATAATATTTTTTAAATAATATTTATAATATTATTTATGACATAATATTAATACTTAATTGCCCCAGACATACCTATGACAAATTACTACTACTATGTAAGGATAAACTAAATTAAATGAAGAAGTGAACAAACGAGAACGAATGAATTATGGTTCAAAAGTGAAACCGGTGAAACTGCAAGGATGACTCACTCTCGTGGCAGTAGGCTCCTGTAAAGCCAAGCTCACAGGTGCAGGTGAAGTTGCCGCCTGGCAGGCTGACACAGCGGCCACGAGGACCACACACATTAGAGTTGATGTGTCTCACACCCCCATCTGAGTTGTTACTCGCCACAGCAATCGTACAGCTGTCAATCACTGAGAATGAAAAAAACAAGCGGGAATAAGATCTCAAGTCTGTTACAGTGAACTATTGCACACTATTTTTCTATCTTTGGATGTTGCATCTTGGTTAGCAGGAGAACAGGACGGGCAGTACCTTGGCAAGGAGTTGTCTTGCAGTGGTCTTTGCGGTTTTCACAGGTCTTGCCCTCATAGTCTTCAGGACAGGCACAGTAGAAGTCACCCGGCAGGCTGTAGCACGAAGCCTTATTCTCACAGGGGTTCGACTCACAGGGGTTTGAGTGAGACAGACTCTCCACCTTCAAACGACATAGGGAGACTGAGTTAGTGAATGAGTTAGGCCTAAGCTTTGTAAGTCCAGTCCTCTAAAACTAGAGATAAACAGTCAGGTAAGCTATGGAAGGCTCCCATAAGCCTAAAGCTAGCAAGACAGCACCATTACAATCACACAGGAGACCAATCAAAACAAACTGCGCAGCTAAATTTAGACATCCTTCCGCTCTTACCGAGCATATTCAACTGGGACGAGGAACACTTTTGCACATCTAGTTCTCCTACCTCGACTTGGCCTTGTTCTGGTAAATAGTCTTAGAAATGAATCTTTCCCACAGAAACTCATAATGCTTACTATATTCTATTGATATGTTAAGATATTTCATATAAACTGCAAATTATTTAATAATATATATTTTTAAAAGTTTATATGGTCATGTAGTATGACAAATGGATTTCCAAATATACCATGTAATTAAACAATATGAACTTAATTTATACAATCATTAAAATAGATCTTACTATAAATGATACAAAAAGTATTACAACTTCAGTCATATAAATTGTTTTATTATTTGAAGTAATTGATTTGATGATTAAAGTGTTTTAGAAATGGCTATTTATGACCATAAGTCTACCACTGGCCTAGCCTGGCTAACGTCAGACCATGTCTAAGACGTGGTCTGGGAACCACATGTTCTCATGTCCTCGTATTTGAGGCGTGGTTTCCGAATGCCGAGCCGTTTGTATTGGGTGCTACGAATGCTATTTTCTGTCAAATGCGCTTGTATGTAGCTCATAGCCAATCATTTCAATTACACCATATGACATGTAGAGCGACAGAAAGTAGACAAGGAAGAAGATGATGGGTCAGAGATTTGTGTGTACACGATGGCGTATGTATCTAAGGCTGCATCGAAAGGTAACTTCGCGTCTGCTGCCATGTTTGATCCATAGGTATAAACAAACTGCTGTGTCGCATAGACACCATCATCTTCTTGCTGCTCCCTCCCCGTTCTGTGATTGGTCCGCTCGCTGAGGCGAAAATCTGGCCCATGGTATCCAGACTGCCAAGCAGCGTGAATTAAATTTCGCTGCTCAAAGGCAGTATGGGGAAACCCCGGCTACCACTGGCCTACAGTCCACAACGATCCATAATTTTGCAACTGAGTTTGTCAATCAGTCTGAGGTAGACTTAGGACACGTTCACATGTGCTATTTGTTAACTACAGTCTAGGATGACATGCAGACGGACGTCTTTGCCCATTGCATCATGTCTCTCGCCATGAGTGCCACATTTTTAGAATACTGTGTCAAATTCTCTATGGGCCAAGGGGCAAGATTAAATGCATTGTTTGTTTGTTTTAATGTTCTGAATTAGTGTATTACAGTGTAAAATATAATTTAATAAACTCAACAACAAACTGTTCCCACAATGCTTACTAATTAATGGAGGGCTCTGCAGCTTTCCAAGACCTTCTCAATGTCCCCGCCATTTTTCTCAAAAAAGCCTTTTCTAGAGATGATCCTCAGGGGAATTTAAACCTCTCTTAGCCATGTAAGGTGTTAGTTCAGACTATAACGCTGTTCTCCAAGTCTGATAAATTTATTTTAGTAGGGATATATATTGTATATACTGGAAGCCAAAAGGCCTGCACAGAGCACTTTTTCACAGGGAGTGATGTAAAAGGAATGTCTGCAAACGAGACTATCAAACAGAGCTACATAAAACTGCTAGAGCAGACAGATGTAAGAGATAATCATCCATCTGTGCTGGATCTGAAGAACAACCCAATTGGACATGTTTCAAACAGTGGTATGTTGGCGGGCAAAATCGGTCGACACATGATTAAAAAAATATATATACATGTAGGCGAATATCTCAGGTCTCAGAACATTTTGGATAGTAAATCGCAGCTTCATTGTAATGACTTTTTTAGTTCAGTTAAACGGATTTGATCCCACATCCAAACATGTCTGATTCTGTGTCAATACTGGAACAAGGCTTTATTTGTAGCCTCATGTGCACCTGCATGGAAAACAGTCCCACCAGATCAAAACCTTTCCTAGTATAGACTCGCTTCTCCAACAGACTGCAGACGGTATGGTCTAAAGTAAGCGCATGGCACGCTAGGCATGAATATAACGTAAAAATCAAGGCCTTTTCTTTCCCGGGCTGATTGTGGGCAGGCGGCCAGGAGGACAAGAGAAGAGTTGCCTCATTCACTACAGCTTATTTTTAGTGTACATGGTAAGATGAGACTGGCTCAGGACCAGCTTCCAGCAACTCTATGGAAGTCCATCTTTAGCCTGACACTAGACTAACACTGGCTCCAAAACAGCAATGATGGCCACGTGAAAAAATACTCCCGCCCTCCACCCAAACCCTGCTCTAGTTACCCTGGCGCACCTGTGGCCAAATAGCAGGCTTGATCTGCCTTACACCAAGGCTTTAATAACACACACGCAATGGTGGGCAAAGTATGAATGGAGAAGTGACACCATCTGCATTACTAAATGTCATCAATTAATCAAGACCAAGCCCCACAATTTCCATTTACTGAACATTGAAAGAGATCTGATGAAGATCTTACAAACCTACCCTGAAGCTGACTAAAATTGCTCTGATTTCCTATCTTGCTAATCTACTCTATTTAAAACAAAAAGCTTACTATAGTAATGTCTTTAACACTAACACTATAAACAGTAAAGACTTTCACCTCACAAAGTGTCCCTGCGTAGTTTGAAGGGCATTCACAAACAAAGCTGTCCAGAATGACATGGCAGCGGCCGCCGTTTTGACATGGACCGCTGGCACATTTGTTCCTGGAGACTTCACAGTGCAAGCCCACAAAGCCTGGAGAGCACTGACAGTGGTAACCTCCATGAACCAGCTCCTGCAGAGACACAAATAAAAGGACGCTTAATAACAAACACAATTAACTGAGATGCTAAAGTAAACCAGGAATTAAAGGTTATACCTTGCAAGTTGCTCCATTCTGGCACTGTCCGTGGCAACCATTGAGATCTACAGTCATGGGCAAAGTAAATGAAGCAATTAATCAATGGCTAAGTGGAGGAAATCAGGACAGCAGTTAGGAAAGGCTGAAGACATGCAATTAACTCGAATTAGATGAGCTCTGTAAGTGCCCTGAAGATGGAAATGTTAGTTCAATCAACACAAACGTGAGGTAAAGCCAATGACCCAGCATGCAACAGTATGTGAAGCTGCAGAACCCCAAAGGGTATCAAGTGTCCGAAGAGGAAAGCCTGGCCGCCACCACAGAGAACGTGTTCAAAAATGAGGGAAAGGACAGGAGAGGAGCATTAGGAGATACTGACTGATGTCACAGTTCTGTCCGGCCCATCCTTGAAAGCAGTCACAGTGATATCCACCAATCATGTTTTTGCAAGAGTGAGCATTTACACAAGGCTTCCCCACACACTCATTTGCATCTGCGAAATTGAGGGACACAAAGAGTTGGGAGATTTTTGTAGACAATTGGTAGATTGAGAGATTGAAGAGGAGTTGGGAAGTGTAGAGTAGCAAGAGAGAGGCAGAGAAATCTGAGATCTTGTTGTGTAACCCCACCACCATTAAGCCCATTGAAAAGTCTGTTGGCTTGAAACTCTAACAGTCACAACGATGCCAGTCTACTTGACTTCCTGATCAATGACCATTACACAGCAAAAAACCCAAAACAAAACAACTTAAATCGGTATATTTATATTGTGTTCTAATGCAAATATCACAACACTCAAACAATTTTTTACTAGAACTGCACAGATAGACAATTATACAATATTTAAGAATTATATGCTTATTTAAAACTTCTCATACCGTCATTTATTTATTGCATTTATTTGATCAAAAATATAGTAAAAGCAGGAAATTCTACAGCATTACAATTTTAAAAAAGCTTTTCTATATATTGCTTTTATATTAAAATGCAATTCATTCCTGTGAAGGCGAAGCTGAATTTTCAGCATCATTACTCTAATATTCAGCATCACAAGATCTGTCAGAAATAATTCTTATATGCTGATTTGCATTTCTTATCATTAGCAATGTTGAAAACTTTTGTTCAGCTCAGTGTTCTTGTGGAAACCATGGTACCATTTATTTTTCATTGATTTTTTGAAAGCATTTATTTGAAATAAAAATATATTTAACATTATAAATGTCTTTACTGTCACTTTTGACCAATTTAATGTGTCCGTGCTAAATAAAATGTATATTTTCTTTCTTTTTATATGCGTAAAATAATTGTTACCTAGAATTGTTTTCAAAGAATTTTTTATTTTGTAAAAATATTTAAACTTTATACATAAATGAATATAACATAATATAATATCATATCATATAAAAATATTTAAAAACTTAAATTAAATCTTCTTTTATTATATTATAAGACAAAAAGTACCACTACAAAAATTGTCATCATTGTAAACCAAGGGTCCACTCGTAATCACCCCTCCTTCTGCTCGTCTCTCCCCAATTAGCCTACAGCAGGTGACCAGCCAGTTCAGGGGGCTACGACTCTTGACTTGCCATGAAAAAACTAGTGCTTATTAGGCGTTTAAATATTCATCAGGGGCCCCAAGTGAGGTGCGCTCCACTCCCCTGCGCACCTGTCCTCTGAGAAACACGACTCCCCACTGTGCTCAGGCCTGGCTCTTGTGAGAGAAACCCAAGCTGGAGGCTAAGGTTCGAAGCGTAAGATGAGCAGACTAACTCCTGTTCCCACCCCACGCTTGTTTACAGGTCACAATCCACTTCCTTTCACATTCATCACTGCCCCTGACAAGAGCTGCACACTATTGTGAGCAAAAGGATGATGGAAAATCCTGTGGCGCCTGCGATGTCGGCGATGGGCCATCTGATCTAGCCTTAGATCCAGGTCTAAGGCTGGCCCTCCTTGTAACATATGCATATATAGATGTCTTACAAGCAACAAGGATCAGGTTGCCGCCACTATTACCAGTTTCTCATGTAGACTAATCAAATCACTTGCCTTGCTTTGCCTCAAAAACACACAGACTTGTATAAAGTTCATGCAATTTAGACCTAACACACCATATTCAACCATTCGGATGCAAAATGGATAGATTTTTAACGAATGGCAAAGAAAAAAATAACAATAATATGGCGTGAGTGGAGGGTCCAATGAATAGCTAATATATTAAAAACGTGCATGAATGCTGTAGTTCAAAACACGCTTGCAATAAAGGCGGATCTCAATCTTACCGATTTGGCAGGTCTTCCCAACCCACTGAGGAGGGCAGACGCACTCAAAGCCATTTTCCAGGTCGATACATGTTCCGCCTTGCGCACACGGGCTGGAGGCACATTCATCCATGTCTGCAACATCAACACAAAATCATGTTATATTCTGCAGATTCAAACATTAAACATTCAAACTCAAACAGCATGGGTGTGTGGGTTATTCAATGCCCACTACACACACACACGTTCACATATTATTGTTTTCAAAGTCTGCAAACACAGCTTCACATTACACAAATACTAAACATACTTATTTTGTTATTATTAATGTTATCCTCTGGTTTGCGTCCATCAAATATAATATAATATAACACAATATAATATAATAAATATAATATAATATAATATAATATAATATAATATAATATAATATAATATAATATAATATAATATAATATAATATAATATAATATAATATAATAGTGATGGTAAAGATGGAGAAAAGGCGGGAGAGAGTGTCGATGCGTTCATCAGAGAGAGCTTTTCTTTATGCAAGACAGTAAAGCGATTACAGCTTGATATAATCCAGGTCGCCAGATTAGCTGCTATTAGAGCACAAATCATTACAGTTTTAATACAGGCACAAAAGGCACAAAGAACCGAGCAGCAGCTATTCGAAATTTGGAAGAAAATGGGAGGAAACAAAAACAAGAGAAATTCCTCCCTCCTTTCTTCTCTCTTTAGCCTTATACATATATTGTGGTGAATGGGGTGGAGCGGGGTGTGTAAAAGGGTCAGACAGGCAAGTGAAGAGGGAAAGGTGGGGGAAAAACCTTTATGGGTGGGGGTTTGCCCAAATTCCAGCAGGGACTCTGCTGTTGCTATGACGATGGAAACACAGCCCCATATGTGCGATGGAGGAAACAGAGGAGGTAGGATGTGGAGGGAGTGAGGAAGAATGTGAGAAATACCAATAAATAAAACACTGGGCATCCTAGAAGTGAGAAACACTTTTGCAACGGATCAAATTTGAGCTCTGTGGCGCTAAAAGAGGGATGCTTTGAGGAGCCGGAGGGGTGGAGAAGGAAGGGAAGACCATGACACTCGGCATTCACAATTTGTGAAGCCAAATGCTGGTTCAAAGTGAAGACAGATTATGCAAATCCCCCCTGTCTCAGTGATGGGTATCACCAGGCTCTAATCCGGGACCAGTAAGAGCTCAGGCTCCGCTCGCCATGCAAAGGGACCCCGCTGTGCTGCCAAGATCCAGAACCGGCATCCCCTGCCATGTACCTGACACATCCCAGCATGACAAGCAGCCAAGCGGCACACTGGCCACAGCATCTGGACACACGTTGGGGAGGGGACGGGTGTCTGTGCTCTTGTCTAGTAGAGTTGTTCCGATTCCAATGCTAGTATCGGAAATGCCGCCGATACTAATAAAAATTCTGGCAGCGGTATCGGCGAGTACCGATTCCTTTTCCCTCAACAATAACTAGTTAGGCACGCTAGCGTTGCTTAACGCTGCAAATCGGAGATCATTTATTCTTCGCTGCTCTAAACAGTGGTTTCTTGTGGCAAGTTGTGCTGTTGGCCATGGAGAAAGTCAGGTGCACGAAAGATTTACATACCTTTAGCACAAGTGGGTCCCTCCCAGCCTGGTGGACACTGGCATTCAAATCCAGTTGGGACTTCGTGACATGTACCTCCATTCGCACAGGGGTTGGATACACAAGCATGTTCGGCTGCAAAAACACAATGGTATGTGTCATTAATATAGACAGATATATCTCATAAAGGCATACCAACTGGCACAAGTTCAATCGTCCAACCTTGGGTGAGATATATTATCTATCCATTCATGTATTCATCCATCCACTTATACACCCCTCCATCCATGCATCGATCTATGGATCCATCCATTCATTTATTTATCCATCCTCCATCCATCGCTTTATTTACAAATCCATCCATTTATCCATACATACACACCCTATTTAATCCATCCACACATTCACCCATCTTTTCTTTTACCCCTCAATCCATCCCTTCATTTATCCATCCAATTATCCATCCATACCTTCTTTTACCCATCCATCCATCCGTCCGTCCATCCATCCATCCATCCATCCATCTATCCATCCATCCATCCATCCATCCATCCATCCATCCAGACAGCCCTTATTTTATTCATCCATCAATTCATCTATCCCTTCTATCAATCAATCAATCCAACCCTTCATTTCTCCATCTATCCACCTATCCATCCAATCAACCTCTTTTACCCATTCAGCCATTCCTTTTATAAATCCACCCACCCATCCATCCCTCCTTTTATCAATCCATCCAAAACCCAGCCATCCACCCACCCAGCCAGCACTTTCATTTACCAAATTCCCCATCCATCTGTAGAGACTTACCAATTTCACAGTTCTTGCCAGAGTATCCTTCAGGACAGGCACAGTTATATTCATCCGGTTCGGAGTTCATGCAAGTCCCGCCATTGACGCAGGGATGGTGTGTGCCGCAATAGTTCAGATCTTCAAGGACACATAAAAACAATGAACTAGGGTACTTCTTGAGACTATGGGGGAAGGAATACTAACAATGATTTTTTTTTAAGCCTGCTAACACTTGCTTTTTGAATGACTACAGTTGGCAAACTATTGCTAGACTCCCAGCAGAGCTTGTAAGGCAAGGCTATGCACATAAAAGCTGGTAAATAAATAAAGAGAACTGTAGGCACATCTCAGCTGCTTCTCATTCCAAACCACCTTCCAGGATGCACGCTTTCCAACAGATCAGATATCCGAGCGCCACTCCAATCACAATCACAATATCCAAAGTGTGTGTCTGTGCGTGCATTGTCACATGATGCGCAGCCTGTGCCGACATCGCAGCCAACAAACCAGCTCAGTGTAAGATGCTGTGGTTCTATTTAACACCATGATTTGAGTTCACTGCCCTGGCACCACCGTGGCAGGATGCTCGTGGGCTTAAATTTATTCTGATCTAATGCTGACCATTTTATGGGTCAATTCCAGGTTGACCTCAATTTCTCAGAACTAACTAGGCCAAATCATCACAATCAGCGTTTATGATGCATTTAGGACCCTTACCTTTATCGCACAGGAGGCCGCCCCAGTTCTTCTCGCAAGTGCACTTCCAGGGCACATCACAGGTCCCATGCAAGCAGCCTGGGTAAGGCAGACACTCGTCACAGAACTGGCCCTGCCAGCCGTAGTTGCACCTGAAAACCACAAGCGTGTTAAAATGCCACTGAGGTTGCAATATCTTAATGACAGACATACAGATGCACATCACTGCCCTGACACCTAATCTTAGGATAAGGTGACATTCCGGGCGACAAAGGTTAAGAACACTTTCACAACGGCGCATAGACGCCTGGGGGCACAGAGGGAAATGCTACAGAGGGGTTACCAAATTATTGGTTTACAGCAACACTCCGCTATTCCAAGGCCTGTAGTGCGCTCTCTTCGTCCCCACCACACCCCTCACCCAGCTGTCTTGTCATTTCTGAGCAGGCTATTTTAAGACAGCTCCCCTGCAGAAGAGGTATGGACTAACTCCAGCTGCCGAGTGGAGAGACGCTGTCTGCATATCTCAACAACAGAGCTAACGCTTACTAGCCTTACAAAGAAGTACTGTGGTGGTACCATGGTACCGTGATGGGTTCAGATGGAAACGCCACAGTACTTTGAGCACTGAATGACTTTGCATCTGAATTTACCATGGGATTGACAGAGTACTCCTAATAATAACAACAACCGCATGTTTACCTATTAACATGTTAACATTTTCATGATATAACACCATGGGTAATGATTGAATCAATGATTGAATATAGGTTAAATTATAAATATACTGCAATTAAATGTGGCCATAATGCATTAATAAATGAAATTCAGGATCACAACGGCTTACAATAACAGGCAAATGTGCTCTTCGAAGAGGTATACACCTGGCACATTCTCTGCCTGGAAGCCTTGATCCAAATCCACTAAAAACATCTCCAGTGAGGTCTCGAAAATAGCCCCCTAGATCTGATCCCAAGGGGCAGGCCAGAGGCTGGATTACTTACACCACAGCACACACAGCCTTCGCTGCCCAGTAACAACCTTAGTATTGTATGAAAGAGCATGTAGGCAGCAGAGTGTGTGGGGTGAGTGTGAACCCTGCCTGTGCACGGGGGCGTTCAGCTCTGCTGAGCACTGCCAAACATAAGCTTGCTAACTAACTCACTCCAAAGAGAAAGTTGCTTTACATTTACTTTGTGTGTCAGGACATGTCCACTACAGCCATGAAAAAAAAACTTAAATCATAAATGCATTTCTCAGGCATTTTTGTCTGCAGCAAGGATTTGCAGTGCCTGCAAAATGTCTTTGGACAATTAAAGTTAGAGTTCACCCAAAGCATATTGATCAGAACTTATAGACTGATGCAGGGAGGACATTTTTGAAGGTCAATTCCATCGTCCTGAAGTCATAGCAAACTATTATAACTCAAACTTTCAGGGAAAATATTTTCAAACAAAGACTGAATTAGTTGTCAGAAACTTAGTGATGGTGACGTTAAAGCCATGCGAACGTAGTATAGTTCATTTATAGCCTACGTTTAGCTTTTACTTCTACTGATTGTTTTTACACTTCAAAACTGACAAAACTTTTTTTTTTAAATACCTTATTTTTTTGCAATAATCCAAAAGCCAATGGAAAATCCTGGGTTTTTCTCAAGGAAACCCAGGTGAACATCCGGGTTGGAAGTTCAAAAAAAAAATCTGTCATCCCTGCATCACTCTATTGGACCACTTTGACTTTAACTGTGTGGATGAAAACAACTGAAACATTTTTTTTTAAATTTTGGATGATCTATCCCTTTATTGCAAAACAAAACTTACTGGAAGTAATGAAATGACAATTTTCATTGTGGCAAAAATTTGTGGCTCACTACTGAATCTTTTGGTTAATTAAAACGTCTGTGGCACACTTAGTCCTCTAGTCTCCACCTTCTTCCTTCCCAGGACTATCAAGCTAGTGACGGCAGGGAAGCGAGTCACCATATCCTGCAAGAACTCACAGAACTTCCCAAATATTCAATTTCTAAAATAACATATTGGCCTCTGTTTCCTAGCCCGGTTCCAGAAGCTCTTTCGTCCAGGCCATGGAGAAGCTTGGTACATGATGTTCTAAAGCATGTTTTTGGCCTCCATGTCCCTTGAGGTGCCACTCTTGGCCTTTATGATGCCAGAGGCTTCAAAATAGCCTTGTCCCTTTTAAACTGCTCAAGTCTAGCAGCAGTTAAAGGAGAGCGTCAGAATGAGGGCAGGTATATGTGCTCAGTAGTAGAGAGGACTAAAAAATTGAAGCGTGAGATGTTTTTAAAAGAGAATGTCTGAATGATTTGTTGCCAAAATATTCCAGTATGTCATCATCGTCTAGAGTGACTTCCTGGTTTAGACACCTCTGGATCTACTCATACCCTGCCCTTAGACAGAGTAAGGTTGAAGGTGGAATGGACAAAAAAAGGCTTCTCTCATGCCAAAGACTAAGACTTTTTCCTGTTGCAAAGGAAGAGGACAGAGCTAAGCTACAGGAAGAGAACTAAAGGAGAACATGATGTGGGACGGTGAGGTGGACTTCACGCTGAGTTCCACAGGAAGCGTCAGAGTTTCCTGTGACAGTAGGAGCAAAATACCACCATTTGACTTAATTATCATTTAGATAACCTCCAAAACACAAGGAATGTGGGGTCAATGATTTGGGTAACGTTCAATAAAAGTACAATTACCACTAGATTTTTAAAGTTTATATTGCTTATAAAAGTTCTTTCAGTTTGCCCACGAACAACTAAGGTGTTCTGACCATTTTAAAGAGCACTGCTATGTGGTTGCTAGAGTGTTCTGGGTGGCTTAAAGATCCCAACTCAAAAGACCCCAATCTGAAGGTCCCTTGAAATGATTTGTAAAGTTGTACACTAACGGATTACGTCAAAGATTATTGATGGGTTAGTTCACCCAAAAATTTTAATTCTGTCATCAATTACTCACCCTCATGTCATCTTAAAAGGATACTCCACTTTTTTTGGCAGTAGGCTCATTTTACAACTCCCCCAGAGTTTTGAGTTTTACCATACTCGAATCCATTCAACCGATTTTCTGACATTTAAAAGAATGTCAGTAACCAGATTTGACTTCCAATGTTTCTGGTCTCATTGACTTCCATAGTATTTTTTTTCCTACTCTGGAAGTCAATGAGACCAGAAAGTGTCTGGTTACTGATATTCTTCTAAATATCAGAAAATCGGCTGAATGGATTCAAAAACGGTAAAACTCAACTGTTTAACTCTGGGGGAGTTGTAAAATGAGCCTATTTCCAAAAAAAGTGGAGTATCCCTTTAAACGGCTTTTGTTTGTCTTCAAATATTTTTAATAAATCAGAGAGATTTCTGCCCCTCCATTGAAAGTCATGCAATAAAAACATGTTAAAGTTTATATATAAATATATATGAATCGCGCTGTTAAATCCAAGTCTTCTGAAGAGACATGATTGCTTTAAATCATGAACAGATTTAATTTGTTTTCATATAAACATTGATCAACACACATACATAGAGGTCATCAAATATGGCAAATGGAAGCTCAACCGCACTTGCATGACATGCGACAAAACAAACCTCAGTGGTTCTTGCGGAAGCTCAGATATGCTTGCTTGTTTTGTATGAATCTACTGTACTTTCAAAAGAGGAAACAATTGAGCTTTATAAAAGTAAACATACATTTTATAAATCATTTGTGTTTCAAAGATGAACGAAAGTATTATGGTTTTGAGGCGACAACATGGGTGAGAGTAAATTACTAAATTAAAATTTACCTTTTTGGGTGAACCATCCCGTAAAATATCAGCAAAAGTAATTGTGACTCCCAAAAGTATTTCAACCCATCAATTGATAATCCATCCCAACTTTTTAGCACACTTGAGAAAGTATAGCGTGATTCAAAAAAGCATATTGAACAAAAACAGCTTACGAAAACAATGGCTTCACTGCACTAATTAATTAATGGTAAGGTAAACAAATGAAAAGACCTTATCAGCATGAGCACATATGGCCCTGCTGAAATTAAGGAGCCAGATTAGCCCGACCAACCGAGCATGAAATGATGCTCAAACACTTACTTGCATTCTCCAGGCACCATACAGCCTCCGTGAATCAGATTACAACCCTGCTTGCAGATCGCTGAGAGAGGAGAGGGAGAGAGGGAGGGAGGGAGGAGAGTCAGTCTTGTTTGTTTGTGTTGCCTTACAAGTGCGACAAGATAAATTCATCACGCTCGCTGTGACAGAAGACAACTTTATGGCCTGAACACACACATACGTTTGCCCTTATCCACCCCCATTACAGCCACCTACTCGTACCCCATGCTCATTAGGACAGTGCCTTGTGATTTACTGCCTTTCTTTAGTGCAATATAGACACACATACACACACTCACAGCTTTGGAACAGAGGTGTTCAGGTTGTCTGCAGTGGTGGGTTAAAGACATAAAAAACGCTAGCATCACCCAAATTAATTGAGCTAATGGAAAGTGTGACTCCAGGGCTGCAGAGGTGTTATTTACAACACAATCTCACCTCCAGGCAGAGGAGCAAAGATTGCAGGGCTGTGAAAACACTGATAGCAGCAGGTCTCTTTACAGGGTTGTAGGGCAAGATTTAACAGGGTTCCTCTCTATATGCTTCAAGACAGTCAGTGCTAGTTCATCCTTTATCAAGGGCAATGTAGCTAATAATACTTGGCTACCTACTGGGGATGCATGATGCATTGTTACAGTTAAATGTTATCTTTATTTAAAAAAAGAAAGTGATCATCTACTTTTATATAGTGTATGTTGTGATGCCTAAATTGTAGCTTTTTAAAACAATGAAGTTTAGCACAGTATTGTAATTGTTAACTAAAACTAATGAAATTTATAAAAGCACAACTACTTAATTTTTTTTATTAAAATCAAAATTTTAAAATTTTAAAATAAAAGCCAATTCAATTCTACTAAATGACAAAAAGCTAATATATAATATAACAGTGTAAAATCATACTAAAATAACACTTTTATGTCTATTTTTAAAATCCAAAATAGTATAAAAGAACTTTAATATTGGCCATGATACTAAACTGAAATGCTAAGTACAAAATACAGATGGTCAACAGCACTAACCCGTCCGGCAGTCCACTCCCATCCAGCCATCTAGACAAATAATATTTCCCGATGGATCGCAGCGGTAGTGGCCGAAGTAGTCGTCGCGGGGCCGGCACTGCTTGTTGCACTTACTCCCATAGTAGTTCTCGTCACACCTGACCCGCAGTCGGTACTCGAAGTGGGCCGTGGTGCCGGGGTGCCGGATGGACTGCCAGTGGTCGCCAGGATTCACCATGCTAGCGTGTGTGTGGCGCTCGATCAAATTCTCCTCGCCAGCTAAAAAAAAGAAGAAACAGAGAATTAAAAACAATATTATACACTGTTATTCTAGGGATAATTATGACTATTACTTAAAGACCCACATTAATAACTTTTAAGGCCTATCTTTTTTAGTCTGATAATTTGCAATGTATTATATAATTATAAATAATGTTTTATATAATAAAGAATATAACAATATAATACTAAATAATAAAATTTCATGACAAAAAAAAAAAAACTCATTACTAAAATACAACTTATTCATTCCAATAATTCACATGTCTGATATGGAGCTAAAACATTCACACAACCAGTACAATGTGATAATGAATGGGCATGTAGATCAGCTTCAAGTCAACAGACAGGACAGACCCTGATTTAAAGCTATAAACTCGCTAGTGACTCACACTATCCTGTCCCTGCCAACTTCCTGCCTCACAGATCCATTCAGACAAATCACAAAGACACTCACACATGAATGACACCATTGCAAAAACAAAGGGTTTTGAATTGGCTCTCAGTTAACCATCCCAAATCAAGCATTGGTGATTGTTACCACTCATATTCATTTGAACACATCCCTTAACTACAAGTGTCCTTTGTACCATGGTCATAATAATAACCCAAACAAATGTGGCTTATTCAAGGAGGAGAGGTGATAAATAAATAAAATAAAAATAACCGAGTCATATCTAGGGACCAGAATTTTAAATAAACTTAGGGTTGGATCAGTAACTACCAAGAAAACATCCAGAAAACTCGAGCAACACCATCAAAATCCCCTAAAAACACTCTAACACTGCAGCAACTGCATAAACACGCCTTAGCATCATGGCGGCGACTTGTTCAGTCGTTCACATTTCTAGCGAGTTTTAGTTAAAACCCAGTTCTTCTAATGAAAATGTTGATGTCTGGGCGGAGGGAGGGGAGTGAGTTTGACTGCTGTTACCAGGGAGATCTGGGCAAGAGAGGCAGGCAGAGGAAGCCACTGGTGTCCATAGCCGGCGACTTTCAGCTCTTAGTCCTAGCAGTCCTTGAAGGACCTGGATCCCACCCTAATCCTAATCATCAATCACATTGTCCAGGTCCACTAGGACACGGAGCCACAATACGAATCCCTCCTCCTAGCGAGAGTGGTTAGCAGCACTCACATTAAGAGCTCCATGTTCCCAAGCTTTCCCAGCCTCTCTGCAAAGAAAGCAATCTTTATCGCTGTTGGATCAGAGACGGCAAACAATCACGGTGGAAACGGGGGGCCTGCGATTTCCTCTGTCCCGACGTGCAGAGTGCGTCCACATCTTTCTCCTCTTGCAAACACACATACGGGGCGCACTTACACATGCCTTCCTCTCCGTCCTCTGACAATGTCGACCGAATTAAGCAACAAAAACAGAAATAGCCCTGGCGCTTCCAGATAAAGAACAATGGAGCGAGCTTTTGCCGGTCCGTTCTGCCCAACGTCTAAACACTGGGCAGTCCAGAGCCCTTCCTGCAGAGTAAACACAATGCTACAGAACTTTTCCTGAGGCCTGTAGGGCCCTACGATGCACACGTACACATTACGAACCGTTCTGACAGATGTAACAGAATTATTTAAAGCGTCTATGAAAAATGCATGTCGGCTAATTCCGTCAGTTCGACGAGAACAACGTCCCACCGTCCCTGGAAAGTCCTGAGATGACATGACGCATCGTGCAGGCTAAACTTTATTCATCCGAGCGAAAGACACATTTTTACCCTTGGGTTTCTGACAGACAGACAAGGAGGCGTTAGGACGTGTCCGGTTTAAGAAAAGAGGTGCGGCAGCTCTGAGTGTTCACACTGCATACTAAACAAGTAGTATCAAACGGCACTGGAGAGAGGAGGATGCACTGTTGCCAAGCCTTGCGTGAGTACAGACTGCAGATAGTCACATCAGACAGACCTTGGCAGCGTTCTCTCTCTATGACAAGATCATTAATGTCTGGCACGCCTCTCTACTATGGGCTTGTGTGATAAATGAAGCCACTGTCTCAAACAGAGCCCTGCCAAGTCATTGAGAGTACTCCAGATCATCAAAGAGAGCAGGTCAATCTCAAGCATTTTCTAATCAATGGTCACTAGAACTTACAGGTGTTCTTTAACATTAGCTAATTTCATAGTTAGCATTTATGCAAAATAAACAATTATATATATATTTTTTTTAATTTTGAATATTCTGCTATCATTAAGTTTTTTGCCCACATCACATGTCTCATATTTAATTTAAAACTTTTTTACACTGATTTTGTAAACGAGCACAATAACATCTGGAAAAATTTGTTCTGTGATGGAAATGGCTGTGATGGGTTGGCTGTGGAAGCATATTGAAATGTTCTATGCATATTTCAATCTTTTTTTTAGATTAGCTTTAAAAGTAATAATGCATATTTTATGATGGGTTTCATAGTTTAAGTTCAATTATGGCTCTGGTATAAGGGTAAAATGAAAAAAAAAAATCTATACTTAAAGCTGCGCTGGCGCTCTAGCAGTAAATAAACAGAACTGCATGCATGTAGTGGAAGAACACCGTAGCCGGAGCTACTTCTGTCTGTTAATGTCTATGATGAGTCACGCAGGTACTGGGCAACTCCACAGTGGTACGACCCGACCAGTCGAAAAACATTGCCAGAATATATATAAACACTTAGCAATTCAGGATAAGACAAACACATGGTTAGGAAAATTTATTCATTATGTACTAATATATATATATTTTAAATGAAAAAGCTTATGGACTGCAGCTTTTAAATTGGCATGAAATTAAATTTGACAAATCTTCTTTTAATATGTAATATTGTAGTGTTTATTATAAATGATTTTTCTGTGCACTTCATTATTTTCTAAAAATTCATGAACCCTTATAATCTTTAATCAAATACACTACCCTTCCCCCCTCATCGAAACGACCTCTCTTCAATTTCGGTCACGTCAAATGGCGAAAGGGTGCGGCCAGATCCAATGAGGGAGCGGCTATCGGTGAACCGCCTCTCAGAGAATCGCATTCAAATCTGCCTCCATTTTGTTTGCAACGCCCAACCTCCAACGATCCTATCAATTCCCGAAGGACGAAATCAAGCCCTGCCCTACATTTTTTTTTTTCTAATTTCAGAAGCCGTTTCACTCGGATATACGTCACGACAAGGAAAAAAAGACAATCTCAACTTCCGTTTCATGCCGACTTTAAAATTCAATTGAAAAGTAGAAAAAAAGTCAATTATGTAGGCAGTGTTTTGAGACTACTATACAACAAAAAAGAAACAATAAAAGGAAACAAAACAAACAAAAACAAGTAATAAGTAACAAAACAAATAATTATGATAATTTTCACAAAAATACGTTGTATGAATATCTGAACATGCATGCAATATATTAAAAGAAGAAACAGAGCCTCTGCTTTTAAAAACAACAAACAATCAAATATTTTAGCTTCATACATTTTCTTCTCTTTAGCCACACCTGAATGTGGGTAAGTTTTTATAAAATAAAAATAAAAAATTCAAAGACTACAACATGCATACGCAATGCTTTTATTGCTTGTTTCTGTTCCTTTTTTGCCTGCGTTTTAAATCGGAGACTTTCTACTCTAGAAGTTGCGTAACAGCACCCCCCCACCATATAACAGTGAAAACATAGAAAGCCGAAAATTCCGTCAACGGCGGGAAGCGTTGTCTCAAATGTCTGATTAATGGAGAAGAGGCCTACAAGATGCCTTGACTCGCTGCAGTGAGTCTAACAAGCTTCCTCTGGACCATTGTTTCAGGCTATAGTGCATGCAAAGATGAAAACGAAAAACAGGACGTAATGACTTCAAGCAGAGTTTGATTTTACAGTTTTACAGACGCTGAGATATACAGTGATTCTACAGATCACATCCGCAGATCAAAGCTATGCCCCCCTATGTTTCTCCCATTTTACCAGCGTTCACCTTTCTTTTCGCATACGTCGAATTCCTCCGCCTGACCCTTCCCTACCGACAATTCCTCAAGCCAGACAAAAGGCGGCGGGAGAAAACAGGATACAGCTGTGGAATTATGGTGCCCATGTTGACTCCCCAAGATCCATACAGGCTGGAAGTAGGGATGGGCATTTTCCAAAAATATTGTTTCCAAATATTTAGGCTCTTAATTTAATATTCAAATATTTATGTAAATGGGTCACATTTTTGTCAGCATTTCTGAACAAGCTTATGGTTAGCAAATATATACAATACAACAAGCTTACTTTATACCTTGAGATTTTCTTTTAGTTGAAAACATTAAGCAAAAAATATATACTCAACAAAAGCATGTAAGCTGAAGCAGAGCGAACATAAAAAAAAAACGCTAATAAAGCAGAAAGAGTCCTCAGTTTCGCCAACTTAAGCAAAGTTTCTTACAGCGCTTTGTGTTTCCCGTTCTTAAACCGATCTCCCTCAACGAAACTTAAAGGAAGCATATGTCTCGAGATAAATTTTCTATCAAATCAATTATCTTCTTTTCGTCTCACTTGGGGGTACAGCTGCGATTAACCGCAGTCATGAATGAAGTGATGGACAGCAGTCTTTCCTCATTAGACTGGTGTTAAGATGTCATTCCAAACTTCGCTCCGCCTAGAGGCAGACGACATTCCGTGATCAAATACAATCTGATTGTTAACAGGCTCCACAGTGCCACCCAGTGCATTTAATTATAATTGTGAGTTTTAGCTTGCGTGCTTAGGGTTATACGGAATTTGCGGCCAGCAAAGCAACAACTAAAGCAAAAATACTAACTGTATTTTTGTTTTTTAATAGTAATTACAGATCAAACATTTGACTATTCATTCATACCCCTAACTGGAAGCCCTGACGAACCAGGCTTTACAACTCAAGATCTCACATTCAACTGATATTATTATTCAAGCATCAAACAAGGACTTGTTGCTGCAACTTATGTGTATGTGTATGACTCGATAATCCATATCCTCAGGAGGTTTCGCTCAGCTGTTACAGTTAACAGATGATCAGGTTCATTGGAAAATCTTAATGGACTTGCATTAACTACTAAAGCATGTGTGGAAGATGCAAGATTGTGCTTGTCTTTAACTACACATTTGTGTGAGGTTCCCTACATTGGAATGCTTTGGAAGCTCAAGTAATGGTTCTTGTGTAAGCAACACATCCCGTCATCAATATATCTGTCAAAAATTATGAGCCTCTCCTTAGTGCGGTTAAAAATATCAAACTCAATGCATACCTTGAACCCCCTATATCAGTGCCTACATGAAAATGGACAACTTTCACAAGTAACACACACACCACAAAGTCCTTCAATTACCCAATTCGTGCTCAATAAAACCATGACACGACCCAACAAATTCCCCCGCACTAACATTACAACACATCAGCGGGGTTGCTTTAACACTTTCATCTCACCATCAAGGATCACACTCAATCTCCACAAATAAAGCAATCTCTTACAGCGCCAAACTACAGACTAACAATGCTCAACAGCCATTATTATGAGCAACAAACCCAACCTAGAGAGGCTTCGGCAGCCTACAGCAGTGAATCATATTGAGGTTACAGAGGAATACTCACTGTTTTGAGTGGAGTTATCCCAGTCCCAGGCTTCCAGGATGAGTGTGTAGGATCGCTGAGGGAGAAAGAGAGAATATCCTAGTGAGATGATATATTGAAATGCTATTGAAATGAAACAACAAGATTTTTTCATTTTCTTTGAAAATATCAGTAGCTGCACTGATATGGTAGTAATGCATAGTATCGGATGACACTATGCTGATAAAAAAAAATAGGAGATGAGCATACACAATGAAATATCCAATATCAACTGATACTATAAGTCAGGGATTCACCAACTTTTTTGTCAGACCAACCCTTTTGACCTAAAATATTTAGTTGAAGATTTTAACTTGATATTTTGAATTTAACCACACAATCACATTTGATTGCATTTAGAATTATTTATTTCAATTGGACATTTTTTATGATTAATGACTTATTGGTTTTTCAGCAACTCACAAAGCCCCCGAAGGTCCCTCATGAGCCCCAGTTGGGGAAACTCTGCCATAACTCTGCTATTACCTGATAACCAATGGTATAGATATATATTCAATTTCTATGATGGGTGTTATGGATGGATACAAGTTTGTGTCAAAGTGTTTCCAATTGATGTAGTGAATTGTTATGTGGTTAATCGGGTATTTTAGGTGTTTGCTAACTGACCCAGGTCAAAAGATATGGGTCAGGTACCTTTTCCAAATTTAAATGACCTGTTTTATATCCTCCAGGTGAAAATCAAAAAAGAAATAGCACAACTCTAAGCAAACAGAAAAATCTGAGTTATTAGAAACAGTGCAATATGATTTACAGTGTTAATACACAATAGTTTTAATAGATCTGCTAAATGTAAATGTAATACTGAGCGTTAGAGGTTTAATCAAATCTCTAACAACAATTTATGAGGAATGGAAATAGTGATGTTTGCCTTAGCAAGCAGTGCTAATAAAACGACAGACACTAAAGCTCCATTACAGTCCTCATGACAGGAGGCAGCATTTATAAGAGTTGAGTTAGGTTACACATGAGATGGAGGGAGGGAGAGATGTTCAGCCACACCTTGGGTGTTCAAACTAAAATTGGAAACAATCTTGATACTCCTCTAATATCAGAGTCCATCTACTAGAATGTCACCCATAATCCCCACTTGACCAGGCCATAATTTTCACCTTTCATTAAATCAAAACAGGGCACTAAAGAAACATTTAACTGATGTGTTTCCTTCAGTGAAGTTTATTCACACCTTATTCAAGACTATGGTATATGACACCACTTTTAGCACTTTTATATCTTCACTGATTGTCTTAAAAAGGTATTTTTGTACTCCCAATTCTCTAGGTCACAGCATTCTAAATATTGCAAACACCGTGTCCTAAGTAACCAGACGTGATGCGGTAAGATTCCAGCGACAAGTAATTTGTCTGTCCACACCAAATGGGACGCGACTATGAGATGCGTCAAAATCAACCGAAACCCACAACCAATCAGAACAGCGTGTGGGCGGGCCCTTGCGGCAGGTTCACAGCACCAGGTTTTAATCTTGACGGCACTTGCAAGAAAATAGTACATAATCAAATTCACAAATATTACACCATTTAAAGGTTTTTAAAAACGCATACAGAGTTACTAAAACAATCTTTGTCAAAAAATACACTTGTTTGTTCACAGTTTGAAAGTTCTTGTTTTCATTTTGTTTAAGGTGAATTATCCATTGTTATCCAGCGGTAAATGAAACTCAAAGTCACATTGCATGCTTTTAACATTAAATAAAGCACAGTACCTGAGATTATCATTGCCACACTTTGTGTTCGTTGTACGAGCCGCGAAGTCGCAGAAAAATACAAATGATGACCAAAATACTAGGTTGAAAGTGTTTTTGGTGAATTATATCATTATATCGTACTGAAAAGTTTTATTCTCAGAGTTAAAACAAACACTAAAACTTTGTAGTTAGAGTTTACGCTATAGTTGTTATCCTTTGTGAACAATATTAGAGTCAACCCAGTGAAGCTGTGGGTTTGAGAACTAATATATGCAAGAACTTTTCAGTTTCTAAGCTATTTTATTGACAAATCACAGAAGAGTTTTGACAATACATTTCTGCGCTACTGAATGTTTCTGTGTGCACCTTTTGAACGTTACAGTGCAGCAGCGCATTAGTTCAGAGCGGCCATTAACTTACAATAAGCTTTTTAAAATGTGCATTCACCTGATCAATTTTGAGCACCCAGATGATATAACCAAACATATCTTGTGGAGCGATCGAGGAGCATGATCAGCAACTAGTCAATGTCAAGCTTAAAGCGTCATGGCAGAGCATTTAAGTGGACTAATCAACTAGTCTGTGCAACCCCCTACAAGCTACACCACAACATCTAGGTCTATTAGTCCAACTTGACAAAAACCATGTCATTTTAAAAAGACTGATTTCTGCTTTAAAATTGCATGTAAACACACATAGCCATGCAAACTGCTAGATTTAGACACGCATCTCGATCTTTTCCAGAGGTGAAGTGAGAGGGGCGGAGCCAGATGGCGTAGATGTGTGTGTTGGAGAGGTTGGGGGCTGTGGGCGGTCTGGTGGATGCAGTCAGGGATTAGCAGCAGCACCAGGTCTGTCTGGATGGGCTGGAGTGGGTGGGCCACATAACCATGCAGACGTACAACAGATGCGTCTTAAAAAGATGGATTATTTGACATGAACGTGGATCATCCCACGACATGCTGCAGGGCTTCTGACCCCTCCTCCCATCCCCCAACACAGGGGGCGGCCGGCGTGAGAGAGCGTATTAGCAGGGTCTCGTGTTAGCGAGCATCTGCGTGAACACGACATGCGCATGTTTGTGTGCGCACTCTTATCTGCAAATGCTCCAAAGCTCCATCAGTAAATGAATATGCTAGATTGATCTGGTTGGCCACGCACATGCAGCCATGCGTACTAGAGCATGGTATGCGCGCACCCAAGGAGAAAGGTCAGAATGTCAGGGTGTGTGCGAGCGTGTGTGAGACACAGAGACACGGTAACACGGGGACGGCCCTGTTCCCACACACTTGGTCTCTGATTAGCTGGATTATGTGACAGCTGCCCAAAGGGCTAGATGCGGATAAAGACTAGTGGGGGAGGTGACCAGTGAACAAAGACCTAAAACCCATCACTGCAAGACACCATCAACCTGAGTCTCGTGACACTCCGAGAACATTCCTCTGGCCACACACACACACCATCCGACCCCTAGAAGTGGTCCAAACAACGGTGGCACAAGTGCACCCAAACATGCTCCCTTGGAGATGCATGTTGTCGTTTCACTACAAGTAATTTTTCCCTCCTTATCGTGGACTACTTTCACTGATAGCAAGGATATTTATAGCAGGCTGTGAACAAGCTAACGCAGAACGCCTGGCATGGACGTACTTGGGCCGGTATGTATCACAGGCAAACCTTTGGCCGATCGCATACTTGCAGTCTTGTTGGGACGTTAAGCCTGTAAACACCCTGAGTGTTTGTGTGTGTGTAAAGTAGGTGGGTGGCTAATGGGGTGGTGGTGGAGGGAGCCACAGGTGCAGGTTCCCACAGTCGGTGGATGGGGCAGTTTAAAGAGGGGCAGGGCTGAAATTAGAGGGGGCTGAAGTGAGAGAGGCTTAGAATGACCCTGGAGACCTTTCATCAGGCTTCTCATCAGCTTCAAAAGGCTCCCACGCCACAGTTTCAATTGGTAGCAGCACACACACACAATCGGCTGCAGCGCTTCTCAAACGCAGGGTCCTACTGAGTGCATTCCATATGATTTTTACATTAAACAATGTTGAGTTTAATCATCTGATGATCACATGGCAAGATGATATCGGGATTTAGCTTAGAGGGTAAAGTGTTTTCCACCGGCAGTCACGAACAAATGACGTCCAGCTGACAGAGGGCAAGGTGAGGCAGTCTGAGAGCTTTCACACGCCTTATCTAAAGTACCAAAGCTTTCAGTGCCACTGAATATCCTGCAAAGAGAGTGAAGTGAACAAACTTAGTCTAGACTGTGGAGGAGATACTGAAAGAGTCCAAAAGAGATCAACACAGAAACCTTGAAAAATATGGGTCTCCGTTCCTTTGCGACCTCAGTGAGAAAATGAGTATTTCATTTCCTCATCTGCTTTTGGAAGAGGAACTGCCAAGAGAGGCAAACTTCCCTCGTCTGACATGGTAGGAAGATACAATCCCCACCCTCTCTGCCGAGTGCCGACTGACACGTTACTAGGTTCACAAGAGTTTAAAAATCAAATATTTAACTTATGGATATCGGTTTTATTAGATATTGTGATTAGCATTAGCAAAACTTGCACTGCGAAACTGCAAATTTTGCTACATCCAATCACATTCAGCAGGACATCTTTAGCCACTGCACTGTCCCATGTTTTTTTTTTTTTTGTCAAAGTCTTTTGTTTTTGTAATAGTCCAACTTTTAAAGCGCATGTAGAGATTCATACATCTTGTTAATTTGGGCTCCATTGAACGTATCGGCATTCAAAATCAGTTAGATGGAGCCCATTAATGAGGTCATATATATTATGTAAATGTCCACGAGAAACGCCGAGATCAAGGTCGGATTAACAAGGTCGGGTTTATTTAACTGACCAAGTTACCCACAACTAGTCATTTTCCAAAACGTCAAGTTAAAACAATATATTTAATACGCTGTATTCAGCTACACGTTTGCAAACAAACAAAACCCTCCACCTAAATTCTAAGCGGCAGTCGCACCAGTTCCAGACTTTGATTGATTGTCCTCAGGGGACCTGTAGGTCATTTATTCATTCCACGGCAAACGACTGCAGCATATAATCTCCATTAATCTGGGATGTCAATCTCATCTTTTTATCTGAACTGTTGACTGACACAGAGATTTGGGCCAAACTGAGGGTGGAGAAGCAATGGATAATACTGAACACAACCTTCAATTACCACAAAATGTAAGACACAACCAGGCCAATTAAAGGCTTCTCTTTTTTTTTTCCCGTGTCACCAGGCTGAAACAAGAGGCGACTGTTTCCTGTCTGTTAGTATTAGAGCTGAACGTGTCCTCCGGATTTTTTTTTTTTTTTTCACAATAAGGAAATCCTCATTCCAGTTTGCAAAATGACTGATTGAATTAGCTAAACAAATTGTAAATATTTACTTCAAAACGCATTTCATTTTCTATTCACAATATGGGCCGTACAGTAATGATGGATCAATAATAAAAAATGAATTCACTGGTAGCAGCTGATATTGTATATTAAATTGTACATGTTCATTGCCCTCATTTTTAAATAAAATTGCCTTTGCAATCATCTAACGCTCACTAAAAAAAATTATCTAAAAAATCCTGTTAAATGTTGTGATGCCTAGATCTTATATATTGTTTTATTTGTCATTTATTTAGTAAATTTTTTTTCCAAGATACGTCAGGTCCTTTTAATCAATAATTTAAGAAAGAAAGAAAGTATACAATTCAGGCCACCTAAACAAGCATAAACTCAGTGTTAATCAGTGCAGAGAATTGTATTGTGAGTTAGCTGGTGTTGGAAGCATAATGTTGGACGTAAAACATTAGAGCCCAAGAAAGCCCATCCCCTTTAGGAAGTACAGTGCAATCACAGTATAGATCAATTTATTAAGGCAGTGTAGATTTAAGTTCATCCCCAGGGTCGTGCAACATAGATGTGATCACAGATGAGAGTACTTTGTTCTCACCAGACCTCTAGAGCAGGCGATGAGCGATGTGATGGCTGTTACCCACCCCAGCATGACAAGGTCATGTTTGTGTCAACCAAGTCTAGACTTGGTCTGGGGGTGTAAGGGAGGTCCAGTCACCTCACAGGGTCCACATCACGCCCTCAACGGTGGGAAGTGGAAGTTGAAAAGCAAGCTCTGTAATCAATCACCCACAAGAGAAAGGTGTCCCCTACTCCATCACCAATACACAGGGGTCTCGGCCACACTGCCGATAGGGGGTCACCAGGTCGTTTCAACTGTGCTCTTTTTCTCGCCCTCTCCTCGTCTGTCAACCTTTTATCGATCACACATCCATCTTAAAAATCCAAACCCACACGAACCCATTTATTTGTTGCAAGTATCCAGCTTTTTCACAAGACCAACCACAACAACTCTCTGAGGAAATCTGAGCGCTGAGCTAGCAGTCTAATTAAACTAAAGGAAACAGCTCCTTGGATCTGGGTAATGACAGGAGAGCAGGGTGGGGAGGGGATGGGATCAAAGAAACCGGCTAGCAGAAATTGCTGGGGAAGAACCTGGAGGAACACCCTAACTCAACCTGTAGCTCACGAGGGATTCTGGGTGGCTTTGATGGTCTCTCATTCCGAGAACAATGTGGAAAATCTTTCCCATCCACCCTCGTCGGCAACTGTACCTTCAGCCACAAAACAAAAAGCTGAAAAGGATTTCTAGGTGGCTTTGTTAGTCCCTCTTCCAGAGACTAATTTGAAATGTCTTTACACCCATCCTCACCAACATCCCAACCTTGTATAAGCAATCCCTGGCAATTCCATCCCAGAACACCCTCTCCCACTGCAGCAGTGACCTCTTCACATAACAACGTCCATATGACACAACTTGTTTCGACTCAGTCAATTGTCATTTTCCGCCAGGCTTCCAGAGCACAAAAGCAGACAACAGCTTTGTTTAAGTGGTATTATAGGCCTGGGAGGACAGGAAGATGCAGCCCGACGTGCACTGTGAGCCCTGGAGCCAGTAAATGATATTCTGCATTCGGTAACCTCCCCTCTTTCAGCAAACTCCTACACAGTTCCTACAGACACAATAATAAAACACCATCATCGACTAGGGCTTGGACGGTGTGATTTTTTTTTTCTAACCATGGTTGAAAAGTAAGAAAATCTTGTGGTATAGCAGTGAACCGCGTTTTGAAAATTGTTCAAAAAACTTTTGTGCAGATGGATGGAGGACGGGTGTTTTTTGATGTGGTTGCAGATGAAATAATAGCCCATCCGCGCATCTCTAATACGGATATAATGTTATTATGCGTCATGGAACATTGTGCTCCACAACTCGCAAAAGGTCGGATTTGCTCCATCTTTTGATGATAAGATTTAGAAAACCTTGAATCCATGTAAGACACACTGTCATTAGACATAATCCATGTCATTAGGATCAATGAATCCGTGTCATTAGACACAACATGCACACATGGGAAGGCCAAAGTTTTTTTGCGGTGATGACAGTGGCGAGCGCAGACCCGCGATAGGCGTCACTAGACCTGTGACGGTATTGCGGTAACCATCCCAGCCCTATCATCGACTACAATATGTCTAGTTGAACTTGCATACCCATGAGAAACTGTCATCAATAAAGCGAGTTCGTCTGAAAGGCAGGCGCATTAAGAGAGATGCAGATTTATGCTTGCATGGACTTGGCCAACGCAGTGGACTTGGCCAACGCAGGCACGCTCTGGGTGAGTGTGTACACACACGACCCATTTAGCATTCCGCTGCTATGCCAACAAGATCATTAGCAATGACAATACAACAAACCCCTCCCCTCTGGGTGCTAATTAAGCAGAAAGGGACGGCAGAGGCCACAAACAAACAAACATATACACACACACACACACAGCCAGAGTTACACAGGACAGTAACACAAGGAAAAGTTTGCATGGGTTATCACACTCCCCCTGATAACAAGGTATCCTACCAGATGTAGCTACTACATAAATGAGCCAGAACTACAATTAAGAAATAATAAAGATATAGAAGGAAAGATACTATAAATTATAATTTAAACTATATTTTGGATATGACGTGTTGTGGATGAACATGGAACACCAGTAACAAAGACCATCGCAGCAAACCTAATATACTGTATAATATATATATAAAATATATAATATTTTATATATTAATATACTTCATATTAATTACAAATTTAAGCTCTACTTCCTAAATTCTTCAGGGAAGTTATTTTTTATTGTCTACCTGTCTGAGCTAAAACTGCTTAACCAGAAAGATATGCATATAAATAACTGTTTAAAATGTACAATTTCTCACACCTTGTAGTGGCTCATTTTGTGGACCAAATCAATTGAAATTACATGCAACCTCACTATTATGACCATCAAACATGTACAGTATCTATACAAATATTATTAAAATTGTTATAACTGTTATAATATAATTGTTATAAAAAAAACAATTATACATACAGTACACACACACTCATCTAACGGATTATTAGGAACACCTGTTCAATTTCTCATTAATGCAATTATCTAATCAACCAATCACATGGCAGTTGCTTCAATGCATTTAGGGGCGTGGTCCTGGTCAAGACAATCTCCTTGTCCAAACATCCAAACCGAATGTCCAAATGGGAAAGAAAAGCAATTAAAGCAAATTGAACGTGGCATGGTTGTTGGTGCCAGACAGGCCGGTGTGAGTATTTCACAATCTGCTCAGTTACTGGGATTTTCACAAACAACCATTTCCAGGATTAACGAAGAATGGTGTGAAAAGGGAAAAACATCCAGTATGCGGCAGTCCTGTGGGCGAAAATGCCTTGTTGATACTAGAGGTCAGAGGAGAATGGGCCGACTGATTCAAGCTGATAGAAGAGCAACTTTCACTGAAGAAAAAAAAAAACACTCGTTGCAACCGAGGTATGCAGCAAAGCATTTGTGAAGCCACAACACGTACAACCTTGAGGCTACAACAGCAGAAGACCCCACGGGGTAGCACTCATCTCCACTACAAATAGGGAAAAGAGGCTACGATGTTGCCTGGTCTGATGAGTTTTGATTTCTGTTGAGACATTCAGATGGTAGAGTCAGAATTTGGCGTAAAACAAAATGTGAACATGGATCCATCATGCCTTGTTAGCACTGTGCAGGCTGGTGGTGGTGGTGTAATGGTGTGGGGGATGTTTTCTTGGCACACTTTAGGCCCCTTAGTGCCAGTTGAGCATCGTTTAAATGCCACGGACTACCTGAGCATTGTTTCTGAACATGTCCATACCTTTATGGCCACCATGTACCCATCCTCTGATGGCTACTTCCAGCTGGATAATGCACCATGTCACAAAGCTTCATTCGTTACAAAAGTGTGCATCAAATATGTTAAACACGGAAGCTTGAACAAGAGTGTGTGACCCCCTAGAACAGAACTCACTGGTTATCACGCTTTGCACGTTCGAACTTCTTCTTTCCCTTTTAAAAGGTTCCTTTTTAAACCCACTTATAGGTGCATTTTCCGCCATCTACTGCATGACACCTGTGTGACAGCTGATGTAAAATAAAGGATCGGGCTTAGGATCACAGATACAGATCAGTTTTAAAAAATGCTTAATCAGCCCCGATACCAATCCATGAGATCAACTCAGGACATCCCTATTTTTCTGTTATGTAAGAGCAAGCCAATCATATAACCAAATAATATACGACTCAAAACTTTGGATAAAAGATTTAAGCAAGGAATTTCAGTACACTCTTATAATGTACTTGACTGTAAAAATATATATTTTAACATGTGTAGTGTATAGTACAGTACAGCATAGCATAGTTATACAAAAAAGGCAAGTTATATCATTAACCAATATGCACAGCAGTGACCATTCAGATCTTCTCAATTTAATTTCAGATTCGGTTTAACTGCAGCATTTGTAGAAACTGAGACTATCATAGCTGCTTGGCAGCAACAGAAACAGGCTGTGAAGTTTGAAGCTGCCATATCCCAGTGGGCACAGCTCACAGATCTCCCAAAGACGCCGGCCTGGATCAATTCTCACAGCTCTCAGTCCTTCCAAAACATGTAATACACAGAAGCCCAGCCATACTAATTTAAAGCAAGCTACCAAAAAATGTATCTAAAAATCAACCACATCTGTGAAACTATTGCACCTGATAGCTGCTCTTACACTAGTGTTATAAACCTAATACGGAATAACACTACTCCATATCAAACTACACATGGGCATCCACCCATTTGGCAAGCCGTCCCTCGGTTACTACAGTGAGGCGGCCATTTGACACCCTAGACTGCAAGCTCATCATCAAACCATCTGACAAGCCAGTTGTCTCCCTGTCTGTCTTGTCCAGTTACTGTACCGTCTATTACTCCACAGCGAGGCCATTGCTAAGTAGCTTTAGATCTCAGTGAAAAGACCTAGTTGCAGTATAGCAAGCTAGTATGGCGCCGGTCTCTCCAGCGAGGTTACGGCCACATGAGCTCCCACTCCATTACAATCATTATCATTTTGAACAAGGTCAGGGGTCAAGCGGGAATTAAACTTGCTGTGTGGTAATGCACTTTAATCACTGCAGCACACCTGCTCGCAATTCATTAGCCCACTGGCTCTCTCAGGAAGGTGCACATGCATTAGTCAGACACAATCGCACACGCACCACATCCACGTACACCAACATGGCAAAAACAATCAGTCTCTTCATGAACAAATCCATACAGACAGAAAGAACAAACACACTTCATGTAGTTGCAAGTCAATCAATCACACTGTGAATTGTGAAACTGTGCTGAAGCAAAGGAGGAACCAAGTACAAGGGAGGTAGAGCATCATGGGTAGTTGAAAACAATTAGTTGAGCACCAGGAGCTAACAATAGAAACACACACACACACCAGCTTCCAGTGTTATTGGAAAGGGACATCAGGGTTAAGCTCGCTAACTCCCACCTCTTCCCACTGAAAGGACCCCATGTTTTCTATGACCCTTCTCAGGGGAGACAGAAAGTCCATTATAATTGCACTGCCTAGTACAATCAAGTCCACCATTGGTGGCTTGGTACATTCAACCTAATGGTAGCTCTTCTGTTGGGAGGCTGTTTATCTTGCACTTCTTCATGAGGGTGACGCTTAAGATCTCAACATAGACTAAAAGCAGCACCCACATGCTTTCTTGGGTACTCAGCTGAAGTACTGCACCATAGAAGAGTGCTTTTTCTTCCGATGCCAGGGCTAAAGGCCAAGAACCAAGAACGATAACGATAACCATGTCATCTCCCACCTTAAATCCTCAAGCTTTTTAAAGTTGTGTGGATTCTAATTTACAGTCACTGTGTCATAATGCATTAGCTGGAACAAAATCATTCTGAACGTGTTTCCAATGATGTCATTTCTCACAATTGTTCAAACTGTTTTGTCATAGGTATCAGTATAGATATTAACCTCAGTGTGAATGGGCCGTAATCCTCGTCAGAATCCAACCATTGTAGTCATGTTAACATGAGGTGCATTTCCAGTTTTATTCATTAATGGATTAGCAGCATTTTGGCAGAGGCGCTTCTGCAATCTCTATTCCAAGTAGACTGTTTTTATGGTTTTTAAGGAGTCCATTGTGTAGGAGTGATGGAGTAGGAAGTGCCTGTATGCCTCACAAAGATGTTCTCTCTATATGCTTTATCACAAATCAAACGCCTGGTCAAAACTCAACAGAAAAACTCTGTGTTCACAGACTGCAAAATATCCTAAGACAAACTCTTTCAAACAACGTTGTACCATAAGAGGTTGCTTCATAAAGTCACCTCAGGCACATTGCCTCTTAATTGGTCCGGTCGATCTGCTGCTAAAAATACCTCAACCATGACTGCTACATTCAATAGAGGGAAAATGCAGCCTTTCCCTTCATTTAATGGGAAGACATTAGTACAAAAAGCCCTGCTCTGCCCCAGGTCACAAGAAAGAAAATGTTTATTGTTGTGGCAGAACAAAAAGCTATTTCAGAGTGAGAGATTGAGAGAGAGAGAGGAGAGAGAGAAAGAGCATCTCACATCCAGCTAGAGATTCCTCATGATCTTAGGAATCAGAAAGAGAGAGAGAGGAATCAATACTGGCTCTTCCTGTAACATCACAACCACTGCAGATGACTGCGAATACTGCAGCCAGTTAAAACAATAGCTACTCTGCCTTGACCCATTTATTCGAGCTAGGGATGTGTCACAGCGGTCAACCAGTCATCCAATAACTGACTAGTCTTAGTGAGGGTCTTTATGAGTTTGGTAACTGTTATAGCATTTATTAATAAGATGAATGTTTTGTTTGTCCATGATAGCCATCACATTGACCCATGTTATTGTATAGAACCTTATTGTAAAGTGTTGTAGTTTGGCATGCTAATAGCTAACAAAATTCTCATAAAAGTTGGGTGTTTAAATTCAACCCTTTAAGGGGGACCACTGCAACATCCATACACAATCAGATGGATATCTTTGGCTATTGTATAGCTTTTTGTACTGTTTTTTTTTTTAACCCTTTCACGCGTACGATCACACCGGTGTGATTAGAACGGTCAGCGCTTCACGTCATCAACTGCTAAATTCAAACTTGCTCTTGCACGTTGGCTGGCACTGAGCCAGAGACGGACGCACTCAGTGCTGTCATATATCACAACTATTGAGTGTTTTCAACCACATAATGTTTATTTTAGGTTTCAGACATTTAAATACACATAAGTACTAACAAAACAATGACTTTGAGTTTGTAAAATATACACTGATGGAAGCGGCAATACTAATCTTTTTAATTATAATAAGACGACACGTTTTATTCATATCAGATACACATTGTGTAAGTAGCTTAACATTTAACCCTATTCTTCTCCTAGTTCACCAGCCACTTACTTTTATGTATTTCGTGAGAAGTGGAAGAATTGACGTTGTAAATCCAACAGATCCGATTCTCCGAACTGTAAAACACACAAATATGGCGCCGCCCAGTGCACACAGCTCAACTAACGCGATCGTTATAAAGATGTTTAAACAACAAAACCCATCCACTTGCACATATTTGACAATTGGAATATCAGTGTTTCATGCTATAGCTAATACTCTTGTGAATGTTTTTAATAAAAAAGGGAAAAAAAAAAAACATAAAAGCAGATCCTCATTCATTTAGCGCTGTGTTGCGGTTGTGCTGTGTCACGTGACAAGCAAGGATGCGTCACCATGGAAACATTAAAGTGGCAAGTTCTAAATAGCGGTCGCCTTGAAAAACGAATCGGTTACCTAACATAACATCGGTTCTCTCTACATGAGGGAACAAGTATTGCGTTCCCAGCTGTGCTTGCACTACTAGCATTCTCGCTTCATTCAATGAAAACCAGAAAACAGCGGGAAACTCGACAATGGGCTATATGCACGCATATTCCACATTTGACGCAAGGATGCTCGTCCATTTCCGGTTGTGGAGATTAAAGCGGAGGAAAACGGGATTATGGCAGAGTCTTCAAAATTTACCGTCCTCCCGTCTTTGAAACGAAACGTACATACGTTTAGATGTAATTTTATGTATAGTTATGTTTATTCAATATAATTTTAAAAAGAAGCATAAACACAACGAGGGGTGTCTGTTTTATCTGTTTTTGTGACTAACGTTTCTTTAGTATAACCATGGAGTATAAAATTCAATATAAATTCTCGGTATTGCATTGGACTCGATCGGCGGAAGTTATCGAGCATCCTTACACCTTCACTGGAAATACCGCCGTGCATAGAGCCCATTATAGACTCGGGCCACGCCGTTTTGGCAGGCTTTGACGCAATGAGAGCGCGTCAATCTCAATGGCCGCGAGTCAATCTCAATGGACGCAACGAGAGCGTGCTTCTCAATGGCCGCGAGTTCAACAGAGTTCCCTCATAGGCTGCAGCAGTTCTCCCTGAGCGAACCAATGAGCTGCTAGCTAGCCTGCTCATGGTCTGCTACAGTTGAAGTGTGTTGACAATGGATACAAAATTAAAGGATAATTTTTTGGCTTCAACTTCTCAGAAAAGATTAATCTTTCCCGTAGCGTAAGCTAGCTTATGCAATACGAGAGAACCTCTCATAAGAGAACTCATGCTGGGGAGTCAGTTAGAATATTTTAAACTTACGTGTGAAAGGGTTTGTCCCACCACAAGCATTATGTTTAGAAGCTATCAAGTAAAAAATACAATAGTAACTTCAGTCACACTCTTTCTAGCTGTTTTTGAACTTATTTGATGTAAATGCTCCCTAAAAAACATCCAACTACATGTGCATCTAATTTGTACCGGTCATTCCCTTCTTTATTTATTACTAATTTGGCACCGTTTTTACAAATCAGGATGTGAAAACGTGACACCCACAACTTTACTGGCTTTTGGTCAACCCCCGTAAAAGACAACAACAACAAAATATGGCCATTGCTTTCTTGGACATTTTGAGGCCTTTGGGGAGCAGCGATCTATAATCAGTCCCAATCGGCAGCCACCTGCTCTAATGCCGGACTGGACAATTACTGCTTTTGTTGACCGGAGACGCAGCCAGCTGTGACTGGCTAATTACACAGTCAATAGTGTAATCAGTTGTGAGGCCCTAGCACTTCTTTCCCAGGTGAGATGAGAACGAGTGGCTCCACTGAAAGATCAGTTAAGGGGGAAGGGATCTCGGAGGGCAATAGATAATTGTTTACTAAAGGCCCATGTAACAGTCTCCTAGCAACTGCCCAGCAAGCTCCCAATCAGGTGTGGCTGACGCTGCCGTTTAGCCTTGAAGCGTAGTGGTCCTCCACTCTGACGGACGGATACAGCTGCCTCAATCGAAAACATTCACTGTGCCACCACAGAGGCTCTCGTGGGTACCGTCTCTCAAACTCTTGCGCTGTGGAGTTACACAGCCACTAAAATTGTCAAACAAATCTATGTTACGCAACTGCAAGGGACTAGAACTGACAGGTGAGGATCTTACTAACCTACTAGATCCAAGTCTGCACAAAGACTTTTCATAAACGCCAGTTTCATACTTTAAAGGGTTTGGCTTTCTATTAGCTTCCAAGAATGATAAGAAGATAAAAGCACATAAAAAGTAGGGCTGGGATTAATCACAATCTACATTAGAATAATCTTGATAAGGATTTCATTAATCTTGATAAGGATATGCAAGTGTTTCACCGCCACTGAATCTCCAACCACACGGGGCAAAAGAAAGCCTTTTACCCTAGTTTGCAATCTGAATTAAATCAAGTACAACAAAATAATGGCCAAGTCTGGTGGGATTCACAAATAAACAACACTTATGAATTAGTTCTTCATAATGAATCAAAACAAACAGCGTATCTCGTGCAGTCTGATTCAAACAACAAATGATTCTTTGAATGGATCCTTTAAATAAATCATTCAACAAGACAATTCATTCTTTTCACAAGAGTTTAAACTTAAGTGTGATTTTATAACAATTTTAGATATTGTTATAAAAAGGATTTACGCAAGAAATGCATTTTAAAGTTGACTTTAATTCAATATGAAGTAGAAAATAGAATCAAAAACTTTTATCTAATCAAATGCGGGAAATCTGTATTGATACAGACAGTATCTCAGACAAACAAGAAAAAACAACAACTGATAATTACACCGAAAGGTGGCGGACTCCAGCTCCAAGACACTGGATGAGGTGCTAGATACAATACACCCTAGATGATGTTACACTGAGCACATCAAACAGATGACCGGATGCAGAGGCATTCAGGAACACATTCCTCTAGCAATTTCATTAGCTTCCATGGGACACCAAGAAACTGCAAACACATGGCATTGGAAATTCAAACTCAATCACAGGCTTTCAGACGCGAGTCTAGAGCCACAGATCATTTGATCAGTCATACAGGGACATATCTAGGTGAAATTTCAAGTCGGGGTCAGAAGAGAAGCAGGTGTAGCATCAAAGCCGGCCCCAAAAGGGTCAGTTTGATAGCATGTTACACATTAACTTAAAGGCTTGTGTGTTTAAGTATTGTTGAGGTGGGTCGCCAACAGAAGGGCAGGTTTGCCATCAAGCACAGGTGAGTATGTGCCTAACTGGGCTGCCGTCCAAAGCTGACAGA
Source organism: Cyprinella venusta (assembly GCA_038021265.1). Lineage (NCBI taxonomy): Eukaryota > Metazoa > Chordata > Actinopteri > Cypriniformes > Leuciscidae > Cyprinella > Cyprinella venusta. The sequence continues at coordinate 17,628,220 of CM075876.1, read as the reverse complement.
CAATACTATGCAACATCTCCTTTTTTGTTGTTGCTGTTGTTGTTTGCGGGTGTGACACTGAACTGCATAAAACATTGCAGCGATTTGCCACCTGATATCAGCATCAGTAACGTACCTGCGTGTCAGGAAAGACACTTGATAAGTTTTTCACATATTAACACAAGGGAGACAACAAGTACACAGTTACCCTTACAGCCTAATTTCCTAGGCTATGCTTTTTGTACTATAAAAGTGTGATATTAGCCAACACTGGCCAAAAAAAAAAATCTAGAAGCTTCTAACACTGATTAAAGGAGTTTCCATATTCATGTGTTAGCGTTGTACAGCTTGGGCAATTTCACAACTGAATTTGGGATAATTTATAATCGTTTCAACAAGTTTGCATTAACTGAAAATACAAAGTTTGAGACTACACCAATGTTTTAAGGTTGAATGGTGTTACAACACTCACTGTTAACACCCGACAACAAGTAACTATGGTATTTTAACGGAAACGTTTGTTACCAAGTACATTTTGTAGTGGTAATAAGCTACAAAGATGGACTTAACAAAACCACACAGACCAGTAACGAAACAATATGCAGCGGTCTCTGGTTTGTGCGTCATATTTGAATAACAGCCTACCTACACTGGAAGCTTGGGAAAGATTCGCATCAGTCGCAGAGAAACGCCAACTGAAACCAACGCACAAGCGGTGTCAGTTCAAGTGGGCTGCCAAGTGCCAACAAAGACCGTGATGCACACGCGCCTATGATACCCAGAATTATGTCTAGTATAGGCAGCTCACAACGTTTTGAGACAGTCAAATATTATCTCATGTTGTTTCAAAACTTATTGACTTTCGTCCGTTAGGCAGAATGACATACTCAGTCACTATTAACTCGCAATTAATATTTTTTTCCATTTAATGTAAGCGAATGGTGACTGCCAAACATATCTAGTTCACGGAAGAAAAAAGTAATGCAAGTGCTCTTAAAACAATATGATGAGGGTGAGGACAGAACAGGTCATTTAAGAGTGTGCAGCTATATGTATCGCCTTAAAGAAGCCAGTTTCAAACACGCATAGCAAAGTAAGCAAAGTAGCCTAAATAAAGCCTAAAAAGCGTTATTAATCACAACTAACCTTATATATATATATATATATATATATATATATATATATATATATATATATATATATATATATATATACACACACACAGCAACCATGATTAAAAAAGAGACCCTGTCATCCTCGTAAGAATATGGTGCACTCAACTTCCGAGCAGTGACAGCTCACCGCGGCGCATTATTATTAATATAGCTCATGAAAAGACGCGCACTTACCGGCCAAGCAAAGTGAAAGGGGATGATGATCTTTCCCACATCGCTCGTTTTGCTGGGGTTGTTCTTAGCAGTCTTTAAAGAAAATATATTTCCACCAAGAACGTCAGTAGATCCAGAGCCAAAGGTACACGGGCCAGTGGTGGTGACTTCAGACTGGTACTCCTTCAGACACACTTTAAAGTAAGTATCGCACTCGTCCCGGACGCAGCGCTGGTCTTGGGAGTTCCGCGTGCCGTCGCAACATTCCCCGTCCCACAACTCACCGTTTACATTTTCTACAGCAATCAGCTGCAGCTCAAAATAGCCAGAGGAATGGGACACCTAAAAATAACATTTGCATACAAATAAATAAATAAACATAGGAGCCTAAATGTTTTGTTGATTATTAGTAAAATGCAGATCGTGTTTGCAAAACTGAGGTAATATTATTTGAGAGGGAATGTGTAGCGTGTGCTGGTGCATTCAAGTCTCCAGAGAATAAGTCCACAATTTTGCTAACCTGTTAGTGCGTATCAGAGAGCAATGTAGCTATATTTTTAAAAACCCTTTAACTGATCCACATTTCATTGCATTGTTTATGACGGGGAATCGTGGTGCAAGTTAACATTTCTTACATCATGATTCATGACATTTCCAATTGCATGAGCACATGTGGCTGCGTAATTCAAATATCGATTAGCCTACATTGAGCAGAATTCATTGAAATCATCAGCCCACACCCATCAACTTTTGCCTGCTGATCACTGCTATAGCAATTAAATCGATCTGCAAGACTAGAAACAATCAGCGCTCTCACCTTCGTCCATATCGTTAACAGCAGGCACGCGATTGGGAGACAATTCCTAATCCTGATACAATTCCACATGCCGCTGATTTATGCGTTATGAATACAAGATGGAAAACGGCCGTTGACCGGCGACAGGATCCTCCGTTCCTGACATGCAAAAATTCACAAGCGTGGTGTGTTTGCGCGGTGATGGTCTAGCCTGATCTCTCTCCCTCGGACTGATTCACTTCACACAGCAAATGATATGTTTCACAGCTACCACACGCCTGAGGAGATCTCGCGTGATTGACAGCTGATTGAACCAATCACAAAGCCTCCTGCTGATTCGCTTGGCCAACCGCCACTCGAGGGCGGAGTATTGCCAAAAACTTACGCTGTTTCACAACGAGCAATAAAACGCATATTCTTTTTTTTTCCATCAATAATTTGGACATTTGTGTTATTCTTCAAATGCAGAATTTGTAATACTATATTATTTGAATGCTTCCTAAATTACATTTAGTTACAATCACACCTCAAGTGTAACAGAGTGCGAACACATGATACATGTATCCATCTGCATTTAAACCATGGCGATTCAACTGTGCTGTGTTTGTACAATTAAATTGACATAGTACCAAGTTAACGATTGATTAGTCGTACTTGTTTTATTTTACATTATAGTCATTAACATTATTTTATTATCGCTTTATTGTGTGTATTGATGTGCTTTGGCAATGTTATAAACCAAACAATCAAGTCAATAAAGTGCTTTAAAACTTAACTTAAATTCACAATTCAATGTAGTATGCAAAAACCACAAAACCACGTTAAGTAGTCCGATCCTAAGCTGTCTCTCCTCGCTGCAGTTTGATGCGTGCTCAGCCTGATAGTGTGATTTGACACAGGTGAGAGCGCCCTCTACTGTTCATGTGTGCTTTAACCTGAAAAGAGAGACCCCAAAAATAGAGAAGACAAACGTTGAAAAACATTTTAATCTGAACATTTTGAAATATAGTTTATAGATATAACTGGGTAGTCTTAAAGGCAGATGTTATCAGTCCTCCTTGCTGGAAAGAAATATTAAAACCTCTTTGAACCAGCCTAAGCTGGTTTTAGAGGAGTTATAGACACTTTTCGGCTGGTCTAACCGGGAGACCAGCTAAACCAGCTGAACATCAGCTTGGCCAGGCTGGTAGACCAGACCAGCTTATCCTGGATAGTATCCCAACAATACACATTTTGAGTGTCCCCCCCTATATATCACCCCTGATTTATATAATCAGCTAATTAATAAAGGCTCCAAGACCTGAATTGTGTGTGTCAGACAAAGAAGATGTACAAATGAGCAGTGCTGAGGTCCTCCATCATTTTAATTATGCTATATCTGATCCTGATTTGTGTATCTGCAGCCTATTAATTGGATGCTTGACAGTGTGGCCAAAAGGCTCAGCTCTCTTTTCATTGTCATGACACAAGGTAAGCTGTAAATATATGTTTACTTAAGAAACAACCTCACTTGATATTTCACACGTCAGGAGGAGGAGGGTTATAACAGTTTTGTGGTGGAGATGGTGGGGGAAGGGGGAGTGTCAGACTGACGGACAGAGATGCTGGCGGTATGGTGGTGCTAGTAGGCGTGTTTTGGCTCCCCTCATCCATATTTCATGACTTTGCCTTAGAGGCCTTGCACACAAACCTATAGTCAATCCATTGATTCCCTTTTATCTCAAATCATGGCCTTGACCCACTTTAATAGCGTTCACGATTGTTAGTTGCTCATTTCCTCCCAAAAAGCAGCTGCGACTGGTATATCGGAAAATAATGAATCCCTTGTTGCGATTCTGACAAGACAAAACCATATGTTAAAGTGACAGCATGATTCAGCCATGCAGGGGGGAAAACAGGGCATCAAATAGCAATGTTTGCTGACAGGTTATAAATCAATTGGGATCCTTTTGCTTTTTGAATTGCTGTGCTCAGTTCTCATATTGGATGCATGACCTTATTACTGAAGCTTGTTTCCATAGCGATGGGCTTACAATTTAACTGTAAAGCAAGCACAGGAAATTAAATGTGATATAAGGAGATTTCCCAAAGGTGAGAAATTATTGATAGGAAAATCACAGATTTATGGCTGCTAGACGCTCCACAACTTACTGTCTTTTTTTTTTCCTTTGAAATTGATCTTCATAAAATTACGGATGTCTCCTCTGGCTACCTATAGTTTGTTTGTTTCAAAACAGCATGATTATCAGATTGTATTTTCATTAGGTCTGAAGAAAAAAAGAAAAACATGTTTCTAATTTTTGTTATCCATACAACCGTTTTCCCACCCTCAGCAATTGAATTATAACGGTTGAAAAGTTCTTCAATAGTTATGAGTGTACTATAACATCAATAGTTATTCAGTGAGGAATATATTTGCTCTATAGAATTTTATTGCATTTGTAAAGCAATATATATGACGCCTAAATATGTTGATACTTTAATTAAAATAAAAAAGATAAAGTTTATGCCATCAATGTTTGCTTTAAATTTAAGCAAGGTTATAATGCAGGTTTCCATTTTTGTGGGGGGGGGGGGGGGGGGGGGGAGGAAGATAAGTATGTTATGTTTTGTTTCTATTTTTTGTTTTACCTTTGTTTATACCTGGCCGATTACCTGAGGTAACTCACTTTAACCACAACACAAAGAATGTCAAATGACTCATATATAATTTCAAGCAAATCTTCTGTTGTGCAATTGTCTTTTGTCCATGTTAAGCTACCGTAGTTCGGAGGTATGCTAACCATGAAAGTCGAACGCATAGCTTATGTAATTCTGTACTAGCTGAATAAAACCCTTTTTAAAATAAACCCTCTTTAGGGCTTTGATTATGAGGCGAGTCTTAACGATCACAGGCTTTTCATTACGTCCCATCTTCTTAGCGACCATCGGAGCCTGCAAATGTCTTGATTGCAGTTTTCTGTTCGTCTATAAAATTAATGTGCTGTCGATTTATTTTACAGCAGACGCGACAGAGGAATCTAAACATCTCAATTCTCCACCTGCAGTCATCTCTGAGGGAAACCAGTTAAGCGCTCTTTGATAACGTGATGATTACGTCCTAGCAGATCATCTCTCCATCATCATATAAAGCCCGCCCTGGCAATTTGATTGGCCCGATCGTTTTTTGACTGATCATGATCATATGATCATTTTTGATCATAATTACTCCTCAATGGATCGAGTCCAGACCGAACTTCCCAACCAAAAAATGTTGTGGGCAAACAAATAAAGTCACCCAAGCTCGAAGAAATTTGCAGTCACACAAAGCGATGCTGAACTTCAAAAAGTAATCACATTCATCAGAAAAGGGTGGCCTCGCGAAATGGCGGAGAGCTAACCACTGCGTGGATACTATGCAGCCAGAAATCACTTAGTATCGACCGCATAGTAGTTCCAGAACTATGCGGACACTTTTGTCCATGTTAAGCTACCATAGTTCAGGGGTATGCAAACCATGAGAGTCGAATGCATAGCTTATGTTATTCTGTACTAGCCGGAAAAAAAACCCTTGTTAATATAGACTGCAACCTGTGTTTTGCGCATATGACGATCTTCCTAGCCATGACATTATCTACATCATCAATGGAGTTGTGACACCCAGAATGAGGCTGGTCATTGAGTTTTCAGTTGAGTTTATTTTAGCCCATGTCCACAATAACAGACACTGTTGTCTAAATAACGTCCTAATTTTGCACAGGTGGCCTTCAATAGGGTGTTGCAGCTGAAAGGGGGGGGGGGGGGGGGGGGGGGGGGGTATTTGCCTATACGGTAAAACATCTAAAAAAAAATGACTTATCCTTCCTTAAAGAAGCCAACAGAAAAATGAGGAAACGGCATTGGTTGTTCTCAATGGAATCTCACTCTACAAGTTCAGAAACGATTTTCTTTCTGGCCGTTGGCCACCAAAGGCATAAAGACATGATAGACAACTCTGAAGTGTGACACCTTAATGAGAATGGCTCCTTGTTAATCTTTAAATGTTAAAGTCTTTTAAAAGTCTTTAAAAGTCTTTTTTTTTATTGGTAAATAACATTCATCTTAGCATCTTTCTGCATTATAATGTTGGCTGAGAAATAAATCATATACACTGAATTACAGTTTGTGTGTAAAAAAGTAAATTGTAAAATGATATCTATTTTCAGGGGTCACATCTCTGTCAAGCACTCTGTGACCTCTTGCATGGTAAAAGTGGTGTGCATATTTGCAATGGCGCAGAACATGAGGGCATCCGACACCTGACAGAGCTGCAACTCCCAACACCCTGATCACTGATCCCTGCTTAGTCTTCTTATCTCTGAGGAAATGTTGCTTCCTTCTGCCCTGTAACCTAAACAAGGGCGAGGGATACATCTTAGGATGAAGCACATCTTTTCTGTCAGTGTTTGCTTGTCTACCATGTATATGAAGACTTACTTCTTGGTGACAACTGAAACAACAAAACAGAACAGTAAGTGAAATATTGACTGCAATCTAAAAAAATAATCTAATTACATATTAGGCGGTGGGAATTTGATAGACTACCCAGTGCTCAAATTAAAATTAAGTTAAAAACAAAAAGACTGCTTTAGAAATGTCTCATGATGATGGAACAAATAGTTTATCCAGAAAAACAGGTTGTCTTTAATGTTCAGAGAATGAGCGTGATAAGTTGCAGTAAGCTTCTTGTGTCTGCCCTTGAGAATGACCTGACACACCCCCGACTGATTCCCTCTTTTCGAGCAGGTGCAGGTTGCTCTGCGCAATAATCTTTACCATTAGACCTTATTCAATGGGCCCAATCAACCTTGACACTGTGTGCCGGGGAAAAGGAGCTCCTGGATTCACTGCAAAATTCAAAGATCTAACCGGATGGATGGATGGATGGATGGATGGATGGATGGATGGATGGATGGATCAACCCGATCTCACGACCAAGTCGTACGAATTCGACGAATGATTAAAAAGTCGCTAATTCGTAACAATTCATAAAACCTCACTCGTACAAATTAGTACGATTTTGCTAAATCGAACATATTTTACGAATTGGCCAATTCGTATGAATTTGTACGAATGACCTACCCCTTACCCCGGCCCTAAACCTAACCATCACGTGGGTTTAGACAAATCGTACAAATTCGTACGAGTGAGGTCGTACGAATTAGTACGAATTAAACATTTTTTAATCATTCATCGAATTCGTACGAATTGGGCGTGAGATAGTGTTGGATAGATAGATAGATAGATAGATAGATAGATAGATAGATAGATAGATAGATAGATAGATAGATAGATAGATAGATAGATAGATAGATAGATAGATAGATAGATAGATAGATAGATAGATAGATAGATAGATAGATAGATAGATAGATAGATAGATAGATGACATCCATCCATCCATCCATCCATCCATCCATCCATCCATCCAGATAGATAGATAGATAGATAGATAGATAGATAGATAGATAGATAGATAGATAGATAGATAGATAGATAGATAGATAGATCTTTTTTTCTGTCTATCCATATACAATATCTAATATATACATCTACAGTATATTGAATATTGTACATCAGTATATTGTGCATAATGTAGCTACACATTTGTTTGGAAACATGGATCAGCAGCAATTGTTGATAAATTATGTTAACAATATATAATTAGACCCCACTTGAGAATGTTGATGAGTTGTGCGTAATCAAGAGACTCTTCACCCTCGTTTCATGTGGGTCTCTGAAGAGGGCTGAATGCAGGGACATGCCTATGCTATTTGTGTCATTAAAGACATAATACATCTGCACAGAGGGCTGAGCGAGGATTCTTTTGTTGTCAGATTAATTCAAGGGGGACACGTATCTGTTTATCATCAACATCCTCCATTTGAATCTCCCATTCTCAACCCATATTTACCACTTGCATTAATTTTCCTTTCTATACCAGATCATTTTTCATGTATTATATCATATAATTTTTACATTATTAATGCTACACCAGCATTCTAAACAATATATATCTGAGGTTGTTATGCTTTTACTATCACATCTGGAACTTATGTCATGTCTCATCGTAATCATTTCAGTCTTGTACTAAAACGTAATATCAACCTCATCTTGCGAAGGGTATTTTTTTTCCATATGTGGAATGGTTATATTTGGGCTAGAAAAGACCAGGATGTCCGTCCTGTTTATGACATCACACTGGCCTAGAACGGCTCCTGAATCTCATGAGAGCTGAGCATATTGAACTCTACATGCTTCGGCTGCCCTAAAACAGCAGCGACATGCACTCATCCAGGATATCCTACAACAGAGTCGGAATGGTGACTCCCCTGTTTGCTTGTTTTTATTCTGCTCCAGTCCAAGCCCCACATCCGTCCAATGGTTCAGAGAGGGTTCACCGGGTGTAAGAGTACACAGTGAAGCCTGTGGAATCAAAACTGCTCTCTTGACTGTCTCCACAGAGAACAACAGGGCGAGAAAGAGGGGGAAAGAAGCAGATTTTGAAAAAGACAGCGCATCAGGGGAGTGTAGTCAGTGAAGCCTCATAAATAACTGCAATGTCTACAGATAAGCAGAGGACCTTGTGTTCTCACAGCGGGTACTCTGCCTCACTTTAAATCAAAACCTACATCATTCCCATCACACAGTGAAGAATGACCCCTTCATGAACTACAATGACTGTATCTGAGTTGTAAAATGATGGTACAAAGACTATTGTATGCATTAGAGGATATAACTATAAAGCTGTGCGTGCGAACAGTTTAATTATTATAACTTTGATTTGTAATACAAACCAAATAATTTTTTGTTAAAATTATTGCATTCATTTTTAATAAATCTATTAAACCTTGACAATCATAATGCAGGGTATATACAGTATTCCTTAAGTTAAATTTACTACTTTTTAATACCTTTTTTACTCCCTTCAGAATTTTTTTTAAAACCATCACGACACTGAATTAAGTGTTAATCAGCAGCAACCTTTCTATTATTTACACAGATTTTGACATTTATAACATATAAAAATGGCAAAAGATCTGCTGTGTGACAGGATTTAATAGGGGAAACTGCGAAAATGCGACTAAAACGAATAATTTTATCAATTTAACCTAAATGTTGGATTCAATATAGTGTTCCTTACAACTTACTAAAGATCCAGTGATCCGTGGATATTGACATGCAATATCGTGTTGCCTGACATTTATGTTTGCCTGATTTCGACACTGGGGAAATAAAAACAATATAGACCTAAACATAAAGCAAATTTGCCTGTGAACGCTTTATGTAAATACAATATAGGTAGGTCTAAATCCGGGTGATCACTTGTTCACAGATGATGTCGATCGACCATTGAATATGGCGTCAGCATCAAACATAGACAGAGACGAAAGATCTTTGATTGAGCCCAGACAAGCTAAAGCCCATATTTAGATGGACTAACGCAAACACAGAATAGGACACCTGATAGTCTGAAAAAAAATAATACCTAATTTTTAAAAAATAATACCTCTCAGACTACATTTAACACTTTTAATGGCCTTAAATTTGACAATTTTGATTTATCACTTTTTAACACTTTTTAAAACCCCGCGGACACCCTGTAATGGAAATAATGAGCATAAGAAACTTTTGCATTTTGTACATATTAAATGTAAGATTATTTTTATATTTGAGATTTTTAATGATTTTGAAAGTCTCTTGTCTTCCCCAAGGCTGCATTTATTCTATCAAAAATATTAAGAAATATTAGAATAAAACAGTATTAAAATATAATTATTATTAATATATTAAATAATATATTTGAAAATAATTTATATACCAAAAATATTAAGAAATATTAGAATAAAACAGTATTTAAATATAATTATTATTAATATATTTGAAAATAATTTATATACCAGTAATAATAGGCTATATTTCATTTATTCTTGTGATGACAAAGCTGAATTTTCAGCGTAATTACTCCAGTCTTCAGTGTCACACGATCCTTCAGAAATCACTCTAATATTCTGATTTGGAAGAAACATTTCTAATTATTATAAATAAAACAGTTCTGCTACATTTTTGCGGAAACTGTAATACATTTTATTTAGGATTCCGAAATCGAAATTTGTTTGACAAAATGTTATCTGTTTTTGTGTATATACAATTTATGTCTGGTAAGTGCACATTTAAGCATTTTTCAAAAATACTTTAAAAAAAAAGATATTTTATGATGAAAAATAGATGCACCTAAATGGTAAAAAAATAAATAAATAAATAAATAAATAAATAAAAATGAAGGAAACTAGTGTACTGTATTATGATGTCACCCTGGGATCTGCTTGTATTTCTCATTCAGGGCCTGAAACCAAAAATACGCACCCGAAGAAGACCAGTCATGTGTGGTGACACTGACCACCATCTCCAAGCCAAAGGGCTCTCAGGACATGGAGTGAGCAGCCATATCCAGTTTCTCTGTCCCCCATGTGCACACCATTTCTCATTAGCATACAGATGGACAGTGTGCTGGAATCATATAGTGTGTCGTACTACTCTTTGTTTGCCAGTCATAACTCCAGAGGTGGGCACAATGCTCCCTGCTCTTCAAAGGGCCGGTCACACCTGGGAGTGTTCTGAGAAAGGGAGTAGGCACCCATAGCCGGCTGCACAGATGGCCTCTCACGCTAAAGCACAATGGGCGAGCTGTAAGAGGTCCATGTGTCGGGTTACATATGAAAGTGCTTGCAAAACTCTGGGCGAATTTGGGAGCTATGACGTGTAGGAGCTCATTACTATTTCATCATCACAGTGACATGGAAACATCATGTTGTGATGGGCTTGTGTGGTGCATTGTAGGGTTTCACCTGCAAACATTACTATACACGAAATGCGCTCTTTAAGGCTTTCTCAAATATTAGGGCCAATGTCATAAGACTGTTCATGATAAAAAAGGATTTTTTTAAAGTTCTTAGAAATACATTTCTAGTTGGCTTCATATGTAAAAAAAAAAATGTATACCTTTTTTCAAGAAAACAAAGTCAGTATAGTATATATAATTAGCTATTGTGACGGATCGACCAGCTCTCCCTAGTAACCAGCGCCACCCCTGTCTCTTAACTCGCTGCCTTACCCCAGGTTACGCTGTAAATATCACCAGCAGTGCCATATATATATATATATATATATATATATATATTTATATGCACATTAATATAATAGTATAAAAATAACATAGGCCTACCGCTTTATCTCCAAGGCCCCTTCCCACGACTGTTGATTGACAGCAGCGTTTCAACACAGACCCGCCCTGATCGAGCTGTCATCATCATAGTCCGCCACTGTTTATCCGCTGGAGCGTCTAAGCGATTGTGGTGTTCTGTCCTTGGGTGTAATAACAAACACCGCCATTTTGATGTTCCTAAATCCGAACCACTGAAGACACAGTGGCTGAGTTTTGTTTTTTCGAAGGGAATATTCCCCACAATCAACGTCAATGCTTTCATGTTTGCGCGATTCGCAAATCTTTTCTCACCAGACTGCTTTATAAACGAGGATCAGTATGAGCTAGTTTTGCTAAGAAGCTGCTCCTGAAAAAAGAATCAGTACTAACTATTTGTGGCCCTGCTGCACCTCCAGAAGAAGTGAGTGTAAAATTGTATTAACCTTTATATTAATCTTTGCAAATCGCTTGCATGCTTCACGATGAATGCGGCTAAGGTTTACACTCAGGGTACATTACGGCATGTTTTCTATGTACAGCGTTCTCAATATAATTCATAATCCCACGTTTATAATTAACAACTGGCTATGGTTATTGTCAAACTGAGTACGTATAACTAACATCAGTAAACACATTGTGTTCAGATTACACGATTTTAGCCCGATTTTGGCACGATCCATTTGACGTAGGGTGTCGTGGGGATTCGTAAACGACAACGGGCGTCGGGACACAAGATTCGATCGCATCATCTCGTATAGTGTGTCATAGTGGGCGACAACCTACGTCGCGTCTGCGATGCTTCACGACATCACGACAAAAAGACTAGCGTGTTTAATTTTTTTAATGGTCGTCCACGACAGTTCCGTCACATGTTTGAGGTTGACCAATAGGAGCAAAGAAGCTTTTCCGTACACAACTTTCAATAATGGCGAAACGAAAGAGAGACGATAGTGCTAACTTAAAACTAAAAGTAAAAATATTTAAGAAAACAATATTTTACCTCAAGTTCTCTTTGGAGGATTGTCAGCCCATACTGTCCTCTTCGAGCAATCCAGGAACATGTCCATTGTCGGGTTTTCTTTTTTCTGAACACAGGACAGCCAATACAACACTCACCTCTTCATCCATTGTTTGTTTACGTTGGTTTCCGGAAGTCACTCGCTACTAGTTTCGCCTTCTCGATGACAGCATGTGATGACTGGTCAGGAAGCAACGTGTAGTCCACGACACGACAAGATTTTAGGAGTCAAAATCGCATAATCTGACACAGTGACTATCGTAACAGACAAAAAAAAAATCGTGTAATCTGAACCAGGCATAAGTTACCCTGCAACAATGATACATTAAAGTAACATTATGTTCACCAACCATTCGGAAACGTCCTGTTCGAGCCTTAATTGTCGAACTTCTTTGCGGCCGTCATCTTGTTCCGGGTGCGACTCCGGTTCAAACTGATACGGTTGTACAGATGTGTCCTCTGAGACTCCCGCTGCCATTCTCTCTCCAAAATATATCCTCAACTGTTGGCGTGCTGAAAACAGAGACGTTTTTGACCAGGTAAAATTAGTGTTTTCTTACAATGTTAATGAGATTTTTTTAACTCCAAAGAATCAAATTAATTTGTATAAAAAATGGCATTGTATGACCGCTTTAAAAAAAATAATAATACAAGATTATGCCAAACTACTTCTACGACTATACACTTTCTTTTCAAGAATTTCATTCTTTTAATAAAGCTTTATTTCTTCATTAGAGTTCACAAGACTATGCCCCCAAAAATATTAAAACACATTTTCATTCAGAAATTAAAAGCATGATCATCATTGCATTTTAAATTTTAAAGTCAATAAATGTGTATTCCCATTGACGTGATGTGAAAACTAAGTAAAAACGTGCTTGGAAAGTGCTATACTTTATGTTCAATTGATGATGAATACTACTGTTTATCCCTTTTATAGCTGAAGGTTAGCAGATGCTCTGAGGCAAACATACTGACAGGAAAACGTTCATCTCAGTGAACAAAACCCTGAGGGGTGTTCCATGACCTGTTACCACCTCGTTCCCCAGCAACAAGTTCTTCAAGCAGCGCTGGTTGTACTATTGATTTTTTGAGAAATGCTGTAGGTGGATTGGAAGTCAAGTCACAATTCATAAATTCCACCCTCTTCTGCTTTCGGGTCTGCGATGATAACGTCTGCATGTATACCTCCATTCAGGATATCACAGCATCCATTTCATTGCATTGTACCCCAAGGAACTTCACACAATCAGTGAGGAGATAACACGAAATACACAGGCACGTCAGTGTGGGTGATCCATAGCCACAGGCAGTGGAGAAAGAAGCCCTCATCTGTAACACAAACCCACATGCTGATCATGCAACGCTCATGAAGCTGCTGTAGCTTGAAAGAGAAAACAAATAATCACTTACAAGTCAGATTCAGTGCCCTTCCCTGAGGCTTTGGAAGCGGAGTGAAAGTGAAAGCAAGAATTACTGGAAGCCAAGTCTAGTCTCAGAAGGACAATTTGGAAAACTGACTTCATAACAGGCACAGAAGTGATGATGCCATGAAAACTGAAAGACATATATGATTATTAGTCCAGTTTTGATGCACAGATGCAAAAATACTCAGATGATTATATAGTTAGAGAGACTAATTCTTCAGACACTGACAGATGGTAAGACGTGCTATTATTATAAAATGACTACCTGCAGATTTCATGCCACAGGCTATGCTTGAGCGGTTAGCCTTGAGAGGAAATAACAGGAAGGTGGGACAATCCCTTGACACCTGCAATCTCACTTTGTATTTGTAAGTATTTACAGCTCAGCTTGGCTTTACAGTCTCATCTATCCACATCATTTACACAGTCAGCCTACATTAAGTGCCTTATTCAACCATTCATTTATCAGTCCTTTTTCACGAGTACATTTTACGCAATTTACAAGCAAGAAAAGGAATGCTGAACTGTTGGCATAAAGCTCACATTTAAATACATTTCTTTCTTCTGCTGAACACAAAAGAAGATATTTTGAAGAATGTCGGAAACCAAAGAGTATTTTTTCCCCAAGTCATGTTAACCATATTCTTTAAAAATATCTTCTTTTGTGTTCAGCAGAAGAAAGAAATTCATACAGGTTTGGAACAAACTGAAGGTGAGTAAAAGATGACAGGATTTTCATTTTTGAGCAAACTATCCCTTTAAAACCAAAAACACATTAATTTTTGTTAAATATTTGCGTGAAACATTTGGGTGTTTTGGATTGATTTTAATAGTCTTCCTTGTGTAACTAAGATTTTGTCATAAAAATGCTATTCAAAAATGTCTACAATTAATCAACCTCCCCTCATGTATGTTTAATAAACTGATTTCGGTCCAATGAGATTTCATTTTTGAGATTTCAGATTACCTTTTATAATGATAGGACATTAAAAAATAAACCTATGGAATACTCTCAATTTTTATATTCTATCTAAATGCTAAATGTTATATTAATAAGTAAAAGTTTTAAAATTGTATCCCATTTTTTTCGCTCTAAAAAAGAATTAGTCTCTCTTCTAAAATGCATTTGCTTTATAAAGAACAAAAACAAATTCTTGAATATTATGATTTTTATGATCTTGAATTTTGTTTTTGTTTTCTTATTTGTCTTTTCTTGTAACTTTTCATGAAATTGAAATATATCATGAAATATACACACTCTAAAAAATGCTGGGTTGTTTCAACCCAAAATTTGGGTCAAATATGACAAACCCAAATGCTGGGTTAAAATGTAATTTAAAAAATGTTCAGCTGAAAGTGAAAGTTGAAGTTGGGATAAAATTTTAAATTACATTTTTAACCCAACATTTGGGTTTGTTCATATTTCACCCAAATTTGAATTAAAACAATAGAGTTCATTTAAATACATTTGTTGCTTCTGCTGAACACAAAAGAAGATATTTTGAAGTCAAAGGAGCGCCAAATGTTAACCAAATTCTTTAAAAATATTGTATTTAAAGGAAAAAGTTTTCTATTGAAGGTGTATTTTTCTCTCTTTTTTATCCCTTTGTTTGAGACAAGCAAAAGTGGTTACATGTGGCTCTTGCATTGGCAACAAAATTACAAGTCAAAGGTGATAATGTATCAGAACTAAATCTGATAGCTCGATTCACACCAAAAATCCAGGTTACGCACTTTCCCACAGTAAATGTTCCCATGGTGTTTTTTAAAGAGGATACATCTTTAACTTTGAAACATTAGGCAGCAAAAGATCACGTCAGCTCTGCAAATAAGACATACTGTATCAGCGGTTTGCATAGAAGAACAGTACGGGCTAGCATTCTACCCTTAATTAATCAGCCTCCCATGCCTCGCGTGACAGAGCTCCCGGAGGATGTCTGAATATTCCCTATGAAGCTAAGCCCAGTCAAACCGCACAGCAAATTCAGTCCTGCCGTGTTGCTAGAAGCAAAAGAGAGCCAGTGATTGACATCAAGACGGGCCAAGTTCACAGAAACATTCAACTGTGCCATTAATGCATTAAGCTTGTATTATCTACAGTGAATCTTATCAGCTGCACTTGGTGTGTGCCTAGCGGGATAGGGGAGTGATGACAGATCAGGACTTCATGGAAATGGAAGTGCCCTTTCCTTGGGAGGGAAAGATCGGAACCTGCATGAAATTTAGAAGCTGCCGCTCAACGCGAGCTGTAATGTTGACCTCACCTCCTCATCGAGAACATTGTGTTGTTTCATTTTCTTCAACGTAGATGATTTATGAACGCACTGACAGTGAGGAATAACAATAAGAGTGAACAAGTCAACCCATTTGTCAAAAGTGGAAGAGAAAATGCAAGTGGTTGCAATGAAAAACAAAACCCACACCGTCCTGGATGCGAGAATGTTTTTAACAGCATGCCAACGTGTAGATATCCATTTACTGTTACTGAAAGCTCAGCAGTTTAACAGGTGGAGTCAAAATTGTATATGCAAATCATAAAACAAATAAAGAAATTGTGATACAGGTTAGTAAAATTTGCTCACAACACATGATTTCATGGAAGCCAGGCATGCCTGTGAGGTACACGAAGTTGCATAATGTAAGGTTATAAAGTCACAATTATGTTTTGGATTTCATAAGGTGATAAAACTTGATAAAACTACAGAGAAAGTGATGAGGGAGGTGCATAAATCACCAAGCAGGACTGTGGCTATTGTAAAGTGATTTCCCCTCTGCAAATCAAACAGATGCCAGGCTTTTCGCAATGAGCAACATCTGAAATATTCAGAGTAGGTGCTAAAGTGATCTTAATCTGTCATCATTTACTCACCCTCATGTCTTTCTAAGCATGCGTGACTTTCTGTCTTCTGCAGAACACAAAATAAGACTAAGAATGGTGGTAACCAAGCAGAAATAATGTCAGGTATGGAATGATATGAAGTTGAGTAAATGATGACAGAATTTTTAAATGTTCATAATTGCTAAAAAACTCCATTCTCAGAACCAAATTATCAAAGACCTCTAAGCCGATTTGTCAAACAAATAAGTTCAGGGAAAGGCAAATTCATTTCATTTTTTTTTGTGTGTGTGCAAAAGTCTACACACATTTTGCACTGTGATGCACTTGTGGCAAAAGTTAAACACAACTATAACACAAAATTGTTAACGGTAAAAATGCTACAGTGCAAAACTGTTAATTGGTTAACAGAAAGTTTCCGTACTATACACGGTAAATAACTGTGATATAATTTTACTGTAAATTACCGTTAAATTTACAGATTTTGAAAGTGAAAAAGAACAACTCACTGTATAATTTACAATTTAAAACCACTAACGTTCCTACCGTATTTTTAACGGTAAAGTTCGGACAACCACAGCTGTCATTTTTTTTTACCGTAAAAATTACGGTTTTATTTTTTACAGTGTATGACCTCATAGGCAGTAATATTGAGATCATACACAGTAAAAAATAAAACCGTAATTTTTACGGTAAAAAAAAAAAAAATAACGGCAGCTGTGGTTGCCAGAACTGATGTCACCCTCTCCATGTAAAATAAAAATACAATAATTATAAGCATTAAGCATTCATAATAAAATCTGCATTAGATTTTTTTTTTAATATGCCATTCTGGTGATCAAAGATGAGTTTTAAGGGATAAACTATTGTACTACAGGGGGACTTTAAATATCATCAAATATATCAACACACATTATTGGGAGCTATAAGTGACAACTTATTTTAATAGGAATTTTATTTAATTAGTCTGTTATAAAGATCCTATTTGAATTACATTACATGCCATCAACATTTCTTTTCTTTTTTAGCTGTATAAAAACCAGCAATTGCACAAAATTCCATATTTTTGCTGTTTTGGCCTTTGAATAAAATCCTCCTCTACTATGAGTTCCACATTCTCCTATACCACACTATATGATCCATAAACGACTAATTTAATATGATATATAACAAAATATACACAAACAAACACAATTTAAAATTGTGTACCGGTATTTTTAGTTTCAAAAGGCTCAATAAATGGTACCATTTAAATACATTTTTTATCTGACTATTATTTTATATGTCAGGCTTTACAGGGTTAATGATAAAAAAAGGACTGACTGCACCTGAAACAAAACTAAGGAAAAAGCTATGATATAATTATCACGTTTCATTAAATGCACAACAAGAAAAGCCAAAAAAGGTTTAGTACAGCGGACAAATGAGCAATTGTTTTGCATTGATAATACATTCAGTCTGCGTACAGTGCACAAGCCCTTTGTGGGTCATCTGAACAAAGCCATCAGTAAATCAAGAAGCAAACACGCTTAAGTGGCCTTGCCATGTCTTCTCCTCTCCCCTGCCTCACAGATCACACTCATTGTGTGTCTTGTTGTGAGGCGTGCGGTTGCTATAGCAAAGTCGTGGTAGTTGCACTAAGTTACTTAATGCTATTATTTGTGACCCCCTCACCCACCCACCTGTCCCTCCTCCACAATCCCTCGCCCCGGACATCCGTCAGTGAGGCTGTGTAATGATTACCAATGCGCCTAAAAAGAGCAGAGACGAAAACAAACATTACCTTGACAACTCAACTCCTCTCAAATCTCTACATAACGAAGAGCGCTCTGACCCCTAGAGAGCTCTGGATGAGAAGCTCATGACAAATTGTCCCTCAGCTTGAATGAAAACATCAACGTCGTTTGACACATGAAAGCCAGGTTGTAACCAAAAGATGTGGTAATGCAAGTGGAGAGGATTTGGTCACTGTTCAAATGTCTTATTTATCAGTCATTAAACACTTTACGGCTGATTGAGGTTGATTTTGGACAAATATGGACTTCCATTGATAGATGAAAGTAGAGACTCCATGACCTAAGGCAGGAACCTTTTTATTCATTTAAACTGAATGCAGATCAATGTAATACAGAGTGCACATGCAATATTTCATTTTTTGAAATATATATATATATATATATATATATATATATATATATTCAAATGCCAAAAGTTACGTATATATATATATATATATATACATATATATATATATATATATATATATATATATATTTTTTTTTTTTTTCGTTCGAGGTGCCGTTCATGAAAACAATCAGTAAACAACTTTTGTGAGATAAAAAAAAAAGATATATAAAGACATAAGAGCACCTCTCTCGAGATAGTCGGAAAATCAAGCATAATTAACAGTGGCACATGACAATAAATCAACAACTTATTAATTTTTAAGAGAAAAAAAAGCCCTATCCTGAGATAAACGTACAAAACACTCAAAGAAATTTAGAGTTTATTTTATAAGAAGAGATTCAGAAAATGAGGGGATGATATCTGAGGCATTGTGATAAGAAATAATGCTCCCAAAACAAATGCATAATTCTTAAATGTCTCATTTGCATACTTTAAAAGGAGCGCTTAAAGTTAAAAACACTGCCATTGTGGACCAAATCAATCCTGTTTGTCCTTCCCACAACACTCTTTGTGAATTAGCACATTGACCATATGTATTGATAAAGTTATGACACTCAATCACAACAGAATATAGACCAAATACAGTGATAGGACAGAGGGAATGCTTTACAATAAGATCCAATCAGCTGATAATACTGAATTTATTTAAAATGGAGGTGATGGTTGTCAAGACAAGAACAAAGAAAGCATTAACAAATGTTTGTGCACTTCAATATCCCTCACAAAATAATTAAGCCAACGAGATATAGGAAAAACGATTGATTGATCGGTCGATCGATGAAACTAGTGAATGCTTTGTGCTTAAGAGAATTTGAACTGAATTAAGAGATTCAGAAAGCTTCAGCTCACCTTAAAACATTTGTAAGTGAAGTTACAAGCAGCCTCTCAAATCTTGGAGGTATCACGGAGAATACTGAGGGTATATTGATTATATTCAAGCATTAATAGTAATCACCCTATATATTCATACAGTAAACCGCAACAGTAATACAAATGATTTTCAAGTATAGTAACCCATGGACTTTAGAAAGCCAATACTTTTTGTTCCTGTGACTTTGAGAGGTACCAGTCTTCTGACACTATTTCTACTTTTTCAGCAGGCAAGCTCATGCACCCCTAATATATTCTATTCCATAAGTTCTGAAAGAAGTCAGAACGTTGTTTCAGTTAAGATTATGATTATGGCAAAGCAGCTTTAAACCTGTAGTACTAGCACTGTGCTCATACTTTAGGTTTTTGTAGTAGATCTTTCGTAAATTCTGTGCAAAAACACACTTAGAATATCAACTTAATGTTAAGCGGCAATAAAAAAAAACACTTCAGTATTTTTCAGCATTGTCACTAACCCTGAATTTCCCAAAGTCAGCTTTGGACCTGAGATATATGCAAGAGCGTAATTGTTTTTCTGTCAATGATTGTTTTCAAGAAGTGGCTCATTTGGGTAGCTGCCTGTCTTGTTTACATATAATTCAGATTATTTATTGTCATTATTTATTATTTCAAAAATGACTGTTGTTATTCTGAACAGCAAAATTGGCTGAATATGGCTATATACTGTCCCTTTCTGACCACAATGTACAGCTTCAATTGCGAATGATCCAGGCCTGATGTTCTCTCTCTCTGATGGTATCAACACGGTCTTTCAGATCTGTCCCTCTCTAATAAGAGTGGAAAAGATCACCATTACAAAGTCTTTAAGGGCTGTGGTGTGATTTCAAATGGCTGGCTGAAATTCCTGACATGTTTAAAATAAAGCATCCGGTTACACAAAACAAACTCTCAATTAACCTCTTCAGTTCTACGGTTAACCGATTGGGATGTGTCAGCTCCCGTGGAAAGCTGATGGCACAAAAGTGCTGCTTCATTTTGAAATAAGACGATAGCTAGAACCACAACGAACAGATAAAAGTGTAAGAAATACCCCGAAAAAAAATTAACAGTTAGTGACCATTTTGATTACTATGTATAAAAAAATGTATGTAATGACTTGTATTTCAGAGGATGGCTTGGAACTGTTACGTTACACATTGGTGGAGATCTTATACTTCGGTGACATGTTGCTGTGGAACCAGATGAAGCTGAAAATAACACCCATTGTTTTCGGGATGCTCTCGTCAAAGGCGAAGGTCATGGCTTCGTGCAGGGGCACTTTGACCACCTCGATCAATTCGCCCTCTTGGGGTTTACCTCCTCCCTCTCCGACGCAATTCTCATCGGACACCTCTGCGTAGAACATGGTCTGCTTCGATCCAGTCACTCCGACTCCTGACCTGTGGGGGAGGAAAGCACAAGGGCACAATCAAAAAGAGCAATTTGAGAACACTTCAGTTTCCCTTCACAAGGCACTGCTGCTTTTAACTACGAAGGCCTGTTTTAAAGGGATAGTTCACCAAAAAACTTAAATCCTGTTTTCGTTTACACACCCTCAAGTTGTTCCAAGCCTGTATGAATTTCTTCTGCTGAACACAAAAGAAGATATTTAAAAGAATATGGTTGATGGACCCCATTGCCTTCCATAGTCTGGCAGAAAAAAATACTATGGAAGTCAGTGGGGCCCATCAACTTGGTTTTCCTGCATTCTTCAAAATATCTTCTTTTGTGTTCAGCAGAAGAAAGAAACTCATACAGGGTTGGAACAACTTGAGGGTTATTAAATGATGACAGGATTTTCATTTTTGTGTGAACTATCCCTTTAAGCCAGGGGTGTCCAAAGTCGGTCCTGGAGGGTCACTGTCCTGCAGAGTTTAGGGATGATAGTGTTGATGATTTACCTTGGTGGAATCAGAGCAACACATTTGGAAATCCACTGTCTCCTCAAAAGAGTCCGTTTGCAAGCAGCAGCAAGTCCACCTTATGTGACACACGCACAGTAAACCTGTATTGTTCACTAAACTGTGCATAATAGCAGCAAATTAATAAAAAAAAAAAACACAATATTTACCCATGTTCTGCTTTCTACCGTGCGCAGTGCACGTTTGCGATGACGTAAGATGCACGCAAACGAACCAGGGTTCGATAGAATCAAGTTGAGTGTAAAACCAGACCAACGCTGCGGGGGGCGCCGGGAACAAATGTGTTCGGGCTCGGACCACAGCAAACCAGCCCTGTGTAAAAGCCCCCTAAATAAATGCGAATGGCAAATGCTAATGCCTTGGGAATCCTATATGTGCATTCTTTATTCTTCCATGTTTTTTCTGGCTTTCCTTGGACAGTCTGAAGTAGTTC
This sequence comes from Cyprinella venusta, assembly GCA_038021265.1. Taxonomy (NCBI): domain Eukaryota; kingdom Metazoa; phylum Chordata; class Actinopteri; order Cypriniformes; family Leuciscidae; genus Cyprinella; species Cyprinella venusta. The sequence continues at coordinate 17,606,201 of CM075876.1, read as the reverse complement.
CATCCCACTCTAAGTAGGACCTACCATAGAAGCCATTCCATATGTAGCACTTATTGTTAGATTTTAATCCTTATTTTTAAATGTGGACAAACAGTTTAGTCATTTGGTCATAATTTAGGCTAAAGAAGTAAAAATTTTGCTAAAATAAAGGTTACATTCTGTACCAGTGTCATTACATTTAAAGGAGAACTCCGGCGCAAAATGAACCTTTGGTCTAATAAAACATCAGTACCTAGTTGACCGTTCTCTGAGGTTTGTTTTCATGATAATTGAATGCAAAGAGTTTTATCTCTAAAAACTGTTTAGCGTATAATGCTAGTAATGGGGGCATTGACTAACTAAAAACAAATCGCTAGTTTATACCACTAACAAGGCTCAAAATAGCCCCACACAAACACAGTAACATAACGAGGCTCCATACATGCAAAAAGAAGCATTGAGAACTTTGTAAGTGTACAGACCGTTTAATAAGAAGATACTTTATGAAGACAGTTTACTTCGCGTACACAGACAGGAGCCATCTTAGCAAATAGTCTCGATAAGTCGATTCCCGAATGCCGTTCATACAGTTCGTTGAACTTCATACAGTTCAGCTCACTCAGCACGACGTTCGTAGTTTGACTTATCGAGACTATTTCCTAAGATGGCTTCTGTCTGTATACGCGAAGTGAACTGTCTTCATCAAGTATCTTAAACGGTCTGTACACTTACAAAGTTCTCAATGCTTTGTTTTGCATGTATGGAGCCTCATTATGTTACTGTGTTAGTTTGGGGCTATTTTGAGCCTTGTTAGTGGTATAAACTAGCGATTCCTTTTTAGTTAGTCTATGCCCCCATTACTAGCATTATACGCTAAACGTTTTTTAGAGATAAAACTCTTTACATTGGATTATCATGAAAACAAATCTCAGAGAACGATTGACTAGGTACCGATGTTTTATTAGACCAAAGGTTCATTGATCGCCGGAGTTCTCCTTTAACTCCTGATTTGAGAATGAGATGATATTGAAATGTAATCTTGGCAACAGCTTAATAAATGGTCTTTCCACATTGAGATACCTCAATGCTTATTACCAACTTGAAAACTATTTGACCAGGGGTGTTACCAAGATGGCAGGCAAGTGAACTGGCAGCCATTTAAGTCACTTAATGAGCAAAACTTAATTACATATGATTGTATGTATACATGAGGAGACATCCACCATTCAAGCAGCTCTTGTGAAATTGCTTTTGTACAATGAGGACTAGGCATGGGCAAAGGGTCTACTGCGAGGACCTGAATAGGCAATACCTTAATAGGCAGCTATCCGGTAAGCGCCACTGTGGCTGAGGAGTAACCTCACCTGAGACTCTGTCATGGAGACGTCACCATGGAGATTTCCCCAACACCATGAGAGCATTACAGAGATGTAAAGCTTCCAGCTTATGAAATATGGAAGAAAATTACAAGGCTGTGATGCCTGCATACCATTAAACTGATGGATGATAGCTAGAGGAGTTAAAAATGGAACAAGTCCCAGCAATCACTTTCTAGGATGAGTTTAAACTAACCACAATGAGTGCGTTGCAAAACATAACTCTACATCAGAAAGGACAAATTTCATGAGAATCTCCAAAACACTTGCTGAGATCCACTCCTTAAAGAATGGAGACAAGATGTGACAAATTAACTATTCTGAAGCCATCCTGCATGGCACACTTATGGGCCCAGAAGATATCATTTTCGTTCATCTTCAGAACACAAATTAAGATATTTTTGAATCTGAAATTTGAGAGCTGGATCACTTCTCCATAGTCTTCTTAAGGGATCTAAACTGGCCGGCCCAAAAGTTATTAAAGACATCTTTAAAATAGTCTGAGTGACTACAGTGGCTCAATCTTAAGTTCATCAAATGACAAGAATACTTTTTGTGCGCAAAAAACAAACAAAAATAACAACTTTATCCAGCTTTGCGTAGTTTCACATACGTGAAATGTCGAGGCCCACAGAGAAGGAAATGAATACGTAGTTGAATAAAGTTATTTGTGTTTGTTTTTACGCACAAAAAGTATACTCTTCGTTTAATAAATTTAAGATTGAGCCACTGTAGTCACTCAGACTATTTTAACAATGTCTTTAATAACTTTTCTGGGCCGGACAGTTTAAATCCCTTAAGAAGCCTTTGGAGGAGTGATCCAGCTCTCAGATGTAATAAAAAATATCTTCATTTGTGTTCCGAAGATGAACTAATTTTTGGGTGAACTAACCCTTTAAGTCAAGTCACATTTAGACTGCCATTCATTCAAATAAACACTGTTGTTTTGAACTTTCTATTCATCAGAGAATCCCGAAAAAATGTATCAATTTCCACAAAAACATTGTGCAGCACAACTGTTTTGAACATTGACAATAATAAGAAATGTGTGAAATCAGCATATTAGAATGATTCCTGAAGGATCATGTGACACTGAAGACTGGAGTAATAAGGCTGAAAATTCAGCTTTGCCATCACAGTAGTAAATGACATTTTAAAAAAAAAACTTAAAAAAAAAAAAGAAAATGGTTATTTTAAATTGATGTAAGTCGCTTTGGATAAAAGCATCTGCTAAATGACTAAATGTAAATTGCAATGGCATATCACAATGTCAGTTTTTAGTTTTCAAATAAATGCAGCCTTGGTGAGCATAAGAGACTTAAAAAAAAACATATAGACCCCAAATGGTAGCGTATATTTAAATATATGCAAATAAGGATTAATATTGACCTATGTGTAGTAATATTAGAACAATGAGCTAAGACTACTATTCAATTTAGGATATGATTTAGTCTAAAGTCAGCCACTGGTTTGATGATCTAAGAGGCCTGTCAGTTTGTACCTAGAAAGGTACTTATCCAGTCAGGGTGTATATATATATATATATATATATATATATATATATATATATATATATATATATATATATATATATATATATATACATAAGCTATCAGGATAGAAAGTGGCAATGAGGTTAAGAATTGTATTTTAATGATAAACAAATGTCAGTGAATGAAAAAAAAAACTTAAACTGATTGAACACAATTTCCTCATCCACTTTCCCACAACATTTCTTGTTCCCTTTGGTTTCTAATTATGTGGAAAAGGAAAAAAGTGTAACAATTTTCACTGAGAAACACAATCAGAAGTTGGTCATCCACTCTCTGCATTCCTTCATGTCCCCAAATATATCCAAAAAAGCAGCAGGTGCAGCAGGTGTTTATGATGGCAGGTGCGTCTAAACTGTGTCTGTGTGTTCATTTGAGAGGAGGAGGCTTTGTGACTCCATGTGGTATTTTAGCAAATCAGAGGTGGCTGTGGCACAGGTCACAAACAGCAACATGCAGATGTTGCAGGCTCACACACACAGGTGGTGAGACTCTGGCAGGTGCGAGGCGGCCGGGGTTTACGACAGTCGCCTCAATGAAGACTGATAAGAGCATAATGCAGCACTGTTTCATCTTTCTTTACAGATGAGATTGTGACACAATTAACCCCTGAATACTTTATCTGAGGTTCTTTCCTTTGGGGGGTTTACCCGCCAATGTTCAAGATGAAGGTTAAATATTAAATTGGGAAACAAGATAAAAATGTATGTCAGTCAAGCCAAAGTGCATATTAGCAGACATTTATACATTCCTCTCTCACGCAACCATTCAAAAGTTTGGGGTCAGTAAGGTTTTTTTGTATGTTTCTGAATGAAGTCACTTATGCTCACAGGCCCTGTTTACACCTGGTATTAAGATGCGTTTTGGTTGATTGGGTCACAAGTGGACAATGCTAAATAAAGGTGTGAATGGGGTAGAAGCGTTTGAATTTTCTACTTTCGACCACTTCCCGAGATAGACGAAAACGCATTTCAACCGGATTGCTTTCGTAGTGTAAACACTTAAATGCGTTCGAACAGCAACAAAAGAGCCTACTCTCCGACTACTGACCTAATGCCTAAACATTATGGAAAGCGCGCTAGCTAGACATGATTTAAACTTAGTTTGCAGAAGACTCAAGTTTGGTTTGAAGTCAAAAACAGATCAAGCTCAATGTTCTCTCATCATTCCTGATTTCTAACACACACTCACAGCGTTCGGCGTGGTCTTGCGGCAGTCAGAGGAAAAACGATTAAACGAAAGCTGCTGATCCCTGTTTTTTTTTCCTCATCGTCTCTGGGCATGTTCATATGTAAAGTTGTGAGAGCTTATTTTGTCCATTAGATCGAAAATAAAAACAAACAATACATTTACCCACCCATAGTCCGCTTGAGGATATCAGGATAGAAGTGGTTGAAACTAAGTGGACAAAAGAGACGGGTTAATATACCAACGTGTAAACGTAGTACGTACGTAGTGCTTTTGTAAAATAAAGAAAAGAAACAAGATGCCGCTTTTTGCTGTCTCAGTTTCCTTTTAACATAGCAGTTAAACAGTTAACAGTTAATAACAGTACCTACTAACATAAAAGTTTTCCCTGTTATGTTAGTAGAGCGCATACGAAAATGTATTGATATTCCGCGTAGAGTCTAATAGGAAGCTCTTGTGTGCCATCTGAACTCTTGTTTTGGGATGGTGCATAGATCGCCTCTTCTTCTTCTGTTCTTTTTCCTGTTGTGGCAGTTAGCAAACAGCGTCGCATTACCGCGCGGGACGATTATAATATATGACAAATAATCTTGATTGGGTCATAAATGACAAGTAAACCTTGATAGGGTCATCAGGCTGACTGCAGTATGCTGTGACTGACCGATCAGAAGTATTCCAGAGAGACATCTAATAAAGAAAGCAAAAAAGCCTGAATAAAGCTCACGACTTGTTTCATTATCAGTGTATCACTTACGACTGCTTGTGTTATTTTTAACCACTTTCACACCTGAAAGCTGCTAAATTTCCAGATTTACTTTCCCACATCCATTATTAGCACAAGCAGCATCTTTAAGTATTTTAAACTCATTGACATCACCAAAATACTTTACACTTAGACTTCCTTTATTCATTCCAGATGGGAAATTAAGGTGCTTCAACAGCCAACAGAAAAAAAAACTGTATTTTAAACTCATTGACATAACCAAAATACTTTACATCTGACACCATTGACAAGAAACAACCTTTTAACCATAAACCTATTGAAATTTAATGTGATGACATTTCTCATCACAATGTAGCTGCTAATAGAGTTTGATCTGCATCACATGGGCCTACTAGTAAATGCTTTGGAGTGATTGCTCTCCAAACTTCACGTGTGAAGTACGCCAATGAATTAGCCAGACTTTCAGAAATGTTACATATTTTAGATGGATTCTCACCTGTATGACGTGATCTTTCTCAGTTTAACGACTGGCACATCATATCCGCACTCTTCCAGCACTTCCTGCCTGGCAATCTCCTCTAGAGAAAGGTTGGGTTTGTCCACCAAGCCCGCGCAAAGCTCGTAGGTCACACCAGCCGAAGCTGGAGGTTGATGGCTTGATGACTCTTCGCTCGAGTCGCCTGCTTGGTTCTCTTCCGGGACTTTAGCTTCTGTTGGTGCGGGTTCCGCTGACTCTTCCTCCGCAGGCTGGAGGGGCTTAGGTTTGCTCCGCTCCCATTCACTCATGTATACAGCTGGGAAGAAGTAAGACGTGTCACTCATCGTTCAAGAGTGCTTTTAAATACAACGATAGATGAGGAAACATCTGAGTACACACAACCACTTTGATTGATGAGGTCTCAAATATAGTGGTTTAGATCATGTAGGCACGTGTGTGAGAACAAGAATCTTAAGAGAAAAAAAAGTTCAACATCAACATAGTATTCACATTGGTTTCATTCGGTTTTGAAAACTTTAAGACGTGTTAAAATTTGATTACTAAGAATGTTTTTTTGTTGTTACTGTCATAATAACATAATACACTAAAATCATAAATGAATGGAATCATTATTTTCAAAAATGTTTTAAAATATACTTTGTTTTTTTTGTTGTTGTTTTTGTACAAATGTCCAGAATTATTTTTTTTCAAAATGTGTTATTTGGTGAGTGAAAAACCAACCTTTTTATGATTTTTGGCCGTTCACGACAATTTGGGGGACTAAAAATGCAACATTTTGAAAACTGGTTTAAAACATGAACTTGTGGAAATGGTGACGTCATGCACATGCATATTTACGATAAGTCTATAGGCAATGTGACATTGCCAACTACTGGCCTGGCATAAATACAGCGTTTTTAATCGTTTTTGTGGATCCATGTGAACGGGAATCATTGTCGTCTGTACACAAACAAAGGAAAACGTTTCCGCTTTTAGTACGTCATTGTCTTATAAACGTGTCCTCAGACAACAAGCTTAATTTATAAAAAAAAAAAAAATAGAAATTATATGATATTTTAACAGACTTATTGACCAAGTAACAATAGAGATGTTTGCCCAACCAGTTTATTTTAGTATCAATGATAAACTACTATCATATTTTAAATTTTTATATATATTTAACTTTATTTTTGTAAAAAAGAGAGTAAAAACTAGCACTTTTGTTGTGCTTCTTGTAAATTTTATCCCCTTTTTAAAATGTCTATAAAGTTTTTATTAAGCTTAAGTTTATTTAGTTTGTTCTTCAACAAACTACACACAATTGTATTTGCAACTAAGCTTAAGTTTTTTATATTTCATTTTATTTTTTTGTTAATGTTTGTCTTATTTCAAGTAATTAACTTTTTACATGTTTTTAGTTTAACTTAAGAACTGTGCCCAACTCATGGTTCACCACACATGGGTTTGAACCTATAACCTTACCAATATCTTTACCCAGATCTTTAACTACTACGCCCTTCAGACGAATGTACTGTACATATGGGACTGACTGAGAGCTCAATTCAAGAACAGCCATCCTTGAGAAGACTTGTTCTTATATTTCCCTGCACAAGGCCTGCCTTTTCATTTGAAGCATTGTTTGAAGGCTACAGAAAAGGAAAAAAAAACTGTAGAAAGACGTCTCTCTTTCAATGCAAGGCTTTCCTTCCATTCTGAGAAGCAGGGCGCCGTCCCTGGCGAGCATGTATAGAACAATAGTGTAACAGTGTAACGCAGGGCCAACGCTTCAGAGAGAGCACTGAAAAATGCTCTGTTTGCACGACCACCGTCGACATGAAAAATGTCCCATTATGAGAACACTGCAATAGGCTAATATGTGGCTTATTCCTTTGTTTGCTACACATTTCAGAAGAATTACCTGATGGATGTGGGAATGTTCTATGTCTTTGAAGAAATAAAGCTTATTTTTTTCCTAGTCTATCATTTATGTTATTTTCAAGCAAACGTTTCTCTCTAACAGCAGTTATAAAATGGTCTGATATCCTTTGCATATCAGATGTTGTTTTTTTTTTAACTTTAAAAATCTGTAGCAGATCAAAACATTTTGTCATCTCTTTCAGGTAGAGATAACAGAGGGATCTGGGTGTACTACAACACTCAGTTGTGAGGTAATGAGATACAGTCTAAATTAAGTAGGCCTACGTGTGAGACCATTTGCATGCAGTATGTCAAGGTGTTGTTCTACTGTGAAATCATGCTACAAAATCAAAGTTTATCGTTAAAGAATTGGTTTTAGGGAAGTTTTGAATGTTTCTGGCCCATACAGGCACCAAGGTTGTGTAGGATGAGGGGGACCTTAGGTTAGTAGGAGAGCTCAAAACAACAAGAAACATTAGTTTAGGAGTGACAAGCCTCACACAGATGCTTTACTCAAATTCTATGGTTTTTTTTTTTTTGTTTTTTTTTTTTTTGGGGGGGGGGGGGCTCCAAGAATATATCTAACAGGGTTGAGCAACATTAAGAATTGAATTGAGAATGATTTTTAGATTACAAATCAATTCCTGAATTTGAAATGAACAAAAGGGATGCAGCATTGCAATTCAAATTCAATGAGGCAGAATTAAAATGAACTGAAATTCAAAGACAATGCAATGTGTAATTTAAATATGAAATTGTGATAAAAGGTAAACCTAACATTACCCATAAAATCAAAGGGAAATGATAGGTGAATAACACTGATGTAGAAGCATCTGACCCCTCTTGTAAGCCTAAAAATCTGTCCTTCAAATCTGTGGAATGTTGTTCCAGGATCAGAATCCCTTTAAGGATTCTGAAAGGGAGGCATTTCAGAATTTTGCACAACCCTGATATCTACAGTAACTGAAAAATACCTTACAGCCTTCCAAAGATCTCATGGACGTAGAAAAATCAATTGGTGTGAGGAAAACAAGATCTAAAATCAGTCAAAATGAAAGATTCAAGCATGGTAAACTGCAGGGCATTACCTGGGCGGAACTGCTTGACCAGGATAAAACAGTGTGAGGTGGTGTTGAAAATCAGCACAGAGACACTGGAGAGGAAAGAAAAGAAAGAGGAATGAATTTAGAAGCCAAGTTGTCACTTGGACAAGTGGTTCCACATGAAGCAGTACTCAACAATGGATGTCTTCCCTTCTCGTTAATGCATCCAGTCCTGCAAAATCAACAACAAACATCAATGATCCAAAAACTTGGGTAGGTTTAGAGAGTAGTGATAGAGTAAGGGAACATGAGCATGTCTGTTAAAGAGAGAGGCACATGGACACCCTTGCTCCATCAAGCCCCAACAAATCACCCAGGATTAACACCTTGGATGTGGTCTTGGCTTTTCACTTTATCTCGGTTTGAGACTGAACATAATGCCCTAAGAAGAGGAGAATAAATCCCTGCATCTTAAGGATCTCTGTATAATAGGATTTATCCACTGAAGCACACTGGGATAGCCAGGCCTCAATAGACTAGCTAATAGCTCAGCGTGGCAGGAGGTCAGAGGACAGAGTGTCTCTGTACAGCACTTACACACTTATAAAAGCAGCATCCTTCCCCGACTCTCCAACCAGGACAACACATTCTTGACAAAAAAATAAAAAACAAAAAAACTGACTCGTGAGATCCAAAGAGAAAAAGACTTCATTACCAAATACATCAAACACGTAGTTGAGCCACAGTCTTCACCTGTCTTCTGCATAATCAAATATTTAATTATTAAACACAACTTGTGTGTCTTTTGGACCATGCACAGAACATTGAGAGCATTAACGTGTATACATGGATCATTTTACCTACATCCATTAGCCCAACTTCACAAATACCATGCTGACGCTGGACTAGACAAACTATTGCTGTATGAACTGTATTGACTATCAATTTAACTTTTATTTTAAGTTTTTTTGTTAGTCAATGCTGCAAATGTGTGGCCAACTTTTTCACATTTATGCGTAATTTATAAACACTTGGGTTCTGACTGGGAAAATCGTCAAACAACGATAAATGTGACCACACTATTAGAGAGCAAGATTTGCCAATTTTCACAGATCAGCTCCTTATCTGCTATAATAATATGTTTATTAACGTGATTGTTTCGATGGCAAAGGAGAGCGAGACGGCTCTTTGAGTAGAGAAAGCGGATATGTCCGTAGAGGCAGGAAGCCCTGCCCTGCCCTGCCTTTCCCATGGTGAATGCTTGCCAGATATTACCCACACAGCCTGAATGCAAGCTCACAGACACACACAAACACTCCTGAACCTTACCTACCAGTATTTGTTCTCTACAATTTTTTAACATGCAAAAATACAATAGCAGTACCATTTTGGTTTTCAAATTATACATACATATATATATCATCGATTCTGGATATTTAATTGTTTATGCTCAATATTTAATTGTTTTCGCCTTCAGAACTGCCTTAATTCTACATGGCATTTAATCAACAAGGTGCTGAAAGCATTCTTTAGAAATGTTGAACCATACGGATATTATCTTGCAGTTGATGGAGATTTGTGGGATGCACATCCAGGGCACGAAGCTCCCGTTCCACCACATCCCAAAGATGCTCTATTGGGTTGAGATCTGGTGACTGTGGGGACCATTTTAGTTCAGTGAACTCATTGTCATGTTCAAGATTTCAAGCTTTGTGACATGGTGCGTTATCCTGCTGGAAGTAGCCATCAGAGGATGGGTACATGGTGGCCATAAAGGGATGGACATGGAAAGAAACAATGCTCAGGTAGGCCGTGGCATCTAAACGCACTGGACAAGACTGCCGCATACTGGATGTTTTTCCCTTTTTATGCCATTCTTTGTAAACCCTTGAAATGGTTGTGCGTGAATCCCAGTAACTGAGCAGATTGTGAAATACTCAGACCGGCCCGTCTGGCACCAACAACCATGGGATGCTCAAAATAGCTTAAATCACCTTTCTTTCCCATTCTGACATTCAGTTTGGAGTTCAGGAGTTTGTCTTGATCAGGACCACACCCCTAAATGCACTGAAGCAACTGCCATGTGATTGGTTGATTAGATAATTGCATTAATGAGAAATTGAACAGCTGTTCCTAATAATCCACGTATGTGTATGCCAGCATCGGCCAATAGTGAGTCTACATTCTGAAGTAGAACCCAGAAGCACTACACTATTTACACTACGTCAACAGCCTAGGAGAATGACATGGAAGAGAAGAGATTGTTGAATATTTCAATATTATAGTTTTTTTTTTTTTTGCGAACAAAAAGGTTGAACCACTGTAGTCACATTGACTATTTAAACAAATAGTCTTCACTACCTGGAATCTGGATCTTTACTGGGCCTTGAAAGTTGCAATGACGTTGCTGTAAATGGAAGGACATTCATTCATTTGTGCTCCGAAGATGAACAAAGTTATTACGGGTTTGGAACGACATGAGGGTGAGCAATTAATGACAGAATTTTCATTTTCAGATGAACTAACCATTTAAGAGCACATCCTGCCTTTATACTCTCATGTATTCCAACAAGAGGAAGTAGCTTTTGAGGCAGACACCTGATGTCAGTTAGGCTCCTCCTTTTTCCTTCACTGATGGTGAGCTGTAGAGTACAGACTCTACGGAATGAAGAGTGCAGTCTGGGTCAACCCTTGAAAACTGCGGCTGACGGGTCAGTGCCCCAGCGAGCCGAGGCATGTCTGAATGACATGCTCCTCGCTGCTTCACCTCTCCACCATGAAAGTACTGTCGAAGTCACGCAGGACGTGTCACACGCCATTAAGCCTGCTGTCCATTAGGGCTGTTTGGTTCTCGCTACGGGATGCAATGCAACAGGAGAGGCCTGGTGTAGCATTATACTAATCACTCACATCACACAATGATGCAAATCAGAAACTGTAGATGAAAGATAAATATACACACTCATCAACGACCCTGAAAATCCTCACAAAGAAAGGACCATGGCTACCAACTCTCCAAGACCAGCAGAGATCACAAGAGACTGTAGTAGTGGCACTAATGACCTGAACAGATGCTCCTCTTAATGGCTTTACCTTTCAACTGCTGATCGCATCATTCATCAGTCCACTAAACAGTGCAACAAAACATCACAGTCAAATGGTGATGCCAAATATTTTAACAAGTGCACATACACAACTGTTCAAAAGTTTGGGGAGGGTATGATTTTTTTTTGTTTGTTTTTGAAAGAAGTCTCTTATCCTCTCAAAGGCTGCATTTATTAAATCAAAAATACAGCAATATTATACTATTGTATTACAATTTAAAATAACAATTTTATTTAAAATGTAAATTATACCTGTGAGGGCAAGGCTGAAACCTTCTCATGTAATCAAGTAATTTACAACAGAACCTCATAATTTTCTGTGGTAAATGAGTCTTGTTCTTCAGCTCTCAATCTTGTCCAAAAAAGGTTTGACACAAATTGACACAAAGTCAATTTTAGTTTTTATTCTTCCCGTTGTTGCTTGAATTGTGCTGGGTTGCCCCACCCACAGTGAAATAAGATTGGTCCAAAATCCAGATCCACATAGCTCCATGTTCTGATTGGCTGTAAATCTCAACTTGCAGAATTTAGAATTTATAGATATTAGACAAACTACACGCCTGAATGAATGCTTTGGATGAGATGTTATAACCCCACAGAAACTCTTTGGTTTTGAGGACCATTTTTTATCACAGACATGGTCCAGACGTTCCTCATTGAAGAACAAATGCCTTCTGACGAAACCTAACATAGGAACATGCTGCAAATCTTGCTATATTATTGGCCAGAGAGTTTGTAACCACTTTGTTCTACCAGGTCTACTTGCAGAGAATGATTCAAAATCCAGACGGCTCCATGGAAAAATAAAAGTGTTGTGCAATATCGACACACGGTCCACAGAGGTTCTCAATCCTCACCGATAGCTTTAATGAACCCTGTAAGAAAGGTCTCCATGATCTCAGGGCAGCAGTTGACAACTGGAGAGGTACAAAGAGGCTGCTCTTAGGTGTGTAATGACCCAAAGACTGCTTTGGGTCAGTGAGAAGGGGTTGTGTGGAAAACAGAATGGAAGTTTAACTGCTTTTGCCTCTTTCTTGAACACTTCAAGCCTGGTCAAGGATCAGTAAGTGCACTGAAGACAGGTGGAGGGCTGCAAGGTCTACCTGAAACTACTAAAAAGCGGACGGTGTATAACAGTAAGAAAGAAAGGGACAGATTCATCATGACAAAGCTCAATGGAGATGTGAACGTGTAAAAGACAGGATTGAAGAGAGATCAAGATGTGCACACAAAGACTTTTGGGGCAGGGGAGAACTTCCTATTGTTGCACCGTGGTGAGACATTCCAGCTCCAAAAGCCTCTAATCCTCCCAGGTTTATAGTCGCCTTGAAGTATTATCTTCAATGATTTACACTACACGCAACTCAATGCAAGGGACATCTCTCGAAGAATATCGTTAAATAGGTTATCTCCATTTCTTGCTAAAGCACTAAAAGCAAAATGTATCAATTTAGAGGGCAGTCAGAACTCCAAAGAGAAAGAAATACAGTTGAAAACAGAAACCAAATAAACCAAAATCAAAAAATTCAGAGAGGGCTTACTTCAGTGTTATTATTGTAAAACAACAACAACAACAACAAATGGATCAAAAAAAAAAATGAAAAAGAAAGACATCCTCACCTATCATGGGTTTGCATAAAGTCCCAGGACTTCTTTGTTCCATTCTGTGAAAAAAACAAAATTAAAATATCATATAATTAATAAAATAACAATTTAGGTAAATATGTAAAACAAACAAAGATTTGAGACAGACCATTTTAAAATGTAGAGTGTCCTTTCACCCTAGAGTCCAACAAATCTATTCATATTTTGCAAACATATAAAAATCTCCAGAGATGACACACACAGAAAGTGGTTCGTGAGAAGAACATTTTTTTCCATGCCGTAACTTCAAGTTGCCTAAGGAAGATTTGTTCTCCATGAGGAGAGAGATTGTCAAATTAAATTTTAATTTCCCTGCTAAAATGTGTAAATCGGGCTAACCGTGTAAACTCCTACTGTAGTTGCTAGGCAACCGGAAAGCCTATCTATCCCAAAATTATATAAAATGCAATTAGCCACAGATCCCAAGATATTAAGTTATAGTTGTTCGAAAAAAATAATTGCATATCCTGGAAGTCTATAATAAAGAGCATGTTCATATTAAATATCATATATATAATCAAATATACCAAGTTAAAAAGTTGCTATTTAATCGTAATTGGACTATTAAATGGCAACTTTTGGATTTAAGACAAGAATATTTGTGTTTTCAAGTTGTCAAAAGGGTTAGGTGTAAGAGGGTGTGTAAGGTTAGTAGTAACAGCCCAGGCTTATGTTTTGTGTACAGTGCATGTACAGTACTAAGTGTCTCACTCACTCTTTTATATAAAACTATAGCACTTTTGATCACTGCAATGCCTGAAGCCAAGAATTCTGCCAGACATGAATCTCACAAGATCAGACATGCTTCCTGAAAAGGTTGTTGATGTCTGTCGAGATAATAGGGGATCGGCCCAGTGTGTGAGCTTGTACTTGATGGAGCATCACCTCAGCATGCTTATTCTACTTGTGTAAAATGTATTGTCCTTTCTTTATACCACAAGTTCAACTTGTATTTTGGGAATCAACACTCAATGAACACTCAGTTCAACCAACTGAACAGTTTATCAAAGGCAATGTAATGGTATGTAAGATGCTTGGCATCAAAGAAAGTATGTTTTTTGAAGATCCAGTATCATATTTTCAAAAATAGAACAATTACAACTATATTCAGAATACACTTATGTCCAAGACTTTGCACCCAATATTTGTCTCAACACATACCAGATCAAGATCATGTGTCATAATTGTGAACAAGTAGCCTACAGCCTTAATAATAAGAAGGGTTTGGAAATGAGTAATTTTCTTTTCATGGGCGCGCTTTATGCTTACACCCACAGTAACTATTCATTCACCACAAAAGAGTGAATTAGTACAGCACTCTAAACTTGGAAAAATTAAGCATAGTTCAGCATCAGCAGTATTTTGCAGGGCTAAAGCTAAAAGAACACAATACCAAACAGTATCATGATACATCCCATGTGGATTCATGTGTATAAATAAATATTATTATCAGTTAAATGATTATACAAAAAAAAATAGACTTCAGTAATTTACTGACTTTCTTGCAGAATTCCATCTGTGGACTATTTAAACTTGGAAATGGGTGTTGACCATTTTTATTATGCTCCTTATTCAATTTCTAAAGTGCTATCTGCCTGGTTAGCAGAGTAAATGGAAGTATGTTTGCAAGCGCAAAGGCAGAAATAATCAAAGGCTTCATTACACCTCTCAATGAACAATGGCGCATTTAAAAAAAATGCAGCACCTTTTTCCAGTTGAACAGCTTAAGTGTGACCTAGCTAATCATGGTTGCTGGTCTTATCTGTTAATAAGAAGCAAAGCTCCATTAATGGAAACAGTCATCGGTTACCTGAGGCACCAGTGTAAAACTAGAGTGTGGAAAGTAAGCCTGCATACCATGGTCAGTGGATCCGACGGGGTCATGTTTGCTTTGGGCAATGCCGCTTTTCGTGCTAATGACCTGTATCCTTTGGCTCCAAAATGTGGCTGTTTTGGAGGGAAGACTGAGAAAGCGGAACAAACTTCAGTCTCGTAGCTCTATATGGTGTCAGAGTAGCTCTATTAATCCAAGAGCAGCTAGTTAATGCTTGAAAGGGTTTCTTGTAATCTTCATTACTCAAGCGTCAGCTGCTTTGCTACATGAAAGAAACGTCAATGTTTAGAAAATATCAAACCTTTTTGACTAATGGATTTTCATTTATGATTACTTTGAAGATAAATTTTCTTGATTTACAAATGAATCATTGGCCACATTTGCAAAGCAGCAGAATACGGTTGTCAGTCCTATACTGTAGACCTATAACCGAACTGCGAACTCACACCGGTAGATTTTCAGGACTTACAACCGTGTTCTCTGAAAGCCCGCGGAGTGTGAATGGAACCGGATTGGATAACTGCTCGTCTGTTACGTCATAAAACGCAAGAGAACCACTCTGTGTTGCAAAAATGCGTTTCTCTAATCATGTGTAGTGGGTTTTCGTGTGGTTTTTCTTTCAGTTATTTAAATTCTGCTTTCGGTACCTTGAAATCTGAAGATTTTAGATACAGTCACAGCTCTCCAACGGAGCTATTCCCATCAGTTTTGTGTTCTACGGGTAACTCAAATGCTCCAGATATTAAAACTCACAATATTATTTTGGTCATTGTCGCTAAGGTTACTGGTAAAATAATACAGGTTCGACTCATGTTGCACTGTGTTTAAAAAAAGAGAAAAAGGCTGCTGCTTTTTTATGTTTTAAATATTTTTTTACTTTACAATCAACTTTTGTAATGTTTCAGTCATTTCAAATTAACTAACTTGACTTAATGATTTGAATCGTATAACATCAAAATAAGTTAAGCAATTTTTAATAAGTTAAAGCTACACTGTGTGATTTTTACCCCCATCTAACAATGAAAAGATATATGACCATCCAGTGAATATTAGTTTCTGTTCCTCTCACTTCCGATTTCATTTTAACTCCTACGGTGGCCAATGTAGTCCAAGATTAACATGGCTTCCGATTCGACCTCGTCCATGAGCGTTAATTCAAACGTAAACTCGAAAGGCGAAGCTTGAATTAACGGGTATGTCCCTCTTTGGCTAATGTACTTTCAAGATGGAGGAGCAACATGGCGACCGACATTAGAACCCCTTACCCGTATGTATTTTCAATGGCATATTATACACTCACGAGAGTACTTTATTACTTGAACGAAGTAAATATTAATTAATGAGGACATATTTTTGAAAGAACTAAGTGTTTTTAGCTAAGAATAAACTAAAAGTGTTACACAGTGTAGCTTTAAAGCAATGTAGAATTTAACTTATTGATCATATCATTTTTTTATACTGTAAACGGCTATACAGATAGTATTTGAGATGCTACTGTAAGTTGCTTTTTGAATGGGATATTTTGAGACTCACATCTGTATATAAATACTGTATATTGTATACTGTACAATAACTGACAATGTGAACCTAACTATTTAGACAGGCCTATGAACTGGTTTGATTAGTTAATTGAAAAGAATCACCTAAAAAAAAAAAAAAATTACGTCTCAGAAGCAAGATTTCTAGCCCATGAAATAGTTTGGAGCAGAATGCTCCAAAACTGAATTTTTTAACAAAAATTTTAATTTTATTTATTGAAAACAAGACTTTTCAGCAAAGAAAAAAGGGATAATAATGTTTTACTCAATATTCACACTGACTTTTGCTGAAGAGATGCTGTTTACCTCACAAGGAGTGTTATAAAAATACCAGGGCCAGGAAAAAGATGTGTGCCACATCCATAATCACGTCACAGTGATCCAAACATTTTGTGTAGGTGCAAAATAAAAAAAATAAATTAAAAAAAAAATCCTGCAGGGCTAGACAAGTGGGGATAAAAGTGCCTTTTCATGGCAAGTGTATACTTGAGTGCATACTTGTGGAGGCAGAAGTGGGTATGTAAATGTGTGGAGGGGGATGTAACATGCTCAGCTTTAGATTGTCAAACAAAAGTCTTGTTTACGCTACTTTTATCAGAGTGATTTTTTTTTTACGGTTCATAGCGTGTTGATGCCAACTACAGTATCTAAAACAAAGATGACCCGCAGTTAAAAAAAAAAACTTGAACATTTGCATTCCATGAACGCAAACACTTAGTCTGAACACCAGTAATAACCCAACCATCACTAAAAGCAAGAGCACTGAAAGGGAGAGGCTATGCAAGTTTATGCACAGCAAAGACAAGCCCACAAAGTGAAAGTGCTGCAAATTGAGCATAAGCTATTACAACATAGAAAAAGTTGTTGGAGCAAAGAGTAAGGGCTTTAAGATGAGGGGAATTTGTTCAACAGGAATCGTTGCTCAACCGACAAGTATGCACATTCACGTACCATAGACACCAGATCTATTGCATCAACACAATAACTGCCATAGAATCCTAAAAACAAAAAACAAAACCACAAAATTACGCATTTCACGAATTACCAAAAAACAGAAAGATTGATTTTACAATTTAAGAATCAATATCAGTTTGACAAAATGAAGATAGATTAAAAAACATTAATTGATATTGTCAAACCAGCCCAAGTATCAGTAGCTAAGAACATTCTATAACATCATGTGTCCACCAAAGCGTTTTTCCACGCGCCTGCGTATATTTTCAATTGTTTTCAATGGGAGCGCCGTGTTTTTTAAACGCCATGAGCGTAACGAGGCGCTGAGCGTTTTTTAAATGCTGAAGTGCCCGGCATTTTTTACTGGTCGCTGAGAGTTGAAAAATGTTCAACTTTGGATAAAACGCAGCAGGGGACTAAACCACAGTGACCAACTGTCACAACATTCAAACTTTGCTGCGGATATTCTGTATCATAGCAACGAAAAGTCTCAACGTAAAAAAACGCTGCGATGCCAAAACGCTCTCAAGCGCCCAAAGCAAGGCGTCTTCAGCAGAGCGTTTTCAGCTGGCTAAAAATGCTTTGGTGGATATCCTGGAAAAGCAACCTGACTGATGTACAGTAGGTTGTGTAGATTTGTAATAGACTAGAACATCTAAAACAAACAAAATATTAAAAAAACATTTTTTAGCATTTACTGTAAACATCCCAAAACAAGTTCAAACTTTTGTGCTTTGAAATAAGCAGTGACTGTACATTTTTGATGTTGCTTCCTGATGTTCTGTAAAGCATCTTATCTATACAGACAAAGTGAAAACAGAGATGTTGCTCTGCAGGTCTGAATCCTGTAGAACCACAGAAAGCCCTTAAACTGTACCACTGTTTTAAACTTAGGATTTATGAACACATAAAAGGCAGTTGTATGTAAACCAACCACTTTAGATAATTGCTGTGCAAATGATCACACAGAACTTTCAACAGTAAAAACAAATGAACAAAAATCAACAAATGAGACGGTAAAGTATGATTGAACAATTGCAAAATTAATATTAACAATACATTTTCTGGAACTAAAATCCAGGTAAATTAAGTGATAAGCATAGCTCACAATGTACGCTGCAGAACTCATATAAGGCCAAATGACTGTACTAGTTGAATACATGACCGAAAGGTACAAGAAATTCAAGTTTAATGGAGGACTATAGGCTTCACTTGTCAAGAGACATGAGGTACAAGTTTGGCAGCACTGCATGGTTTTCATGGCAAAATATCTTGTAGTACGAGTAAGTACATTATAACTTACAATGTTAAGTCAACATCTGTCTGGGTTCTGGCCAGAATTTGAACAACCTTCTGGTTATAAGTGCCGAGCAATAAGCTATTGAAGTGATAGCTCACCTAATAAAGGACATTCTGTCATCATTTACTCACCCTTATGTTGTTCCAAACCTGTAAGAGATACTTTCTTCTGTGGAAAATCAAAGATGAAGTTGAAAAAATACAATGAGGTTCAATGAGGTAGACCTCATTCAATCCTATTGACTTTTGTTCCATGGACAAAAACTTCTCCTATATTTCTTCAGAATATCTTCTTTTATGTTCCACAGAAGAAGGAAAATCATTTGGAACAACACGAGGGTGACTAATTGGCACCATTAAAAATGACCTATAAAATGACTTAACAAGTGTTCACTAAAATTTTTATATGATCCATCGTTCTAAAACAAACCAATTGAAGCCTAGGTTATATTGCCTCCAAAACCCCTGGTGAGGTCCTAGCTCTTTTTATTGTTTTGCCCCCTAAAGGACTATTCTGTGTGGCCAAGACTGTTCAGGGTCCCCGGCCTTGCACACAGATGGTGGGGGTCCCTCATTATCAGGGCCACTCTCTAGGTCAACAAGAAAAGCCTTTTGGGACCCTGGGAATCACAAGCGACATGGATTACAACACAGATTACAGGGAGTGGAAGGAGACACAGAGAGTGAAATTATCGTGCCCCCTCCGTCCTACTCGCAATAAAAGCGTACGAGTGAATAGGGACGGAGCGACAGGCCTTGTTCTTTTGCATGCTTAAAGTCTAATTATCATCAGCTTGCAGTATATAATGCTGTGACCCCGACAGCTGCTGAGAATTCAATTGCCATCACGCTGCCATTTACAATCAAGGCCTTTAATTCGCACCATGTGCTGTTCAACTTCCTGAGATTTAAAGCCCTTATCGCACATTATTCCCACCAGGCTATCATGTGCCAAGCCCTGCTGATATTCATAGTAAGAAAGATGCTGTCTGGAATCTGGATCTGGTAGGGTGTGTTAGTGTGAAATACAAGGAATAATGAGCAAAAGGATTCATTATTTTGAAATCACATGCTTGTTTATATTGTACCAACCACCCCATTCATTACCTTCTGGTTTAAAAACCTTAAAGGGATAGTTAACCCAAAAATGAAAATGAAGTCATTAATTACTCACCCCCATGCTGTATCAACCCCGTAAAACCTTCGTTCGTCTTCGGAACACAAATGAAGATATTTTTGATTAAATTTGAGAGGTAGATCACTGCCACATAGGCTCCTAAGGGATTGAAACTTGACGGCCCAGAAAGTCATTGAAGAAAATATTCTATGTGACTACAGTAGTATATTCCATGTGACGCGAGAATTGTGTTCTTATTCTACTACTTCTTGCGCAATTCTCGCGCATGCGTCGTGGAAATCTCTTGAACTCTCGCCTCAGGCCCAGAAGGAAGAACAGGAATAGTCGAATAAAGTCATTATTTTTGTTTTGTTTTATCGCACAAAAAGTATTCTCGTCGCTTGATAAACTTATAGTTGAGCCACTGTAGTCACATGGAATATTTAAATATTTTCTTCAATGACTTTCTGGGCC
The DNA here is from genome assembly GCA_038021265.1 of Cyprinella venusta. Lineage (NCBI taxonomy): Eukaryota > Metazoa > Chordata > Actinopteri > Cypriniformes > Leuciscidae > Cyprinella > Cyprinella venusta. The sequence goes on along the minus strand of CM075876.1, from coordinate 17,585,982 downwards.
ATCAAGTTTCAATCCCTTAGGAGCCTATGTAGCAGTGATCCACCACTCAAATTTAATAAAAAATATCTTCATTTGTGTTAAGAAGATGAACGAAGGTCTTACGGGGTTGGTACAGCATGGGGTGAGTAATTAATGACTTAATTTTCATTTTTGGTAGAGCCAGACCGATATATCCGCTGGCCGATATTATCGGCCGATATTAGGCATTTTCCAAAATATTGGTATCGGCAGTTATAATGGCCGATAAATTAATATTTAAAAAATAAAAACGGACGAAACACACTTCAATCATCTCTCCTTGGCCTGTTATATTGAAAATGTATGTTTTACAATTTGCAGTATGATGTTATCTATTGCTAAATTATGGCTCATCATAGATTAGCTAACCACAAAGCTAACCATCATCATCATGTAAGGAGTGAACATTTAGACATAGAGAAAAAGTATCAAACATATCTTGGGCAGAAAAGTTAGCTTTTCTTTTACACGTGTGTGAAATCCAAAAATATTTAGTAAAAAAAAAAATATTGGCCGATATATCGGAATATCGGATTTTAAAACCCAAAAATATTTGTATCGGTATTCAAAATCCTTTATCGGTCGGGCTCTAATTTTTGGGTGAACTAACCCTTTAACATCAGCCCAACATGAATCTCAAACTGAGAGTTGTATTTTATGCAATTATGCACTGCCACCCCTCAAAGGCTAGAAAGGTTAATTGAGTCCTCAACCATACTTCAGATCTCAAAGATAAACACCAAGCCGTCATTACACCGACACAACCGGTGTTACTGAACCAACCAACCACCTAAACAAAACACTTTCTGTGTAAACAACCAAACACAACCCTCTGACGCAGACACATGCTGATCCCCCTCAAAGCTCGCTGGGACGGCCATAAATTACGACAGAAAAAAAAACACACACAAGTGACAAAACAAGAGATAAACGTTTTATGGAAGTTTTCTTTTCTGCAAGAGAGCCTCTCATGCAACCTCATCTTTGTCCATAATCATTTTTACTTACATTTTGAAAGTGTAAGGGCAAAGGCAGACATGTCTGCCGCTTTAACCTAATTGAAAAGGCTTTGTGTTGCTTCTTTTTTCTGTTCTTGCGCTTCAGAGCACAGGGGTAGGGATGAAAGAGATGGGAGAACAGAGGGAGCTCAACCTCTGTGTCTCCATCTGCTTTTTCTCCGCGCCCTCCACCCCTCATCGACCCCTCTCTCCTTCTGCCCCTCCATCCCACAGGTGTGAGCTTACCTCCCCAAATTACCCCCTTCGTGTACCCCCGCCCCCCTTCAAGCCCCATGCTGAGCTTAAGTAGTGCTCTTGCCTATGAGCCTAGAGCTAAAAGTTCCTGCAGCCATCCCACAAATACCTACTGTAAAGGAGGCAAATAATGATCCGTGATTACGCCACCAGTTGATGGAGGGTAAAACAAACTTGTATCACAGGTTTTCATAAACTTTATTAAGCACCACAGTTTGGATTTGTTCCCCATGAAAAAGTAAATTCAAAATCTAGTTGAACACACATACCATGTTCTAAAATGCTATATATTCACGTAGGTTTTATATGGTAAACTATAAAATGAATCTTATTTCATGTGTCTTAATTAAAAGTAACAGATTATTTTTACTTAATTTCGAAATTATAAACATGCTCATCCTAAAAGACGTGAATTCAAGTTATTCTCTGTATGAATAGCACTTTAAATAAGAGATTCTGAAGAATCATATACACCCTTCTAACTTTGCTTTCACTAGGGAAAAACAAGCATCAGAAAACAACTCTAAAATGTAAATAGAGACATCAGAGTACATTATATTCTTCACTATGCGAGTGATTTATTAACTTTTCAAAGAACCACACATCATTGTTCCTACAAACAATCCACAATCTCACAGGGAAATGATATACAGGACATAAATACAATGCCTTGAATGGCGGCTGAAAACCTCCTGCCACAAGATTAAGGTGCTGTGCAGTGGGAAAATGTTCTTGGGTGCAGTTGCTTCCAGATTCTCACCATACAAAACCAACTTCAAGTAAGAGAAAGGATGTCAATGGAGATATAGGGCCACACAGTCTTGGGAAAGTGACAGAGTCCTTTCATCGGTTGTGTTATGGGTTCGGAAACAGTCGATAAGTAGTAAGTTACACTGTGGCACACTTACCACGCAATGCAAGATGACAGGCCAGCCTTGGGCGACAAAGAGCACTTGAGGCTTGAGAGCCTTTCTTTCTCTTTTCATCTCCTTTTGTTTTAGAGTGTCTCTGTAAAGCTGTCTAAAGAGAGGTGGTCTACATAGAGGGTAGGGTTAACGGCTTTCATGGGAAGCGCACATCTCGATCTCACCTTTTTCGTGCTCATTGGGCTCTAATGCATTCATTACCTCTCTTGCGCACATCTGCCTCACGTAAATCCCATTTCCTGTGTCTATTGAGCGCGCCCAGTGGCCTGGTGCTGGGGCAATGGCCGCCACACGTTTCCCATGGCCTCCTCACCCTTCTGCTCACTCCAGCGTCCCTACCCCTATTGTTCCTCATCTGTTCTTCCCCACCCAGTGAACACTGTTGTCTGCCCAACAACCCCTGCTTTAATCCAACACCCCTCCTCTCCCCAATACACTCTCCTTTGATAACCCCCTTTCCTAGCCAAGACCCCTGCTGCTAAAGCAGTAGCCTGGCAGCTGGAGCAGTTGACCATGTTGGCTCAGCTGCTGGTTCTCGGGACCCGAGTGACTCTCGGCTCTGCATGAGAACAACACTGGGAACTGGCTCAGGCTAAATTTCATTATCCAACCACTCTACTAATGAATTAAGGAGCTGTCCAATGGGAGAGTAACTGGATAATTACTGTATCTGAGATACAAGAACCTGTCATATCATATTTCATGTCTAAGGAACAGTGCACTGTAAAATAATTTGCACCTGTGCTGTAGGAATCGAGAGTTGGCTTTGTCTTGCCATGGGTCTTGATTCAGATTTAACTTTTTTTAATCAATCCATTTGGAATTAATTTGTGAGAACTTTGTCAGGGTAGCGACATATTTGGTTTTAGACAGGAATGGAAACGAGGCTGTAAGGGATAGAAGTAGAGTGTGTTCAATGGACTGTACTGTTGTTTAACAACAAATTGTTTGTTTGGGTGATAAAACATCTTTACAAAAGACAAGTCAAAAACTCCTCTATACAGCGCATACCATTTTCAAAGTTGGAAACTTTCCATGGGAATATATGGGAATATATGAGAATTAACTGGAATGTGAATAAACTGGACTTGTGCAAAATTGCATGTTAGCCTAAAATGAAATGAATGTTCACCCTAAAATGAAAATTAAGTCATTAATTACTCACCCCCACGCTATACCAACCCCGTAAGACCTTCGTTCATCCCTAAGGGATTGAACCTTGATGTCTTAGAAATTTATCGAAGAAAATGTTTAAATATTCCATGTGACTACAGTGGCTCAACTATAAGTTTATCAAGCGATGAGAATACTTCTTGTGCAGAAAAACAAAACAAAAATAACGACTTTATTAGACTATCCCTTTTTCTTCCTTCTAGGCCTGAGACGAGAGTTCAAGAGATTTCCATGACACATGCGCGAGAACTACGTTATTTTTCTACTACTTGTTGTTCAGTTCTCAAGCATGCGTCGTGGAAATCTCTTGAACTCTCGTCTCAGGCCCAGAAGGAAGAAAAGGAATAGTCGAATAAAGTCGTTATTTTTGTTTTTTGTTTTGAAGTATTATTTTTATCCAGCACTACAAGACAACACATTGACTCATTGAATAATACCAAACCCTGGAGGTGAATCTAAAGGCTTGGTGCAAAGGTGAGATGTGAGTTGGGTGGCAAAATATGAAAATACAGGTGGTGAAATGGACTGGCAGCAACCGTGTACTGGTATATGGCAGCAGGGCTGTGTGGGTGGCAAAGCGCCTGTGACTCAGTGATGCGGCTGGTGCTGAAAATTTCAACTTCCTTCACAGAAGCAAAGGTTGTAGGTGTGGGTGCACTGCACTTATCTTCTGTTGCACCTGAACAAAGTGGATGTTTTCTGACCTGCACTTTAAAGCGCTCACTTTTAATGCATTTAAGACATCCTACGATCATTCATAATGGAAAAGTGGGACAATTAAGGCCTAATTATTCTTTTCTACTAGCCTGAACAGGACTTCATTTGCTTGCATTCGTGAAAACACTTTGTAATTATTATTAAAAAAAAAAAAAATGTATCTATTAACTGACTGGCCTAAACATATTTATTTTCTCTCTAATGGAACATATTCCTAGCACATATCTATTCAAATATCCTGCGTTACTATCTATGACCATAGTAGCACAGCATCAATTTCAAAGCAGAATCCCGCCTTTTTACAACAAATACACGATAAAAAACGATTTCATGATTTACTATTATTTTACTGCATATTATTTTTGTCAAATCAACTTAAGCCCTATTCGCACAGGATAAATATTATCTGGTGAGGTGACATCTAGTCATTTGTAATAATTGCGGAGGTTGTCGGTGTTCTTAATCGCGTGCGAATCGGCCATGTTTGTAATTTGTAAAGTAAAAATTCATCTGCGAATGACCTACCATATTTTGCCGAACACCGAGGTCCTGTGATAATATTAGTCCTGTGCGAATCGTCATCTCTGTAATTTGGCGGGGTCACTTATAATTTTTCAAGATTTTGTTTCCTGTGGGCTTTTTTATCCATCTTTTGCAAAGAATGGAGGTTGTGTTGGAGTGTTTTGGTTGCTGGGTCATTTAGCTATACACCATACAACTATACAATTTGCAGAAAGAGAAAGCTGAAAACCATCAGAAGAGCAAAAACAAAAAAAAGACATTTTAGCTTATTACCAATTGCAATCATGTCTGGGAGATAAGTCAGGAAATTCGAGTAAAACCACAGGCTTCGCTTATACTGTGCGAATGCGCCACACGAAATTCAGACATGGGTGAGTAATTTCTAATTCACACGAGGTCCCCAGATAATAATAATCCCGTGCGAATAGGGCTTATGATCATTAGTTTTGTTCAGATAATATAATATTTTGAGTTTCGATTGAATAAACCAATCACTTATTTTGTATCAACTAATATTTTTGACTTATTTAGTTATTATAAACTAATAGTTTGTTTTGAGTGAACTTAAAATTTGAAAGCGACCAATCTGGGGGTTTGTTTTCATGGATCAAGCAGTTGAGCTTACAACCAGGTTACTTACTTAAAAAAAAAAAAATTAAACCAAACATTATTTTTTTACAGTGTAGATATGCTTAAATGTTTAATCGACACATAATTATTACACTGAGAATAAAAGTTATTTTGCAAAGGAAAACGAATGAGAGCCTGTCAAACATCACCAATTCTTTGTGATATTCAGTAATTCCACAATAGAAATCATGCAAAAATGTTGTAACCATTTGTGCTGTTTCATGTTTAGGAACATCTTGTTTAGGAAAGGCATTACTGAAAACAGTGAAAATCTGGCCACCATCTGAGTCACGAATCTTGTACAAAACCAGATTTATTTAATTATTTTTCTATTTCAGATGATGATATTTTGATGTGCTCTTATTGGTAAATATATAGATTCCAAATGCCAGTCGTCTATAAGGGAGCATGGCATCCCTACAGCATTTAGTTGTAGGTGTAGTCCAAATAGTCTGACTGACCACCATTTTAAAAACAAATAAGCCACTGAGCAAGGCCTGAGCATTAATATGCTGCACTTTATATCCATACTAAAAGATGTGTGACCCAAAGTAAAACATGAAACATCTTAAAATCCCTAACCCTCACATTAAGGGACTCAGTGACAATAGCAAAAGAATCTGGAAAGAAAGCACCATGCATTCCATCCATGCCCGCGCAGAGCAGAGGATGTGGATGACTAAGACACCTCATGTGCAACCGTGTGGACCCAGCGTCTGCTTGTCAAACTATAGTAGGAGGAAGTATTACTACACTCTGAAAAATGCAACACACAGTTTGAGGAGAACAATCAAAGAGGAAACACCCACAGGTGCCCCGCAAAAAAACCCAAAAAGGATTTATAGCATACCAGAACAACAGAAGGAAAAATTACATCAACTCAGGAAAACACTGGATGTGTCGACATATTTGCTACCACAGTTCCCAAAGAAAAGGATTGGGATGGATGCCAAAAATCAGTCAGTACACTAAGAACAGGTTAAAAGATTAAATCATACCTATAGGCTATTTAAATATATGGGGTCTACAGATGTGTTGGCATGGGCCTTTAGCTACTACTCACCAGTTTTATAGAAATAAGAAAAGGAAAGCAATGCCAAAACAACAGATTAAAAAAAGGATTAAAGCATGGCCAGGGACACAAATTAAATGTAGGGTTTTGAGCGAAAAAAAGCCACTTAGAGTGGTTAAAAAATTATTAACATTAAATGCGTGTGTAAAATGACCTAGTAAAGAAGTCCTGTTTTGTTTTTTTCATGTCAGCTAATATTATAATGTATATTGCATTTGCTGTCTCAGTAGTGAGTGTTGTTGAATGTGTACCAGCTAATGTTTAACAAATTGGGAGTAAAACACATGAATTATTAAACTAATAGCTGCAGTCTTCTGATTGGTAAATACTGCTACTGCTTCTAAAATCAAGACTTAAAATCAACAGTTATATGATACAAAACCACCAACAATGCACCAATAGAAGATTATGTTCTGCTCACAGCAATCTACTAGGCTACATGTCAAGAACTAAACAGCATCAGCAACAAACAAAAAAGAAACATCTTCTCACTTTTCAACTGCTATGATTCAAGTTTGGAATCATAGGTCGCTGGCAAAACACCAATGCAAATGTCAAAATATTGATAGTAAGGTGCAGTAAACTTCAATCAAAGTCATGTGTTGGTCATTGTTGACGTGTTCTTTTTTTTCACATAAATGTCTAGGCTATAACTCCAAAGTGAATTGAGATATGAAGAGTTGAGATGCAAAAGCCTCTAAGTGCCATTTGAAATGTTCTTCTAGAATGATCATTATTATCCAGCTTGTATATTTAAGTAATTTCACTTAAATGACAATTAATAGGTAATGTTCATTGCCATTTAAGTGAAATTACTTATTAATAACTTAAATATACAAGCATGGTGAAAAGCATGGTAATTCGAAAATACATCAGGTTTTAAACTAATACAAAGCTTAAAGCTAAATCCTGAAGTTTCCCTTTAATTGCTCCTTGCTGCAGTTGATCTAAAACTCCCAGCCATGTTGGCATGCCTTGTCGTCTGCTTTTGCGCTTGGCCCCGTAATGGCTGCTTGCAGCTATATATGTTTATTATTTCTGGTTAAGCATTAAAAATATATATAAAAAATATATATATTTTTTTAGTCTGTAAACATTTGTATTTTTTAAATAAAATTATATTTAAAATACAGTATGCTAGAAAATGGATGTTTCTTTTTCTTTTAATGAGTCAGATGTCACATAATTAATTTGCTTAAAAAAATATGTTAATAACTCCAAGTCCTTATAATATTTATAAAATCAAGAAGGCCTAAACACATTATTATTATTATTGTTTATACATTTTTACAATAACGTTAAAAAAGTAGGCTACACACATATACACACAAACCAAAATTGGTTATGACAGAGAGATAGATGGATGACAACAACAAGACAGTATGGATAACAATAATGATAACATAGCTTGTGTTCTAGCATGTTCAGTTCAAGATCTCGTTTTATTCCTCAGTACCAACTGTAGGGTACAATATTATGTGCATCAGGCTTTTAATAAAGCCTAAGGCAGCTGTGCTGCTTGTAATGTAAAGCATGTGCTCGAGAGAAAGTGGATGCTTTCCTGTCTATAGCTTAATAGCGTCTTGCTAGTTAGCCTAAGATCACAATACACGATATCAGCAACATTTTAAATACGTCGTTTGTCATTCTGAATGCCGCTATGTATGTGTTATGCTGATTGTGAAATATTAGACGCATTGTTGGTCGATAAAAGCAATGACAGAATGAATGGGGGTTGGGCTGCTGACAGCGAAATGATGAGGTGTGACCGCATCACTGACAGATGATAACGTGCGATTAAACTATAGCAACTCACCTGGTTGTAATGCACCCTAAACGGTCTCAGATAGTTGGAGCTGGTGCACGGAACCACCTGAATATTATTGATCTGCTCCATGGCTTTGATATAGCTGCCCACGGGTACTTCTCACCACAGATGGCAGAGCCGCAGACTACGGGAGAATGAGGGGAAATGTCTACGGAAGCCTGTCAAGGGCAGAATAAGAACGCTGTTTAGTCTTTGCGTTGCTGTAGTAATGTTCTGTAGAGAGGGTGACTATGCGGTGTAGAAAACTGCTAGTCAGCTATAGTTTTAAGGATAAGGTCATTCGCTCATTTAATTTTATTTTAAGGTTAAACAACGGACTCTGTCTCGCCTCAGTCAGCACGCCCCCTTTTCGACCTTTACCGGGCGCGCGCTTAAAGCGCGCATGCAGGTGTGTGCTTGGCGCGTGCAGGCATTACCTCACATAGCGCCGACTCCCGGGAGCGCGTGATTCGCTAAATAAACCGCCAAAAGTCTTTAAAGACTTTAAACCGCCAAAAGTATTGATCAATTTTCAGTAAATCTTTTCAGAAACATGCACTGCCCAAATTCCTAAATGATTCATTTGACCCCCACCTTCCTCGACAGGACAACTAAGGTATTTGTTGTGGAAACATTATAATTATTATAAAGTAGTAGCAGGCCTAGTAGGCTATTTTGTAGAAATAACGAAATTAACAAGAAAGATTGTATTGGCTAATAGCCTAATATTGTGAGTAAAAACATAGCTTATAGCCGTTTTATTTATTGTATTCTTTTATTTTTTTCTTTAAATATTTATATTTTATTTTTTATGCATGTATATACATTTCATATAGTTTATTCTTTTTTTCTTGATTCATTTATTTAATTTATCTGCCAAATAAAAGGATCTTTTTTAACACAAAAATTGATTAAAATGGTGAAATAATTTTATGTTCATCATCACACTCTTAATCATGCAATGTGAGGTCATGTGAATAATGCAGCATAATGTCAGTCTGAAACATTTTTTTTATAGCCTATTTTTATACAGGCAGCAGTAGGCCAATTCCCTTCCAAACATACTTTTTCTTTTCCATCTAATAGCAGATGTATTTCATTTTTTCAGTTCTTCATTTTTATCTCTTACCCCCACAACCACTCCACTAGTAAATAATCTTTCTGCTTATCTGATGGCCTTAAAACATCAATGATAAAACATGTGGTTTCAATGTAGTTTAGAGGAAACAGAATGCAGCATTTGACATGGATGTCTTAAGAATCGCAGAGGTAAACTGTGTGTTTCATGATTGGGGCAGGTTTTTTATCTGACTATGCCTCTGCTTACTCTCATCAAAACCAGCTGACAAAGCTTATCCTCTCTTGAAACATCTTATAATTCCTTTTCTTCAATGGTTGAGTCATTGTAAAGGGTAGTGTGTTTGTGGTCCCAGTGCTGAGGTATCAAAACTGTTTTGTGACTCTTGGAAGGAGGGGTCACAATAGTCCAGTTTTTACCCTACACATTTTTTTTAATGAACTTAATATAATTAAGTAGAATTAATTCTTTTCCATGCAATTCCATGCACAAACGCCACTCTTCTGCACAACGAAACTCAAAAGCATAACATAAACTCTTTTAAATCTCTAATATAACAGAACATTAAGCCCTAGCACGTCTTTCTCTTTACTGAAAAACACAAAATAACTGTTAACTTTCAAATGTACTCTCATGCAGTCTCATGCAAAACATGCTGGGAACTACAGATCCACTGTCCACTTAGTTGTCAACAAAAATGATTCAAGAAGATTGAACCTAATCATATTAATTTGTGAGAAAAGAATGAAGTTGCTTTAGCACATTTTAATAAAGTACAAAAAAATTATATTTTGAGTGTAAAATTCAAGAGTCAGTACTGATCAGAAGTGTATAAAAAATGTATTTTGAGAGATGATGTTTGTCGCCATTTTTTTCACAACCACAGAAGGTGCCCATATGGTGACAATTTTCTTTGTCTACTCTAGATGTCTGTGATCACACCTTTCACATATAGAAATGACATCATGTAGTCGGTTCATCATCGACAGGTGGAGAACATGTCTATTGATGGCTTGACATGATTTCAGAGACAGCAGAAGTGGAGCGAATTGCTAATTACACTGAGGAATTCACTAGGGACCATACAGTATATGACTGTCAGGTCAAGGTTATAGACATAAAGAGGTTAAAATTGGCTTGCAGTTCCTGAATCATGTATATTATTTTTATATCCAACATTATTGTCTCATCCAAAGTAATTAGAATGAAATCGACATCAGATTTTTACTATTAGAACAGCTCTAGTTCTACATCAACTAGAGTTCTGTATCATCAATCAGATGTATTTAAATACAAATAATTTTATTTGCATTCTTCTTCTACCCATATGTTCTGCAATATCCTTGGGCCTTTCTGTCGTATCCAATAAGAAATCATACAAATATTGAAAACAAAGACCGAAAATGTTTTATTTCTCATGTGGTTGCTTTCTCTGTATAACCACAGTGATTAATGTGATGGCAATTCAATCCACAATATACTCCACACCCTGTTCTTTCAATCATATTTCTCATACCTCTAATCATAGTTCTCAGTACTCTCCCACACGAACAGATTCCGCCCATTGGCTCCCCTTTCCCGCCCCTTCCAATCTTCTGAGTTTGACTGGGAAAATACAAGTTCTAATTTGATCTAAATTAGATCTTTTGATGAAGGCGGGGCGGAAGTCAGACGGTAAGGCATCATGGAAATTCAGCGTGTTCCTTATAGACCCTGGGGTGTGCACCTTTCCAAACATCTTTAGACGCAATTCCGTGCAGTACTGTGATTTTGGTTGCCTACAATAATACAATAATCAGTGCAATCACTATAGCACCATACAGGCCCGGGCCAGGAGGTGTTGAGAGGAGCTGAAGACGTGGAACACCCAGGATGCCCCGATTTTAATGATAAATTCGGGGAGAAAGGGTGATGTCACCCAAACTGCAACAGGGCACTCGGTTTCTGACATTCCGAGGGTCCCAATCTCTTCAAGCCAGTTTCCTCCTCAAGGGCCAGAAGTCGCACCCTCCATACACTGGCAGGATGTAACACTTTTGCTGGCTGATTTACATCTAAATAAACATTGCCAGACAAAACAATGTGCAACTGGAATGGAAACGCACCCCTTTTTTCTCCACCCGGCCAATTGATATGAGCCGATTAAACATGGCTGCACTTTTTGATAAGCAGAATAGAGATTCATAGTAGTAACTTTCAGAGTTGAAAAAGGAGTTTAGGAGCCTTTGGACACTTGATTCGAATTTGTGAATACAGGTTTTAATATGTCTTCCTTACAAAAACATACATACATGTAAAATATTAAACTATTACAACATATATGTTTATATATATATATGTGTGTGTGTGTGTGTGTGTGTGTACGTGTACACTGTAAAAAATATTTTCAAGATTTGTTATCACAACATTTTTTTCTTTTGTCAAATCAACTTAAATAATTTATTTAGTTCATATAACTTATTATTTTGAGTTTCTGATGATTAAATCAATCTCCTTCATTAATTTAACTCACTTTTTCCATTTCTATCAACTTAAAATTAAGGCAACCAGGTTACTTAATTTTTTAAGTTAAAACCAACAATATTTTGTGTATATATAACTTTTTATATTTATAATTTATCATCTTTATGTATTAAACTAACAAAGGTCAATCAGTAATGTTACTGATATGTTGAAACACAAGCTATGAAATGAATGATAAACTGCGGTTCAGTAAGTGAGTCAGATGTTGATTCACTAACTGCTCGGATGAATCCAGTTCTATAAAGGACTTGTCATACTGAATTAAACCGCTGACTTTTGCTGTTGACTAATATTCATTGAGAGATCCGGCTCATAAGAGTCATCTGGGAGTCAGACTAGTGGCATTGTATGTTATTACAGATGATATTTTTTTTTTTTTACCACTTATTCTACAAGCATTTTTTTGTGGAACAAAATAAAAACGTTGTACCAAAAGAGATTAAACATCCACAGGATTCTGAAACTATTTATACAAGGCACTTTAAATATAGCCCTGTGTTCTGCAGCAGAGCTTTTGTGTGAACTGCCCTTGTTTTGAACCGTGCACAGTATCCAAATAAGTAGCCGAAGAAGTGAAAGTCTGAGAACACAAGATAACTCAAGATGAGACATGGCTCATTACACAGTCTATATCTTAAAGCTGAATGGAAAACGGATATATCAGATCCCCCGGCCCTCCTTTCAGTCTGCATTAGGCCCCCTGCAGGACCCCCTGTATCTTATCAGACCATCTTTTTGGCCAGGGAGTCTTAACAGAGTGCTAATCCTGCACCCCTATGTGCACCTCAGGGCATCACAGTGGTTCGGACCGTCCCTTCACTCTGAATTACACTCTTTGGCATTGCAACACAAGCCAGGCCACTGCTGGCTTCAGAGAATACAGCGTCATGGAGCCTCACACACTCCTTTTCATATTTCTAGCTTATTGTCTGTCTCCTCTTGTAGTCTAGGCACAGTAGGTTTATCAGCAAAGGGTCAAGCAGGGATTTGCTGTTGCCGGAGATGACAAAGGTCAGACTTCTGGGAATGCACTTAACTGAGGTGCCTGCAACCCTTCTGTTAGCGTTCACATGGTGTCGAGCCAGACACGACATCCTGAAGAGATTGTGGCCTTGAAGGGCAGTTGCATATGGGTCAATGACATTTTAGTGAGGACTTGAGTGTCCTCGATACAGAAAAGCATCTTTTCAAAACAAGTGGCAAGTTCTTAGAAATGTACTCTTGCATTCATGTTGGTTTCACATAGTTTTCACATAACTTCGATACCAGTCTAAACACGACAACGATGTGCTGAAAACTGAACGTTTTTCCTTTGTTTTTTTGAAAACAACAATGTTTTCAAAGTGATGTCCAAAAACTATTAAAAAAAAAAAACTTGGATTGAACACGTAATAATGCTTCCTAAGGCACTGTCCTAAGTTGGCTTGTCGCTTTCTCATCAGCAGCAGCTTCTCAAGATTCAGCGATGCATAGAGCGTCACTGAAAAGATGAAAATCAGAGATTCAGCCTCTGAGCCCCGCTTATATATGCTAAGCCACGCCCATTCTGGCGGGCTAGGATGTGTTGAGGGCGCGAGCACCCTTTATTGGACGTGAAATCACGTCGGGCTCACTGGTAGGCTGCTGCAGTTGGCGCAGGGCAGCCAATGAGCACGCTAGACAGCCTGTTCTAGGTCTTCTAGCTGTTGCATTGCATTGACAATAGATTAAGGATATTTTTTTCTCTTCAATATCACGAGAAGATGAATCTTTCCCGTAGCGTAAGCTAAACTTACGCAATACGAGAGAACCTCTCATAAGAGAACAGATGCATACGGTAGGTTTAGTTGGAGGTAATCGAGAATGAAAGGGGAAAGTCACTTCACTTTGGCCCCATTTCACTTTAATTGGATATGATCGGTTATGATTGGTTTGTGCGCTAAATACCTCATCTTGTTTTTGCGCGTGTTGTAATCGGCCTGAATGAAAACAATGATGGCGTTAATGGGAAGACTAAAAAGTAAGTAAACAACATAAGATAAAAGTTGAAATGGGCTGAAAAGAAAACATGATGACTGTGGGGTTTTTTTTAGTGAGCAATCAGCCTGGGGAAATTAAAGATACACCTTTGTGTATATATACACACAGTGGTTAAGGAGGGATTTGGAACCCTCAAATTTTGTGTTGGTGCAACAGGGAAAAATTACTCACCGTGGGACAACACATTAAGTATCGTGGTATAGGTATAGCAATACTTTTTGGGACAATAGTGTCACCGTGGCAAGTATCACAATACTTATTTCCTTGATATTTTAATGGTTTTGTTTTGGTCCATCTACACTCTTAGAAGAAAAGGTTCGGGTTCTATATAGAACCTTAAAAGGTTCTAAAGCGCTACGTATTTGGAACCCCTAAAATGCAATGCATGAATGATCACAAAATTCAAGATATGGGGGTTAAAAAATGTAATTAATCAATATCACACGAAGAGTGCCAGTTTTTATCCTTCAAAAATCAGCATGATTAAAACGGGATATTAAGTCACTACAACAGTTTAATAAACAATAATTTAATTACAACCATAAGATGTTGCAGAATAATGTAATATATGAATGAATAATAGCCTATAAAGAATCTTTGTGCCAAAAGGGTTCTTTCTTGACATTATTGCAAGAAAGAACCCTGCAGTTGAGTAAAGAACCCTATGCTACATAGAACCCTTTTTCCTTAGAGTGTACACTGATATGATGATGATGATGATAATATGTTAAAATTGCTGAACACCACAATATGGAACACAGCCTTGTTTTTCATATTGTAAATTCAAACATAAAAATGTGAAGACCAAAACTACAAATTTAACACACCAAAATGGCCGAAGACAACTATAACAGAAATAAATCACAACCACAATTATGGAAATTTGACATTAGCCTACTTCACCTTCGACTTTAAACTCCACTGCAACATCAACTTGTTGCAACTATCAACTCTCAGGTGCGGACTGGGACAAAAAACTGTAGCCATGCCAGCCTATACATATATATATATATATATATATATATATATATATATATATATATTATATTATTGACACACACATATATGCAGGTGTGATCTGTGCGTCTTTGGGCGTGACAAGAATGGCCATTGCCTGTCACATCAAACGACACCTCGACCCTCCTCCCATTCCAGGTAGGGCCTAAATTAAGGCAACTTGATCTGTGTGGAACTCGCCTCTCCTGAATAGTCCTTCAAAGCAGCAGGCCTCTCTTCCATCCAAGGCCTTTGTAATGGAATCCACCTCTGTTATTTTGCCTCTTGTATTTTTAGGCAGGGCTATTATTGTTCTTGTGGCCCCGGATGTGTTACCCAGACAGAATTCCCGCGTCCCGCTCCTCATTTGGTGCAAGAATTATGACCGGCGTACTCAGACCAACAGTACCATTCATTCATATTAAAGAGTCGCAAACAGAAAATAGATGGCGAAAGAGGCCGTTTGTGATTTTGATGAGTTGGGAAAGGTGAAACTTAAGTGATAAAGAGGTGCCTGAGGAGGTATTTTTAGAAGTGTTCAAAAGTGGTAGTCATCTTTTGGGATTACAGGGCCACAGACCTGACAAGCCGACAGAACCTTGATCTCTCTCAATTTACTAAGGAACAGCTGACTACCCCCTCTCCTGCAGTGGGGACTATTTTAAATGCCTCGAAACTAAAATCCTATTGTTTTGATACGATTCTTTACTCACACTCGAGCTCGGCCGCAGATGCAAGGCTCTGGGCCGAGAGTGTTTGCAAGATGGCTTGTGCCTCTCATCACCATGGGAATGCACGTTCCATTGCTAATTACTTGCTTGAATTGGCCCACAGAGACACTGTTAAATACACAACCTGATCTCAAAAACCTGAGACGCTCCACAGAAGGTGCCGCCTGTATGCGGAGTGAGGTTACAGAGGGCGTCTGCTGCAGTGGCGGGGGACTGTAGTGGAAGAGGTGACGAGAGAGAAACAGTGTGACACACTAAACCAACTGTGCAAACGCAAGTCTGTCTCCAATTCCATAGACCATTATGTGACCATGGGGGAAGATTTGTGCTGGTCTTAGCTTTGGTGAATGAGGTTATGTGGTGGTGGTGATGGGAGGGTTAGAAGTTATTGTGTACTTTATTAACTGTGTACTTAACAGCTTTAGTGAAGGAAAGAACTATGGCTGTGTCCGCAATTGCATACTCTCTCGAGTAGGTCCTTATTTTGATTTAGTAATTCACAACCACTAAAAAAGTACATTCTACAGTATGTGTGTATGAAATTCGGACGTCTACATTCGCCATGTTTTCATTATCATGTGACCTACCAGTGTCAGTTGTCGTGTCAACTCACACGTCATTCACAAATCCTCTCCCGTGGCCTCATGGGATAGTTAAGTGTCCATCAGATGCACACTTCAGAATCTCGCCAGAAATAGGTCTTCCGGGTACTTTTTGCCTTCTCTTTAATGAGTACTGTGAATTAAGACATACTACTTTTGTCACATACTGTTTTTCACCTAAAATGCTGGGTTGTTTTAACCCAACTTTGGGTCAAATATGGACAAACCCAAACGTTGGGTTAAAAATGTAATGTAAAAATTTAACCCAATAGCTGGGTTTGTCCATATTTGACCCAAAGTTGGGTTGAAACAACATAGCATTTTTTAGAGTGTATAGGAAGCATGTAATTTCGGATGCAGCCATCGTTGAGTCCGACTTGATTCACAGTGCATGGGAGAGGATGTTGCCTGCAAAGCTCTTTTGGTGTGATTTGCTGATTGATGGTGGAATTTTCTGTACTGCATGATGGCTAACAGTTTTTCTCCAGAAATTCTGCTGTTAAACAATTATTTAAAAAAAAAAATACGCTGAAATAATCTTCAATAAAAGTATATACCATGAATTGTCCTCAGAGATCACAACAGGTCTGTCTTTAGAGGTTTATAGGTTATAGTTAAAAATCTTCTTTTTTTTATTCCGAAATTGGTCTGTTACAGTATGGCAGTGGACCCTCATTTGCAGCTGGGTTCATTAACAACAGTCTAAGAATAATAATTAGTGCTTTTGTCACAGAAGTGGTGTGTTAATGACATGCTGGGCCATAGTCACTGCAGAACTGTATGCATGGAGCGGCACTGCTGCCCTAAATATCAACCGCACGTGATGTTGCATCAAGCTTGGCTAAATAAATAAATAAATAAAACATACAAGAGGTGATTAACAGCCCCTAGAGTCTGGTTACTATCAGGAATAGTCAGCCTTTTCCACAGCTTGCTTTCCTCCATGCTTTATTGCTAGATCTGCTGTGGTCAAGCCTTATCCCAATATTGTTTATCAATGGACTATCATTGTCAAGGTTGTTAAAAAGTTGCTGTATCCATTAACATTATTATTGGTTAATGTTAATTTCTAAACATTAACATTTCAAGTTGTATAAATGTACAAAAAGTAAAAGTACCTGGCTTCAATAACAATAAACTATTTGTATTTTTGTTTTAATAAATAACAATAATAATACAATTAAATGTAATTTATAATCGGTTATGCTGATTATGCTGATTATTATTATTATTATTATTATTATTTGTTAATGGTAATTTCTTGATATAATATTTTAACTTTTCAAGTTGTATAAATTAATATTATCTAATGTATTATTTAAAAACATTAATTAAACCTAAGTATTTGTATAAATTAAATTCAACTGTTTTATAATAATAATTATTATCAATGTTGATTTGTACAAATACTTTTTTATCATTTAAAGGCCTACAACTTCACAAAACACCTAATGTATTGTGAATAATTATTTTTATACACAACATGAACCTATTTAATAACTGCTGATGTTCCTTGTTAGGTCATGATACCTATATATTTAAAAATGTTATTTATTTTAAAGTGTTACCTCAAGATTTAATTTAGTCGAAACAGTCCGGAATCATGGAAAGTACAGCAGTGCTCAGATATTATGAATCCTGTTCTCGAGTAAAAGAAGCTTTAGGATGGTGGCAACCTAGATTATCACATTCATTATCAAAACTGAGTGTAAAACACATGCAGTGATCATCAGGGTATTCATAAACCTCTTTTAATCACTATGGGGCAGAATTCATTATCAGTGTGAAGGAATCATTTCACACCTCCTCTGAACTACCAGTATTCATTTTCACCTCTGGCTCAGAGAGAGCAAGACACCTGCAGTGGCAAATATAAATAAAAAACAATTTGAGAGACTGATAAATATAGAAGGAGATTGAGATTTGTCACGCCATGAAGTGTGGTCATGATATGGTACAATTGGCAAATGCAGTCCAGATTGTTGCGTGATTTTGTCCACAATGGTAATCATTTACATGGTTTTCCCTATCTCTTTCTGTGTGGTTGCGCATCAACATTTAGTGTGAATTGATTAGTCACAGATGGTCTTACAGTCAATTGTTAATCACGTAAGGCACACTCACACACTGATATGTGTGATGTCTACGCCCTCAAACTGATTCTGACCTGTGATAAAGGTCAGAATTTTTAATTAAATAAAACATACAAGAGTTGATTAACAGCCCCTAAAGTCTGGTCACTATCAGTAATAGTCATCCTTTTCCACAGATTACTTAAAGGGATACTCCACTATTTTTTTTTTTTTTTTTTTTTTTTGAAATAGGCTCATTTTACATCTCCACTAGAGTTAAACAGTTGAGTTTTACCATTTTTTAATCCATTCTGCCGATTTTCTGATATTTAGAAGAATATCCGTAACCAGACAGTTTCTGGTCTCATTGACTTCCATAGTATTTTTTGTTTTCCTACTATGGAAGTCAATGAGACCAGAAACTATCTGGTTACGGATATTCTTCTAAATACCAAAAAATCATCTGAATGCATTTTGAAAATGGTGAAACTTAACTGTTTAACTCTGGGGGAGTTGTAAAATGAGCCTATTTCCAAAAAAAGTGGAGTATCCCTTTAACTAACATGCTTTATTGCTATATCTCCTGTGGTCTAGCCTTACCAATATGGTTTATCAATGAACACTCATTTTCAAGGTTGATAACAGTTGTGGTATTTGTTCCCTATCTCTTCCTGTATGGTTGCGCATCATGATTTAGTGTAAATTGATTAGTCACAGATGGTCTTACAGTCAATTGTTAATCACGTAGGGCACACTCATACACACTAATATGTGTGATGTCTACGCCCTCAAACTGATTCTGACCTGAGGGAAAAAAAAAATCACAAAGCTATTTACTTTTCAGCTATAGTCTTTATAGAAAGTGATGTGATAAGTCTGCAACTTTATGAGGGATAAGCGCCATCCATTGGTCACAGTCCCATACTGCCATTTTCACCCCTGAAAACCAGAAGATGTATTGTGTTCAAATCAACTATGCATCTTCAGTAAGCCAATGTACAGCTGTACTCCTCAATAAAACTCTAAATGAATCTTTAAGCAAACAAACGTCACAAACGAGCTGTAAATCCATTAACAGATCCTGTTGCAGCACAACAATTCCTTGGTTGAAACAGTCACACTTTGCGAGGCCTTGAGAAAAGAGTTCCCGAGTCAAGGCCCATTATCCGAAGCCAGGGGTGTTTTGTCATGCAGCGCTTTTGATTCTGCAGCCCTCCCATGGGTGCCAGCGCTACGCCAGTGACCGGACGGCTGTAAATAAAGCCAGAGAGTTTTGGGTAACTCCCTCGAGGCTCCCTCTTTTCCTGTGCCACCCGCTTCAGAAGGGCAATATTATTCTGTCCCCGGGTCTGAAGAATGATTCCATTGTACTGGAGGCAGAATGCGGCCTTCCTCTGAGCCCACTTTACTGCCGCCGTTCTTTATTTAAACAGCACTGCCTTTATCTGCCCTCCACTGTACATGCTCCTGCTGTCACTCGCCGGGCTCGGCCGGGTTTTTTAGATAGGCCTTGATAAGGGTGGCGCTCTATGCAAACATGTCCCAGCATGGGGACTGGGTGACCAGCAGGAAGCATCAACAAAGAACGGGGTATTAAAAGCTCTCGACAAGTTTGATTGTTTCCCATCGCGATAATCGTAATTGCACGGTGCTATAAAACGGCTGCCATCCTGTACGTGCCTTTCATTGTTGCATTGTGCGGCTTTAAAACACCACCACCAGGGAATATTAATGAAGAACTTGTTAATAATAATTAAGCATTATGCATCCATTCTGTTGAAGTGGGTATTTGAAAGCTATACAGCACAGGTTTGTCGGCCATGGATGGTGCACGGCAATAATATGTTCCTGAATGCCGCTGCATTTGTGCCTTGGGGTTGCATTTGGATCTTTTGTTCACTGTTAGATAGTTTCCTGTATATCACCACACCTGTGTGTGCCCAGAAATCAGTGGAGGGTCAGACCGCCTGCCCATACATGTCAGCATTTTTCTCTCAATCAGGCAATGGCTTCGGTAATCCGGAAAAAAAAAAAAGACTTTGAAAAAGAAGGGATCGGCCCAAATCAAAATACACTCCTGTTTTTGGTTTCTATGGAGCATGTGTGCTCGTTTCACTTGTATGCCTATTCAAAATCTCACCTGATCATTTGATTTAAATAAAACATAAGAACATAGTGTTGCACATCAACAAGGACATTTGACCAATGTCTTGCTGTGGCCTATTGACACAAATCTGTCAGCATTTCTAGGTTCTCACAGGTCTAATCTGTCCTAGTTTAATCCCCATCACATTGTTTTAAACCTCTATGACTAGAACATTGAAGACATTTTTGAGAATGTTTCAGTTGTTATTGTCCATACAATCAAAGTCAATAGGGTCCAAAATGTTTAAGCTCTAAAATGACAAAGTTAAAAATTAATCTATATAGAACTCTGTTGTCATTTTCCAAAGTGGAACAATCACCTAGTATGATGAAAAATAAAATGTAAGCCTTAAAGGGATACTCCACTATTTTTTGATATTTAGAAGAATATCAGTAACCAGACAGTTTCTGGTCTCATTGACTTCCATAGTAGGAAAAAAATATTCTATGGAAGTCAATGAGACCAGAAACTGTCTGGTTACTGATATTCTTCTAAATAGGCTATCAGAAAATCGGCTGAATACATTCGAAAACGGTAAAACCCAACAGTTTAACTCTGGGGGAGTTGTAAAATGAGCCAATTTCTTAAAAAAGTGGAGTATATCCCTTTAATTAAGATTAACATTTAATTTGTGCTACAATTATACTACCATTCAAAAGTTTGTGGTCAGTGAGTTTTTTTAAAAGATATTAATACTTTTATTCACCAAGGCCCTATTAATTTGATCAAAAGTGACAGTAAAGACACTGTTGCAAAGATTTCTATTTCAGAAAAAAAAAATGCTGTTCTATTGGACTTCCTATTCCTCAACACAACCGTTTTCCACATTGATGATAATAAGAAATAATTATTGAGCTGCAAACCAGCATATTATATTCTGAAGGATCATGTGACACTAAAGACTGGAGTAATGCTGCTAATAATTCAGCTTTGCCATCACAGGAATACATTACATTTTAAAATAGAATGCAGTTATTTTAAAATGTAATAACGTTTCACAATACTTCCCTTTTTACTGTATTTTTTGATTAAATAAGGGACTTAAAAATGCCATTATGACTTTCATCATAACAAACAAAGCATTTTTTGTTTTGCACAATAAATAAAGTAAAAAGGGTTTGTAAAATGTACATTTTGGAGTGAACTATTCCTTTAAAAGGAAACTAATGCCAGTCCCATTTACCAGTCAAAAACAGTATTTGAAGTAGAGTCGGTTTCCTCCCAGGGGAGCTTTGATTCCACCGAAGTGGTATTGCCTATATACCCTAGTTAATTTCACCGATTTGTTTTCTTCCCTCTTTAAGTTTAATTGCTTCCCCGATGACAACAATCTCTTATATCGTCACATTGTACTTTATGAAGATAGTGTTACAGCAAGATATCATATTTCTGCTCAGCCTTAGCTCAATTATAACATCCTCCTACTCTCTCCAGGATCTATTGGCTTTACTGGAAATGGTCTTTGCTTTACTATCAGTCCCACCAACCATGTCAGTATGAGGGCAAGTGTTAGACTCAAACCACCATATGACCGGACTTGTTTAAGTGTTGGACTTGTTTAGGCTTTGCACAAGCAGTCCAGAGGAAGCCTGTCTATATTGAATAATGATTATGCAGAGAATGGAGACATGTACAGTCAGCGTTATGAGGCTACAGATCATTTGAATAGAGAGGAATGTGCCTTCTGAGTACCATTGTTTGGGGGTGCACTGGAGGTGGTGCGCAGCTGGTTTATCCATGAGGAGAAGAGCAAGCGTAGGCGGCTAATGGGATGTGTTCCCTCATGTCAGTCCTGCTGCTGCAAGAGAAGGAGGGAGGGTGGCAGTTTGCTGTGGAGCGGAACTCTTTTTCAGGAGGGATTATCTTAAGGGAGCAAACAGGCCTATATGGGCTAATGTGGCACGTTCCGAGAACTATTATTATTAGCTCACCTACGTACAGCAATGGAAACGTGGAATAATCATTAACAATCTCATGTTTCAATCACAACAATCAATGCATAGAAGGCGGGAAAAGGTAAGGCTGCTCATGGAGGTTATTTGAGGTGCCTTATAAAAAAATCCCACTTATATTTATACTTATATATTTTATATGTATACTTTGGGGCCGTTCCAAAATAAAAGTTTGTGTTTACATAATATATGTGTGCAGTGTGTATAATTATTTTGTATAGATAAATATACACATATGCATGTATATATTTGAGAAAAATGTGTTATTAATATATCAAATATTTATATTAATGTATAATATTATTTTTTATATATATAAAGTATATACATGCAAATATTTCTTAAATATATACATGCATGTGTGTGTATTTATATATACAAAATAATTATACACACCACACACACATATATTATGTAAACACAAACTTTTATTTTGGATGCGATTAATCGCAATTAAACGTTTCACAGCCCTAGTATACTTATTCATGCCAGAAAAGACCCCCCATATAGCATAAACAGCTAATATATTTTAAAACATGTATACTGTGCAAGAAAAAACAGTATGTGTGCTAATGTAAAGATTGTTGTCATTGTATTAATCTAAGGCCAAATTATTCAAAAACTTTTCTGGAAAATAATTTTAAATAATTACTAATAATATATATAGTGTCTCCCAATTCCCAAAATATTGGTTCAAAACAACTATTTTTTCTTTTAACTATAGTTTTATTTGACAACTATTTTTTCTTTTTGTTTTTTTTGATCAGAATGTTGAGGAAGGCACATATATTTACACCAGATTTACATTATACCTGACAAATAGTTAGTTTAATGGACAAGGATTCAGCTCTCAAGTCATAGAGGGATCTGAACAGGTGGAACGGGGGTCCACAAATATATATTAGCATGGAAAAACATGGGGAAAAAATTCTAGACCATACCTTATTATTTTGTAGTGGGGGATTATATTTACTGATTATATAAAGGAAGATTGGGTGGGATGACTCATATACATTTACAGATGCATTGTGACAAATATACATTGGATGGGGTTAGCTTTAGAATCGACTAATATATTATTTTACCTGAATGCATTTAGCTGCTTTGAAACGATTTGTATTGTGAAAAGCACTAAAATTAAATTGACTTAACTTGTCTGGCTTTAATTCAAAGTAACATACACGGCATTGAAGGTATATATTTTATCAGTTCATGCATTGCCAATAAAATCAGAAACATACTAATTTTGTTGTTATAGCACAACACTGATAATTGTGTTGCCCTTGATGTGAGTTTGGATAAGGTTGGGGAAATGGTATCCTATAAATCTCTGCAATGGTGTAATGTCATCTTGTCAGTTTTATTATGGTTCTCGGTAAAAAACACAAATGATTTACAGTCTATATGCTGGAACACCTGCAAAGGTGAATGGATCAGGATTTAGACAAAATAACAGTGATAGAAGAACGCCATAAAATATGTCTAGTTTTAAAATAATTTAGTGTGTACCGTAATAACTGTCAACACAGTCAACAATTGGGGATTTCGGCTATATATTACCGAGCTCAACCCACAGCTTTGGTGAAGATCGAGGTGTTGGGTCAGTGTTTTAAGAGCACATATAATGTATATTTGAATTTATACAACAAGGATAGATCCAAGGTGAACGCTGTTCTGCTTCATTTTCTGAAGCTGAATATAAAAGATGGTCAGAATTTCTTTTGTTTGGCAACAGCACCATCTGGCTGTTCGTGCTTATATTCAAGAAAGCCCAGGTTTTACAGTTTTTCACAATTGCTAAAACACTCAACTCCATTCTCTGAACCAAATTCTATACTGATTTGTTGAATAAATAACTCTTTCTGTAAAACCTTAAACAAGTTCAGGCAGGTAGACACCGTTTGCGAATCTCATGCACTCTTTTTGCAAAACTCTAAACACATTCAATGTCACTCACTAAAACACATTCTGCACTTTGATGAAACATGAGCGGCAAAAGTTAAACACAACTGCAACACAGCTGTCATCGTTTACACACAACGGCTCAAAATTGTTGTTTCTAATGATGTGATCAAACCAACTCTACAAAATATGCGCCTGCAGCTCAGAGTGCACTGAATGTTGATACCAACAACGGATGAAAACAATCTGAGAGGGAGAAGAGGAAGAGGAAGGTATGGAGAGTGTTGGAAAAGCTTGATCCAGCACACCAGAGGGGTTTTCCCTTTTCCTGGGGGAGATATAATTGCCTGTTGTGGATGAAGTCCATTAATGTCCATATTATGATGTCCATATTGTCCATAATGTTCACATTAATGTCCTATGTCCACTAAGAATGCAAGGTCCATGACCCGTTTAGGATCATCAAATTCAGGAACATTAATTCTGCCATCTTCCATTAATCTCTTCACCTCTGCTCTTAATTTAGAAAATATGTTCAGGACATACCCCTGCTGAGCCAGTGCATCTTAGTAAAGTAAAGTACATCGCCATATGACTCAATTTCATCCGCTGCTGGATAACTGCTGGATCTGCATTTTTCTTTTCTAACTTTCTTTGTACCAGCGCTACCAATCCGGGTTTTTTTTTTGTTTGTTTTTTTTTTGCCTGTCATATGTAGGGCACCATCAGTGGTAAAGCCTACTAGTCAAGTAAATGAATAGTTGAAGTTAGAGTCGTTATTTTTGTTGTTTTTTGCGCACAAAAAGTGTTCTCGTCGTTTGATAAAGTTAAGATTGAGCCACTGTAGTCACTTGGACTATTTTAACGATGTCTAACTTTTCGAGGCCAGCAGGTTTCAGTTCCTCAAGAAGCCCATGGACTAGTATGCAGGAGTGATCCGGCTCTCAGATTTCAACAAAAATATCTTAATTTGTGTTCCGAAGATGAACGAAGGTCTTACAGGGTTGGAACAACATGATGGTGAGTAAATACTGACAGAATTTTCATTTTTGGGTGAACTAACCCTTTAAAGAGATGTTAATGGACGGCTGATGCTCTCACGCTTCTTTTATGACATCAATAAGAATCAGAGGTTGTCTACTGAGTAGCAGCTCATGAATGCAGATACCTGAAGCTCTTCTATATACCAAGTAATAAATAGAATCATGGGAACCCAGTCACACCCATCTCCATTTTTTCCCAGCATCCCCTTGAGAGTGGTACAAAGAAGTGTGCAGACAATTCATAAACAAAGACCATTTTGAGCCAGTTCATTAAAACGAAGATTGGTTAAAATCAAGAAAAAAATTGAAATTGATATCGTCAACCCAGCCCAAGACATGTTCAAGACACCTTTGCAACACATTGCATTGAAATAAATGGTACAAAGTACAATAAAGAGAAAATCCTGAAGGATAATAAATGTGTTTCATTCTGCATCCCATGATTGCATATTTATTCACAAGCTGAAGTAGGAATCTGGCTGTACTATGACAGATTTTTGGAGTTTGGCTTTTGAGGAAATCCTGCTGAAAGGATGTGTTTTAGCATGTTAGAATGTGTTAAACAGTACAACGGGCAATTCAAAGCATTATTAAATAGCCAAAATATGTAATAAACAATTAGACGTGGGATTATGAATTTGTACACATTTTTATGATAAACAGGCCAATTCTGTGGAAATCTGCAGAGTTTTCTGAGCCTAAACGATATGACTGACTGGATTGTACCTTGTCACATTTCTGGAATATGTAAGCACCAGGTAACAAGGTAAATGGTTTTATTATTTAAATGTTTTCTTCCAGACCTGCATCCCCACAGGAGCACTATAAGCCTGAGCTTGTGTACTTACACCATGCCACGGCTCTGAACGGCAGGTCTTTCATTGACAAAAACTTTTTTTTTTAGAAAGACGAGACTCTCAGGACCAGCAGGCTCATTGTTACACATCCTATCCACAAATCAGTCACAGACCTGAGAAAAAACGGGACACCCACACTTTGTTGTAATTTTACCCAACCTCCATCTGCATTGATTTGAAGTGCCACGGGTGAAATAATACACCAGCCTCAACCTCTTTGTGATCCACTGATTCTCTTTCTTTCTCTCACACTCTTATTGTGTAGACACAAAGAACTGAAATGGGAAAGACTGTCTTTCTTAGTGATGCTACTTTGAGGAGGAGGGCATTGCTGTGACTGCAGAGATAACAGAAAGAAGTGTTGCTGGATACTACACTTATGCATTCACGTCTTTAAAAATGAATGCAAACAAGTAATCAAAAAGCAAAGAGCACAGCAGAATGATAGTGTTCTCTTGACAAAAGTGTTCTCTTGTTCTTGGTCTACCCAACATGCATGAGCCTATGGAAGCCCAGCAGGCACCGAACATCAATATGATGTCATATTGACGTCAACATTGGACATTGTTGCCCTTGAGCAAAGAACCAAACCCCCAATCGCTCCCTGGGCGCCACAAGAAAAATGGCTTTCCGCTGCTCTGGGTGTGTGTTCACGGTGTGTTTGTGATCAATACTTACTGCTGTGTGTACTTGGAAGGGTGAATTGCAGTGCACACATTTCAACAGACACCATACTCGGCTTCACGTCACGTCACTTTATATGAACACAGAGTTCTCTCAGCTTGTATCCAGATGTCTCATTAGGTAAACACAGTTGTACCAACCAGCTAATATTTTTAATTATAGCAATGGTTTACACTGTTTTTCTATCACAAGTGGGTGAAATGTCTTACAAATGTATTTGATGAGATTGTCAAATTACTCAAGATATACTCATAGGATGAAAATTCTGTTATCATTTACTCACCCTCATGTCTTTTCATGACACACCGAGAAAGACACTGACACACCGACACGGATACACCAGCATGGGCACACGTGCACGGACACACCAGCCTGGGCACACCGAGACGGCACACGGACATACAGACCGTGGCTGCGGTGTGAACACCAACATGTTCATTTATGTGACCAGTTGTAAATGGAATCATTTTGATAAATCAATAGCTATCCAATCTGAGAAATCACATGATGGCCAGGTGTAAACAGCCCCTTAGAAGTTTGCCAAGGCCTCCTAGTGGGCCCCGGACCCAGAAAGAAATGTAAAGGGATGGTTTGCACAAAAAATACAATTCCATCATCTTTTATTTACCCTCATATCTTTTTGAGTGAAATAACACTACAACTGGGAGGCCTCAACTCTGTTTTGCAAACGCTACAGGGTGACACCTGCTGGATTGAAATAAAAGCCTAGGCTAAACAAACAATACAATCAAATGAAAGAAACCACAGCTAAGTCAAAATCAACGAGCCAACATGATACTCGAGCTTTATTTAAAAACCTCTAGGCAGAACTGGATGCTCTGTGTAATGAATAAACAGGCGAGCTTAGCTGAATGGAAACATCTACACGGTCACGGAGGCAACAAATCTGTGTCTTCTATTGCGCCCACCCTGCATCCCGCCTCTGCATTGGCACCCCAGTGGAGTGTAATAAATTTAAATACGTTAACCCTTCATCAATCCCCCTCCAAACACACAAACACACACTTTGAGGGGCTTAATTGATTGCTTGTTAACACACTGCCAGAAGTGAATTCTGCACAGAGTAAGCAACCTTGAACACCTTGTTAATGGAGGATTTTCCCTTAATTGTATTATTTGCTTAATTAGTGCCTCTCCTGCACATTCTGAAGGACACATGGGCCAGTTGCATGTTTTGATCTGCTTCATGGCCTGAAAAAAAAGATCTCTTTAAAGTCACTTCTAAAAAAATATGACTTTACAGGAAGACATGCTCAAATAGTTATTTGACCTGTTTTATAATTCTTTCTTACATTTTTTTATATTAATAAGTAGCAGTAGAGCTTGGCTCTAAGGTGTGTTTTGGGCTTTGGAGAGCTTCAGCGTTAAAGGGTTAGTTCACTTAAAAATGAAAATTCTGTCAGTATTTACTCACCCTCATGTTGTTCCAACCCCGTAAGACCTTTGTTCAACTTCGGAACACAAATTAAGATAATTTTGATTAAATCTGAGAGAAATCTAATCCAATGGTTCTCAACCAGGGGCTCTCCACTAGGGGGCCTCAGCAAACTTCCAATGGAGCTGCAAGATTTAATTAAAAACGTATTATTACCATATCAAAGTAATTTAACATTCAAATTAAAATGCTAAAAACACATAAATCATATCCCCCTCACAAAGTGAATCATGGTTAATTTATTATTTAATATTTAATTAATGCATTTTTTATTAGGCTCCAGATATGACCTCATCGAAGGTACAGCACATGAGTTTAAACATTTTCCACGCGTACAGTTGATTTCATGTTTACAGCTTTTTTAATGAGGAAAAAAAATGAGTGCAGCTCTCTGTTTTGGTTGATGTGCACATTTGTGGATTTTGGATGTGGTCTGTTTTGTAACTGCAGAGACCCTCAGGGAAGTGTGAATGTACAGTAACAGGAAGGTTTACATCAATAAATCATCAGGGCACAATTATTATCCCGACAAGCAAAAGATGCTGCAAAACGGGACACGACAGCTATGATAAAAACAGATGGACAGAGGTGTGAAAAGAAATATGCTCACACATACACATTTCACCATTTATAAAAGGAACAGATTCATTTTGACCACAAGGTGGTGCTCTTTCTCTATAGCAAAACTTCTGTTGCCAAGGCTATTCATAAACTTACTCGGATGTCAAAAATAAGAGCTTATCTAGGTCAGTTGCTACGACTCTTTCATTTGAAAAGAGTACAATTTAATTTCCCATGGCATAAAGCATCTGACAATCATCAGTGGTTGTGTCTGAATCCAGAGACAATACGTTTCTTTCGAGTGTCGGGTAGCCTACACTGAAAAAAGTGTCTCGTTAGATCAAAGTAAAAAAATTGCGTCAACTGGTTACATCTAATTGCTTTACTTTTCATCAACTTAAAATTTTTACTTTGAAGAGAATTAACCACCATTACTTAGCTAAAGTAAAATTACTCTTTGAATCAAATAAAGTTTTTAAGTTTAATGAAATATCAAATTATACTTTGTATTAATGTTTTCTTTAGTTGTATTGACTTAATTATTGTGCTTTACATATCTAACCAAATATAAAAAAAATACAATTTAAAATATTAATATAATATAAAGAAATTTATTTACTTTCAGAATGTGTAATTTTATCATTTAAGAAAAACGACTTCAAGCATCAAACTTTTGACAATTTATTTTGTCATAACTTTTTCTTTTACGTGTACAGTATCCTCATACACAATGTCTAACAATGTAAACATCAAACTTCAGCAGAACATTGTAGCTGGGTCAAAGGACACAAATTTACCCCTGCAGCTTTTGAAGAGAGGTTCTGCACCCTTCAGCTCATCTGCTTACTCTCTATGTCCATGATTATTTTCTGAAAGGCCTCAAAAGTATATTTGAGTCATAAACCGCCACGTTTATTCAGTGCATAAACGAGTCCAAACATCATGGCACAGGCACAGGCAACAGTGGGCAACTCCTTCAGTACTTCCACACCTTCAATGACAATGGAAATGTCCAGCATACGACTAAGAACATCACTTTCACGGATCACATAAAATGCCATGGTGGTCTTTTCAAATTCTCTCTCCGCTTCCTCCATCTGGTCAGCCTAAAAACATACAAAAACAGAGAGCAATTGAGGGACTGTGGAAGGAAAAAAAAAAAAAAAAAAAAAAAAAACACCCAAAATTTAGTTAGCTGTACTACTATAAAGTCAATGTAGAACCCAAACATCTGTTGTTAACTTTAATTAAAATATCTTCATTTGTGTTCAGAGTAAAAAATAAAATTTGTAGGGTTTATTACAAGTAAGTGATGACAATTTTCATTTTTGGGTGAAGACGTACTTTTACACTCTCTTTAGCTTTGAAAATGCTTTTAAACACTTTCAAAGGCTCCCAGTTGCTGACCATTGTAGACAATCACAGACATATTTGTTGAGTGCAGTACCACAATGGCCAATCAGAGGCATTTATCAATCCACTCAACAGTGTTCAAAATGCATTTTGGGGTGAACCAACCCCTATTAAAGGAGTAATTCACAATAAAAATTCTGTCATCGTTTAAATTTCTCTTGTCATTTCAAACCTGTACGAATTACTGTACTCTGCAGAATTTTGAACAGCGTTGGTTACAGTACAGCTCAGCCCCCATTCACTGTTATTGTATGGACAAAAAAAAAACAAATGCAAGTGAATGGGGGGCTCTTAAAAGGATTAGTTCACTGAAAAAAAACAAAACTTTGCTGATAATTTACTCTCCCCCATGTCATCCTTTCTTCAGTCGAAACAAAATGCACAACAAATTGCCCTTCGGGGACATTAAAGTTTTCTAAGTCTAAGTCTAAGAAAGGAAATTAAGGTTTTTGATGAAAACATTGCAGGATTTTTCTCCATATAATGGACTTCAATGGGAACCAAACGGTTCAAGGTCCAAATGACCGTTTCAGTGCAAACTGTTCAAAGGGCTTTAAACGACACCAAACGATGAATAAGGGTCTTATCTAGCAAAACAATCGGGCATTTAAAAAAAATCACGTTTTATTATTAATAATGTTTTATTATAATAATTAAAGTTTTATAAGCACCAATGCTCTCCTTGCTCTGTGATGCACGTTCGTTTCAACGTAATTGTGTATTACGTGATGTCATGAACACGTATCACAGAACAGAAAATTTAAACTGTCTTTTGGACCTTGAACCGTTTGGACCCCATTGAAGTCCATTATATGGAGAAAAATCCTGGAATGTTTTCATCAAAAAACTTAATTTCTTTTCGACTGAAGAAAGAAAGACATGGACATCTTGGATGACATGGGGGTGAGGAAATTATCAGCAAACCTTTTTTTTAAAGTGAACTACTCCTTAAACATTCTTCAAAATACATTCTTTTGTATTCTGTGGTGGAAAGTCACACAGGCCGATGTGTAAATGATAACAATTACTTTTGAGCGATATGTCACTACCTAATATTGACTTGGTAGTGAAATATAACTTTAAGGGAAACATGGTTGGACAAAATTTCAGCAATTTGTATACATTACCTGGTATTCTTTGATCAGACAGCTTGCATCTTCACCAAGGTACATGATCAGGCACTTCAGCAGGCACTCTCTTCTGACATCTATGTCCGGACTCTACAAAATGTTCAAAATGTATTATTTTTATTAGACCAAAACACTACTAAATTGATTGCCACAAGCAATTTTGTTCACATGCAACCAATATCTGATCCATAACTTTTATAGTACCCTTAGTTTTTCACGAAGGAGTCCACCTTTGCTCCTGATAACCTGGAGAAGCTGAGAGCTCTGTCTGTCCAAAGAGGCCAAAAATTCGGCATTAATCTACAAGAAAGAGAAACAGAAAAAAGTGATTTTACTTTCAGAATTAGTTGTAAAAATACATAGACACACAAAGCATTAAACAACAAAAGTTATAATTAGGGCATCCGAGACATTTTCAAAAATACTACATATTAAAATACAATTATAAAAACTATGGTAAATTCATGATTAGTCACATTTTAAATTTTTCCTTTACAAATAAATGCTTTTACCTCCTCTTGTTGAAACAGAGACTAATCTGAACAACTTTTGATTATTAGAAATTGCATTCATAAACTCAAAAGAATCGCGTGTGTTTGTTGTTCTAATGCACAACGCGATTATCGTATAAGAGATGTCTTTTGAAAAGACTCAACCCACCAAAGTGATAGCGGGAGTAACGTTAAGGGGGTCACACAGTGTATGGCCAGCAATATTGTAATGTTTAATGACAGGAAATGAAGATAATGTCTGTTCTATGTTATTATTGTACTGCACAATTAAATACAATCGCTGTTAAGTCTGCAATCTGAAAACTTTACCTCAGAGCATCCGTTAACTGAATGTTATTGGATTTTTCAAGTGAGATTCTCAATTCATTAAGTTAACGGATGCTCTGAGGTAAAGTTTTCAGATTGCAGACTCAGCAGCGATTGTATTTAATTGTGCAGTACAATAATAACAACATTATCTTCATTTCCTGTCATTAAACATTACAATATTGCTGGCCATACACTAATGAGAAAGTGCGCGAGTTGTCCTTGACGCGACGCGACGCGACGCGTCCGGTGTGCGACCCCCTTTACTTTGTTACACACCACAGCTGACACCCACACGCGAATGGCGGGTGTTAATGTCAAGCCCTGATATATTATGTTTATAACACGCCCAAACATATGTTTAAAATTACTTACCAATTTTCGTGCTTCGCGTTTTCCCACGTTGAGTTCTTCTTCCATGCGGTTTAACAAGATGGCGGAAAGCTGAACGTCTCACGCACGACCACGGATGACGTTAGAAGTCACGTGACAACGGAAAGCAATATTTTTACTTTAAGTTAAAGAAATGTATTTACTTTACACTAACAAGACTTACTTTTAATTTAAATCAACGAAACATTTTACATTAAACTGATGACTGGATAGAAAACTAATTGTTTTGTGTTACATCAAGTATAAAAACTTCTTTAGAGTAATGACATGCCTTGTTCACTTTTTTCAGTGTATGAGAAAATGGCTTCTGAGAATGAATGTATTTTAGAGAGAGCACTGTGAAGACTGGAGTAACTAATCTGTTATTTTACTGACATTTTAATCCAAAGCAATTTTGGAGAATACTGTGGTCATAAGACACACGCACACGAGCTTGACAAAATACAATTACAATAACTACTAGCTGGCATTTTACTTCTCATGTCATCAGTTTTTGCACTCACATTTATTTGTTTGTGAGTTTAAAAAGTACAAATAAAGTCGGTATGTGTGGGTGGAATGAATCTACAAAATTACACATTTTACATCCTTTCACACACTGTGGCATTCATCTAAGTTAGGCTCTTGAAGTGGATACTGACAGGCCTTTTTAGTGAACGCTTCCTGGTGAGCCAGCTTCACACTGAGCCGCTGCTGCCTGCCTCTCAGGCCTCCCCCAGCACTCCACAGTGGGAGACCCACTCCAGCTGAGAAACAGAGTGCCAGCGCTCCCTTTACCACAGTTACACTGCCATACCTCCGCACTGCTGTCTGCAAATCACACTGGGATCGGTGCTGTCCTATATACAGAGACGAGGGCTTTTACGGACAAAAGAGGCAAAAAGGCACGCAGGTATTGGTCAGATCCAGGTTATTTCAGCAAATGGCAATAATTAGCATCTCAATGAGAGCAAGCGGCACTATACTTCAGAGGTTCATGTCTATTCTGGGTATACACATTTTGCTCACTTACATACTATTAAAAGGTCATGAGCATTTTCCTCATTATGCAGCTTGACAACATAATGGCATAGCAAAAGCAAACTGAACCTGCATGGTGTTTACAAAGTGTCTCGATGGACTGTAATCATGATCTAATCAAAGAGATTCGCTTCTCCAAAGCGTGCGGACGTTCTGGACCTCCACCTTCCATTTAAAGTATGACTGAAGTCCGAAGATTCAATTGTGTGCTTGATTAAACAATGGAATTAATTAAACTGAAATGCCAGACAAGAGGCTATTGCCATCCTTCAGTCATCCTAATTGCACTTGATGTGGTTCTGGTTATTAGCAACTGGAGAACAAGGTGCTTGCTAATTATGTGAATGTGTGAGTAGGTGGGAAATAATGGTTGTTGTGGGTTAGTGACAGTCTGTATACAGCCAGACCGCCAGAACCAAGAACCCTTCACATGAAGAGACATGTCGCCCAACCATGGTTTGTTTTATTGGAATCGGGATCAGGATATCCTGAATTCTCAATCAGTTGCAAAGAAACTGTCACTTCTCACATATACTACAGACATCTGTCCAGTAAAACAAGCATACTCTTATAAGAGTAAAGCAGGCCAGGGTAGCCGTGAGAGACGAACAAATGGGATTTATTTACAGTACAATTTACTACAGGGTTTGTATGCTGGCAATTGTCTCCTTAAACTATAGCATAGCTACAGGAATTTAGGGCTGCACGACTCTGATGAAAATTATGATTATGTCATGGTCACCTCTTGGTGTGTTTAGTATGGGAATAGATTTGACAATGTTGATGTGTTTGGTCTTGGAGAAATATATTTTCGCTGCTGCTGTTGGTTGTTGCTGCTGTAGAGCTATTATGGGACTTGCTACTGCCAGTGCCAATAAATACATGACACGCTGCTGTGAGATCTGTACAATATATAGAATACATGAATTACCCATATGCAGGTGGAGCTGGGGAAGGTGGAGGGTTTCTGAAAGCGCACTACAACTGCAACAGCAAAAGCTGACCAAGTTTTTGAAGGTTGATGGGTTGACTTTTCATAATTAGTTAACTGTGGAAACCCCAAATTTTGCACCTCTACAATATGTGTCTTGTATAAAGTTTGCTCTTGGTTTCAAATCCAAACAATAGGAGAAGCCAAACAACCACATCTATTAGAGATGAGTCAATCACAGTCACCAGTGTCACATGACTATGACTCCTCCCCTGCTGCCTATTGGTCATGCTAAGAGACTGATGAAAAATGTATTTTTTTACATATTTATAATTCAAACTGCCCCAGCCAGGATCAGGAAGTAGATCAGGACGTTGACCCTCCTGTCCCAGTGCCCCCTGAACCATAAGAGAGATATACGTGATTACTGGTATGAAGCAAATTCTCAGCAGATTTTAGAAGACATGCTCTCTGAAGTACTGCTCTTGTATTTTATACTTTATATATTATGACATTATGTATTCATTAAGTTTGGGACTGGTAAAATTGAAAGTTTTTGAAAGAAGTCTCTTTATATTCCCCAAGGCTAAATTTACTTGATCAAATGCAAACAGAACATTAAAAACAGTAATATAGTGAAAAAAATATTACAATTTAAAATAAATGTTTTCTATTTTTTAGTATTTTAAAATGTAATGTATTCCTGTAATGGTGAATCTGAATTTTCAGCATCATTACTCCAGTCTTCATTGCCACATGATCCTTATGAAATCATTCTAATTCTGATTTGCTGCTCAAGAAACATTTCTTATTAATATTAATATTGAAAACAGTTGTGCTGATTAATATTTTTGTGAAAACCATAATACTTTTTTTTTACAGGATGCACTCTTCTTCACTTCAAGTTCAAAAGAACAGAATTGTTTGAAATATATATATATATATATATATATATATATATATATATATATATATATATATATAAACGTTATAATTGTCTTTACAGTCATTTTCATTTATTTAATAGATCATTGAATACAATGCTTCTACATTCAATGTGAGTTTCTATATTAACTGTACTTTGCATGTGCTCCATTTAAAAGCATTTAAACTATAAATAAAATGTGGGGCGTAAGCATTTTTGTTTACCTCCAAATGTAATTTGAGCGGTCCATTTTGAACCGTTTTCTACCACTTGTGTTTGGATCACCGGATTTTGCAGGTATAAAAGACAACTGATTCTGAATAAATCCAGCAGATTAACAAACAATTGTTCTATAACTGATAAATTATCATTGTGTTTTGCATCTGCGCAAATTAATGGCATTCATTAATGTGGGTGTAATAATAATTAGATAGAGTTTGCGCTCCTTATGTCTTATGTCTCCAGGAAGACGACTCTGAATGCTTGGTGCATACATCTTGGGATAATTAGCATTGTTGACATTGTTCCCGCCTGCCGTGATAATCTGTCTATGAGGGGCTTATTAGAATGAGTGTTTACAGAGTGTGCCCGCAGACCGGGGCTCTGCTTGCCTCTATTCCTCTCCTCTCCCCTATTGTCCAGTCTGACGCCTGGCCACAAAGCCAGTCCTCATGTCCTTATTGTTCAAGAACAACCAGCCAAGACAGCCATCAGCAGGCACCGGGCAGATGGCCCTATTCAGGAGATCTCACAATGCCAATACTGCAGGCCAACAGCACTGTGTCTGAGTCCTGACTGAACCCCTATAAGTCCACAACTCACCAGTGACTCACTGAAAACAGGGGACGACATTAATTGCTGCCATGTATCACGCATGTATATGTGTGTAAAGAATGACTGATGAGTCTTCATTAGGGAGCGGTTCAAATGGCAGACTTTACCAATAACCAATGGAATGTGAGAAGGGCTTTATTTAGGCCTTTAAAAACAGATTTTTAGTGTGTGATTTCTAAAATACAATTTGAAACTGGTTTCTCTCTCCCTATGTCTGCTATTGGTTGGACAAATGGCCAATTTGGCTTTGTCAGCCTGTCTGGTTGGTTTTTATGTTCAGTTACCCATCTACTCATATTTACCTTTTTAATCATTATAATATTAATTATTATTATAGTAGTAGTAGTAATAGTAGTATTTAAATATGTACTGTTATTTATAACTAAACCTAATGAGTATTGCTGTTGTTACAACACAACATATTAAAAATATTTACTGATTTATTATGTAGTAATCATCATCATTATTATTATATTATTATATATTATTAAAATAATAATACAGATTGCTAATATACTATTGTTGTTTTTATAATTATTATTTGTACTTTTGGTTATTAATATTAATATTGCTGGATAACTGCAATGTTTTGATCACTTCTATCATGAATAAAATATGTGCTATGGAAAAGCGGGGAAAAAAACTTTTTGGACAGAAAGAATGATGGAGGAACTGCAACATCTGTTTCTTTGTTTGTTTGTTTTTTGTCCATGTAACATTTTTTTTTTTGTATTTTAAACTTCCTGGCAAACTTTTGATATAGAAATACCATTATTATTTCAGTGAGGCACCTGCTCAAATTAAATACACAGTGAAGCAAAAAGACTCATCAAACTGAATTAGTTATGCTAATATGTTTTGTTTGGAGTTGACACGGTCAGTTGACCATCAAAGGACTTAATATGTATATCAGTCTAGACTCCAATCTAATTGTATTTGAACTCACTCATGCAAAATCAAATAAACAATGCTGTGAGTGGGAAGTGAAAGAGTTGCTCTGGCTTTTATGTGTGTAGTCACACTGTGAAACTATATGAAAGCTGATCAATAGCAGCTGACATGATTTAGTCATGGGTGGAGATTCATGGGAGTCAAATGTGCATCTATGTGTCTTTATATGTTGTCTTGCAGATATTTGGCAAACTTACTAACTGCATGAACCATTTATTCAAATTTGCAGATATATATATATGAATAAGTTTATGAATAAGGGTCTTATCAAGCGAAATGATCACTCATTTAATAAATAAACAACAAAGTTTAAGTTTTATAAGCTCAAATACTCACCTTGCTCTGTTCTGTGACGCACGTTTGTGACTCTCCTGTTCAAACTCTTTCGTCAAAATGAACGAATCTTTTTTCCTGAGTCATTTGGTTCATTCAACAAACGAAACAAACAAATCGACTCAGAAAAATATACGTTCATTTTGATGAACAGAACAGAGCAAGGCAAGCATTTGTGCTTATAAAACTTAAACTTTGTTATTTTTTTAAAATGAGGGATCGTTTCGCTTGATAAGACCCTTATTCATCATCTGGAATCGTTTAAAGCCCTTTGAACCGTTTGCACTGAAAGTGTCTTTTGGACCTTGAACCGCTTGGTTCCCACTGAAGTGCATTATATGGAGAAAAATGCTGGAATATTTTCATCAAAAACCTTAATATCTTTTCGACTGAAGAAAGAAAGACAAGGACATCTTGGATGACATGGGGGTGAGTAAACTATCAGCAAAAGTTTTTTGAAAAGTGAACTACTCCTTTAAGTAAAAACACCATCTTGCCATGGTTATTCTCTTGGCTGATTAGATTTCATTATTTAGTTCTCAAAATCCAGGATAACTGAACAGTGGGCACTGGAAGCTGGCGTGTCTGATGAGAGCTGGTGTGGAATGTGGTTCCTCGAATGAAAACCCACTTGGAGGAGGAGCGGTAATGGGGATGGGGGATGTTCACACCCCTAGATTAGACCCATATGATTTAATTCTGAATGAAAGACGAAAGGTCTTAACAAAAAAGCTTAAAAGGTGGTGGTAATAAAGAATGATCAACAGAGATTGTTACTTAGATCATGCAGCAGGATTGCGAGTGGGGTGCACGAAGGGAATGAGACAGCTGCTCTTTTAAGAGATGGAATCCTCAAAGAGAGAGAACACTGCAGGAAAGGGCCGGGGGTGAGGAAAAGCACCTGCCATCTATCCGTCTACATGCCTCTCTTTCTCCTACATTCACAAGACCTGAGTGAAATAAACTCAAGCTCTGTGGAGGGAGCTGCAGGGAGCCTGACTGTAATGCTTCTGGATTGTGTGTGATATTTGTGCTGATTGAAATGTAAAGGATAAGAATCTTATGACTCATGCTGAATGTTGTTTTCACATATTTTTTTTAACTAAAGCCAGAAAGTTGCACCAAGTGTAAGCTGAAGAAAAAGTTATACCAGAAGAGTAGGCCCGTTATAGGCCTGTCAAATAAACGATACTGCATTAAACAAAAATAAATGATATTTCCATAACAATATTAATCAGCACAACTTTTGTCAACATTGATAACCAGTGGAATTTGTTCCAATCATTTCTCCCATAGGGATTTCAGAAAAGTCTTCGTTAAAGCATTATAATGTCTGTATTAAAGAAAAAATGATTGATAAACACATATTTGGAAGGTAATTAAATAACAAGTAACAAAGCAACAGAACTTAAATCACATTCAGACTATCAGACTTTATCTCACAGGTGTCTCACTGCGAGAACCGAGATTTGTCCAGCTTGCTTCCGCTTTTTTCACTCCTCCTCTCACTGCAGCCACCTACTCTCACATACATTTCAGGCGAGGCTAGGCGTATCTCAAACAAGCCTATTATTAGGTCCGTCAGCTTGACAGCAAGTCCCATCATTCAGCTCATCACTGCGTCATCAACCTACGCCTTTGTTATTGTTGGAAACTGCGCCCTCTTGTGGCCTACATATTGTGCCTTTAAAAGATATTTAAATAAATGGTATTAAATGATTTTTAAACGTTTGCCTCAATTAAAAGACTTAGTTACATGGACTTGACGAAAATGTTTCTCTCTGCTTTCTTTCTAACACTGACCAGAAAATTGTCTCCTCCAAAAGTATTTGTGTGGTTGTGTGATTTGTGTCCACTAACCAGGCATAATTCCTCAGCAGCAGATGAGAGGGTTCTGTGCCCCAGCATTAGCTCTGTAATAAGACACCACTCGCAGCAAATAACAGTCACAGAGACCTGCTCTGCCACAGTGCCACTTCAAAGAAGCCACATTTACTCAGATCACCAGAGCGAGAGGACACGGACCAGAACGAGTAAACATTTGTCAGGGGCTACTGTGCTCTGTAGTTTAGTATGTCACAACCCAAGGTCTAATTTAAACCCAATGGATTCTCCAATGCTGCAGTCACATTCATTATGTCATTTGAATCCATTGTTAGTATTCAACACAGCCTAAAACAGTTCACAATGTAAGCAAAATATTCCCACACCATTTCATTAGTGTTTCATCTGTGCCTCTTCTTTATAACCAGACTAGTCAGCTCTGTCTAAACCAGACTGAATAGTGGCCGTTTGCAACGAGAATCCTGTGAGAACAGAGATGATGTTTTATTCAGTGAGGTGGATACAAATGTGCAGGAGCAGCATGGGAAATAAAAAAATGCATGTAAGTGTCTATTTTATTTCATAGTCCACAAATCTCCATTTATTTCCAGCAATGTTCATGTCACTCACATACACACAGCAGGGGGTTATTCCGTTGCCAGCAGTGCAGGGAATATGAACGTTAGACTATTCTATTCTTTTCTATTCCATTCAATTCTATTCTTATTCTATTCTACTCTGAACACTATTGGCATTGACTACAGTAGAAATGCAAATAGAGACCCAGTGATGAAGTGAAATGAAGTGATGCTATAAAACAGCAATCATTTTGAATTTAGCAGGTGGGAGTAGAGCTATTAAATATGCCATGAAATTACAACGAGGAAATGTACTGTAAAAACACTACTTAACTTGGCAGAAATGTTAGGATGTTTTTTTAGCACTGTTTAGCGGAAAAAAAAACAACTGAATTTTATAGTCAAACTGTTGCCGGATGTCTATGGATCTTTGTTGTGGTAAACTAGGAGAACTGTGTAGTAACAATATTATTTAAAACAGTAAATAATATTTAGAGTTGACAAATTCATTCTAAATTTTCATTCTAAATGAACTCATCCTTCAAAGGGGGCCTTGAGAAGCACATATGGAACTTTGTAAATATATTAGGAAAAAAAAAATATTCAGTGATTATAACGCTTACATCTTAAAGGTACTACGGTGTGTTAATTTTTCAACCCGATCTCACGACCAAGTCGTACGAATTCGACGAATGATTAAAAAGGAGCTAATTCGTACGAATTCATACGACCTCACTCGAACGAATCACAAAATCGTACATATTTTACGAATTGGCCAATTCGTATGAATTCGTACGAATGACCTACCCCTTACCCCGCCCCTAAACCTACCCATCACGTGGGTTTTGACAAATCGTACGAATTCGTACGAGTGAGGTCGTACGAATTAGACACTTTTTAATCATTCGTCGAATTTGTACGCATTGGTCGTGAGATAGGGTAGTACTTTTTAGTACAAAGTTAACAAGATTTAAAAGAGTCAATATATCATCAATCCTTCTTCCAAAAAGTGTTTTTGTCTTGCCCTGGTTCACTATGCTAAGCCTATACGTGTTTATATTTTAGACCTGTCAGAATGTTTCTTCGTTAAATTGCATACATGCATCACTCGCCTGTGTGTTCCATGCCACACACATATATATATATATAAACACAGAAAGGTTGCTCCGGCTACTTTGACATGTGGAAGTGGAATAGGTTAGTTGTCACAACGAGTGAGAAAGGTTGACAAGCACAATAAATTTCCAACCTTCTGGCAAATGGAGAACGCAGCAGAGCTCATAATAAATCAAGAATCAACACTGGCTTGGCTTTTGGGAGAATTGAGGGATTTGAAATGTTGTTAAAGCGGTGCAGAGATGCTTTTTTTTACTCAACAGGTGAAGGTATTTTATTGAACAGATAAACTGTCATATGTAGCTCTAACAGAATTCATTTTAAAACATTATCTGGTGAAGGGTCAATAAGAATTAAAAAAAAATAGGCTGTGTAATATAAACTTCTGCATTTTGGGTTGATATGCTCAACAAATCTGCATTTATGTGATCCAAAATAACGTTTCTATTTGAATATATTTTAATATATTAAATCTTAATTTTAAGTCACATAGTCTTTCAGAAACAGGATCTTTGTTGCTCAAGAAACAGTTGCTAATATAGTTGCTTATATTATGAAACCAGTCCTTTGTTTAGTTTTTTTTAAGAACAGCATTTATTTTAAATACTTTTAAAATAAAAAAACTTTTACATGGATACTTTTTTTGTATCCATGTAAAAGTCTGTACTCAAGCAATTTATTGTGTCCTGCTGAATAAATCTAATAATTTCTTTAAAAAATTATAATAATTATGGTGAATAATTAATAACATTTGATCAATCAGCCTGACCAAGAAGTTTGGACAATACATTTTACAGCACTGGTACTGAAATGGGCAATAGCCTTGCAGTGAAATCTGCATTCCAGGCAGCATAGCCGTTCTTTTACACAGATAAAGATGCTGAGAGCAGTATCTCTGTGTCTAGTCAAGCGGTTGGTCTGTGTGTTTCTTAGGCAGCTCTCAGGCTACAACAGAGGTTAATGTCACCTACATGAAGGTGATATTACTCTTGATAAACTCTTGGAGTTTATCTGTGATAAAAGAACAGGCTTATGAACTGGTTGCTGCATCTGCAGCCTGTGTTAAGCTTCTGCTTCAGTTCTCATGGCGTACATTACCTGCATTGTGTCCTGTCTAGTTTCGGTGCCAACAACACATGCTAAAGCCATAAGAGCTGACCATGGATATAAACTAAGCACTCATGGCTTCAGGTTTTATCAGAATAGCTGTGTCAAATGTTCCCATCAAAAATTATATACTGAAAAGCCTGCAACAAGACAAATGAGGTGTGATGAATCAAAAACAACTCATAAGTGACATGAAACTAAAGGGAAACCAGGAACTAATGAATACAACCTAAAAGTCCATGAAAGTGATACTAAGACAAAGATAACTGAATGTCTATGACACTGATGAAGTATACCAGGCTTGTCTAATAATTTTATCCGCTTAAACCCTGCCCCATCTTACAGTCAACTGCAAGTTCACATTTAGATCTGCCTTCATCCAATCAACGACCAACCATGTTACATCCTACATGTTTTCCTTTTCCAATAATCTGTTTCACTCAGATGTACACTCACCTAAAGGATTATTAGGAACACCTTACTAATACTGTATTTGACCCCCTTTCACCTTCAGAACTGCCTTAATTCTATATGGCTTTGATTCAACAAGGTGGTGAAAGCATTCTTTAGAATTGTTGGCCCATATTGATAGGATAATATCTTGCAGTTGATGGAGATTTGTGGGATGCACATCCAGGGCACGAAGCTCCCGTTCCACCACATCCCAAAGATGCTCTATTGGGTTGAGATCTGGTGACTGTGGGGGCCATTTTAGTACAGTGAACTCATTGTCATGTTCAAGAAACCACTTTGAAAGATACAAGCTTTGTGACATGGTGCATTATCCTGTTGGAAGTAGCCATCAGAGAATGGGTACATGGTGGCCATAAAGGGATGGACATGGTCAGAAATGAGCAAGTTTACGAGAAAGAGACAGAAAGGAATAAGATAAGAATAAGAATAAGAGGATGAGGGAAGGTTAAACGACGTATTTAATAATATCTCCAATTCTGACGATCTTTA
Source organism: Cyprinella venusta (assembly GCA_038021265.1). Taxonomy (NCBI): domain Eukaryota; kingdom Metazoa; phylum Chordata; class Actinopteri; order Cypriniformes; family Leuciscidae; genus Cyprinella; species Cyprinella venusta. The sequence continues at coordinate 17,542,906 of CM075876.1, read as the reverse complement.
TTAAATCAAAGTTAGACAGGATGCCTTCTGAAAGAAAATCCCCATACCAGACTCTAAGCGATGGAGGTAGAGAGGCTTTCTAGTCTTGGTTTATTGCATTAAGTAATTCAGAGCACACAAACGTCCCTCTCTCCTTCCCCTCTTCCATCTTCACCGTTGATAGATGAGAGCTTTCTCAAAGCACTGCGTGTTCCCGAACAGGCTCACTCCCCCTCAGCCTATTATCATGCGGCTTCAGTAGTTCACTTTCTCTCTTCCCTTGTTTTTGATATTCCTCTGCCATCACAACAGTCATCTAAATGATCTGAATTCCTCATTCTTCAAAGACAGACCCTCCTATCATGAGCTTCACTGAACGGGTCTTTCGCAGATCTCAACTCACTCCAGTCAGAGGCTGCATCTGAAATTGCATACCTCCCAACTAAATGTAAAAAACAGAATGTGACAATAGTATGTCCGAATTCATAGTACTCATAAAAGAGAATGCAAAAAGTAAAGCAAAAATCGGTAACACTTTAGATTATAGCCCAGAAAGTAATGCGTAATCAAAACGATTTTACAGTGTAACTTTCGGTAATTATAGTGTACCTATAACGTACTTACATGTAAGTATAAGGGTACAATATGTAAAGTTTGGGAAATAAAGGGGTAACAACCAGGAGAATTAAAAAATATGTATACTGTAAGTATTATAACTAAGGGAAACTTCTACTATTCTACTATTATGATACAATAATCTTACATTTGGGAGCAATTTAGCAAGAACATACAATGCATGATTTTTTGTAATAATGGTGTACCAATACATATTGTGTATAGGCTTTTTAAAAATTATAAGGTACATATCTATGCATTTATACAGTAATCTTTTTAATAAAAGTGCACTGACTAAAACTATTGCAACGTTTGCTTAAATATTGGGGGAAAATACTCTTGTTTCTTGTACTTACAGGGTAAGTACAATACAAATAAATACACAATCTTATATCATTGACTTGGAAAACTTTATTTGAAAACAACTTAATTCAGAACACTAATAATGCAAGTTCATGTGTTCCTAAATGGTGGAGTCAGCACATACTGCAATAACTCTAGTAATCCATACGACCCCAATGGATGGATCAATGTCTTCTGAAGGGAAATGATAAGTGTTTGTAAGAAAAATTACATTATTTTAAAATTTAGACTATCTCTTCAGACTAACTTTTTCAAATAAAGGTTTCCGAGTCAGAGATATTAGATTTTGTATGTATTTTTATTGCACTTGCCTTGTAACTACATGAAACAAGATGGTAACAAACACCACAAACACCACCCGCAATGTCACACTTATCCTGTACTACAACAAAAGTATATTTCCCAGTATTTAAAAAAAAATGCATTCCTTATAACTTTACTTTTCCCTAAAAACATGTAAGCCCAAACTTAAACATGAGCACTTATGCTGTAACAAACAAACAAAACAAAAACAACTGTTTAAATGCATAGATATGTACCCTGTTTTTTTTTTTTTTTTTAATGAATGAACACAGCAAAAAATACATTTCTTAATTGTTCTGGCTCATATTCAATTTCAGCACATCATGCAAAATGCAAATAACCACATTGTCCAATCAGTGCCATGATTACAGAGAACAATAAATACAATTCCTTTTCATACTGGAAATTAATTGTCTATTTTTAGTGTGATGATTGGTCTTTCAAATGTAACAAACTGATTTCCTGAATATTGTTCTTCCTGCAAACTGCATGTAGTGACTCACAGCGCTCAAAGACTCTATACGGGTTGCCCACTGATGCACAAAACACAGCAATTACCCCTGATTGGGACGACTACGCACCCATCAATGTCAAAGCCTCCCACTCTGCTATATTGACAGCACCTTACAGGAGAAACAACAGCAGCCAATCATCAGACCCAGGAGACCCTACAACGCTCAACGGCCGACAGATCACAAGTGTGCTCCATTACACCAGGAATCTGCACAAACACATCCAGAGGCTGTGTTTCTGGATGCTTTCATTGTTATGTTTCTCAAGAGCATCGGCTATGTTTACATGCAAACTTATAATGCATTTAAGTTTATAATGCAACTAAGTTTGAGGTCATGTAAACAGTGACCAAGTTCATATGTTAAGTAAATTCATCTTAATCCATTTATTCCTCATTCTGATTATTGCAAGTATACTGTCAGGGGAAACCAGACACATGGACAGAGAGATAGACTTTAATAAAATAAAAAAATCAGCTTTGGCATAACAGAAATAAATATAATATCTAATATTAAAAAATGATAAAAAATATATTAAAATTTAGGGCTGCAACTAACAATTATTTTAATAATAGATTAATCTGTTGATTATTTTTTCGATTAATCGGATAAAAAAAGAAAAGAAAAGAGCATTCATTTCCAACCCTTTGTTCAAAAACAAGACATGAAAAAAAATGGACTAACACAAAAGAAATACAAAAGTATGCTCAACATCTGCTAAATACAGTGAGGAAAATAAGTATTTGAATACCAAGCTTTTGTTGCTTCATGTTGTCCGTAACATGAAAAGAATATTCAGCTTTTTGGTATTGGATAGGATTTTAATACAATCAACAGTTCCAAGAAAAAGGAAGAAGTTTTTGCTACGCTGTCATGAACTGTGGTTGGAAGGATAAATATAATGTAAAAAAAGCAGGAAGAAGGGATTATATTCATACCTTAAAACAATCTTTCTAAAAATGTATCACTCAGGCACAAAAAAAAAACAAAACATTGTGGTGGTCACAGCAAGACGGATGAACATGCAGGAAAGATCTTTGTTGTAATTGTTTGTATAGGATACATTGATACAACCCCCTCCAGAGTAAATGACATTGTATACCTACATGCACATGCAGGTAGTGACTCACTCATTCCATATGACATCATCCGAGGTGGCCTCACAGGGACACTGGGAAAAGGCGGATAAAGGGAGTACTGTAGGTGGGCTCTGAAAAACAGGTCACTTGCCACCAACTGTTACTAAACAGGAAAATGGAAGGATTGATGCCGTCCTACTGAAAACAGGTGCGTGTGTTTTGATGTACCCTGCAGGCATGGAAATAATTGGAGTGCGTCATCCCCACAACTTTTGAACTTGACCTGTTCAAAAAGCCACGCAATCTTTCCTCGTGGATCTATTATAACCGTGCAGCAATGTGATATTTATGTACATAAATCGTTGAGCTTGTGGCTTTATGTTTATTTCAATGCAGCATGTGCACTGACTTAAACAATGTGTTGGTAAGCAGCTCCGTGTGCAGAGGTGGATTTTTATAGGCCAAATGTGCGGGTGGTCACAAGCACCCTAAAGTGCTCAACCAACGGCAGATGTGGCTGGACACAATAAAGACAACTGAGTCTTTGAATTTAGGGATAGTACAAGGCATCACACAGAAGATCAATGCCTCGTTTCAATGGACGTCGCACACATTCACATCATCTGGCATGTAATTACACTCTTGTCTAGAGTCTTTCTCTTGTTGACTAGCTTCTCTGCATCAAACCAACCATATATATAGCCAGTCAGATTATGCACTTCTCATGGAGATGAACAGCAACACAGTTTCTCATTCCCAGTCCTGTCATCTCTGTGAATCAGGTATGGTGATTCGTGACTATTGCTCCAGGAAAGCGGCAGTTTCTTGTGATGGATGGTATAGATGCTGGAGTAATGCTGTAGTGACTCACTGGTTCCTAAAACCACTATAGCACTACGACAGGCAACACACCTCCCACTAAACCACATTGGTAGGGTATAAAGACTCCCGGGAGAGTCATCTATAAAGGCCTACAGCACACACCCACATGCACATCCAGTTATCCAAGCAGACACACACACATACTGGGAGGTTTAATCCATGGGGGATATTTAACACACAGAAGCTCAGGCCAAACAAAGAGAGCAGGAGAGGGAAAACAAACAGGAAGGGATAAGAGGGAAAATAAAACAGCCATGAATCAGTGGGAGATGAGGAAAAACAAAATGAAATATTTGAGATCGGAAAAGCAAATACAAATAATTCCTACCATCATCAAAAAAACACCAGCAAACATGAAACGGTTAACATTGATATCTTGAAACACTCCAATGAACTAAACTGATCACCCAAACAGATGTTACGTTTTATATTTCTACATTTAAATGTATTGTACACTTTATATTTAATATTCTATATGTAATGTATTTGTGAATATAAAAAAAATATTTTAAACATTTACAATGTTAAAATAGATTTCTATTTCAAATAAATTTCCATAAAAATATTAAGCAGAGCAGCTGTTTTCAACATTAATAAGAAATGTTTCTTGAGCACCAAATCAGTGACACTAAAGACTACTTCAAATCAACAACATATGCTCATATATATATATATATATATATATATATATATGCAACTAATGATGCCCTTGATTACTAGCAAGGTGTGCTTGAGAAATTATCAATAAATTGTAAAGTTGTGTTTACAGTTGTGTTTAAAGTAGTGGTACAACATGTGAGTGAGTGTAAACATCATTTTGGGTGTCATGGTATTCATATAATATCCATGAGAGAGAAAGATCAAAAAAATAACTCAGACATGAGAAAAACGTATTTCCTTAAATGTGGCGTAGACCAGAGTCACCAGACAGTTGGTTTAGAGGGACCTGTGTTTGCTCAGACAGCTGTGCTTCAAGCCACTTCAACAAATCTCCCACCCAAATTACAGACCTGCTATTATGAGCCATATATGATCAACTGGTTCAAAGTGAGACTGAGCGAGACACGGCAATACGCAAATTAGTTGTAAGTCATAACTTCACATACTGGCTGATGGGGCTTCATTAAAATGGGGGTCCATTAAAATGACTCCTTAATAGCCACTGCATAATTCATCATTTTATTTCAGACACAAGAATGGTTCATCTCAAAGCCCTTAAGGAGAATCTCTCCTGCATTAGCATCTATATTAGCATCCTCATGACATGGCACATCTGCAAGCAAACTTAATATTCCCTGGGATCTGTGTGTGCCCCCAATGCCAGACACCAAAGAGGGCTTCTCCGCTCGCTCAATTCTTTGCCTCTGGGTGGCATATCAAAGAGGTGCCTGTTAGATGAGGTTAACTGGGAAATGGACGTCTTACTAGCTAGCGCTTAACCCCAGTAATGGAGCCCCCTCCGTACTGTAGGCACAGGTGCAGTCAGACCTGTGGCACCTCATTAGAGACACACTGTACCATTTTCCACAGAGGAATCTGGACTCTGATTTCCCCAGAGGAGCCCGGGGGGACTCTTTGATGACAGTACCTGTAACCTCATTTTTATTCCCTCTGGCTCCTTCTCTCTTTTTGTCTTTCATTTATTCTAAAGGCCCAGTGTGACTCCAGGTGATACACTTTGGATGGAGTGCGTTTTGATAATGAGAGCGTGACGTTATGGATTCTCTCTGGCTATCGCGGTACAGATGAAGAGCCTGAAGCATCTATTCAGGCACAGAATTATCTTTCTCTCAGGCTGCATTTACACTACAGGTCTTTGATTTGTTGGGTATATTGGATTTTTTTTTTATTCTTTATTTAAAAAAAATGAAGGGTACAGAACGATACAAAGTATCTCACGATTTAAAAAGATCTGATAAAATCTCAATATGGTCTGACCAAAATCCTACTGGTGTCGCTGAGCACTTTAGCTGTGGTAAACTCCATAAGAGCAATGCCCACAACATCAAAATAGAATCATCAAGCAAAAGAAAAAACATTGGGTCCTTTTGGATCAGAGTCTTCAAAATATCTGCCAACAAGTCCCGTACTGAGGACCAAAATGGCTCAATTCTAGTACAGTCCCAAAACATATGAATATATGTATCTGGACTTGCACTGCTACTCAGGTGAAAAAGAGGGTCCGACTTTCTTTTCACCTTAATAATAATAAACAAAGAGTGGCATATATCATGTATTGCATTAGATTTTAGATACTTACATTTTCTTATAAAAGTGAGCCATCTGCATTTTCACAAACACCCCAAGGTAGACGTACTGAACCAGAAAAGCTAAGTCCAAAAAATAAGTGAAAATTATGCTATTTGCAATGGACGCAAATGATACAAGCTTTTGCTTTCTGTGCCATCTTTAAAGGTCAACAATCATTGGTATCTCAATATATCTTTGGTCTATCTTCTATTGGTATATCTTTTTATTCAGCTGCTGCTTACTGCGAATAGCTGGATGCCTTTTTCCGTATAAGGGATTTCCTGGAACGTCATAAGTTATTACTTCCACAAATCCATTTTGGACTTTCTGTGAAAGAAGGCCCTCTGCCTTTGAGAATGAATGAAACATACATTGCACAAGAGTGTTAGCGCTCCATAATGATCAGATCGCCTTGTTTTGGATAATACAGTGGCAGTTTCATGCATAGACTGTCTTGTCTCTTTAAATTTCAATTATAGATTTATTCATATTGGCCTCTACAAGTCTCTCGCTCACCAAGGCTACATTTATTTTATCAAAAATATAGTAAAAACTGTTATATGTTAAATATTACTATACAATTTATAAGAACTTCAGCAGCTTCAACCAGCTACCAGTGACACATTCAACTTACAGGGAAAAACTCCTTTTGTTTTCTTACATCTACCCTGAAAAGATTATGTAACTGTAGCATGAAAAGCCTGGGAATATTTCTGAAGCAGCCCAGATGACATTGTGGATAAGTCTTGTGATCTCATTTACCCTTTGTTATATGATCTAATAGTTACTCAGAGAATCTCTCAACGTTGAAGACTGAATAAAATAGCCACTGCCAAAGACATCCAGATATCTGATGCCATCACAAACTCTTGATGTGGTTTTGTTTGACTATATTGGATGGATCATTGGTTGGGTTGTTTACATTCACCTTTCAATGGCATTTCACTTGTAATATTTAATTTGTTAAGTGTCAATGATTATTAAATTAGAAGGCAAACAACTTTACTTTTGAAAAAAACTCTAATCGATTAAAAAAAATCAATCCTTAACTTTATGCCTATTTCCCATGGCTGCATGAAAACGTACTGCAAGATCTGTCAGCTCCCATCGACACTGTAAATCACTAGATCCTCCTGTTCATCCTTTTTGACCTGGGGATCAAAGGTAAGTTCTTCAGTGGCTTCAGTTTTACCCCACAGGCAGATCTTTCAATGTGTCATAAGGAGGAGGGGTGTTTGAGTCACATTAGTTAATCACTGGGGTGCCTCAAGGTTCGATGCTTGCTCCTTTTCTTTTCTCCATTTACACAACTTCAATGGGAATTATCATAAAGGCACATGGCTTATCCTACAACTGACATGCAGATGATACACAGCTCAATCTATATATTTAAGCTAATGATCCCCTTGTTTCAGTTTATATCTCTGCCTGCCCTTCAGAACTAGTTCTTTCTAGGTAAATCGAAAGATACAGCACAACCAGTGAAAAGCCCAATTTATGAACACATTTCTTTTACTGTATGAGAACAGTAAACTGTTTTATGATCAGTTAAAAAAAGACAAGTCACAATTTTGAAGCCATCTAAAACACTGTCCTGTATAGATTATATAACTGAAATATAACCGGTCTTCCACTGATGATAGTGGTATTAGCTAACTTTGTGGTTAGCAAGTCTATGATGAGCCATAATTTAGCAATAGATAACGTCATACTGCAAATTGTAAAACATACATTTTCAATATAACAGGCCAAGGAGAGATGATTGAAACGTGTTTCGTCCGTTTTTATTTTATTTTTGAAATATTCATTTATCGGCCATTATAACTCCCAATACCGATATTTTGGAAAATGCCTAATATCGGCCGACAATATCGGCCGGCCGATATATCGGTCTGGCTCTAACGGCTATGCAATGTTTCCGACCATGTCCATCCCTTTATGGCCACCATGTCCCCATCCTCTGATGGTTACTTCCAACAGGATAATACACCATGTCGCAAAGCTCGAATCATTTCAAATTGGTTTCTTGAACATGACGATGAGTTCACTGAATTAAAATGGCCCTCACAGTCACCAGATCTCAACCCAATAGAGCATCTTTGGGATGTGGTGGAACGGGAGCTTCATGCCCTGGATGTGCATCCCACAAATCTCCATCAACTGCAAGATTTTCTGAAGTTTTGAAGGTGAAAAGGCGTCAAACACAGTATTAGTATGGTGTTCCTAATAATCCTTTAGGTGAGTGTTACCTGGTAAAGCACCCCGATCACATATCAGTGGATACAGGCGGCAGACAGAGTCAGGGTGAATGAGGGAATGCTGAAGGAAACTCATAATCCCTCTCAGTGTGGTGACGGGGAAAGGTGGTTTGAAGGTTTCTGCTCGGAAAACAAATTGAGTTTGCTGCCGTCTCCCTGAGCCCGTATTTATGAGTCTGTCAAAGACGGCCGCGTTGCACTGGGCCGTCTGTCTGTCTGCGAAGATGTGTGGGCAAAACAAAGATGAGACACCCACCCAAACGCAAACATTCACTACAGCACTACAGGGCATCCACATCACACACATGAAATACAACTTGGGCACTCTCGGCTCGCTGGGTAAGCGTTCTACACACTCATAAATAGTCTGAACTGAAAAAAAAAAAAACCAGACAAGAGTGAAATATTAAATGCATACATCACAGTCAGGCTGCAGCTATTTATCAGTACCTTGTGCTTTGCATTTTTGTGCGATAGGTTGTGTATGTCGCAGTCCGCTGCCACGGAGGTCTCTGCAGCACGTCGAACCAAGACGTTTATCTGGAACTGATTGATCCGCTCTGCCAATCTTTCCGTTGGGTTACCCTGCAGAGCAGTCACTAGTGGACAAACTCTCATGACAGAATGCCACATAAGCAGCCTGACATTTAATGTGCCATACAGGATTATTTGCCAAAGACAAGCACTGTAATTAGGTAAGAGTCGCTCGGTAGCTCTGAAAACCCCCAGCAGTCAATCTGTCCTTCAAAAGCAATGGCTTATGAAGTCAACAAGCTTTTCTCTGAGGCTTAAAAAATTAGGTTTAAGTAACACGAGGGCTAACTTCCAAATCAGTTACCACACAAACGACCTTCACATGTGAGATTATAAATTTGCCAACTAAAAGTCTATAAAGGATTTAATTCACCCTATAATTGATAAAATACACATATAATTTTAATCTTGCAAGCAACACATTCAACATGACCAACAATCATGGACTTTACCAATCGGGATAATATGCACTTGCATTTACATTCTATATTTTCATCCTGGCCTGGTGCTAGAGTTCATAGAAAAATGAATTCCAAAAAGTCCTGCCATTACCACCTCTAAAGCCTAAAAAACCCTGATACAAGCAGTGCACGTCTGAAATATGCAAATACCCCCTGACACACACACACACAAACACATAAGTCAGCTCCAGAATTCTGCTGTCAAAGCAGCCAAGTGTATCACCGATGCGCCTCTCTTCTAGCATTTGCATTGAGAGGCAAAGCATGTATGAACACATCGTGTGATTTACCTCTCTTCCGGGCATGTCTCAGCTGTTGTTACATAACCTTAGCCAAACAGATTTGGGAGCGCCTGACTGAATGCACATGTTTTTCACTCCCCAAAACCCATTTAAAATTCAGACGAGCCAGAACACAGTCGACGGAAGTGGAGAAAGGCTAAGCCACGCTTGAATACGTCACATCATGCTGGGGTAAGCGTATCCATATAAGCCTGCAATTTCAGCGTTTATTCAGAAAATTCCCTAGAGAGGGAAAACCGACTTGAGGTGTAGGACCACCTGAAGTGTGACTCCTACTCCTGAATTCATATTCTCATTTCAAACAACCAATGTACTAGAAAAATATATTTCTTTTCGATTGACAATTTACTCAAACAATGACACTACTATTCTGAATTAAGTAATTATTATTTAATTTATTTTCGATCATATATCAGCTAGTTTACATGAAGTAGGTAATAGTAAAATAAAACATTATAAAACAGTTTTAAATTCTACAAGTAAACTTAGGCATCGCAATAACAATATATAGTATACAATGTATAGTTTCAGTATATACTGAAACTATACATTGTATACTACCATATATATTGTTATTGCGATGCCTAAGTTTACTTGTATATATATATATATATATATATATGAAGAGTTCAGATGCAAAAGCCTCTAAGTGCCATTTGAAATTTTCTTCCAAAATGATCATTTTTATCAAGCTTGTATGTTTAAGTTCAGTAATTTCACTTAAATGGTAATAAAGATTACCTATTAATTGTCATTTAAGTAAAATTACTGAACTTAAATATACAAGCTTGATAAAAATGGTCATTTTAGAAGAAAATTTAAAATGGCATTTAGAGGCTTTTGCATCTGAACTCTTCATATATATATATAAGCCAGTGACAAAAATGCAATGCTTTGCTTCAGAGGGCTTTACTATCCCCCTGGAGCTGTGTGGATTACTTTTATGATGGATGTGGTTTTTTAAACTTTAAAAAATATCTATAGACCTTATTCAGAGCAGCGCCATGACAGGTATGACAGTGAGGCTGTGAGGGATAGACTTACCGTGTTTCCTATGGCATCCGCTGTAAAAAGCTGAATAAAGCTCATAAATTACTTACAATTTTCCACTGCTTACATTGTCGGGAGTTTATTGTCAACTGAAATTTCTTGGAAAGATATTTTTCCAGTGTTTCATAAGCAGAACAGTCCGAAAACACATTAAATAACAGTACAGCCCATTGAAGAGATGCATGTCTATCCCTCACAGCCTCGCTTTCATTCTCATTAAAAATCAAAGATGGCGCTGCCGTGAATAAGGCGTATTCACTCAAATTATAAAGCTGGGAAGAGTGACTTTTCAACTACATGTAACTAAGTAACTTTTCAACTACTGGGAAGAGTAACTTTTCAACTACTACTAACTAAGTAACTTTTCAACTACATGTCAACTAACTGTCATTAGAGTATTAGCAGAATTTCAGCTTAATATCTGCTAACACTTTATTATATTGATCCCCCAACAGATATTCAACTGACTACAAGTAAACTTATTCTCCTAACACAAAGCCTAACACCTATCCATAACCAAACAGTCTACTGACAGTCTACTATAATATACTAATACTCTAAAGAGAGTTAGTTGACATGTAGTTTAAAAGTTACTTATAGTGAGTAGATTTCGAAATAAAGTGTAACCAAAAAGACTCTTGTGTTTGGCTGAAGAAAGTCATGATGCACCTAGGATGGCTTGAGGGTGAATAAATAATGGGATCATTTTGATTTTTGGGTGAACTATCCCTTTAAAGCATAAAGTGTTAAACGTATTACTATATTTCAAATCTTTGATTCTGTGTAAATCCTCAAACTCATTTTACCCCTCACTGATACAATGATGCTGAAAATTGAGATTGATGTTATATGATGTAGATTAATTAGGAAACATATTCACGCATACCTAATTTAGGAGGAGATTATTTTTCCAATGAAGATCTAAATTTACTTAAGCAGTTAGTTAACATGCACATTTATATTTGCTGGCTCCTGTCTACAATAATAAAATTCTGAACATGTAATACTGACATTTCCATTTTCTTTCCCTTTCATCTTCATTCCAATCTCAATTTGCTATGTCATACATTGAAAGTACAGTCCACCAAGGACTGGTTCTAAATTGTATCATTGTATAATATTTCTCATCATCCAAACTCAACAGCTTAATTTTCAGATAAAATTGCTTTCTGGTCTTTCCGAATGATAGATGATAGAAAATGTCATAATGCAGATATCATACCTTTCTAAATGTGTGCATTCACAGTGTGAAAATGTGACATTGCACATATGTGACTTTGCAGTTATATGTGAGGGCAAATCTGTGGATGACGGTCACCGCACCAAATCAAACAGCGTGCACACCTAGGTCACAGAGAGGTTGCGGAAAAGCTGTTCTCAGCAAAATAATCTTATCCATCCCATCCGTCTATTACATGACAAATCTGCAATGCAGGGTGAGAGAACGAACCCCTCCTCCCCGCGTTTGCCTTTGCATCTGATTGGCTAGAAGCACTGCTGGAATTTTATGCTTTCACAGGTGATTAACGTGTCATCAGACTAAGCAACCTAAGGGTCATTTGTAAAAAAAAAAAAACCCAAAAAAACAATGAGACACATTTTTAATAATAATATTTCTCTTTGATATTTCTGTTCAACTTAAAGTTGCAGTACGAAACTTTCACCTCTATATCGCCATCTCTGTTTGAAACATCTGTCATTTTACAGCAACATGACCATAAGAAGTATATTCTACAAGACATTTATCTAATTTTTTTTTATCTGAACAAGTAATATATCTGTCGCTTTTGTACTGACCAAATGAAAATATAGATTTTCAAATAAATCACATTACTGAATTTTAGAACGATTGCTTAGGAATGCTGCGAAACCAGTGTGTTCAGCCACAAACCGATTACATCACATCGTTTCCCACTGTTGTTGTTCATTTTTTTAGTAATAAAAATAATTTAGTTTAGCTATAGAACAGACACTACAATTAAAAACTGAATGCGTCTGCTCAATTCAGTGTGAGCCAAATGAGAGTAGCAGCACAGATCAGCAGTAGGAGTCAGATTTCACTTATCATGAGAGTGAGGAGCTGAATAACAAGAAAATGGCGGAAGATTTGGTTTCAAAGCGAAATGTAAAAGCACCTCGGCAATATTTTGGATTTAAACCCAATGCTAATAGGGAATCTGTAAACATTAATTAGGCAATCTGTAAACAGATGAAGGTGGCAGCATCCAGAGGTAAAACGTCTAATTTACACACACACGAAAGTAAAATGCACACAGCCGCACAGACATTCATAAGTGATTTAAAAGCAAGGTGGAAAACGGTGTACCAGTATTACCAGTGTTGTCACACATTGATTAACCAGTGGGAACATTTGCTTCCTTTTGAATGCTGATGTCTGATGTACTTGCTAAATAACTTTTTTTTTTGTTTTGTTTTGTTTTGTTTTTAACCAGAAAGTTACATACTGCTGCTTTAATATTGAAATAATATAGAAAATGTTATTTAATTATACTGAGGTATACTGAGGATATACTATAATTTATTTTGAAAATGTTATTTACAATAAAACAGTATAGGAAAAAAAATAATTGGAGGTAGAGCACAGGCCAGAATCGAACCTGTATTTCCCACATGAGCACCAAGGCTCTGTTGTTTAACCACTAGGCCAAGGCTCCAATGTAAACAAAAAGAAAGAAATCAGTCGCCATAATAACTGCGGAGGGGGATAATATGGATATGGTCAGATAATGCGAATGGCAAGGATGAAGGGGTTGCATTGAACACCACTGATACGGAGTCAACAGCGCTGATTGATGAGGTGGTGTTGTAAGACAGAGAACCAGCTTTGTTAATCTCACACGAGTTGAGCCAAACATCATTGACAAAACTAATGATGCACCGCGTGGGCTTGCGCTGGACCTCAATCAATCAGCCATTACTGCTGAATAACAGCTCTAAGTCTGCTCACATGCATCCCTCATTGATCTCAGTTATGGCCACTTTTCAGCTTCAATTTACAGTGTCATTAAGCTTTCCATTGCTCCACCTCAAAAGGGCTCAAATTGAGACTCTAGCAAGGGATGCAAGACACACTGCATACAAGTCAAACTGAAACTTATTCATACCTTTCCTGTAAATGGTGAATGTACACTCATATTTGCAGGATGTAAAAGTGTTATGAAGAGATTTGTACCATAAACTGGCTATTATACGGTTAACATATCAAACAGGGAGGAAAAAAAAACAATTGTTAAAGGGATCCCTTGAGAAAAAGAAGTGTGGATAATTGTACTGCACATGTAGTGTACTTCAGAAAATATTAATGAAATATGTAATTACATTTAAGTATAGTGTACCATAAATGCATGTCAAAGATAACGGAATTATAAAATTATGGTAATACTTTACAAAAAGATTCATTAGTTAACATTAGTTAATGTATTAACTAACAAGAACTAAGAATGAGCAAAACATTTGTTACAGTATTTATTCATCTTTGTTAAAACTACAGCTGTTCATTGTTTGTTCATGTTAGTTCACAGTGCATTAACTAATGTTAACAAATACAACCTTTGGTTTTAATAATGTATTAGTAAATGTTGAATATAATATTAACTAAGATTAATAAATACTGTAGAAGTATTGATCATTGTTAGTTCATGTTAACTAAGGTAGTTAACTAACGTTAACTAATTTATCTTATTTTAAAGTGTTAGCAAAATTCCAAGTAAAGATGTACTGTACTTAAGTGGGTCAAAAATACTCTAACTGAAAATGTATTATTGTTTACGTTTCATTACTTTATATTTTTAAATTTTTTTTAAATTGCAATCAACATGCACTAAATAAAAATAATATAAAAGGTGAAGTTCAGTACGTCTCATGCACTACATTGCAAGTCCCAAGTCTTCTGCATTCAACAGCTTTGAGTGAGAAACAACAGACCAAAATTTACATAATCATTTACCGTTAATTATTCAAATTTTCCCATTCCAGTGGACTGTTAACTGTGAGCGGATCGAGTCAGTGAGCTCAAACTGGATTGAATCAAGGGATTTGTTAAAAAGAGCCAACCCTCCACAAACAGTCCCTATTTATTGTAACTGTATGGAAAAGAACAACCATCATTATTTCAAATCTCCCCTTCACCACAGAAGAAAAAAAGTCAGAAAGAATATGAATGACATGAGTGTGAGTAAACAATGACTGAATTCTCATTTAGGGAACTATCTAACATCCAGATTTGCACATCAGGACACACATATCGCTTTTCAAGTTGACAGAGCTGATATTCAAATAGCCTGCATGCAGAGGATTTAGTTAGTGATGGAAATGAATTTTGATTCATAATCCTTATGGCTCTCAAGGGACTCGCGTTGACACTGCACAGCTCCCTAAAAGCGAGCTCCCTAATTGAGGTGACATGCACGACCAGCTTGATTGGTTCCTAAAGCCCTTAGAGGAGCGGTGGGGGGAGGGGGAGCACAGGATATTAGCACTGTTACGGGAATCTCTGCTCGTCAAGCCAACGCTCCGGTTTGGAGAAAAAGTGAGGAAAACTCAGAGATGATTAGGGGGAAGTGAGCAGTAGTATTTAATTAAAGATGCACACAGCTTATGTCCGGAGAGACCCTATTTCCCATGCACCAGAAGAGTTTGAGCGACAGGAGCACAAGGGAAAGAGAATAGAGTGGAAAGAGAGTTATACTCAAATCTAGGTTGGGAATCAGAAATTTTGTTCAGAAACGATTCCATTGTTTACTAAAACAGTGGCACCAAATGATTTTCATGGCATTATATTTAATTAGTTCTTGAACATCAGCACTCTTCCGCAGAAACTAAAACATCGCTAAAATAATTTAAAGTGTTTCCTGCACCGCTTTAAGGAATCAGCACCACAGATAAATGATATTTCAGCTCAGCTTTTAGCTTGCATTTTGAATTGAATGTAACAGTGGAGAGAAACACTGGGCAACACAAAATAAAAATGATGTCCAAGTATACATCTGATTATACTTGCTTTACCATACTATTATATTGTATAATGTGGAGTGAGGGTTCCATTAAAAAAAAAAATTAAAATGGTAAAATAGGCATTTTTTGTTTAGTGTTTTTAGATTTTGCTTCTTTAGAAAATGGGTTAATGGGATTTTTTATAAATAAGAATAGAATTATATTACGATTCACATCCCTACTTAAGATTCCTCCATAATAAGAAAACAGCATAACCTTTAATTCCTACATCTAAAGTAGACCCACTCAATAGCAGCAACTTAATGAGTCTCTAATCAAAGTAACCATGAAATTGCCAATGCATGGGAGAACATATCAGCCAAATTTCACCGTTTTAGATTTCCATAACCTGAAACCTAGGCATACTGAGAAAGAGAGAGAGAACCCCTGGAAACATCTAAATCACCATAAAACTCCGGAAAACACTCCGGGAAATCTTCTCTTTTGAAGGCAAATGAAAAGAGCAAGCGCACTCTCAAGTGTGCTCGAGTATCACCATTAAATGTGTCTAATTGTGTTTCTCGCTCCTAATGAAAGCCATTTGGAAAGGCATATTCAGCTGATATCATCCATAACAAGGGCACTGTTTAATTGCACATCTAATGTATTGTTTATTGCTCATGACTTTGACAGCAGAAGCTGGCAGTGTGTGTTTTGGTGGCTCTGTTGTCCCTGCGAGAGAATTCTGTGCTCGTTCAAAAGCTCCGCCAGGATAAGCCTCCTAAACCCCAGCAAAATGATCTCCCTCCTCCTCCCGAGGGGTAAAGCGAGACAGCTGTATCTCAGCACTGAACAAAGACAGCAGAGGAACACAGAAGCATCTCAAAAGCTCATTAGAATATTTTTAAATTACTATCGACCATCTATGATGAAATGGCCCTGTAGCATGTAACATATCCCATTTGAGGAAAGAAATTTTACTCAGTAAACCACATGAAGTCAAAGTCAGGTTTACTGCTATTCGCATGGCAAAATGTGGGTCGTGTAGCAAACAATAATACAGCGAGAGAGACAATCATTAAAATGTGCATGATTGATTGAACAAGAAAACTAAATATTTAATGGGAAAAGTATCTGAAAATTGCTTAATTACAGTTTACCTTATTAAATGCATAGCATGATGCATGTAGTTTTATAATATATATGGGTTTTGGAAGAAAAAAAGCATGAATTTACAATTAAATTTACAATTAAACAATTAACAATCAACTTACAATTAAAATCCATCCAATTCAACAAGACAGTATTGAGTACTTTTGTAGTAAATACTGTTAAAATTGTATATATATATATAAATGTCATATATTTAATAAAATCTACCTTTAATAAAGAATATGTTTGTGAGGGCAGCAAAAATGCCAAAAAATAAAGCCTGAAATGATTTTACTGTGAATTTCTGCCCTTTTTTTACCGTACATTTAATAGGATTTTGTTTTACAGTGTGGGCCATTTCAGCTGAAGGCTGGTTGAAGGGGGATCAGAGGCAGACAGGATCGACATGTTCACAGATGGGATTACTGGTGCTAGCAGATCCAATGTCGCCAATGCCAAGTTTTAGCCAGCAAGACCTCTCACTAATATTCTCATTTACCACCAGGCAATGATAAAAGCCAGTGACTACACCTGATTATCAAAGAGACACATCCGTGATGTGGATGGAAAATGTTTGCCCAGATGCACGCAATATGATCTGGTTCAGAAACACATTTAGATTTATACCAAACAACATTTAAATTTTGAAACCAGTTATGCAGGTTTACCCTATAAGTCCGGGCCCAGGAGTATGGCCACTTCTAAAGCTTTGCTCACGGGAGCTTCCCTTAATGACATCTGTGATGCGGATGTTCACCTTTGTCAGGTTCTATAGCCTGGATGTGGGGTCCACTCCAGGTTCCAGAGTGTGCTAGCCCTAGTGTGCTAGTACAATTCACAGATTAAGGCACTTGCTAGTAGCCTGTGTATTGGGTTCCCATGGCGTTTCGATGCAGCTCGAGTTCCCTTAGGAACGTCTTAGGTTACGTATGTATCCCTGAAGAGGGAACGAGGCGCTGCGTCACCCTGCCATATTCCCTGCATGCCTTTGATCGACTTGCTTCAGCCAATCAGAAGTTAGCATGGTTTGATTCTGAGTATGCTTTATAGTTTCCTGGTCAATGACGTCACCTGCCTATGACATTCCTTCATGCTGATGACTGATTAGCACCTTAAAACATCCACCTGCACCCTTGATCCGACTTAGCCCCCAGGGCCTATGGTGAAGAAAAGCCCAGGGCGAACTTCAGGCATGACGGAGCTAGAGATAGGGCTTGTAAGTCTCCAATTCCATTGAGAGACGAGATAGCAAGGAGGAAGATAGTTGAAAAAATTAGCAGTATTCTCTGCCCTCAAACGCTGGGGGCATATCTGCTGGCTGCGCAGAACTCACGCCCACTCGCGGGTAGACGGTGATATTTGCCGATACTGCTTTCGGGACGGGAGGATGAAGGCCGAGGCGGGAGATACAGTAGTTGATTCGGCTATATTCACCGGATTATCAGTGAATCCCAGTTGTCTCCGACGAAAGTTTATAAAACGACTTCATGGATAATGATCACTTGTGGCGGTTTTGGTGATCTTGAGCTCTCCATCAAGGTGGCTCTTCACAAAATGAATCCACCTGTTCTTGATGCGTCACCGAGCCCCCGTTTTTTAGCCCCGCCCAAAAAATCCAGAACACAGCAATGGCAAAAAAAAAACTGTTTAACGGTCTAACTCCACAATTCAGTACTTCACAGTTCACAGTCTTTGTAATATGTTTTAGTAATACATTTCTAACATTTATAATGTGTTTAAATTTTTTTTAACTGCCTTTACAGGAACCCCAAACTCTTTATATGTGTGAGAGCAACATCTCGATGTTGTACCGCCATATGCTCTTACAGCTAGAAATAACCGATTGTCGATGTGATCTAACACGTGAATGTCACAATTTAACACCTTAGAGTCGCAGTGGAGCCAGACCTGCATCCACGCATCTCGTGAAGGTGTGGGGTGATAAACCAAGGCCGAAATGAAGTACTCAATATCGGTATGCTTCGCCCCCATAATCAAACCTCAGCAACTATCTGTTTAAACTATCCCTTTAATGTTGATAAAAAAAATAAAAAATAAAAAAAAAAAACAGAAAAAAAAATCACTCACTGCTCTGAGAAAAATTAATAGTAGCTTTAATAAGTATCAATGTAAAATACAGTGAAGTAGTGTTTTATTTTTATATTGGTTCATTTAATTTCTTTCTTGAATGCTACTGTTAAATAAACCTAGTGTAGCTGAAAAAATAAAGCATTGTTGATTTCATTTATATATTATGCTATGTAAATGTAATGTGTATCTTTGTTTTATCATTTAATAAAAAAGAAAATAATGACAAAGATTTTTATCTTCACCACTTTGCCCTAAATGTCTGCCATTCTATATTTTGTTACCTTGTAATGTTTTGGGGGGGTTTTTTACATAGAGACATTAGTTTGGCTGCTGCACAGTCACTTGCAAAAATAGTAAAGCCAACATGAAAAATAATCGTAGTGAAATCGTGATATTTCTGAAAAAAAAAATTGTGATTGATATTTTTGACATATGGCCCCTTATTCATGTTTTCATGCTGCCTGTGTCACAGGTTTTGAGTCTGTTTTTGAACTCAACAGAGCCCCACAATGACACACTCAGATGACATCAGAGGCTCCGTCTCATTATACAGTGTTGCCTGCATCCACTCTGAACTAACCACCACTGTCACCGGTCAGCAACACATGACGAGAGACTTGTGAAGCACGCACATCTCTCCCAAGGGGGGCAATACGATGGCCCAGAGTGTTGACAAATGCATGAATATTTAATGTTTTCGCTTGAATAAGCTGAAAGAAGCCGAAAACCAAAAGAAGCACATACAGCACACCCGCTATCCATCAAAATACACCTATAACACACAAATACATACATAAACTTGGTCAACACAGTTTCAACCAATTAAAAAGAAACCCAGTAGGGCTGGAACCAAAGTCAGGGGTTTGCTCACCTCAAACAAGCACATTAACAGCTGTGTGAAGCTGTGCCTCTGAGCCAGGTGTCAGCTTTCACATGGATAAATCAGGCTGTAATGGAGAGAACTTGTCCTATGCAGCACGTAGAGGGAAAAAAGATGAGGGCCATGCCCAGGGCAGAAGCCATCCGCAACAATAGATCAAAAGCCTGACTCAAACATGTGCCCTCTATCTTCTCAGGGACCATGAACACAGCCATAAGAGTCCAGAACAAAGCACTGCAGACAGGTTTTTGAACATTACCTGACTCAAACCCTAATGATTAGAACAAAGATTTTTAATATGCGTAGGCTACACGATGGCCCTGCACTGCAGTATACTGGGCAAATATTCAACGTCAATTATACATGCTTCAAGTCCCCTTGAAATCAAAATGGATAATTCTTATTTTTAATGGAATATTATAAATAATTGATCTGTGCTGTGCGCATTATTATTATTATTTAATTCTTGTGTCCTCGTAATCTCGACATCTCTTCTCTGATTATTTTTACTGGCAGGAGGGCGGGGCAACCTGTCACTCACATGACATCACAGTATCAAAGCAGGTTTAAAAGTTTATTTTGCGCTTTTTGTGGTTTATCAACATTCACCTTCCTCTAAAAATCACAAGTGGTCACCGGAGATGCTATTGAGACACATTATTCAGACCCGAGTACTGCGTACCTTGATTCAAATCTGATTCTGATTCATTTAGGTACATATTATGTCCATTTTACTCACATATGAAAAAAAATCCTTCTCTGTTAACACTGTAAATCATATAGGGCTGTGATTCTCACATATATAACTCACAGGTTTTAATACAATGTATAAACAATCTCAATAAAAATGTGAGTCATAAGGAGAATTTTAGCATGTCAGAGAGAATCTTCAGAATAATTCACTTTCTCATAGCCAAGAGATGCCAACCTATCTTTCACACACCATGAACATTTTCCCTCCTAATCGGCGGTGTAACAAACCATTTGAAGGCTGAATTAATTCGCTTCCTTCACAAAAGAAACATAACCACTTCAGTAGGCTTTAAATGTGTTTGACACTCTATGCTTAAAAACTTGAGATGTTCCTGCTGGTTTTCATTGAACTCAAAATGAGTCTGTGCCACAGTCAGTGCACTGGAACCATTGTGTTTCTGATTATGTACTATACTGTAATAGAACTGTCAGTTTACCAGATATCACTTGGCTCAGAAAAGCCTTTGGTATCCAATAAAAATCCAACTAGGTTTGTTCTTGTACAGCCAAATTAAAGGTCAGTCTTGCTTAGTCATCCAGAGATGTATTTGGTAAAGGAGTGTCCGACTATTATTGAAGATTAATATCTCTTCTCAGAGACTGCGATTCTGGCTCCATCCGAAGCAGTTAGTCTGGGAGGGATTTTCTGACAATCCTTTCATATAGCATTTTACCACAATCAATAGACAATCCGTCAGGCCTAGTATTTTAAACACACAAGGAAGCTGTTTGAATGATTTATTAAAGGTGATTTCTGGAGATTAATATGTAGAGTATGTCACAGCATCCTTTGCTAAATCCATTATGGATAACAGCTAAACTTGCATTACTCCCACGTTCAATCGTTCAACATTCAATGCTTTATTTCCATATCAATAGGGGTGTGACGGTTATTATACAACCATGAGACCAATGGTTATAGTTGAACACCGTCATTAGAACTCTAAAACCGCCAAAACAGTGTTATGAAAATATCTTGCAGATAATGTTATATAGGCTACTGTATTGTATACGGTAAGGTGAGGAAAATAAGTATTTGAACACCCTGCTATTTTGCAAGTTCTCCCACTAAGAAATCATGGAGGGGTCTGAAATTGTCATCATAGCTGCATGTCCACTGTGAGAGATGTAATCTAAAAAAAAAAAAAAAAAATCCAGAAATCACAATATATGATTTTTTAACTCTTTATTTGTATGATACAGCTGCAAATAAGTATTTGAACACCTGAGAAAATCAATATTAATATTTGGTACAGTAGCCTTTGTTTGCAATTACAGAGGTCAAACGTTTATATCGTGTATATCCAAACTACAGTAAGTGGTCCTATAACAGACGAAAGTCGCAATGCCCCGCCCCCTCCCCTGATGACAGTTATGTTACGAACCGTCACATTTGAGTCACTTCATAACCATCATCCCCAATTCTGAAACCAGCACACCCCTACGTATCAACAACTCCAGACATCTCACTGCTGTAACCCAGAAAATGTGATGTATTTCCATATAAAAGGTGACCTTAATGCTTGTCTCTTGCCATATTAATTGCACATCTAGTGTACAGTAAACTAAAACTAATTAGAATGTCAACAGCATGTTCAATATTGGTCCTGGTGATTAACCTTCTGTTAACCTCTATGAGCGGAGCCAGGCTGGCTGATGTTTGTGAACATGGAGGGGACTGCAGTTTTCTCGCGTTTGCTGAGGTGGGCGAATGGTGACAGCTCTGACAAATGGAGCAATGTGGCAAGACCCACTGAGACTAGTGTACAATACTGCAAACACCAAATACTGTAGGTTAGACACAAACACAACAACGCCTAAGTTTTCAACAACTGCGAACTTGTCAGGTAAGCACAAACCATAACAAAAATTGGAGAAGTGTACGTAGATTTGAAATAATTTCCTCTCAAGTGCAGTGTCCTGTTGTGACAAACTCATAACAATTAGTACAAGTTAACCTAGACTACTTTTTATGTTTTTTGTCCTTTTTGCTGCATGACAACCTCAGTTGCTATTCGTTTTGTTCTATGGAAAAGGTTCTGCGATTAAAAGTCATTTTGCGAACTAACCTAACAGAACATTTTGTATCTGCTGCTGTTTGAATGCTGTGCAGTACATTTCAGATATGAGCTTGTTTATATTTTAGTAATCTGTTGTCTCTTCCCAGAATGAATTTAGATCTTGACAGATCCAAATTAAAATCATGTGGTTAGGTTTAGAGTTATGAAAAAAAGCCACTCTGAAAGAGGTGCCAATTGTCATTGGTTTGAAATTGTATTGTTCTACTTATTTAGTCTCGATTAGAATATGTGTCATGTTTCCCATACATTCACTTATTGGATTTGCCAGCTTGAGATACAGTAGTTGTTCAATTCTGTCATCATTTACTCACCAAACATGAATGACTTTCTTTTTCCTACAAAGCTTAAAACAAGATCTTATGAAGAATGTTAACCAAACTACATTGGAGTCTATTTGAATTCCATTGTATGGACAAAAAAAAAAAAAAAAACTATGAAGACATTTCTCAAAATATCCTGTTTCATGTTCTTTTATAAGAAAGAAAGACAAAGGTTTGGAACAATGTGATTTTTTGAGGGGGGAGGGGGTGAACTATCCCTTAACATCAGTTTGGCCAAACTGGTGAAACTGTTCCCATTAGATCAGATTGGTCCACCAGGTTTCAACAGGTCTTTTCAGCAGAGTAATACTGCCAGCATCTTTTCATGCCCTTCTCTTGAATATTTTAACAGACTGTGTCACCAAAGAGTCAACAAATCAATCATTAGATGACAAAGGAAACCGAATATGTCTTCAGTAGCCTTCATCATTTTGAAATAATTCACCAATCCACAGACTCCCTCCTTTTCAACCATCTGCAGGTGTTCTCATGCTGCTGCTCACAGCTGTCAGCTCTCATGGCCGAAGATGAATGAGGTTTTCACCCATCCCGCTCTCTCTCTCTAAGTCTCATTCCCTCTCCTTACGAACACTCCGAGAGTATGTGGGTGACTAGCATTGTGCTGCGGTGGGTATGATTCACAGAGCTCTCCCACGTCTCCTGATATGGTAAAATGATCATAAAAGAGATTTAAAGAAGAGGGCAAACGACAAACAGCTGCTCTGCTGAGGCACAACTCTACACAATATGTCTAAGAGAGTTTACACAGCCTTCTGGGACATGGTTTATGTCATATATGATTGTGTTTGCTCCTCATGGTGAAGTAACTGCCATATTTCAGCTTAACAGTCCTATCCCCCGATTTAAATCTTGAGGTCTCTGTCATGACACAACATTTACTGAGATGTTTTAAACACTTTCAAGGACGATGACACATACAGTTAAATAGCAAAAGGCCTTTCTCAATGTTTACTGATGGCCAGACATGCTCCGCTCTAAATTTAGCGTTAAATCTGCAGAACTGATTTAAACATAGTACAACATGTGTTAAATGAAGCTGAAAGTACACACTTACTGGCAGCTGAAAGCATAAGCAAATAAGCCAAAAATATTTAATACATTTTAATGAAGTCCTTGTATGCCTTGTCTACTATGATCCATAAAAATGGCAAAAACTTGAGTTGTGCTCTAGTGGGTGCATTGGGACATAATGCTTCTGTTTTGGGATTGCCCTGAAGTCAATGAGTTTTGGAGACAGGTTTCCATTACATTTTAGAGTTGGAGATATCATGCTGTCCAAAACTCTTGCTCATAAACGATGACTCCTATTATACTCTCTCTTTAACTCAGAAAAACCACATTCTCTAGCGTGGACTAACTGGATGCATTGTTTCTTGGACATTGCGAACATGGAGCTTTCAGTGGCAAGATTACATGGAGCTTCTCAGAAGACTATTTCATCATGGTCAAGTGTCATTTAAAAAATTAAGGAGTGGCTTTAAGACCTATATCTCATGTTCTTGTTTTTATTTATTGTATTTGGATTTTGATCAATGCTTTTAGACTATGTATGCGATGAATGTACCCTTGGGAGTTGTGGGTGGGGTTTATATGGTCGCCTTGGGAATTTGTGCGAATTTGTTCAGAATTTACTTTTGGTCTTGTACAAAATATTTGGTAATTCAATAAAAATTTGATTAACTTTTTTAAAGGCAAAAAATAAATAAATTACATTTTAATTTTTTTTCAGAAAACAGTTATTCTAAATTATAACATTTCCTAATTGTACTTTTTATTGTTTTGTTTTTTTTTTGATCAAATAAATGGAGACTTGGTGAGCAGCACAAGAGATTTCTTTCAATAACATTAAAAACCTTACCTACCCCAAACTAGAGAATGGTAGAGGGCGGTGGCTCTCAACTCTGCTCTGAACAATTTGCATCTTCTTTAACACACCTGATTCAGATCTTTAGCTTGCTAAGAAAGAGCCCAATGAACTCTGTGCCAAACCAGGAAAACATACAAAAAAGAGCATAGCAGTGGGTCCCCAGGATCGGATTTATACACAAACATGAACACATTCACAAACACAAACATCACGAATAGGGACTATTTATAACATACGGATGGGCCGTAAGCAGTTGATCAGTGACAGTGCCATCACTCCCATTCATCTCCCAAACAGAATGCATCCGACATGACAGCCAGCAGAGGCTCCATTTGCTGACAGCTCTGACCTTCTTCGATTAGACATTTCTATTTTCCTCCCATCTCTCTCTCTCTTTTTCTCTGGGGGGAGGGGTGGTCCGTCGGTATAATACGCAGTGTTGACAGTGAAGTATGACAGTTAACAGTTAAGAGTTCGACCTTGGGCTGCCGTTTGCAGCCAGAGTCACACACACACACCCACAGTGGGCGATGTACTGATGACCTTGCTATCATATTTCAAAACTCCAGCGCTCTGCAGACGAGCATGTGAGAAGGTTTCATTTCCACAAGAAGACAGACTCTATTTTTTAGTGTCAGTGGACACGCATCCCATATGACATGGCGTTAACGTGAGGGAACATTTACCGGAACAGACAGTGTGTGGAACTTTTGGAACCTTTTATCCAACATCAGAACTGTCACAACACGCCTAATGATTTGGGATTTCTCGAAGGCTACAGATACTTGAGCTTTGGTCTATGTGTTTGCTATCTATATCTCCACGGAGAGAACATGTACAAACATACATAAGATGAAATATAAAGCATTTTATGTTTTATTTTTTAAGTCCATTACTACTTGCATTAACATAGTAAACAATCGTCAAGACAAACACTGCAACAATATTACAACATTGATTTATATAATATCCATCAGAAATCCAAGCAATTATTTTCTATGGACCACTAGATAGCTAGCATCTTTAGCTACAATGTAACATGTCTTCCTCTATTTAAAAATTTCCTTGAACTTATATAAATAAAACTAAATTATATATATATATATATATATATATATATATACAATATTTATTAAAAATTATATAAACTTAAAAATAAGTTTATAGAAATAAATAAGTTTGGTAACACTTTAGAATACGGTTCCTTCGTTAATGAATAACTACACAAGAACTAATGAGTAACACAATATTAACAATCTATTAATTAACAAGAAACTCTGATTAACGAACTAGTAAGTAATAGCGCACAGACGAAAGTGGTAGTTCACTATTAAGTAATCAATAACTACTATTTTTTAATACTTCCCAGAGAACTACTGAAAAAGTTTATTAACAATCTAGTAACTACTATTAACTAAAAGAAATTCTTATTAACGAATTAGTAAGTAATAGCTCACAGATGAAAGTGTTACTGGATACTTCTGTGGGAATTACTAATTATTTGGATTCGTATTATAAAGTGAAGATCATTGGAACTAACTAGTAATTACTCAAGTGTTACTAAAGACATTTTCTAAAAGTGTACTAAAGTTCACCAAAAATCTCAAACGTTTGCACAAATCATGACTAGATCATGTAGTAACACTTGAGTAATTACTAGTTAGTTCCAATGATCTTCACTTTATAATACGGATCCAAATAATTAGTAAGTAATAGCTCACAGATGAAAGTGTTACTAGATACTTCTGTGGGTATTACTAATTATTTGGATCCGTATTATAAAGTGAAGATCATTGGAACTAACTAGTAATTACTCAAGTGTTACTACATGTTTTAGACATGATTTGTGCAAATGTTTGAGATTTTTGGTGAACTTTAGTATACTTTTAGAAAATGTCTTTAGTAACACTTGAGTAATTACTAGTTAGTTCCAATGATCTTCACTTTATAATACGAATCCAAATAATTAGTAATTCCCACAGAAGTATAGTAACACTTTCATCATTGAGCTATTACTTACTAATTCGTTAATAAGAATTTCTTTTAGTTAATAGTAGTTACTAGATTGTTAATAAACTTTTTCAGTAGTTCTCTGGGAAGTATTAAAAAAATAGTAGTTATTGATTACTTAATAGTGAACTACCACTTTTGTCTGTGCGCTATTACTTACTAGTTCGTTAATCAGAGTTTCTTGTTAGTTAATAATAGTTACTAGATTGTTAATATTGTGTTACTCATTAGTTCTTGTGTAGTTATTCATTAACGAAGGAACCGTATTCTAAAGTGTTACCATAAGTTTATATAAATAAAACTAAATTTATATATATAAATTATTTATCAAAAATAAGTTTAAACATATAGGGAGCAAAACAATGTGCTGGATTTATAACTCTAGACAAAGTGGAAGCAATATTGTAATTGTTATAATAATTTATTAAAATCTGGATTAAAATCATTGGAAGCTAAAATTTTAATTGAAAGTCAAATTTGATTAATTGTCCCACCATAATGATGGCCAATAAAGTGACGAATGACTGATATTAAAATACTATACAAGTCTCTGCAAATGAGATCTAAATAAGTATGGACAATAAAATATCCATTGATTGATACTGACAAAAAAAATTATAATAATTAGTTGCACCAGGTGTGCTTGAGCTAGAACACATGCAATATCTGAACTAGCTAGGTTTGTTGAGAGTCACTAGAAGTCAACAGAATGGTCCAAAAAGTTTAGAGAAGATATCATCGCCCTTCACAAACAAGATACAAAAAGATAGCAAAGGCACTAAACGTTCCTAGAGACAAGAATCATAGCACTACCTGGATGAGGCAGAAATAGGCAGCTATCAATGGCTGCAACCAGATTTCTGAGAAGGCAGGTTCAGAAAAACACGACTTGGTGGCAACAGGCACTGAGGTTTCAGCTTTCACACTAAGGCGTGTACTAAAAGCA
This sequence comes from Cyprinella venusta, assembly GCA_038021265.1. Taxonomy (NCBI): domain Eukaryota; kingdom Metazoa; phylum Chordata; class Actinopteri; order Cypriniformes; family Leuciscidae; genus Cyprinella; species Cyprinella venusta. The sequence goes on along the minus strand of CM075876.1, from coordinate 17,515,244 downwards.
TGCGGTTTCCATGTCAAAACTCCAATACGTACAACACTACTGACCCAAATGCACAAGATAAGTCAGTTCCAATTTGATCAAAATCATATAAATAAGCCATAGAGGTTTTGGGATTCTGCTCTATAGAGCGATGAAACAAAACTGGAACTTTTGTGGCCTAAAAGACTATACATCTCGTTTGCAGAAGGTCAAAACAGCAAAAGGGTGTTCTACAAAGTACTAAAGATGCTTGCCATTGAATAATTGAAGTGGTTGAATCATTTTGAGACTGTAGTAGTCATTAAAAGTTATATGAATTTGGGGAAACTTCTTGTGTTCTTGTGTACTTCTTTGTTTGATTTGTTCATTGCAAACAGCTAGTCTGTAAATTTTGCCAATAAACCTGTTTGCTATGGGGACTGAATAATTTCGATTACAACTGTATGTATCTTGCATCTTCAGAATGAAGTACTCCAGAGAGCAGAGTCAATCTGTGACAGTTATTTTTCATTTTTCATATGTATGGTTTTTTTTGCTTTCACTGCTTATTTCTTTCCCAGAGAGGTGAAGGAGAGACGGCCTATAATTAGACGGTCTGCTCAGTCTTCACTTGAACTGTGAATGGCCTTCCCATCGGGGGCCATTGGTGCAAAAAGAGCGGAGGGGCCGCAGGAACACCTTCTGAGTGACAGGCAGGTCAGCCAACCAACCCCCGAAACACATTCTTCTTACAGACCTATTAATGAGGCTTTTCGATTCATCACAAAAAAAGACAGATGCCTCTCCAGGGGCTGAGGAGGGATGAGACCCTTTATTCATGAGGCCAAGAAAACAGTATTGATTAAATGAAGCAACAGAGCCGCTCACAGAATGATAGAAGAACTATTAGATCATCCAGGGGTTACATAGGTCAGTCAAAGTATTTATATAGTCACAGGGAGAGTCATTCCAGTAAATCAAAACACAAATCATCTTAATGCAGCTTGGCCAAATATCAGCTCAATATTTCCATGAAACCTATTTTTTTTTTACTTGAAATGTTCACAAAGTAGTTCAAAAGACCACAGAAGTCAGGGATACAGCTCAAATAGGTCCCGCTGTGAGAAAGCATCACCACACATAATCAATTCTCGCATCCCTCCCTGCCTCTTTCCCCCTATCTCAGTCTCTCAGAGGCTGACTCACATACTCAATTAAGAAGATTAACATCAAGCAAGAGGGGAAGTGTGTGTTGAGTCTCTCTGACTGGCTGAGAAAAAAACAGGAGGAGGAGGAAGGAGTCAAGCCAAGCACTCCAGAGGAAATCAATGCAGCAACACACCCCGAGCCACAGACAGTGCAGGGCGATACCTATCAGCCGATGTGACGGGCACACATTACAAGAACAATAACGCTAATCTTTCCCAGCAAACTGTTGCAAGTGCAGGCTTTTTGTGAAAAAGACACCAACAACTGGAAAGGAAATAAGCGTGTTTTCCAGAACATTTGGATCAAATAAAATAAAGATGTCATCGAAGATGCATGGCCATTCCCAGTGCATTTTCAGGAGGAATTCTCTGGTATTCATTGGAGCGTTGAGCTGCAAAGCTGCTTTTTTGTGACAGACAAATATTACATGGTAAATTTCAGTTTAGCATACGACACTCCCAATAGCTATCAAATATTTTTGCAAAGATCACATTCTACAATAGTATTCTACTGTATAATTAAAGTTGACTTCCTCTTCTCACTTCCTCTTTCTGCGGTAGTTCTGTTCTGACCCAAACTCTCACCATTGGTGAGTCAAGCTGGTCAAAATACTCAAAAGAGAAGGAATGATCCAATATTAAATCTCTTGCAATTTTCAATCATAATTTTCAATCATAATGTTCAATCATAAAGTTCTGTTCTGACCCAAACTCTCACCATTGGTGAGTCAAGCTGGTCAAAATACTCAAAAGAAAAGGAATGATCCAATATTAAATCTCTTGTCAGCACAGTAAGCCAATCATAATTTTCATGTTATGGCTGTAACTGCTAAATGGCTGATATTAAATATACATACTATTTTTGTCAAAATAAAAAATAAAAATAAAATCAATGTTTTTGGAATTTAGGCATCACAACATTATAATGAACAATATGAAAATTCTTATTTTGAGATTTGCTAAAAATATATATATTTAACATCTTTTTTGAATTGATAATGTTTCAAGATTAAAGATCAACTTTAAGTGTTTAAGTATTAGATGACATGGGTCATTATAAATTGAGGAATTTAACATGCACAAATTAAACTCTGAAAGTCAAGAGTTAAAATTACGAGTATTGAAAATGATCAGGATAGAGTATTGTAGCCTCTATTTAATATAGCATTTATATAGTTATTTAGATTATTTTGTGTAGTTAGTTATTTAGTTATTTATTTATTAATTGACTACTTGTAAACTTGTGTCCACTGTTCTTTTTTTATAAATATAGGATTTGTATTACATCTATATTCGTTATAGTCAAATCGAGAAAGGAATCAGGAATCAAAACCGAATCGAAAATCGAAATCAACAGCGCAGTCTCATCCCAAGACGTCATACAAATTACGCTTTTGACCATACGTCAACATCCGCCATTTTAGGGTACCCTTTAACGTTGTTAGATGACTCTATGTAATCCTAACCCTACCCCAGACCTAAACCTACCCGCGTCATCTAACTGATGTTAAAGGTAAAGCGTCAGTTGGATGACGCCCCAGGATTGCCATCTAACTGACGTTAAAGGGTACCCTAAAATGGCGGATGTTGACGTATGGTCAAAAGTGTCAGTTAGTTGACGTCTTGGGATGAGATTGTGTTAAAATCAAACCGGATTGAGAGCTTGCGAAACGAAATTGAACATCTGAATCAATACCCAGCCCTAGTTGCAACACTCTTCATTTCTCAACCATCCCTTTAGCATTCCATTGGTATCATATCTTATGATTTCCATTTAAATGTAGTTAAAAGTGTTCCATTAAAAGTGTTACTGAGAGTCAATAGAAGAGTGCTTGTGTGTGTGTGTGTGGCTGCCGTGGCCTCATGGCCCAGTCTGTCTTAGGGTGATAAGAATCGCTCCATGATCCAAAGCTTAATTGCACATGACGAGCAAGGGTGGAGATGATTATGGCTCTTTCACATGCCAGCTGCCACGTGGTGAGGCCGCAAAGCTTGTTTTTTTTTCACTCGCTAATCGTAGGAAACAACTGCAGCCTATTGATTTGCAATTAGCCTCTGCTCTCAGCTCACACACGCTTCTGATACTTAGGGATGAGAGGGGCGAAGAGCACGGATGAAATCAAAACAGCTTTATTTAGCATGTTCACTCCTGCTGTTAGGATTAGCCACTGTTTGCTGGATGCATTGTGACTGATTGCAGCCCATACTCCGCAGAGACAGTGGCTATCTACCTAACCTTTTTTACTCAGATATAGGCCAACACCACAATAGGGAAGAGAATACTTCAGTTTCATTCCACCTTGCCCATTGGAAATGTGTTAAATGCTAATACGATAGTTCATGATAATCAAATGGTAAATGTTGGGTAAATCAGACATCCATCCTACTTATTATCAATGTCAGACACATCAGTGCAGCTGCATCTCTAATCAGTAGCTGACAACAGACACAATGAAATATCAGCATTGACACACCATCTCAGGCATTTTACATATTTTATAGCTGGTCGGTCCCTCTCTGCTTCAAGGTTCATTGCATGCTACACAATGAAAAGCGCATAAGTATTTGTATTTTGTATGCAATTTAAATGAAATTAAATAGTAAAACAACACATTCATTTTGCCTGTGTGAGCTCACTCTGCTATAAAAACCAAATTAAATAATACATAAAAATGTTTATTTAGCTTTACCAGATCGCAGTTTGAATCCATTCTAAATTATATCTTTTCTCTGGGAAAACGACTACTTTCCTCTGCAGAATCTATTTAATTATGAAAGTGAACCAGTACGTTACCAAGGGAATATAGTTACAGGCCAAACAATCAAATAAACCAATAACATCAGCAAAGCCCTGCCAATGGGCTTTCAGGATGTCAGATATCTCATAATCTGATTGCTGTGGGAGCAATCTAAGATATTTGATGTGGCTGCAAGATCTGACTAGATTCACAACACTGGCACATATCATGTTTTCGTGTGGATTGTGGGGTATATTGAAAAACGCATTACTTTAATGTGAACTAAGCAGTAATTTGTTACACTTATAGATTTACAGCTAAATAGACAAAAACAGTGAAGGCTGCAGGATGCATTTCACATACTCTGAGAGGGGTCATGCATCAGCTGACCAACTAGCAGTTGTTGATTAACAGCTTTCTCTGAACATTATACACAAAAACAAAAAATACTTGCACCATTAAATAAATCTGTGTATGAACCAGTGTTATTTTAATATTTATATGCTATAGTATTTATTAATTTTGAAGTAGGCCTAGATTTTATTTTTTAAATAGGCTTATTTTGAGTATTTATTTTCATTTTAGTAATTTTCTTATCTGCTTTTGTCATTTTTATTAGTTTTGAAATTTCTATATAGATTTGATTTTTTTAAGTATCTAACATATTTAGATCTAATGTATTTTATTTCCAAAAAATATTTTATTTATATAGTTTTAGTTAACAATAACAACACTTATGAACCTTGTAAGATGTGAGACCACCACATAGTCTGTCAGAAAAGAGCACTTGGCTTTTTGTTGTTGTGTTTATCTTCCTCTGTGAAAGAGAGATGCGTTTCCTGCCTGATTGCTTTGTCACAAACAGGCCATCTCCGCCTCACATCCTCGTGATCAATCAATGAATATTTCATATGCCATGTGAAGTAACACATTAATTATTGACAGGGTCTCTTGCATAATGTCTAACCCAAAATGCAGCATTTTCACCAACTTCTTATGCTGAAAATTGTTCTTTTAACACCAGCATAGAGTCAGTCTATCAACATGAAAGAATTCTAGAATTTACAGCAGATTATTCTATACTATACTACTGTAGTGCTTTCTTATTATTGCATTTATATCAAATTGGCCTATATCATCATATAGTTTGAGACTTCCAATTTGATGGACAATAAGATTCATTTTTTCATTGCTAGTGCACACTCAAGTTTATCTTAGTGAGAGACTAAGTTCATGGGTTTAATCATAGACTGAGTGTTCTCATTATAAGTATGTGTTAGACGTAGAATGACACATGCTGATCCTCTGATACTGTCAGACCAGCCCCAGAGCCGTGTGATTTTTCAGCTCTGGTACACTTGCGCCCCCAATGCCCATCTTGCCTCTGGTTATTTTGCTCCTCTATTACTGCAGCCATCAGTCAACCTATTCTGAACCATCTGAACTCACTTCTTCAACTAGCACCACTGAAACATATGGCGCTTTTTCATTACCAGTACCAGCTCGACTCGACTCGGCTCGGCTCGATTTTCGCTCCGTTTTCCACTGCAGAGAGTACCGCCACAAATAGTACTCGGCTGTCATAGCGACGCCTTTCCTTCCTCGCTGCCCTATCAAATTCTCGCAGGATCCTCTCTTCGGCAACCAAACAAAGGAAAGTCTGTAGCTCCTCGTTTGACCACGACATATTCTTCTGAGTTGCCATAATAATAATAGTAGTAAGTTTAGAAAATATCTCTTGCCAAACTATTTAAAAATGACGGGGATATTCTGGATACTCCATCTGGCGCGTGCAATGATGACGCAGTGAATGGTGACAATTCTCTCTGGCCAATCAGCAGTCGGCATTGTTTTCAAGTCACATTTTAGTACCGGCTTAGCTCGCCTTACCTCGCTCAGAACCTCGCCCGAAGTGGTACAAAAAAAGTAACCGAAAACAGGTAGAGGTACAACATTTACACAGTGGAAAACCAAACAAAGGCGAGCAGAGCCGAGCCGAGCTGGTACTAAGTAGTGGAAAAGTTGCACACATAAACCTCCAAACATATGTGTGCTGAAGAACAAAATGTCAGGTTAGTTCGATATAGTCTCACTGAAAACAAAAGTGCCCCTAGGTTCAAAGTTCCTAACTTTGTTTTGAAGGACTCATACAACAGGTTTACATGCATCAAAGGTCAAAGAACCCTTTCATTTTCTCATAATATACATTTCACATCAACACATTTCTCAAAGACTCGAAAACGACTCTTCCGAAGATTCAATCCCGCTATACCCCTCCTTTCCGTGAGTCTGCTCTCCTCTGATTGGTCAGATTGCCCATTCTGTTGTGAATGGTCTACTGCTTACAGAGTGTGTAGGAAACAAAACATCCATTACCATTACTGAATTTTAGCCCCGGGGACTTCCTAAATCCTCAGCGAGAATTTAAAGCAAGAGACAATAAAACTTCAGCACGTGCTTGCTTATAATAAACAGTTTGTATGTTGATGTGGATGCTATTGTCATTATAGTAAGCTTTATAGTTATTGTTCTTAGAGTGAACAAGGATTTAGTCCTCACAAAAAACAAGTAGATCCGGTTTCAGTCAGAATAAAGTGTGTACATGACAAATTATTGCTTTAGTTCAACTGAAATAGAACTTTTAAAATGCCATAAATTCACTTACTGAAACAGTATACTTGTGTTAAAGGTCACAAGTCAAATGCAAAATTCCATCGACTATTATCAACTGTGTAGCAGTTTATGAAGCACAGCTCACACAGAAGTCACCTACAAAATCAACAAGCTGCTTTCTGTTGGTCACATGACCAAATCAAACTTGTTTAGAAATCTGCACAGGGAAATGTTACTTTACTTAAATGTATACACCAACCGTGCCAACTGGCTGATACATGAAAGCTTTAAAACCAACAGAAAGTTTGTACAAACAACCACAACAAAAGTCAATGGCAGTTCTCCCATCATGGTACAGTACACTTCAAACTTAACATGTACTGTAGGCATTTCAAATATCACTCACCACTCTGCTGAATGCACTTAAATAAGTATAACAGCAGCCCAAAGGGCTTCTTACCTTCTGGAGCTGCAGTGCTTTATCACCTACCAGAGGCCCAGCAAACTCCATCAGATGTGAGCACATCATGGGTAACAGGAAGTGATGTTTGGCTTATGGGAGAGATGGCTCTATCCTTGAAAAAAACACACACACAAGGTTGTTTTGATATCTTCTATATCATTTAGGGATTTAATGAATGTTACATAACATTTTAGCAATGGAGATTTATGGAGAGCATCTGCCTTCATGCATCTGAGTCATCTGTTTAAACAAGCCTTCATTTATTTTATGCAAAATGAAGAGTAGTTTGACCCATGAAAACAGACAAAGCAATCAAGGTAGTTTAAAGCAGTCTAGTTTCTCCATGAATCATACTAGACAACCCAATTAATTAGGTACTATAAAAATTATGCAATTTCTGATAGAAAACATGAAGAATACCCTGCAGAGAGATTCAGCATCTCACCAAAGTGAGTAAACCCCTCACATTTCAGAAAACATTTTAGTATATCTTCTCAGGGGACAATACTATAGAAATAAAAGTTGGATATATTTTAGAGTAGACAACGTGCTTCTTGTATAACAGTATTTACTGTCCTCTGAAAATAACTATACATACAACCATTATTGTCAAAATAGCTGGGAACAAAAGTACACACGAAGTGATAATAGCTGTACGTCGTTACGTCGTGTCCTATACATAATTTTCATGTTTTTGTCTGCTTGACTGTACCATACAAATTTGTGTATCTTGCATTAGAGCAGCTAAAATGTGTGCTTTGAGTACAGTTCTCTCACCACTAGATGTTCAACATGGCACCTTATGACAAAGAACTCTCAAAAGATTTGAGAATTAGAATTGTTGATCTCCACAAAGTAGACCTAGACTATAAATAGATTGGTACTGTAAAACCCTGAAATTGAGTTACAGTACAGGCCAGGGTCATACCGAGGTTTTTCAAGGCCTCACAAGGGTCAACCAGAGAAGTTGAGTCCTCGTGCTGTGTGTCAGGTGCTGAAGCTGGCTTCATAAACAGATGCATGAGTGCTGCCAGCATTGCTTAAGATGTTGCAGAAGCGGAAGGTCAGCTTGTCAGTGCTCAGACCATAGGCCACACACTGCCACAAGACCGTTTGCATGGTCGTCGTCCCAGAAGGAAGCCTCTTCTGAAGCTGGCTCACAAGAAAGCCCGCAAACAGTTTGCTGAAAGCAACCTGTCCAAGGGCATGAATTACTGGAACCATGTCCTGTGGCCTGATGAGACTAAGATAAACTTGTTTGGCTTGTCACTTTGGTGAGATACTGTATCTAAATCAGTGGCATGGTGGTTTTCTGAAATGAAAAGGCTCTCTGCCTATGTTTTTTAGACACATTTACGTTGTTGTTTCTATAATGTGTAATCATAATTCCATATGAATACAATGCAAGCTTAATTGAATATGATGTAAGCTAAATTTCATATGATGTTTTCATAGTATGTTATGCATATGAAACAGCTTTTAGCTTTTTTAAACAAGAATATTACAATACCCTGTACAGGTATGTTTAACATACTGTTTATTCAAATTAAGCAACATAAAAGTCTTAAAAGTGCAATATGTAACATTTCTTCTAAAATGAATGCTTTTTTTATTGCCTGTCAGTGAAAGGATTGTAATCACACATTACAAAGAACCACTTGTCGGGTTTTGCTATTACCTCTGAAGGCCAGTAATCCTATTTCTATGTGAAGTTTCCAGGTCGGCTTGTCCGTGAAATCCATCGGATGTGACGTGCACGCGCACTCCCAAGCCTCTCTTCTTTTTCCTTTCTACGACGGCACTGCAGCTGACGACATGGAGTCTGATAACACCGAAATACGACCTGCCTCCAGCATGTCAGGATACAGGCTCGGAGGCAGAGGTAAGTGAATAAACAAAGTTTATTAAAATGATTCAAGTTCAAAGGTGAGGTTTCAGAGGTGAATTCGATGAGCAGATCTTCTTCAGTTTAACCAACATCAAACTAACACAGTTCAGTGATACTTGTCTTCATCCACCAGCATACGTGACTCAGGAAGATAAGGATTCAGGAAGCATGGATTCAGAAGCAGATTCTGGGAACATCGCATCATGGACACAAAGGTTAGTATTTTCAGGTGAGTAAATGTTACTTTACTGGTGCAGGATGAATCAGAGAGTTCTTTGGAGACTGGTTAGGGTCTGTTCCTGTTGGAGGCTTGTGAACTGGGTGTTTATATGGAGCTGACTGCTGATTTGGAACAGGTGCAGGTGATTTGAACTCAGGAGAGTGACTGCAGGTGTGCCACAGAGGATTCAATGAGGTGCAGAGCTATACAGTGACCATTACACAGCACAACACAGACTCCAACACAAACTCCACAAAAATATAAACAACAAAACTGCTGAAGCTCATCAGGCCAAACGTGAATTGGATCGACGGAAACACGGATCAACATCGGCAGAGCGTTTGAATTATGAAGAGACCTCTGCTATTTTTATTGTGACAAATTACAAAGTTTTCAGATATGTTGAAATAATGGTAAACTGTAATTAAATAGCAAGGTAAACTACAACATAAAATGAGACATGAAATGAATACAAAAGACTGCTCCAGAATTTTTTTAAAAGTAGGTGCTTTAGGATGAAACTTTTATTTTATGTACTAGGTCTACTGTCTAACGTCAGTTCACGGAGGCATCAGACGTTTCCCGAGACAGCAATAGAAAACCACAACCATCCAATTAATTTCCCACAAAATCAAGTCCCGCCCTACTTTTTTTTTCTTGTTCGAGAAGCCGTTTCACTCAGATATGTCACAATAAGGAATAAAAGACATTATATAACATTCATGCCAACTTTAAAATGCTATTCTTTTATTATTCTTTTTTATCTAGATCTAGTTATTGGAAGACACACACTAGACTGCCAAAATAATCCCTTTAACACAATAAGAAAGTGGTGTCTGTCCCTGTTTCCTGTCATCCTTATTGATGAGTGTGTTTTTGTCCTTCTGTTTTTGACATCTTGTTTGATTCCCACTTCTAACTGCTTAATTGTTCCTGTGCCTTCTATTACAAAGAACAGTTTTTGTATTGAAATGTACAAGGATGAGCTTAATCAAAATTGGTAGCCTGTTGCTGCTTATGCTGATTTTGCCAGGGGTCTCATCAGGAGACAGAAAGCAGGAGTTTATCACAGTGGGGTGCACATGGAGACTGTGCATGTATATGAGGCAGATGTACATCAGTATTCTCCAAAACTGCAGAAGAGAACATCAGTTGATAGTAAATGTGCTGTCATAATGCAATCAGTTGGCTAATGTGTGTTACTCAGTCACACAATGATCTCACAGTACGACAAATGAATATGTGTTTTAATAAACAGCATTGTTGCAATAATCTGTGAGTATGGTGACCCTATGGATATGTGTTATAATCTTGTAAATAATCAAAGGTGATTCAAATACACAGAGAAAACGAATATATATATATATATATATATATACACACACACTGTATGTATATATATATATATATTATACATACAGTGTATATATATATATATATATATATAGTATATTCCTATATTTATATACAGTGTATATATATATATATATATATTCATTTTCATGTGTATATAGGCTACCTGTCAAAAGTTTGGTAACATTTAATTTTTTTATGTTTTTGAAAGTCCTTATGCTCTTAATCAAAGTCATGCATTTAATCAAAAACACACAGTAAAACAGCAATATTATGAAATATTGTTACATTTTTGATACTTTTGCTGCTTAACATTTTTGTGGAAACCATGATACCATTCAAACATTTAGGGTAGATAAAAAGAGAGAGAAATCAATACTTGTATTAAACAAGGATGCATTAAATTGATCATAAGTGACAGTGAAGACATTTTTAAAGTTATAAAAGATTTCTATTTAGGCAAATAACTGCTTTATATTTAACACAAATATACTGTTCATTGAACTCTACAGACAGATTTTGAGTGTACAGAGAGAAACATGAATGGCATTTCATTGGCAGTGATTATACAATTTTTCTTTATTTTTCTAAATAATTCAATCTTGTTTTCGGAAGTTTAGATGTTTTTTACTGGAAAACATCAAAAATATTAAGAAAGTGAATTTTGCAATCTGTAAAACAAAACCTTTCTGAGAACTGCAGCGCAAAATTCACAAGCTTTATCAAGATCAAAATTTCCATTTAGTCCACTGGAATTATTTTTACTTTATTTATGAACTTGGTTTCACATCTTGTGAAATGAGACGCCACTTTTCATACCATCTACGCACTGTCTGTCTCGCAGTGGGAAAGCTCCGTCTCACACTCTGTCATCTGTCCTATGCGGTATCCTGGCACACTCTTCTCACTTCATCCTCAGAGCCGGAGGGGGGAACAGCGGACATCTCAGCTCAGGCGTATCATGGTTAATGCCACATGTGGTGCTGCAGCAGCCCTTGCAGATTTTGACAAAGAAGAGGGAGAGAGAGAAAGAGACCAAGAGAGGATGAGGGCAGGTTTAGCGGAGTCTGGAGAGCTCTGGCAACCCCAGCATGGCCAAGTGTACTTGACAGCTTGCCCACACCGCTTCAACATCACCTTAGCAGCTTTACTGAGATTTGCTCTCCACGGGTTTCAGTTCATTCGCATGCTCAAGAATCCAACACACCTCTTATTCTGCTGCGATGTCAAGGGGTTAGGACAGAGAATAGTCTCTTGTTGAGAAACTCAGACTTGCAATGGGGTTTGCCGCACATTTTTGTATTTTTTCTGTTCCCGAGATTCTTCCATCATACAGACTTCTGAGTATGCCTTATTATCCAGCCTGCAAGTGCAAAGCTCAATCGTGTGGACTTTCTAGATCATCAAGACTGATCAATGAAAAGATGACTGATTAGTAAGACTAAAAGAAGATTGACCAGTCAGAAGGGATTGATCAGTTTCTTTTCTTCAGGCTTTTGGTAAGCAAACACTGAAGATAAACATGATTTTGATAAATTGGCAAAGCAACAGCAGCCTGGTTACATTGTGTATGATGCGACATTTTAAAAACACGGCAAGTTAAAAGAATAACTTGTTAATTTTTGCCTTGCGTCTCACTATTTTTGCATTTTTTGCTGTGTGAATGGCTGCACAGAGCACGTTATTGCATTCAATTCCACTGCATTTCCATTGTTTTTCTATGTAAACAATAAACTTGAGCTAATTGGTAATACGCTTGACCGCTGCACTCGTTCATCATTTGAAGCATTTCCTGACACAAAGTTTTAAATTCTTTACAACTCAACTAAAAATATAACATAAAATACACTTTTAAAGCCCATGCCTATACATTCCAGTGCCCTACGTCTTGAATTTTTTTATTAAAAAAAAAAACGTGTTCTTTGTGAATGGCCCACTACACTTTGCAGGACCCATGGCGATCAGTAAATGCTCATTTTAAATTATTTGTAGGGTTTTTTCTGCGCATTTGTGTCTGATGGGAGACGAAACTGTCAATTGTGATCGCTTTTGTCCATAGGAAGTTAAACGAGACAGATTTCCTTTCTCTAAACCCATGCACTTCATCTAAATCCCGCGTCTAAAGAAAACAAACAAACGGCACAAGCTGAATAAACAATGCGCTGCCACAAGTGAGGAAATCTGCAGTTTAACACCTCTAATGGAGAGTTAGCATTAAGGGAAGTGGTGATCTTGCCCGCTCAGGAGGTTCACCTTTCCTGGAAGCCAGGAGCCCGTGTGAAGAGGAGGCACTGGAGGGCACTGCTGGCATTAGAGAGGCAGGAGGATTCAAGTCTTCAGGGCTCAGTGCCCAAATGCTGCTCCATATTGCTGCCTGGCAGTGGAGCAGCAGCAGAAGGCAGCATGTGAAACGTGAGCGTGTTTGTCGCCACTCTGCTCCACACAAAGCAGACAGATGTCTTCATTATTGTAAGGAATAATGATGAAGGATCTGGATTATTATCTGGCAAATAAATAGGAAAATACAGATGGATACGAGCAGGAAACTGAAACACACATGCTCTCACACACTTATAGTCATATAATGCCATGCTGTTATACCATTGTCCATCTGAAGGATCTTCACAATTTTGCACGCCCATGCCTCGCTGCCTGTAACGGTAATCAAACTAATGTGACACCCTTGAACAACAACAGAGTAAAAATAGAGCATTTGCTGTTTATATACCTGCAGCACTAAGGCAGTGAAACAGGAAAGCAGAGAATATTTGATATTCAACAGGTTTTCAACTTTGTTTATGATGATAGCCTAGCCTTGGGAGTAAGCAACAGACAGCACACAAACCACAAAGAGAGAATCGGCAGACTATGCTGATTCATCAAAACATCCTAAATCATTTACTTCAGCCTCAACACACAAAAAATCATCTGAACTGTCTAGTTCCCGACTAAAATGCATTTTTGAGCTGTTTTAACTTAAAGCAACTTGCACATAGCCAACTGTATATGTTATTTTAGAAAATTATACCAAAAAAATATCATTTTAAGGGCCATTGTTTTGTCTCAAAGATTCATTAATCAGAACCAGTTGTGTTTTTTTTCCTAAGGCACGTTTCTAAAAACTACTTAAATGTCTTGATTGAACAAAGGCTCATGGCTTAATCTAAGTCTGTGAAACCAGGCCATACTGCAAAAGCCTCAAACAGCAGAATGAGGTCCACTTCCTGTGCCAGTAAACTGATGGTCTCCTTTTTTGTATTTTTTGTAGGCCAACCCAGCAGTTAGTATCACCCTGGTTCCTAAAAATCCAATAGGGTTTTGGCTTTGTTGCAGAAAATAAGCTCTGTGACCAACAAAAGTTCATGATTCTTACACACAATCTTCAAAACTGAACAACACCTATTATGAATTCTGAGGCCTAAATCACCAGAAGACAAAAACTCTAAATGTAGGCTATAACCAGTCACATGACCAAACAAATCACTCTACCGACAAATCATTCGAAAATTCGAGTCAGAAGTTAGCAAGAGTGAGATTATAAACAGTGTGGCTGTAAAGGCGAAGTACGTAAGTTTTCTTTTTCGGTGTGATGGTGTTTGATATCCCTGAAACCCTTTCTAGTCCCGTTTAGCTACTTATTATAACCGACATTTGCAAGACAAGTAAATAGCCTTAAAAAATCACAAGGGGGTATTTTGTTGTTACTGATGTATTTAATCTTGTAGAATAAACCTAATGACCTGAAGTGAAATCTGAAACAACCCTTATGTTTCAACAACAACAAAAAAATACACGCTGCTCACACGTCTCTCACGCTTGTGGTGTGAAACGGCCGTTAGACTGGATGCCATTCAGCGCAATTAGCAATGTCAGTGAGTCCGATTCCATGTGTTACCCATGAGTCAACTCAGCGAATAATGAGCCATATCATTTGGCAGGAAAGTGACTGCTGAATACAAAAAAGACCTTTGTGACCCCAGATATTCATATTTAACACTAATTACGCATAATAATACAAGCTTAAAGTGTATTGGGAGACTCGTGCCTCTCACAGACTTAAAGGGATAGATCAACCAAATATTTAATTTTATTTACATAATTTATTCACTGTCATGACTCATGTTGTTCCAAACCCGTATCTTTTTTTCTGCTTCTGGGGAACACAAAAGATTATATTTTTTACAATTCTTTAGTTCATACCATGAAAGTCAGTGCAGTCCAGAGTGGTTTTGGACCCCATTGACTTTCATTGTAAAAACAAAAACAGTTGAAACATTTTATAAGCAACTTCTTTTGTATTTTCCAGATGACAAAAAGTCACACAGGTTTGGAAACAACATGAGAGGGATGACTGATTTTTAGTTTTTGGTTAACGATCCATTTAAGCTTACACATAAAGTGATGTGCAGTATCCACACAAAGCATTAACTTTCAGTGAGAATTGGTGACATTTTTAAGTTATACATACCACCTGTAATATTATATTAGCAAAGCTAAAACTAAATACATTCTAAATTTCACATTTCCTTTTCTTTATTTTTTTAGTTAGCCTTCAGCAGCATAGCCTAGCTTAGCATATAGCTAAAAAAAGCCCTTTCGATTAGCTACAACAAGACATCCTGATCATGCACCACATTTCTGATTAGGCACTGAGTAAGGGGAGATATTATTTACCATCTAGCAATAAACAGCACAGCAATCTGACCACCTCCAGCAATAAAATCACTGTCAGTGTGAATGAGGCGTTAAGTGAGGGAGCTCTTCGCTCCCAAAATTTCAATCCTTCTTTATCTGCATATGTTGTAAACTAAGATCACAGCAGATGGTGGCAGAGAACAAGGCTGACAGCTGGTACTCACACCATACTCTTAAATAACAAAATATAATCATGTCTGTAGTGAGGAAAATTGAAACCGTGAGTAAAGAAAAGAAAACCACATCCATAAGTGAAAAATGCTAAATCCTAACACCAATGCAAATAATTTATGCACCCTGGAGAACAACACAACATGCCATTTCTGTCAGTGCATTAGCTTGAAATTGTCATTAAACCAGCTATCCTAATTTCCTAAACAACAGGTTTTGTGGTCCTTAATTACCTTGAGACTGGGGGATATAGGGATCAAAATTCAAGCAGCCACATGACAGGTGGAAAACAGAAATGACCCTTCACATAATGAGCTGCTGTATATAAGGGAAATAATCAGGGGTCAATTTGGGATTTTGGATGTTGGGAGATCTGGAGGATATCACGTGAAATGGCAAGATTTGACATCACCCCTCCCCCACCCCACCACCAAAAAAGCAAACCCTTTTGTGATACAAGACATATACTTGTTAGGAAAAATAAAAGTCAAAAAATAAATGCACACATGGTTCTTGCTTTAAAAGTAATCAACAAGCAAAATTGCTACAACACCTTATTAGACAGAAACGGAGTGCATTTGAACTTGAAAGGTTGTTTTGAGTGAAAATACTCTGAACAAAGACATAATGTGTATATTCATATATAATATATTCATATTTGTTATATAAAAAATAATACAATTAATTAACAGTTATATGAATTGGCACACAAAGCTTACAAATGCTTTGGGCATACTTTGTAACATCTGTTCGCTCATAGTAAATGAAAGTTCTCAAAGGTGATCCATGCATTTTCCTGCTAAGATAATTGGTTGATGTCTCAATGATTAAAGAGCAATTAGGGGTGCAAGTAACCTCGCTCTCCTCTCTAAATGACACCGTTAAGTAAGGGTGAAGGTTTTGAAAACAAATCTATATATGGTGCCTTGTGCTTTTGTATACTGTTAGTTACATTTTGGCAACACTGAAACGTCTCCTATCATTTCTGAATTAGAATGTCAACCACTGAGGCACTTTTTCTGCTTCACTGCATGTACAGTACATTTATATTGTGTAATACATGCATTTATTCCTAAAAGGAACTGCTGTGTGCTGAATGATATGGTTAATAATAGCATATACGCATGAGTCAGATGGTTGTGTAAAAAAATGAATGTTATATGTAGGGTGAAATTGTGGTGAGGATTGCATATGAACAGCATGTCAACTATCATACAAAATGAGCACCGGATTATATGGCCTAGTTATGATTATCATAAACTGTCACTGTAATTATGTGTGACGTGCTTGGATAAGTAGACCTGCCACCAGCAACATGGACATGTTTTCGTTTTTTTCTCGGCCTAAATTAAAAAGACATTACTGTTTTTCTATGGGCAATTTGCTAATTTGGTGTAGCCTAATGCATATAAAGTATAAGCATAATATATATATATTAAAAAAATTAATGCACTGATTAGCTGTAAAAACTAAAATAATTAAAGCTGCAAGCAGCATTTATCGGGGTTCAAGCAGTTAAGGCCTTTCAGTGGAAAAACATTAATCAATAAAATTTTAATTTAGTAAGACCATTTACAGTCAATTTACCATAAGAAATACATATTTTTTTAGATTTGGCCAATGGCGGCCATGTTTTTTGAGATACGCCAATGTCCTCATACACATACATGGGCCCTTGGACCAAGACACTGCATACCAATTTTCAAGTCAATCGTACTAACGGTCAGGTGGTTATATGTTTTTTTTTTTTTCATTTTATAGCGCCACCTAGTGTTCAGTCATCGCGATTTTTTTTACTGTGACCTCAAATTTAACTCTTACATATGTGTACCGAGTTTGGTGAAGATATCTCATTTACTTCTTAAAATATAGCCATTTTAGTAAAATAGGCTCCTCCCACAACGTTTATTCTGTGCCCCTAGCAACCGGAAAGAGAAATTTCAACGTTTTTTGATAATTATTAATTTTCAGTCTCCAGAGAACATTTCTGCAGTGGTTTGGTTCCGATCAGGTAAAAAACCAGGGACCAGTTTGCAAAAGTAGTTTTTCAACAAAATTCAAAATGGCGGAAAATCCATCATACCGGAAATGAAATCGGAGATATACGTTTTTTCGTGAGGTGACCAGCTTTCTAATGATATAAGACACTTGAGTGTACGACTTAGGGTCTAGGAGTTATGAGCAGTGTCGCACAATTGGTTGTTATAGCGCCACCTATGGGCCAAATTGGGCTCATAATTTGATAATCTCTCGTCAATTTTTGTACTACCATCTGACAAAGTTTCAGAGCTCCAGCACTTACGGTTTGGTCTGCACGATGCGTTTTATGGCAAAATGATAAAAAGAGTAAAAATGTCTAATGCTGCTGCTCCATCTAGTGGACAACAGTGCTAATATCATCTACACAAACTCATTCTTCAGACATTTTGAAAAGGATCCAAAGTGACTCAATTGTCACTTCAATAGATGATTCATGCTTCATGCTTACACACACACACACACACACACACACACACACACACACACGTTTGGGACAGTTTATTTGTTATTTGGTCTATAAGCATATTCATTCACATATTTATTTCTAATCTAATGATATAAAACTATGTTAAAACCAGTGACAACAGTGGTATTACAGCCTTTATACACAACGTCATTTTATTAATGTCTTTTATCTACAACAGAATGAGAGTGTTTAAATTACACATTTGTTTTAATTCAGGACATAATGTGAGAGTTGTCATATTAATAATTGACTAAATGTGATTGCAAATGTTAAAATAGTGAATTAATAAACTCATAGTATGAATTATAGTTGAGTAGTGTGACAATGACTATTTTGAACAGCAGAGGGCAGTAAAACACCACTTATTGGCTTAATAGACCATCATTTTCACCTTTTTAGCTATTATATAGGCACATTTTGTCCAATCTGTCTGAAAAAAAAATCATGATTATTTTTACTAATGTGCAACATGTTCTCACTTGCATTTAAAGATGATCTGAGCATTCATTGAAGAGATATAGGCTTTTGAGGACAATCGGTCATTGTCACATATTGAAGTGACCCTATTATAGCCATCAAAATGTAGAAGTTCAACCTTTTCTAATAATTATTGCTCTACAGAGTCCAGATAATTGTACTTCACTGGTTTTGAAAGTTAAAATATTTAAATGAGATGATCTTAGATGGAACACACTATTTACAGTCAATAATGGCAATTTACCATAGAGAATACATTGTTTTTAACTTTTTTAACAGTTATAGCGCCACCTATAGTCCGATCTCCATGAAACTTTGCATGCTTGTTAATGATGTTATGACACATATGCTCATCAATTTTTGTGAAGTTTTGAGTTTTCCTTTATGATTTATAGGCCTTAGGGTTCATTTTTTCACGTCCCCTTTTGTAAATTACCCTGTTATAACAAACAAAATGACAAAGTTCAACTTTTTTTTGATAATTATTGATCTAGAGAGTCCAAAGAATTATCCTAGACTGGTCTGGTTCCGATCGGGCAAAAAACCAGGGACTAGTTCGCAAAAGTAGGTTTTTAACATATTCGTGAATATTTAACGAACAATTTGATTGAGAGCAATGGTTCTATTGGCAAAGTTGTTCAGCATGAGGAGATCTATCAATTGATATACATATTGTGGGTGTGTGTGCAAACCACGTGATTACAGAACCATAAAACTCTTTAGCGCCAACTAGTGGCCGATTCCTTTCAAAATTCTTACAGACCTCTAGGGCCATGAGTCGAACATGCCCAACGAGTTTCGTTCCGATCGGCCTTCGTTAACCTTGTTTCATGGGTGCTCAAAATTCATTGTTCGATGGCGGCCATGTTTTTTGAGATACGCCAATGTCCTCATACACATACATGGGGCCTTGGACCAAGACACTGCATACCAATTTTCAAGTCAATCGGACTAACGGTCAGGTGTTTATATGTTTTTTTCGTTTTATAGCGCCACCTAGTGTTCAATCGTCGCGATTTTTTTACAGTGACCTCAAATTGAACTCTTACACATGTGTAACGAGTTTGGTGAAGATATCTCATATACTTCTCGAGTTATAGCCAATTTAGTAAAATAGGCTCCTCACGCAACGTTTATTTTGCACCCCCTAGCGACCGGAAATAGAAATTTCAACATTTTTTTAATAATTATTGATCTTCAGACTCCAGAGAACATTTCTGCACTGGTTTGGTTCCGATCGGGCAAAAAACCAGGGACTAGTTCGCAAAAGTAGTTTTTCGACAAAATTCAAAATGGCGGAAAATCTATCCAGACGGAAATGAAATCGGAGATATACGTTTTTTTCGTCAGGTGACCAGCTTTCCAATGATATAAGACACTTGAGTGTACGACTTACGGTCTAGGAGCTATGAGCCGTTTCGCGCAATTGATTATTATAGCGCCACCTATGGGCCAATCGGGCTCATAATTTGATAACCTCTCCTCGATTTTTGTACTACCATCTGACAAAGTTTCAGAGCTCCAGCACTTACGGTTTGGTCTGCACGATGCGTTTTACGGCAGAAGAAAAATAATAATAATAATAATAATAAAAATCAGTACAATTACAATAGGGTTTCAGCACTTCGTGCTTGAACCCCTAATAATACTTTTCGCAATTGTAAATTAAACAGATTTGGAGTACAATTTACAAGAAAATACTATTTTAATGATTGCTACAACAAATGTTTTTTTGTGCAATGAGTGAAGACTTTCACATGACTCAATACCATTGTCCATTGAATTTAGCTTGTTAGCATAGCAAATTTAGCCCCTGCTAGTATTGAAAATGTTGTGGCAAAAAAAAAAAAAAAAATCTCCATCTCCACTAAAGGCCATGTATTCTGACTGTATAAAATGTTTTTAAGCATCATATCATTCAAGTATATTTCGAGGATGTTTTGGAGGGCAGCTGAGCAACTGCCCCTGATAATGGATATGCTAAAGAATAGCCTTCTCAATAACACAGACATCCTTATACGCCTGGCGTTGCTCAAGCATTGTAACGCAACACCCGAAGTTCAAACAATTTCAACTTTGACCCCATTTGCCACTGACCTTTTAAAGCGCCAATATTACTAGACAATACACAAGATGTATGAGATATCCTTGCAATGACTGCTCCCCCTTTGCCTCATGTATTTAAGAACATAAACCAGGACAAAATATTTTAAAACAGTCAAACTTTAAGAAGAAATTTCTTAAGAAGATTCAACATATCTTTTCTTTGTATATTTCTCAGTTCAACTCAAAAGAATCCTGCAGTAGTTTCATGAACACACGTTCAGCGGATCCCTTTCTTCTCTCTACAATGTATCAAAAGCCATCAGCAGGACCTTTTCTGTTTCTGTTTTAAGCTCAGATTTTCACCGCTTACTGTGTAAGCTATACTTTCTGCTTTCTTGCTATAACAACATGCGGTGTTTTCATGCGGAAGCCAATGAAATTAGCCTTGAAGCCCTGATGCAAGTCATGTAAAAGAACCTTAAAAGTGCATGTTGTGTATGCTGAAAATAAACGTACACAGTAACACTTTGAGAAACCTCAGTGTTTTGGGCATTTTAATTTTCCCTCACTCCCCTGTAATTCACACCAGTGGGATTGGTTATGCCCTCTGTGACTCTGAAACCAAATGGATTTGAAAAGTCAAATTAGTTTTTCTTTTCTTTTTTTTCTCATATTAGATAAATATGTGCAGTAGCCGTGTCCAAGGCAACATCAGAGAGCATTTATGTACACAGTCCACAGATTTGCCTTTAACATGCTAATTAGTGATAACCTTGTACTATATATGTATATATATATATATATATATATATATATATATATATATATATATATATATATATATATATATATATATATATAACTATATACATGCACAACCATACAAACGTTACTAACGTCATTTACGTTAACTAATGGGGCCATTTTGTAAAGAGTTACAGATTTTTTAAGTCTTTCCTGCTGACTAAAGCTGCATTTATTTGATCAAAAATACAGTAACAACAATAATAATGTGAAACGTTATTACAATTTAAATTATTTGAATATATTTTAAAATGTAATTAATTCCTGTGATAGCAAAGCTGAATTTTCAGCATCATTCCTCCAGTGTTCAGTGTCACATGATTCTGATGATGTCACATGATTCAAATCATTCTAATATGCAGATTTGCTGCTCAAGAAGCATATCCAATTATTATCAATGTGGCATTCAAAAGAGCAGCATTTACGTGAAACAGAACTCTTTTGTAACAATGTTAAAGTCTTTACAGTGACTTTTGATAAATATAATGCATCCTTGCTAATATTAATTAATTTATTAAGAATTGATTCAAAAAGAACAAAATGTACTGACTCCAAACTTTTGAACTATAGTGCATAGTTTTTGCTTACTATATGTACAGTATATATTATAATCATCAAATTATATATTGAAATAATAAAATATATTTATGAAATATACAAGAAAATAAATGAAATAGAAATAATAAGCATAGCAAAATGAAAAGCATGAAACCTGTTTCTATGAGGAGTATTCAGGCCGCAGAACCCCGTGTCTGTTGTCCAGCAGAACCCCTGTGGTGTGTGTCCATCTGTTGCATCCCACCCTCTCTGGTCCGTGCAATGCTTGCCTCTCCACCTGCACTTCATAAAAACACTCAATATGACCTTTATTGTTAAATGCATGTCAACACAGGGCTGAAGGTCAAAGATCACCCGAGGTCAGAAACCCCTCGTCTCAGGAGACATCTGAGAGGCCCCATATGGAGTTGCCATGGAGCCAGACTGATCAGAAGTGATCAAAACAGACAGGGTGTGTTCATGAGGGTGTATGATTAGAGTTTGGGGTCTGGATCTGAGGGTTTACACCAACCAGGATTTGGTGTCCAAAAGGGGCAATCGCCTCAGGGGGCGTTTCTCCTCTGGGCCTCTTAATCTATTAATGAATTCAATTACAACAGCCACAGCGTGTGGCACAAGGGGGCTGAGGGATGTCAAACTGGCCCAGAAGTTCACCAGAGAGACTGACGCATAATCAGGATTCTCTTTCCCTAACAACCAGCAGGAAGCAGGGTCAGAGAATCACAGTGTTATTATTGATAACTAAAACTACTTAAAATTGATATCGGTCATTTAAATAAAATAAAACAAAAAATTTGAAATAAGTTTTTATAATTTGCATCTTCACTTGATGAGTAACTGCCGCCATGACCAATAGAAACTGTACAAGCATTCAGTGTAACTTTGATCAACAAATAAACAAACAACAAAACCCTTGGCATGAATTCATTTAAAGGGATACTCCACCCAAAAATCCACCCCAACAACTTGAGGTTGAGTAAATGATGACAGAATTTTCATTTTTGGGCATTTTTGATCCCTTTAACTTTTGGTGTGAAAGGGCCTTTACATTTTCCAAAAACAAGCAAACTCAACCCAAGTAAGAAGTAACGCAAAAGTAATGTAACAGATTACTTTTCATAAAAAATAACAAAGCAATTAGTTACGTTTTTAGGGAGTAACACAATTTTGTAATGGATTACTTTTAAAAGTACGTAACTTTCCCACTGGTAGTGACCACTTTACATATCAAGGGGGATGATTGCACTGAAAACAACGATATATAAAATAAAATGTGAATAAAATATTTAAAAACCTAAACTTATTTTATTTCATCTGGTTGCCAAGAAACATTTCCGATCTTCATTTAGTTTTACTTGATGTAATAAAAATGTATACGCAGGCATATTCAAAAAAAAAAAAAAAAAAAAACTGACAAAATTACTAAAACATTATTTGAAATGAAAACAGAAAATCTAATAATAAAAAATGCTTCGAAACATTTATAAAAACTATAATAGTATCTAAACGAATGATACTAAAACAGTTCTGCTATCCAAGGCATAGTGAGCGTTACATGAGTGGTTATTGAATTATCGCCTAAAGTAACAAGCTAAGATCACACATTGCATCCTTTTTTCAACTTCAGAGAACATCTTGTTATCTTAAAAAAACTGCTGATAAAAAACACATGAACCCCACAGGAAGGGCAATTTTTGCACAAAATCTGCCAACACAGATTTCATTCTCTTGGAAATTATCCTCAGACCTTAGGGTGGCGTTGAGAGAAAGGGTAATTTAAAGAGTGACAGTGCAAATGGATGAGAGCTGATCCAGGGAAAGATGGAGGCGCCCCCGCGGCCCAGGAGAGGCGCTGATTTATGAGACCTGAGGGGGGAACAATGCTAACCTCAGCCAAAACTCCCGATTGACACCACAACCACAGCCTTCTTGAGCCCTTACCCTGAGGCAGAAAAGTGAAAAACGTCAACCCCGAGGGTTGGAGGAGCCAGCGCCGAGACGGGAGAGATGTCTCTCTCACCTGGTTCTACTCCCACATTATTCCCTCTCTGTTTCCAAACACCCACACACACACACACACTCACTAAAAGCAGTTCCAATATGTACATATGCCATTAACGCTTAATACGCAGTGAATATGAAACAGTCTGATTCGTGTCTCCTTTGCCCTATAGCATTAGTCCTCTAAGGAAAGACATATGAATCCTGGCTGTTGTTTCATTGGTCCTGCGTAGGATGGAAAACAACAAGTTCATTTTTGAAATGCACAACAACATTGCTATTTTCTCCCCGTTGATTGAGAGGTGGTGAGAAAGTGCATGTTTTTGAATTTTTTGTTGTTGTTATGTAATCTTAAGTGCATCAATGACTAAAATCCAACATTCAAACCACATTCAGTGCTATCAACAAGAATATGTTGCAACAAAAAGCACTTGAATTGTACATAAGTCAATACATTTCTCAGCAAAATCTAGTGTTCTTGTTATTTTAGTGGCATGATTAATGCGGGCAGCCTGTTAAGCTTTAACTGTGTCCTATTGTTATTCATTCCTTTTATTAACACAAGTCGTGCGATATCACTAACTGCTTTGATATAAAACTAATTTCCGTGAAGGCTTTTATTCACACTCAATGATGCAGACTAATTTGGACAAGAAGACAAGAACAACCCCAAAACAGCTATTTCATACCTCCGGCACGCATGTCCATTATTTGCACACATCTTCAACAAAGCGTGAAAGAGGCTCCAGCAATTTCCTGGGATGGAATGAACCATAACAAGCGGGTTATTTTTGATCATCATTTAGGAACAACCAAACAGAAGGCAAAGTTATAAAAATGAAGCACTTTTACTGAATGTTAGAGATGACCCAAAACACGCTAAATGAAAAGACCATGATTTGGTCCTGATTAGATTGGGGACAGAGGAAAGGGTTATAAATAACTATGAAAAATAGCATGTTTAACCACATTTACAGATGAAAGGTGTACTCTTATAGGTATCATTCACATTCATTTATCAGCACTTGAGCCTTTTTTGTGTGGCATGGGAGTGTTTAATTGAGCATACTACTAGCTCCACTGCTTTTATGTGTACATGGACACAGCCAATCTAATTCCATTATACCATTAAAAAGGCATGGGTGTAATGATAGTGTGCATTCACATGTATAGTCTACTCTCACAAAGATTAGGTATTCAAATCTTCTGTTTAAGACTGTCTGCACTCATTGTGTCATTTTTTAATACAATCTGATCCGTTTGCTCAGACAGTGAAGTCAATATCAGCTATTTCATACCTCCGGCATGCATGTCCATTATTTGCACACATCTTCAACATCTTTCATATCCAGTGTACTACAGTGATGATGTAAATATCAACACAATGTCAGCAGACTTTCTCGGATATAACAACTGAATGTTGTCGGCAAGGACAAAATGTGAGTATAATATTTCAGCACAGCTATAGACAACTTTGTATAACGTTACAAATGCATTGTGTCTCGAATGATAATTTTAAACCGAGAATTTTACTTTATTTTAATTGAATTTCATGATTTCAATATCGGATTTGTATCAGGTTTGGATCAGGGTTTATAATGTTGAGATAGGCCAGCATCAGATTCCTGCAAGCCAGTAAACTGTGTGTACAGTATGTGTGTTTGCACATTTTTGACTGAATGGTGATGATGTGTTATGAGTGAAGTGACACATCGCTCTGAAATCGACCTTGTTTCTGATTATCAAACAAAGCCTTGTGCAGCTGAGCTCTTATTAATTATATTAATTCTCTACAAAGCTGTCTAAGTCTAAATGGAGTGGGTTCACCACACTTGGGCTGCATGACGTGAGGTGTGTCATGAAATTGGCCAATTCAGTACAAATAACAACAATAATATGTATAGTTTATATAGCACTTTGCAAAGCATGAACATCTAAATAGAACAAGCAAACTAAACAATATAACAATCCACAGTAACTTTACGGCACTGTAAAAAGTGATCAGTTGACTTAACTTAAAGGATCTGTATGCAAGATTGTGGCCAAAACTGGTACTGCAATCACTTTCAAATTAGGGTGTATAACTGCCTTCCCCCATGACTCGAGGTTGCCAGATATGCTGCAGGTTCCATACAGGCTGCTACAAGAAGCTTCCAATGACGAGTATTTTTTCTGTTAATTATTTATTTCGGACTTTGTAACAAAGAATTTCAGATTCATATTGAGTTTTTTGGGGTTTCGCAACGTTAGAATTTTTTTATCCGATTCCGACACGTTTGTGTCTCCAGCTGTGGTAACTAGAGAAGAGCTGGCAACCCGAATGCCGCAAGACTACTGAGTCCGTGATTGGTAGATCGGTGGAGGGTGACGCATCAGAACAAAACACAACATGACAACATTAACATCAGGAAAATTTATGATTAATTGAAATAAATTTCTTGCATAAAACTCCTTTAAAAGTAAAAGTAAGTACATTCATGCATAATTGAAAAAATGAAGTTCATATAACACATTTTTTCTTCAACTGCACATGAAGTGTATTTACTAGAGTACTTTTGAAGAGGCAATGGGTTTCCTCACTTTTTTAAGTTAAGTCAACTGATCACTTTTTACAGAGATTGATAATAAATCTAATGCATGTCAAATGCATGGATGCGTGTCATAAAACAATAGATCAACAAACAGGTACAGCATCCTATCCCTTCTTCATATATTACATCGTTTTCTACAAGTTATTTACCTAGCTTGGCTAATGCATCTGAGGTCTCGCACATTTACAGAAAATATCTTGCATCAATGTTGAAAAATATTGAGTGTCTCTTATTTAACCGAGGAATACGCTTCACTGCTGTTCGTCTTGCAGAGGCTAAGCACCAGTCTGTTAAAATAGCACGTCTGTTGTCAGATGTATTTACTTTCATGTTAATTTATTTGAATGTAATGTTGTGAGTCGACAATGCACTTGAGTATCTCACTGAGCACCAAGCGTGACTGTGTGTGAGTGGGTGAGACAATTAAGTCTGATTGGAAGTTCGTTGAGCATCTATGCCGTTTCAAAAGTCAGGTTAAATGAAGTGCGCAACAACTCTATAGATTGAAACGGATGACTTCCTACGCACTTTGTGCTAGAGAAATGTGTCTGGAACTGAGCAGTGCTGTCTGTGCAAGTTTACTTTGGGTTTCAGACAATTCAATTTGTCTGACTACTCTGTGGTTGAAATCCAGTCGATTCAAAGGGATTCCATGTGATAAGGGTTTTTTTTTCCCACGCGGATTTCGCAACGGTTTCGAATTGTTCATGTGAATTTACTAGGCTGACAAAAAAAAACCCTGCTTGGTTTGAAATTTATGGTTTGGTTGGTTATAAAGCACTGCTCACACATAAGTCACTTTCAAATCAAACAGCTTTCTGTTGGTCAGCACTGAATTCAAGAGACCAACTTGAAAATGCGCCAAATATACACTGGGAACTTTTTTTGTCCTAAAGTCACGTGCACCTCCCAATCACACTGATTTCTATTGGAATTAATACATTTTGGCAGCAAAAGTATAGCGCTATAGGCTTTCTTTTATAAAAAACAAATAACTTGATGCTTGTAAAACGTGTTCTCAGGCATGTACTGTCTGGTCTCTTCATGGTTACCTTGTCTCGTTTATTACGTTTGAGGTTGTGATGAATACACCACTGTATCATTTACAGACTACAAGTGAAGTGTCTGATGGTGAAGAGATTGGTGTAGGCTTTCATGATCAAAAGCAAAATTATGTCATGATATAATAACAGAGGAATGGGACTTTCCAAAAATGTTTCCCACACAGATGGTGCTGCTAGACACACGACAAGGCAGAGCACTAAGAGGAAGCCGTAGCCAAACTGCATTATTTTCATTTTAACAAATATAACTATAACAAAAGGTTCATTCTGTTTGGGGTGTCCCGTACTCCAAGGTCATTTCACTAGATCTAAACATACACTTAATTTGTGGTAGTTCATGTAGTTGAAGAGTTACTTATAGTCAGGACTGGAGAATATCTCTTGGGGAGCATCTACCAAAAGGATAACACTTTACTTGAAGGGGTGTGCATTAGACTGGCATGACACCTTCATAATCATGACATGACACTATGAAGGTTTTATGCATTTTTATAACAACTGTCATTAAGTGTCATTCGCTCAATTATGACATCTTTAATGCAAATATGACATTGTTCGAGATGTCTTTGTCATGACAACTTGACATTACTAAGATAACACAACCTGTCATAAACATGACATAGCAGATTAATTATCAAACTTAAGAAATTACTTAGATTTATGGGTTAACATTACATTAAACTGTCAAGTAGTTGGTTTTGACATTGGCTGTCATAACATTTTAGTAACAAATTCAATTTGTACCACGGTAGTTGAGGTCAAGAAAAATATTAGTGACACAGTTATAATGGCCTCATGACAGCCAATGTCAAAGCCAAACAAATGACAGTTTAATATAATGTTAACCCATAAAGTGGTTTCTTAAGTTTGATAATTAATCTGCTATGTCATGTTTATGACATATTTATGGCAATTTATATTGTCTTAGTAATGTCAAGTTGTCATTACCAAGACACTGACGGGTTATGATGTATTGATTTATGTAAAGTTGTCATAACAAAGACATCTCAAACAATGTCATATTTGCATTGAAAATGTCAGAATTGAGCGAATGACACTTAATGACAGTTGTCATTAACATGCATATACATCATAAACATGCATAAACCCTCCTTCATCTTCATGACATGTGTCATGTCATGATTATGAAAGTGTCATGTCAGTCTTATGCACACCCCTTTAAGGGAAGTGTTACCAGAATGTCTAAAGTGGATCATAAAAATAAATTGTTACCCATAATTCTAATTCCAATATCATTTACATTTTTTTGCAAATGATATTGGAATTTTTACATTCCATATATATTTATATATAAATATATTTGTGGCGTGTCAATGAGGAAACCAACTGCAATTTAGAAAAAGTGTAAATCATGTCTAGATTGTGGTAAAACTAAATATAAATAGTAAAATATGAATATACTCATACAAATAAAGGCCTATAAATAATTATTTTAAATAAAATATTAATATTTTTTATCACAAATAAAAGCAGTTGAAGACGAAATTACTATTATCATTTAATATATACATATTTGGGCCCTGTGGGACACCAAACATGAAAATAGTCAATTAATTCGGAACAGAACATGAAGTTTAACCATCAATCGATAAAAGAAAAGTCCACAATACTCATTATGAGAGAAACCAACCAAGATATATTATGATGCAATATGTGCAAATATAAGATTTGCTGCAAGTCTAGTCATTCACAGTCAGCAGTAGCAACGATTTGCAGATTTTCACATTTTGGAGTCATTTTTTCTAATAAATACTTTTAAAATGATGCAACCATGTATCACTGTGCAATGACATTGCAGCTATTGTCACTTGTTGTCCTGTTTCACTTAAAAAATGAGAAAGTAATTAGGCACTCTGGTTAAATAAAGGTTATATTAAAAACAACTAGAAGAGAATAAATGTCTGGGCTTAAGAAGTGAGCCAGAAGAATGCACAAGTGGCGGAGCAGCAGATGGCTCAGATCGGGCTGTGCTCGGGCTCGTTGTGTTTAAATAGATCATTGAATTGGGCCCTGGCGAGTTTGTCTCTTCATGGCTACGGTGTGTTATACCTCTTGATGTGCATGTTATATTCTATTGTTCGCACCGCTGTGCGTAATTAAGAGGCATGTGGGACATAGGGCTTTGAGATTGAAGGAAC
Organism: Cyprinella venusta; assembly: GCA_038021265.1. Lineage (NCBI taxonomy): Eukaryota > Metazoa > Chordata > Actinopteri > Cypriniformes > Leuciscidae > Cyprinella > Cyprinella venusta. The sequence continues at coordinate 17,485,731 of CM075876.1, read as the reverse complement.
AGAGGATGGGGGTCTTCTTCAGAACAGCTGAGCAGCGAGGAGACTCACTTCAGTAAATATGGCGAGCTGCCCTATCACGGCAAGCACGGTAAATTTAGCAGGCAACAGCACAAGACAACTCTGCAGGGAATGAAAGTGCAGAGGATGTTCTCTACATAGTGTACTGTTACTAGACAGTGATCACTTGGAGACGTGACAGCATCTCTGTGTGCCTGCGTGGGACAACCTCTGAACGGTTACATAATTGGTGCACTGCAGGAAAAGATAGAGATGGGTCGCATATATCTGTGGTTCAGTCTGCAATAAGACGCAAAGAGTAATGCAGAGTCGGACAGAGGACAAATGGACAATAAATACTAGGAGGATATAATATCTTGCAGTTTTGCTATTAGAAATAGAAAACATGACAACAATTCACACAGAATGTGTTCTTGCATTTAAAAATGCAAGATGTAGGGGGATAAAAAAGATTTGGAAATAAATGGAAATGGATGAAAAGCAGCCACTGTTTACACGTGCTTGTAACAGTTGCCCCACCCCTTCCTCTGATTGGTCCACTGTTTTGAAACTGACATGGATTAGCTACACAGTGTCAAAAGTTGAACATTTGACTTTAAATGACAATATCAAACAAATTCAAGTTAAATTAACAATAACTTACTGATATAAAAAAACATTTTCTCTGTATATTTTACATATATAGTAACAATTTAAAAGCCGCCTGTTGTTTTTTGCCCCCTTTTGAAGTGTATATGCTTGGTTCGGCCTGGTGAACAAGATCAATGAGGTCATGTTTGCTCTCACCTGAGTCCAGGGAAGTGACCACGGTCAGAAGAGACAGATGAGCTATCTGCCAGCACACAGCATACAGGAGAACAGTCACATTGTATAAATCACATCTACCCTGAACCTCCAGAACACAGCTGGCCTGTGGTACACAAGAAAATGATTATGCACAATCCACAGGCTTTGCCATAGCCCAAGGCCAAGAGCAACTCAAAACAGCCTGAGACTAGGAGGGTGCAAACAGCATGCATTCTTGCATTTGCTTTGAAACCTAAAGGGACCGTATTAATCACTTATTCATCACACCCACCATTGTATCTTAATGAGTGTCATAAGACATTATCATCCATTATTTTCCACTTAATGTCTACGAACAGCATCTGTGGCATGGCGCTGATTACGACAGAGTAATTTCAATTCATCCCTTAACAAAGCGCATATTTTTGTTCAAACATGTATATTAAAGAAAAGTCAAATATTTGAATCATATTTACTCACCCCATGTTATTCCAAACTCCTTTTCTTCTGTGAAAAAGAAGATATTTTGAAGATGTTGGTAACCAAACAGTTTTGGTTCCCAAAATTACATTAGGTCAAAATATCTTTTTTCACAGAGTAGTCATATTTTGGGTGGACTATCCATTTAAACTAGCATTCAGTGATTTATTCCTTATTAAAAAGTTTGAATAGTACTTTGTAATAATTATTACACTCAAATGAGATGAAGACTCCAATCACATCAGTAGCCAAATAAAATCTGTTTTATTTTGCTCTATGGTAGTCAATGGAGCCCGAGATCTGTTTGGTTACCAACATTCTTCAAAATATCTTCCTGTGAGTTCAGCAGTGACTTCAATGGGAACCAAACGTTTCAAGGTCCAAAAGACAGTTTCAGTGCAAACTGTTTACAGGGCTTTAAATGATTTTTTAAATGATGATGAATAAGGGTCTTATGAAGCGAAACGATCGCTCATTTAAAAAATAAATAACAAAATTTAAGTTTTATAAGCACCTTGCTCTGTTCTGTGATGCGCTTTCATGACTCTCATATTCGAACTCGATCATCAAAATGAACGAATCTTTTCCTGAGTCAACTGGTTCATTTCGTTTGTTGAATGGACCAAATGACACGAAAAAAGATTTGTTCATTTTGATAAACGAGTTTGAACAGGAGAGTCACGAACGCACATCACAGAACAAAGCAAGGCGACCATTTGAGCTTATAAAACTTAAACTTTTTTTTTTTTTTTAAATGAGCCATCGTTTCGCTTGATAAGACCATTATTCATCATCTGAAATCGTTTAAAGCCCTTTGAACAGTTTGCAGTTTGCACTGAAACCTTGAACCGTTTGGTTCCCATTGAAGTCCTTTATATGGAGAAAAATCCTGGAATGTTTTCATCAAAAACCTTCATTTCTTTTCGACTGAAGAGAGAATGACACGGACATCTTGGATGACATAGGGGTGAGTAAATTATCAGCAAACGTTTTTTAAAAAGTGAACTACTCCTTAAAGAAATGTAACTGTCATTATATTTCGTTCTTTTTCAGTCAAGTACAATGAATGAGGACAGTTTATTTTGATTTTTACGAACTGAGAGACAAATCAAACTTATTTGTAATTTTACCATTTTAGAGTGATTGGGTGGTTGGTTGCAGCTCAAGTTCCTCCTTTCATTGCTTTATCATCCATCAAGCACACGTTGTCTAGAAAAGTAAGCAAAAAAATAAAGGTCATGAACATAACTCTCTTTAATAAGCTGCATAGTAAAATAAATAACTTCAATTTGGGCTGTTAATTTTGAAATCCGGTCCAGCGGTTGCTTGCGGTTATCTATAGGATGTTAAAATCACAGTGTTGACCTTGCTCTGAGAAGACTGTGTGATTAACCAGATCAACTGAAACCAGAGTAGGTCTACAGCCAGACAGAGTGGGAAGCAATTTGAACACAATGCTTTGAAAGACCTGAACCTGATACAGTTGAAGTATAAGGGCACTATGAGCCAGCATCTGTGGACAAATCAAATCAGATGAGAGTGACAGGCAGCAGCGCAGAAGCAGACTATTATAGTGTCTTGTTACCCTTCAGTCTGACCACCAGAGCGGGTTAAATGGGCTGCAGTTTCTTCATACTCTCAAAAGCAAACACATACTGTAGACTATGCTGGAATCTTAAACCTCCAGGTAGCCACATATACTGCTCCGCCGTGTATGAATTCGGCCATTCACACAGACCGGCTCAGGTTATTTGGCGGGTAAATGGTTCTCTTTGGAGGCTTTAATGAGCTATCTGTTGATGAGCTCTGTCAGGGTATATAAGCCACAGGCAAAGCCCAACGCATTCGTCTGACCTCAGACTCGTAAAATCTATATCATTAGCATTACTGTGCTCGCAAATGAAAATGGGATTTGTATGTTCCAGCTTTTGTGGTTCATGAATGCTCAGATCATAGTCGCACAAAGACTGCTCTATTCTTATAATGAAACACTGATGAATTGCAGTTCTAAACCACCTTGACCATGACTGCTGAGCAAATCTTATTTGAGACATTTGTGATTGTATCACAGACATGTAGCTTTTGGGAAGGGCTGTTATTCTGTAAGATTGGTTTGGTTGCCCAAACTAGTGTGTGTGTTGATAAAGAGCTAATCATCAATCATCAATAAAAATAATAAAAACTGTTAAAATAAAAGATCTAAATAAAACACCTAATTAAAGAGATTAATTTGTTTACCTGCATATCATGTGACCAATAACCCACATTAGAGAACTGTAAACATGCAAATATGTAAATTATTGAAATATTAACTCTTGGGGGGGTACTTCAAGTAAATATTTTATGTCAAAGGGGTCTGGCGCTTAGGAATCTTCGCTGTAAGAGGCTGTACAATAATTGCTTGACATGAAAAATAAACAAGAAATTAACCCTGAATTCACAATTTAAAGCATTAGTTTACATGAAAGTCATCATTTACTCACCCTCATGTTGTTCCAATCCCATATGACTTTCCTTCTTTCTTCAATGAAACACAAAAGGAGCATTTTCGAGGAATGCGGTGGTCGTTCTTTTCCAGTCAGTTGCAATGAATGAGGACGGGGCTTTAAAACTTACAAAAAGCATCATAAAACATCCTGAATAAACATGAATTTATTCACATACATTATATTGTTCTAGTCACTAGTTTCTAATCACTGATCTGTACTCTGAAATCTACATCTTACAATAGTATTCAATAAAAATGGATAAAAATGAGGGTAATGCCCTGTCTGTACAAATACACTGCAGTATATTACACATTAATATTTATCATAACCCAACACAGAAGAAGGAAATATAACAATGCATTTGACAAAATGTTGTCACATATACATATATACAGACATATGTAGCATTAAATAGCTTAAAAATAAAAAAGTTAAATACAGTGCTATATATTTACAGCTTCCTACTATATGTACAATAAATGTGGTACAATAAGTGTAAAACAAATCGCTAGTGCATTTTCCCACAATGCATCCAACATTATTAGCTGAGCAGACATCAGTATCTTCACATGTTCAAATCCTACTGCACCTGTGAAACATCTTCTCTGAGATCATCAGCAAACTACTTCATTGCTTCCTGTTTCTTGGTGAAACATTGGCTAAAATGGTGCGAAAATGATTTCATGCACTGATTGTTCTTCAGTCTAAAGTTGCCAGCCACCTCTTCCGTAGTGTCTCATTTATCACACCGATGCTGCAGTTTAACCAGTCATATGTACTGCACTGAGCGAGAGTGACCTTTCGTAAATGCTCAGCATATTACAGGCGTCTCAAATGTGCTTTAAATGCTCTTCTCTTCACTGTACAAGGTAATGGAAGGACAAGTTTGGTGGGCAGACAAGTTCAGTCTAAAAAACTTCCTCTTCTTCAGCTTCACATCCGTAATCTGTAAAGACAAAGGTATGAATGAATTCTGTGGTTTCGGGATGAATGGTGTAAAAGTCAGAACGGTAAAGATTAGATTAGATGGTAGACTGCTACCAGGACACTTCTGTGATAAGCAAGTATTTGTAGATGTATGACTTGCAGAGGAGACGGGATCGGAGTAGTTTATCAAGATGATAAACACTTCAAAAGCAGTCTGCCACGAATGCCAGAGAGTTACAGCCCACTTAGCATTACACAATTTGTCAAGATGAAGAGCCAGACCTTGGAACTAATCTGGGAAACCCTTGATCACTGAACCCTCGAGCCGTGACTTCATTATCCTTGCCAGTGACAAGGCTACAATCCGCTGCGACATACTGACCATTTCCACCTATCAGCTCCATGGCACTAACGCAAGACTCTTCCACCTCTTCCTCATTTTCCTCTTCTTCCTCTGCGGGTTCCTCATATGCTACAGGCCCAATTTCCAACATGGGGGGAGGGGTGGGGACCGGAGGGGGCTCTGGGGCTGCAGGAGGCAACATCGTGGTGATGTTGGCAGTGACCTGATATAAACAAGATGTTTTAGAACAACAAACATCAATTGGCAGATTTACTATATTTGTATAAATTCACAATGCTCCCCAAACTCTGAAAATTTGAACTCTACTGCCAGATTTAAACTCATAATATCAATACTTTTTGGTTGGTACCATGGTACAGAGCAGGGGCGTAGCCAGTATTGGGCCAGGGCGGCACTGGCCAGCCCACATTACTCACTGGCCCATCCAGGCAAGTTTGATAAAAATACATTTTTAGTTTATTTTGATTATTCAAATGTATCTAAGAAAATATATTAATATATACCTGATTTATTGTTGACTGCTGTGTGTGTTTAATTCATTTCCCAAATAAAATGGAACTGTCAAAGCAAGTTATAGAAAGCCTCCCTTGAACGTTATTGGTTGCTATGGTTGCTGGGGGTTACGATTGGCGTCACAATAACGGCCGCTTCTTGCTCCCTCTCTCCCGGTCAGCCTGACGCGGGTGTACCTGCGCCCATTTCACTGCGATATTATTGTTTTAGCTTACTTTATTTTCGGGTGAACTGTCTTTGAACTGCCGACTAGCCTGAATAAAACAGACAGGTTATTTTCTATACTGGTTTGTCCAACCTTTATTGAGCTAAATCAATGAATGATTTACCGATTGTTTTGCAATTTGTCTATTCATTTTTCTACTCTCTAAGGTTAATTATTATTGAAGTCATTTTTTTCTATGAAAAACTATTGGCCAACTCACATTTTCACTGGCCCACCCAAAACCCAATTTCTGCCTACCCCACTGGTACAGAGGCTACTAAACATGCATCTAAAACGTTAAAATGTGGTGCTTATGTGGGTAATGCCAGATTGAATTTGATCTGCAAAATTTCCAGATCCCATTCCTTCTCTCTATTCTATTAATCTCCATTATTTTCAGTTCTGAAGTGCAGTGGTTAAGATATGTAAATAATATCACATGCATGTCAAACATGCTAAATACATGCATCTGATATGTTCAGACTTGGTGCCAATTTAGGAAATGCAGGTTTGATTCTGGCCTGCAACAGGTCCTGGTCCCATTTCCCCTCTTTCTCATGAATAATTTTCATAATAATATTTAATACTGATTCTAAGTCAGCACCATAGTGTGGTGGCTAGCATGTGTGCATGTGACATTTTCAATCACGGTGCTCATGACGGAAATGCGGATTAGAATCTGGCCTGAAATGCTCTTCTCTCCCCATAATAATTTACTATCACTCTCCACTATCTTTCCAATGAAGTAAAAAAAAAACTAAAATTAGTGATTCTTCACATCACAGTCGAGGCAAAAACAGAGATTAAATCCTTCCCCTCCCAAAAAAAAAGATTCAGGGCTACATCTCCCAGCAGGCATATGTATAAGGAAGTACAGCTCAGGGGAAGCAGAGGCCTAAATCAATTATCATGTTGTGAAAAACGGAGGAAGAGCATGAAAGTCTCAGTGGTAATTATAGCAGAGACTTGCCGCTGTACCGTGAGGCCGCTCTTCAGGCGGTGCCAGTAAAGGGGAAACAGCAGCATCGGGGATCTTGTAATAGGGACTGCCAAACTTGGCAAACGCCTAAAAGACGCCCCGCAGCTCACCTGTGGGTTACACCCTGAGTGAGTAACCCAGGCTGGGATCACAGAGACATGCAGAGGCATGATGGGTGGAGAATCTGGGCTTGGGCATTAACAATCTCATTAGGAACAAGACAATTTAGAAAACTTGAGATAATATAGTACTTTTTTCATTCTTTGGTTCCTTGCCACATCTGAACTAAAACCCCATGTGTATGAAACAGTGCTCTGCTTGTTCTTGTTTTGTGGGCGAGAGCTGCTAATGTTTCTGAATAATGTTTCATAATTCTGAATCTCGCAGAGAAAGACACAATACATTATATAACACTGATCTTTTTTTCAGAAGATCTCTGTAACAACCTGGATGGGATCTCGGAAAGCTTCATTGCTTGAGCAAAGTTGACCCCTGCAGTCATTTTGTACTTGATTTTTTTTTGCCACAGCAAATTTGTCTATTTGTGCATGCACTTTCGTATGGTTGACTTCAGACCACATTGCTGCTTATTCAAGCTTGACCATTTTGAAGAGAGGGCAATAAGACCTAGAAAAGCCAATCCATCAATTTTTGTGACTTGAACATTACCACGGATATTGACTTTCAGTTGTATATGCCATATTTACCCCCATATTGTGAAATTATTCTATTTGGCTAATTATTGCTATTTACTGCTGTGACATTTAGCTGTGATGGATTTGGTTATCATGATGGATTTACCACTGAAGTCAAGTAGGGTTAGTCATGCAAATTTGATTTGACCTCTATCAAGCTGAAAGCTGAAATATTGCTCACTGGGTCAACAAGAAAACAGGCCGCAAACAGTTCTGCACTGAGATGCCATTCAGTAATCACATTAGAGCCTTGGGTTAGAAATGAGGCGCATAGTTCAAAAAGAGAAGAGAAATTTCTTGGCATATTTACTGTAGTTTTAATGTCCAATCAAATGGGTTGCAAAATAATAACTATGGTTTGTGCTGACATGTGTTTCATGTTAAAACTATACTAACACTTAAATTTACTAAATGTATTTTTGCCAATTGTAAGGTCTATGAACATTTGAAGAACTTTTTTTTTACCATAATGCAAGACTACTACACTGTAAACAATTATTTCCATGATTTTTTTTTTCTTTTGTCAAAACAACTTAAAAAACCCAACATTTAACCCAACATTTGGGTTTGTCCATATTGGACCCAAATTTGGGTTGAAACAACCCAGCATTTTTTAGAGAGTGTGGTTCATATAACATATTTTGAGTTTCTATTTATTAACCCATTCTCCTTTATTGTATATACATTTTTCATTTCAACGGACCCAAAATTTTAAGGCAACCAGGTAACTTTTTTTAAGTTAAATTAACAATAATTTTTACACTGTCTAATGAAAAATAATCTTTGAATGGAAAATCAAAACATATTATAAACATTAACAGTAAAGGCCCTCATTTAACCTACCGGTGTGGTTGGTGTCCTCTTTTTCTTGGGAGCGGATGATATTAAAGGGCGGAGCCTAAAGAAACAAGGTAGAAAGATAAAATAATTATTTAATGATTTTTCAGTGGCCTCACCCTTCTTCACAGCAGCTCATGTAGAAGAGCTCAAGAGCCCGTGACAAGCCTAATTTTCCTTCTAAAAATATGAAAATACGAAGCATACTTCCTGCCCCCTCCTTCACTCCCATCCCACAGCAGATTACAGAGGCATATCTAAAGCAATAGATTCACACTGAGACCTGCACTACTGGGGCCAAAGAAGCCCTGTGGCGCTGATGAAATGCTTAGCTTACACTTCCTGGCGACTGGATTTAAACATCAAACACCAGCACTATTTAGGGCTAATATTAAAGAGACCAGTATAAAACATTAATTAGTTTGACGGGGGAAGGGAGAGAGAAAGAGGGAACGTTCTGAAATGAGAATGACCTTGATCTGGCTTCATGTTAGTCCAGTGTGCACCGTGAAGACAGACTGCTATTTATGTCATAATTATGATAAGCTGGTTCAGAGCTAAAGTTGTCCAACGGCAGTTAGATGTTTTGCCTGTCCATTTCTACAAGACAGAAGAAGAATGTATAGGCAAGCTATTTATGTACAAAATAAATAGGAGTACTGTATATATACTATACTCAAAAACTTGAAGACTCCACCTGCTTTATAAAAAATTGTGAATGCTCGGAGCTTGTCTCATTTCAAAGCTCCATCTGATCTCATAAGGTTATGTTAGACTATGTCAAGAGTATAGAGTATCTCATAAGGTTTACTTTAGAGTGTGTCCAGAGTATTGAGTAGAGCATCTCATAAGGTTTATGTTAGAGTATGTCAAGAGTATAGAGAAGAGTATCTCATAAGGTTTACGTTAGAGTATGTCAAAAAAAAAAAAAGAAATCAAGGCTTGGTGTGTAAGGTGTCTTTGAATGTCCCAAAACCCTGAATGTGTTAGAATGACTGAGCATAAAAACAGCATTATAACTAGGCAAGAATTTGCACAATACTATATAAAACAGCACTGATTGTGAATAGAAAGTTGCCTTTGGAATATTTTACAGCAAATTCCACAGAAAATGGAAGCCAAATAATCCCAATATTTTGGAAAGCTTTACCAAAACAGACATGAAGGGTGTACATTGTTCACTTTGTTCAACTAATGTATTCATTCATGATATACTTGCAACAGTACTGAAAGTACTGCTTATGCAAATGCAGCTTCACGTAGAGTCTCAATATTGTCTAAATATACAGAACAACCCACACAAATAAACTCACACAGGCATATAAACACACAGTAAAGTGCAGCAAAGCTGGGCAGTGACTGTGCCTCCCTGGTGAGATCTCCCCGAGGACTTTGTGAGAGCACTTTCTTGGCGGATAAGGGAAAGTGCTGCTAATTAATCAGCTTAAGGAAGAGAGGAGGAGGAGAAAAAGAGCGAGTGAGAGAGAAAGTACACGCTGAGAACGGGGCTTCCTTTGTCGTAACTCATTAGGAGTGGCGGCCTACATCAGCCATCTGCAGCATGCTGGCCGAGTCGAGTCTGTTCTGGACAGATCTGCGCACCAGTGTCCTGGCCCTGGCACGCATCCTCAACATAACTCCAGTATTAGGATTATCCAACACATTACTGGAAAACACAATCACCCCCGAGCGGCCTCGCATCGTGAATGGTCTTGGGAAGAAACGCAGATCTACAACCCAAGTGTGACTAATACACTTACAAATCTTCAGCCATGGAAGTGAAATGGCTTCCAGCGGAATCTAGAGCACATATTGTGTATCGGATGCCTCTGCTCGCGGGGACTGAGAAACGTAGATAATCTTACAATAGCGAATGCAAGAGCTCAACTGAAGGGAGTGAGGATGAAAATGAACCAGAAATAAGATCTGAGCAGAAAGTTCAAGCGATTGTTTTGCCCCACCAAGGGCACGTCAAGGGGGAACAATGGAAGACCTTTTTAAAACAAGAAAGATTTATTTGAGAACCAAATTATACACCCCAGAGAATATATTTTGAAATACGCAAGTTTATTTTTCGTACCCCTACTGGCAAAATGTTTTTCTTCCTTTTTTATTTTTTAAACAAAAACTTTATAAAACTGTGTTAAATTTATGCTCAAAACACGAAAAAAAAAAACTGTTTACCAGAGGGTTAAGGAAAATAAATTCAATTCAAAATATATTCTCTGAAAACAAGTCTTCATTTCTTATATATTTGCTGCAAGGAGATGACTGAGCTGCAACTGGGTCTTTGAAACTCCAGAGTAAAAAGCAACTGCTATAAAGTAAACCAATTACTGTTATTTGTCTTGTTTTAAAGGTGCTAAAAGGACATGTTAGTTGCTTCACTAACTTCCGTCCGACTTTTAATTAGACCATTCTATAAGATTACGTCCTCCAAATCGAATGTCAGCTAACCTGGCTGCTCAAAATGACAGACAGGTTTATGCCTCAAAGTGCTCAGTCTTCAGTTTACAGTGTTTTTTCACAGAGTCTGTTGCGAGTCCTCAGGACTCATATTTAAAGCTGCAGTCTGGCATTTTTCCTCTTTTTCGCCATCTCTGTTCGAAATCTGCAATTGCAGTCATTTACGGAATTATCAACTTTATGTGAGTTGTAGTTCGACACCCTCGACATGGCACAGCGTGGATGAACACGATGTTTGAGAGTGTGCTGTGCAGCTGTCAGTCACCGCACCGGTGTCGATACTGGCATTCAGAATCACAGATTATTATTTTTAGGAAGTATGACTAACATAAGAATTTTCCCCGGAAAATGTCATCTGAACAAGTAAGAAACATCCACCTTTTGTTCTAGATCTGACATTCCAGTAAATTGTGCTGATTAAATCTAACAATCGCTTATAAGTTATCATATCACGCAAAACTGTGCAAATTATACTTTCTCAAATTGTTAATGTTAACAATGTAAGCAAGCATTGCGTGACTACGTTATGTCCTTCCGATTTGTATATTTGTTTTCACATGGGTCCGGTTGCAGTCTGTAGCCAGTTTTTTTTCTGTAGCCACTCCGAAGTCATTTGGATTTTACAGCGGGTGAATCTCTAGTTGTCACTGGTGATTGTCGTTTGAACCTTTCTGGGTCCGCCATCAAATTGATAAGTTTAAGTATATCAAGTGCAGTGAGAAAAGGCTAAAAATCTCCATCTCCAACATCCTCACACGCAATATAGCTTATACTAGCCGAGACTCCTTCTTTATGTGTACAGATGTCACATAATGACGCAATGACGTAAGCTCGAATCGCGGAAATCCACCAGTACAACTGGAATTAAAAACATTATTACAAGCTTACCGCTTTGAATTTGTATGTTTTCATGCAGTCTGCTAATGCCCAGTGACTGGTATGTTGAGAGCGGAACTTTTTTCTGATAATCATGTGTTTTGTATGATTCACCTTGTACGAATTCATACGCAATTATGTTTTCTTGTGAGATCAGGTTGATAATTTCGTATGAGGGACATGGGGAAAAAAGTTCTACCCTGTGGACTTCGCATTGGATTCAATTTTATTGAACTGAACCAATATAAAGCTGCTTGATTTAAAGGTTTGAAAGCTGCTTGCTTAGAAGCGGTATTTCCTGCAACTACAACCCTGTCTGCAAAATTTCACAGAAGTTTAGCTAATGTCACTTTAAATAGATTAGAACAGAGTGTTTGAGAGTAGCAGCACCCTATGAAGACAGCAGACAGCAAGACAGCTCACCAGGGTTTGGATCAGAGCCATCAGCTCAGAGGTTTCCGCTCTAACACAGACGCACTTACCCCGGCTCCCGAGTACAGTGAATACTGACCCTCCCACGGCCTTCTCTATAAATCACTGATGCAATTTATGGCAGACTGTCTGCTCATCTCTAAACACATTACAATCAGACAACTCGGCACACGGGCGGCACTAAGGCCATTTAACCAGGCAGAATTAACCCCCAAAACTCCAGTGTCCGATTGACAAAACCCTGTAAACACATCCAATTATACTTCAAGAGCTCTTTTATGCATTTAATAGTGGACATCTGCTGCCCAGAGATGTCAGATCAGTGAGCGTCAGAGAGAGAGAGAGAGAAAGAGAGATATGGAACAGGAATATTCAGAATGTGCATCTCGAGGACAATCTCTAAATGTGACTGTTGAACCCGCGATCTTCTCCATCTCTGTTTCCACAGAACAGCCCCTTCATGCCCGGCAGGGGCTGACCACCACATCACAACACAATCCTCCACAACCCCCCTGGGTAGCACATTCACATATTACACACACCACTGCGAGTGACACTGAGCTGAATGGCCCCTGGCATGTGACCAGGACCACTGGGAACCGTGAGGGTCCTGTATGTGTTTGGAGGTTAGATGTCAAGATGAGTCCTGTATAAACACACATTCAGTAATGTGTGTGCATGCTCTGAAATGTGAAGGGTAAGTGAACGATGATGTCAGTAGGTGTGTGTTTGGTCTGTGAGGTAAGTGTGAGTTTCAGTGGAGTGTGATGCTCTGGAGTGGGGTGACATTAAGGCCACAAATCAAACATGTATGATGTGAGACTATAACAAGGTTGTTTAAATTTACACAAGTCTTAATTTGCCCTATATTCCTATTTTTGTATGCTGTGCTTCACTAGTTCCCTATGAGTTAGTATATCATGCATACAAATTTGAGTGCAGGCAAGGGACTTGATTTTCTGAACATTGAGACACTGATGATTTAAGCACTAAAACATCACTGGTACGTACCGGCGGCATCACTGTACAAACGTTCAAAAGTCTGAGATGCATCTGGGATCATTTGTTATGTTTATCATGCAGCTTCACTCTCCATTTCTGTTGAGTTGAGAGACTGGAGGAAACATGACAGTTTCAGCAAGTGAACATTTTAAGAATATTTAATGAGCGATCATACCGACTGCTCTACATCAACTGTCTTTGCGTCAGACTGTGAGATACTGTATACATCTTAGCTAAGACTAAGGTCACAAATGACAGCACTGACTGGCATTTTAAGTCCCCAGAATCGTCATTTACATTCAAAATGTGAAATACTGCAATGCTGTTCTGAGAGCCTCATCTCAGAAGATATTGTAAAGGCAACTGATCCAAAGAGCAATGACCGGCAACTTTGCCCTCCAACAATTATTATTATTTTTTATGATCCTTGAAATTTCTCTTAGTTTAACACAATCTTAGAGGTAATCTTAATCACAATCTTAGAGGTTTAACACAATCATAGAGGTAAAACATACACTGTAAAAAAATATTTTCAAGATTTGTTATCACAACATTTTTTCTTTTGTCAAATCAACTTAATTTATTTAGTTGAGATAACTTATTACTTTGAGTTTCTGATGATTAAATTAATCTCCTTCATTGTATTAACTCACTTTTTCCGGTTCAATCAACTCAAAATTTTAAGGCGACCAGGTTACTTACTTTTTTAAGTTAAACCAACAATTTTTTGTACAGTGTAGTATTTTCTCATATCCTGTATACAGGAGGTCCGAGGCACATTCACACACTGCAACATCAGGTAGCATCTGTGCATTGCTTCCCCCTCAGAATTTTCACAGGTGCCTGGCACCAGGCGAAAGTGTGAAGTCAAAATGGCTACATCTGCAGAACAGAACTGTGACATCTTTACAGAGAATAAATCACCAGAACCAGATGGCTGACCTGCATTATTGAACAGAGTGCTACATTTTGGGTGTCCCTCTTGTGACCTCTCAGGAGGAGGTAAAAAACGGGCCAATCCACAGGTCAGACGGGGTGCCCTCAGGGCTGAGTGGGTGAAGCTGGTGAGGACACCCAGCCCTTATGCCAGGCTTCACACACCCCCTGGCAGTCTGCACCCGCCCTGGGCCAGATGGTGAATGAGCTGGCTAATGGAGCGAATTCATGCAAGACAAATTTGCCCACTTAACAATCAATCCCAACACTGCTCTGTCATCAATAATTTCCTAGGATCTCCCAGGACTCTTTCAAAGGCAGACTGAATCACTGCTGTAAACACCATCAGGTCTATGAGAGAGATAAAGCTTTGAATAAACTGCCAATCACACAAAGGCAAATACAATTGCTCCATATGCAGTCTAAAACATGTGTTCAGAAATACATACTGTAACATAACTGAACCAGGTTGGATTTATTAGATTATTACTGAAACATTTTTTTAAAAATATAATAATTATCTCAAATGAATATATGTAATAATCTACAATATAAATAGTTTAGATTATAACTTTATTTCTTCATCATTATTCAATATTATTATAAATATACAATATAAAAATGATAATCAATACAAATTCATATCAATACATTAATCTCTACAATTCATTATAAAACAGAATCTAAATTGTGATTGGGTTAGACACAACCATATTTGGAGCTATAAATAAATAAATAAATAAATAAATAGCCTACAGTAAGCTTAATTAACTATTTCATTCAATCAGTATGATTATTATTAATATACAAATTTAACTATTTATTGAATTATGCCACAGAACATGCCTTACTCAAGCTAAAATGACTGCAATGCACAGCCTCTCATGGCTTATTTGATAAAAGCTTTTTTACTAAATTTATACAGTCGTTTCCTAATCCTCCAGCGGCAGATTAAACATATATGTTCTAGAAACAAAGTATGCGTGAGTATTTGAGTACCAAAGCTAACAATCTATTCATATTTGGGTTATAACACGTTGAAGACTGTAGGGTGGAAATCAAACACTTCCACTATTACTGATGTGTTCTTATGGGCTTTGTAGCTAGGCAACACATTTAAACGGCTCTTAGTGTGATCTCATTTAAAAAAAAAAAAAACAATAAAAAAAAAAAAAAACCTGGCCCAGACTCGGCCATTTCAGAGGGAGCACTTTTGCTCCGCTGGGCCCATATGCCAGTCTGTCAATAATGCATGTCGATGAAATCTGACAGGGGAGGAAAGTAATATTTCTGTAGAGCCAATATCATACAGCAGCTGGCTTTGTGTAAATAAATCTAGGGGGGTGTGGGGAGGGGGGTAATGGGTGGAGGCTCTCCACCAGCTTTGGGTGCCATTATGCAGCTGTAATCCCCACTCTCCAGCTGGGGGTATCAGCAGTTAAGTTGTTAGGGTAGTCGGAGAGCAGATTTTTGGGGTATAGGCCTAAAAACACACATTGCTATTCATAAATAATTCAAAATTAATTAGCTAAAATATAGATTTATCAATGCTCCTGAAAATGGAAGGAAAAATAAATAAATAAATCTGATCCACAAAAAGGGCTATAATGAACCAATTCTTTTAATGAGTTGATCTAAAGCTGCAGTCACATTAGCAAAATTTCAGTGATTAAAAGGTCTATTGTCTGTTGTCAATAGCACAGTGTATGAAGCACAACTCACACAAAAGTCACATTCAAACCAAGCAGCTTTCTGTTGGTCAGTGCAACAAATTTACATAACCAACTTAAAAAAAAAACTATCTGCATGGGGAACTTGTTCGCTCCTCACACAAAACTTCCAAATCTGTGGTAAATGTGACAGGCTCAGGCCTGAATCAAACTCACTTAGGTAGAATGAAAGAAGCTATACATTGACTAAAGCAAATCTCTATAAGGTGATTCTGACAGTCATTGGCTTAAATGTTTCACGAGAGCCAATCCTAAACAAAACACCATATTATGTATTTATTCAAAACTAAATCTTATGCTTAAAAAAAGCTTCTAGCTGAAACACAAGAAACAACCAAACAAAACATCAGGGCCAGGCATGGGTTTCAACCCACTGTCTAAACAACTGTACAGCTCCAATGACCTATACTAGTCAAACCCACTATTACTTCAGTGACCCTCATTCCTCATCGAAGTGGTTGCACAGCTAGAAAAATATTCAATAATAACCATCAAATATAACTGGACTCATAAAACAGTGGGGAGCTCACGTAGAGTCTGGGGGATGAACCGAGGAAAGGGGTTAAAAGCAGCAACACATTCAAAAGCTTCACTAATAAATACTCACAGAGCATCCTTTTCCTGAAGGACAAAGCTATTACACATTCAGCTCCTTCTTTCAGATCTAGCATGATGGAGTAGATACAGAGAGAAGACATGCAATCTGACCCTGAAGGAGGCAACAATTAGGGCCCAGTGGTTTCCACACCTCGTGGTGACAAGGCATCTTATCACACTTCCTGCAGCCACTGAGGAAGGCCCCCAGCGGTCTGACCAGGGGAAAAGGCTTTGAGAGAAAGAGAGATCCATAGAGGAGAAGAAAGGTGTGATTATCCTCTTTGTATCGCACCCTCCAGCGGTCCAGTACAACAGAGGGAAGGTGAGATTTGTCCCGGATTTCACTATTGTGACTTTGATCAGTATTATGTATGATTTCACCAATACAGCCACGTCATTATTTAGTAATATTACAAATGCTATTGTATTTGATCTCAATCAAATAAAAGTAGCCTTTGTGAGCCTTTCTTATAAAATCTTTTGAATGGAAGTATGTGCATATACATACACATACTGTATTTGTGCTGTCAATTGATTAAAGGGATACTCAATGCAAAAATGAAAATTCTTTCATCATTTACTCACCCTCAAGTTGTTTCAAACCTGTATGAGTTTCTTTCTTCTGATGAACACAAAGGAAGATATTTTGAAGAACGATTGGAACTTCGCCACCATTGACTTCCATAGTTTTTTTTTTTTCAATGGTGCCAAACAACTGTTTGGTTCCAATCGTTCTTCAAAACATCTTCCTTTGTGTTCATCAGAAGAAAGAAACTCATACAGGTTTGCAACAACTTGAGGGTGAGTAAATCATTCAGAACAGAATTTTCATCTTTTGCATCTTATCGTGCTTGAATGGTTTAATATCATTTGAATGAATGGTAGCTCCATCATATAATTTAACACTAGCCAAAGGATGCCAGGAAAAAAACAGATGCGTTAATTGCGTTAAATATTTTTAAACTGTTAAACTGAAAAAAAAATGTATTGCATGCGTTAATGTTAATGCGGTACTTTTATACAGTACATACATACATACATCATATACAGTATGCATGCACATATATATATATATATATATATATATATATATGTGCATGCATTATGTATGTATATATTGAACATACACTCCAAAATTCTAGTACTATACAATACACTAAAACTATCCTCTTTACAGTCTCAAACTCTTATTCACAGTCACCAACCATGGCGTTCTTGATCATTCCCTACCACCAAACAAAACAGTGTGTGGGAGTGAGAACGCCTTGAACTGATCACACATGAAGAATTTGACATGCCGCAAAGCCTCCATGAGGCAAGTAGCAATTTTCTTTCATCATAGGGACTGCTGCTTAGGAACAGCTTTCGTCCAAAACCAGTAGCGCTTTGTGTACAACAAAGGCATCAAAACCTTGCAGTGGCAAAGAAAGTGCACAGGAGGATCTCTCACCTGCAATCATAATAACATCTGTACATGTAAACTTGCTCCATGCCACCAGAAGAGAGAAAAAGTTTCCATTAATGGCTTCAAGTCAGTCAGGGAAGATGAGTGGGAGAAGACTCCTGCTGATACAGCTTGAGAAGTGTGCTGTGACTGAGTCAACCTCCCTCTGTGACTAGTGCAGATGGAAAAGAAGGGTGAGAGAGCTCGCAAAGCTTTCAAGATGGCCTCTCAGCATCACCTACAGAACCCTGGCCTTGTAACATCTGCTGAGGTGAGACTCGGTGGGGAAGTAAAAATCTCTTTAATTTTCTCCAAATTTTAACAGTGAGCCTTCAAAACATGAGATCCGAGATTAGTAAGTGATGTCGCTATCATTTAAACAGTTTGGGGCAAGTACGAAGTAAGTAAGAAATTAATACTTTTATTTAACAAGGATGAATTAAATTGATCAAAAGTTACAGTAAAGACATTTAGAATGTTAAAAAACATTTTAATTTCAAATAAATGGCGTTCGGTGTAACTTTCTATTAGAATCCTGAAAAAAACCTTTCAACTGTTTCTTGATCTCTAAATCCATATTACAGTGATTTATAAAGGATCATGTGACACTAAAGACTAGGGTAAAACTCAGCTTTTCCATCACAGGAATAAATTACATTTTTAAAATATATTAAAATAGAGAACAGTTATTTTAAATTGTAATAACATTTCACAATACTGTTTTAACTGTATTTTGATCAAATAAATGCAGCTTTTGGTGAGTATAATAGACTTCTTTCAAAAACAAAAAATCTAAATTTAAAATATCTAATCAAACCCAAACGTTTAAACAGTAGTGTACTCCAGGAGACATCAAGAGTCTGTGAGAATGAAAAAAGAGAAAAAAAAAAGAAAAAAGAGAGAAAAAAAGTCTGTGAGACTTTTTTCTCAGTCTATGAGAATTCAAAATATATATTTTAAATACTTTGAATAATATTTAAATTCTGTTTGAAGAAATACACTATCCACAATCCTGAAACGGCACCGCCTTGAATCCACTAATCAGAGAAGTCGGTGTTGTCAAAGAAATGAGAGCCACACCCATAGTTGCAAATGACAACCAAATCAGTCCAACAAACAAAAATTAAATATTTATATATACCTGACTATTTATACTATTTATTTCTACTTCAAATATATTTAGTATTGCATCATTCACAATGCTTCATGGGAAGTAGTTCTTTGACACATGAAAGATATTAATTAAACAGTCTTGTGCATTTAAGCATACTTGAGATTTTCAATAATTTTTTGCTTCAGGGCTGGGCAATTTGGTTGATAGCTTTTTTTTGTTAAAGTACCTATGAAGTGAATGTGAAAATACTTATAGACCCAAGAATGCTGGTCTGGAATGCAATGTCATTGGTGTCTGTGGATTTCGTTCCATCATTATTGTGATTTCATTATAGCCACTCTAAAATCCAGAGTTATTTCGAATGACCTTACAAGATTAAACGAAACAATCCAGCTGCTTTGTCTCCACCAAACCTGATTCCCATCAGCAGGATGTGGCTCCCTTACTTCCCACCACCAGACATCCTCTGGACTATGCTGAGAGACCCATGCTGAGAGACGCAGCCTAAAACCTTTTCACTGAGCTTAGAGGTCGAGAAGAGAACCAGGCCCAAGATGATCCTAAGAGGTCCTTCCTACCATTGTATCTCACTTAGGCCCAAAGTACAACCACAAGAGATTTTCTGTGACAAAAGTCTTCAGAGAACTTTGCTTTACCGCTAGACGGTTCCATGCTGTCCTGGGTCAACGTGACCATGCTAGAAACACACAAAATGACTCATTCTGCTGATCTAGTTGCTAGGAGGAGGTGAAAGGTTTTTAGCGACAAGGAGCTCCATTGAGATGGACTGAACGACACACTCCACAGTCGGTTGCCTTGGTTTCCTGCCCTGTAGAACTCAAAATGACGGGTTCAAACAATATGGACATTGAGAGCCCACTGTAATAATGAGCGAAAAGCCATACTGCTGGAAGTGGACTAATGTTAGGGTGGAAACAATGACATTTTAGTGTGGGAAACTGAGCCGGGTCAAACAGAAAGGGTGGATCTGCGAAACACATCAGGGCACACAGGCTCACGAGCTATTTCCGGATGCGCCAGGCAAAATAAATGAGAGGTGCTGTGAACTTTACTCAGTGTAGGCCTGGTTGAAAGCATATCCCAGGAACAACTCTTAACTCATTCCGTCTTAACCTAACATTTACAAATCAATCTCCACTCACTCACGTTGTCATGGAGCTGAAAAACCAGAGCAGAAATACATATACTTCCCCCTAAGTCCCCAGGGTCGATGCTGCTCCTCAAATCTTCGGTCTGATTTTAAAGCGGTAGCTGTTACTGTAAAACGAGGATCAGAAAAAGGATCAGACAGCACGCTGGAGCTGGGAGGTGAAGCGTTCTGTCGTGCTGTCACTTTTTTTGAGGTACGCTGAGAGAGGAGGCATAGACAGGTCATCCCCGTGCATCGAAATCAGATTTACACTTCAAAAAGCAAATCCCAGCAGTTTTAAGAACGGTAATCCTTTACTAAAAGACAAGAGTAGAAAAGGAAGGGGGTTTGAAGAGGTGAAAAAAGGAGGAAAGACTTTAAAGAAAAGGAACTGGATGCCAATTATCTTCTTATCTTTCAAGAGGAGAGCTTCTCCGTTACTGTTAGTTTGGAGGTCGTGGGGAGGTTCAATCTGGCAGCTGGTGTTTGAGGCTTGAAAAGGGGGATGGAAGTCTGATTCTACCTGGTTAGTGGAGCGTCTAGAAGGAGTCTGGGAGCTGCTAAAGGCAGTGAAAAAGATTCAGGCAAATAGAACTGTTTTAGTCTTTTCAGCCCCCCCAAAATAACTTGTATACCAGCTACTTGTATACCAAAATATATTTGAAGAAATGTGTTTTGATCAGCTGGAGTGAGAGTTCCTTGACAGAGAGTAATGCATGGATTGTGAATGATGAGCAATTTTAGAAATTTATTTCAGCATACTTCAGTCAATCCAGAAAAGAAAAGGGGCTAGTCGTTCTTTTGAACCATTTGTTTCTAAAAGTACTGCGTGAAATATCTTAGACAGTTGCTACTTGCAAGTTGTGGCAACAGAACTAAAAAGTCTTTGCCCTCACATAGCAGCTCATTACAAATGTTCCCATGATTCATCAAGAGTGGGAACAAGCTTTCTCACCTGGAGCTAGAACTAAATTCAAGTTTATCGTCCAATTTGTTCCACAGTGTCATCAGACTATGGTGATTTAATATTTTTACACTAGCCTCTGCTGGTTCGGCCAGCTGATGGCGTGAACAAGACTTCCAGCAAGGTAAGTTAACTTACATCATGCCTTGCAACAATTGGGGGTTTTCATGAATAAATCTTTGTATTAAATGAACAAATAAAGTAAAGCTTTATATGGCTTACAAATTTAAGTACCCTATGGTCTTAAACACAGAATTCCTTGATAAAAAAAGAAAAAGAAACATTGTACTCGATAAAAAGTGATAAAAATAGAAAAAGTTTGGGGTTAGTATAATTTTTTTAACTTTTTTTTTTAAAAAATTGAGTTAAAAAAATTCTGTTCTATTGAACGTTCTAATAATCAAAGAATTGTGAAAAACCATCAACAGTTTTTAAAAACGGTTTTCAACATTAATAATAATAAGAAATGTTTCATGAGCACCAAATCAACATCGGACATGTAACATTGAAGACTGAGTAATGATGCTGAAAATTCAGTTTTGTCATCACAGGAATAAATTATCTTTTTAATTTATAGAATAAATTCTAGTAATAAATTGTAGTTTTTTGATTGTAATAATATTTAACAATTTTGTTGTTTTTATAGTTTTCATCATCAAATAAATGTGGCCTTGGGAAGCATAAGAGACTTCTTTAAAAAACATTCTTAGTTTAACAAAAAATTATAATAATTTTAAAAAATATACTGCATTCCCACCATACAAAGGAAATGATAACACTAGCACTCACACTAGCCAGCTGTGTTTTTATATCTTCAGAATATCCATTATATTTATATTTAAAAAAATATCAAATGTAATAAAACTAATGGGAGAGTTGCATAGTTTCAAACACATTCATGAATATAAGAATCAAAAGAAAGGGGACAGTAAATTGCCTTTTCGGAGCTTCAGAATATGAGGTCTCCGACAGTGTTCGTATGTCTGATTCATCATCATCTCACCATTCAGTATGAAATTAGTAATTATCATTAACGAAATGGACTGGAGGAAAGGCATCACTCAATGAGAAATTATCTTTCAATGCCAAAGTGTAGAAGTCATGATCTTGCGCTCCGTCTGTCGTATATTCATTACTTCTCTCGCAGGGACGTTTGGAGCCCTGGAGGACTATTAATTGGAGAAGGGGCAGGCTCCCAGCATGCACTACAGGGTGCCAGGTGATGGCAGACAGACAGTCCTGGCACTGAATTGATGACAAGCTTTCTCCTGGTGGAAATGACTGTGAAGGTCAGCCAAAGGAGCAAAGCAAAGACAAAATGTTGGAGGCCGACAAGAAGAAAAATGTGGTCCTCCAAGGGCAAGGGAACTGCCTTTTTTTATCATGTCCTTTGTCTGAGGAACAAAAGAGGCTCTTTACCACTTGAAGTGGGTCCCAGTTACTACATAAAGACAGACTTAGTGGTTTCTGGGAGTGAAAAAGGTTGCAAAGCAAAGTGTGAGCCAACAGTAACCAAGTAAAAAACAACAACAACAGATTCCCTATTCATTAAATTCTCACCTCTTGCCCATGAGGCTTGCGGGTTTAGCAAGCCCGAGATTGCTCTTGTTTGGCTGCTTCTTGCGGCGGGTCAACTTCTTGCGTCCAGAGCCACCGGCGGGCACGTCCTCGGCTTGCTGGGCGGTGTTGCTCCCGCTGCCCTTGCTGTTGAGGTCCCACAAAACATCATAATTGATCTTACTGGAAATCTTTTTCTGCTCCAGCATCTTCTCAATGGCCTCTCCCGCAGTGCTGGCCAGGATCGGTTCTCGCTTCTTGGACGGCTTCTTTGGCTACACAAATTGAGATAAAACAGTGAAAAACAAACATTGGGATCAGTGCTTGGATGGCTCTGCCTCATGCGTAGAGTCCTTTGACTCGCTAAAACAGTTTCTGAAAGCATGCTGTTCACTTATTAAGTGAGCATTTTTATTTGATTTGGGGGGGCTGGGTATCATTTAAACAGTGCATTTTCTCTATTGGGGCTTGATATAATGATGTCAGACTAACAGCTGTCAACAAGAAGGTGACAGAATCCCATTAGTAGCCTGGAAAAGCAATCAAGCTCATCTGATCTGGTCACCGCTGACCATGTTCCTCGTCTACCAAAGTGTAACAAGTCACTTCACACTCAGCAAGTGGACGACTGTATCTGAAATTGCTATCAGGCTCAAGGCACCTCATTAGAGGTGCAGAGCAGGGCTGTCTAATCCAAGCTCGACTGGGAGTCACAGTGCAGATGTCAGAGCAGACAGGTTAAGGAGAGGCGGCACTGAAAGCCTGGGGTGAAACCAGAGGAGCAAACGAAGTTCAAATGGAAAGTATGCGGTCTCCTAGGATCCCTAGCAGCTGAGTGTATAAAGACCTCTGAAAGGGAGAGAAGCCCATGTCGACATAAGTAAGAGCCAGACACACACACACACACACACTCATGACTTACTCACCTTCTCCTTATAGGTCCCTTGCTCCTTCTCTTTAGCTATTCTTTCTTCTTTTTCTGAAAACGTAAAACCAAATGTGAGCACAATGGCTTTATCAAATGGAGCATTTTAGAGTAGACACGAAAAGCAATACAAACTAAAGGGCTTTAAAAACTCAACAATCTTTTGAGCAGATTACCTTCAGAAGGTCAATCTTTTAGTTATCACAGGTGTTTTTCATTTACGTATTTTTTGAATATCGAGCCTAATCTCACAAGGTTCAGTCGTGGGATGAAATTGAAGTAGTTTCACTGCGCCAATTGAGTATTTAAAAAACAAAATCCTTCCTTTCACAGATTTTTTAATCTCTATGGCTGAGCAGTTCCCTAGTTATACACATGCCTCTGACGTCAAATCGGGTTGTGTTAATAAATGCACAGGGACTAAGCTCTTCTTCTTCTTTTAGCTTACCTTTCTGTTCCCTCAAATACTCCTCATTTTGCTTCATCCACAGTTCTGTCTTCGCCTCCACCTCTATCTCGTTCAGAATGTACTGGAGAAGAGAAAACAGAAGTAATGTTTAGAGGTGATAATTTGGGAATCTGGAATATGCAAGACATCAGACATTTTTGAACTTCTTTAGCAGGGTCATGTGAAGTTTAAAGCTCCATCCTCAGAGTAATGTTAGACTGGAAATACTTTTTTCTCTTAATTAGTATTTTTGTCTTGTTATTCAGTAAGAAAATTATATGATATTATGCAGGGTAAGATAAAGTGAATACATAAGTAAAACCCATTAATAACATACCTTTTCAATTTCATCTTCATCAATCCCATCTAGATCAAGTTCCCCATTGCCTGATTTATCTTCCACTATAGAAATACAAAGATACATGCATTAATAAAATGAGAAAAATATGATGAAAATGAGTCAGATGCACGTGACAGTGTTTACCACCAAACAGCATGCACAATATTCAGGTGAGTTTCTATTTCAAGATAAAACTGAAGAAAATCATCCTGCTTGACAGCAGTCCGCAGCTGTCAGAGATGGTACACTGTACAGGAAAGTACTTTGGTGGTATCCTCTGAATAATGCACACACTGCCAGCTCTTTGTTGTGTAATTGCCATTAATAGGCTTAGCAGTGATGTGAAAGGATTTTGTGTGTACCTTAAATACTTTCCAAATTGTCTTGAAATCCATAGTGTCAAATGTATTAATCCCTAAATTGAAATCTCATACTGAGTCAAATATGAACAGAAATGTTACTGTATGCTAAAACAATGCCCTCAGTTACACATAAATGTGTATTATAAACACCTGAATACAACTAGCATGTGTCTGTAGGAAAAAAAATAAATATGAGATCAGGGGAAGAAGAGTGAGCCGTAAATATACATGATGAAAGAAAGGGATCACAATATAAAGCAACATCTTGGCCTGTAAACGGGAATCTAATGTGTAGTAAAAACACATGAACTTTGGGAATGCAAAAATCAATAGGGTTTACTCATGATGAATCATGTATAAGCTATCTAAATAACACAAAAGACACACTCTGATTCTGATTACCATTTGTATTCAGTTTTGTGTGATCTATCCATGTTAACCTTTACTTAAATTTAAAAACCTATAAGCAAGGATAAAACTAAAGCAGAGTGAAACATGCTAAACTTTCTCTGTGGCTTATTTTCATATAACAAATTTGCTATTTTCCAAGTGTGAAGAGCTGCAAAGGCCTGGGAAAAGTATGATTGGGTTGGTGGAGCCTCAGTGGATCAGGACCAGATGTTCATTAATTGAACAGAGAGATCTGAACGTCGTCTTTACTGTGGCCATCCAACTCATATTCACACGCTCTGACGTTCTCACAGCAAGACTGGCCAGGGAGAACAGATTTAAATATCTGAACTGAGACAAACGAAAATGGGTCACAATCTGCCCTCATCTCAGATTCGTACACTTACACGTGTGAGGGTTAAGATGCATCACACAACTTCAAAGGCTGTAGTCTCCAGTATTAGAGATACAAAAAAAAAGAGATTCTAACTCAAATTTGACTCAAACCGTAATATATAAAAAATATTTTTTATTCAGTACATTATCCATTACTTTAACAGTAAAATGTTCCTAAAATAAAATATTATTATGAAATGAATTGTACTACTAAATGTACATAGAATAAATATATTAAAATATACCAAATTTTCCAGATCATTTTTAATAATATTCTGTAGTATAATGACAATATAAATGCATGTTGTCTTTATAGTTTTTATAATTATATTCTCAAATTAGTTTTTATACATAACAAATATGCAGCTGCCATTTCCCAGGTTTAGTTTCGTTAAATGGTCGATGTGCTTCATGAATAACAAGACTAATAGCACATTTGAAGGTAAATCCATCCTCCCCTTGAACATTGACACTTGTTACCAACAGTAAGGCAAAGATGCATGTCAAAGTATGTGCAACAAAGCTGAGTGCTTCAAATGTGTTGATCAAGAAAATGTGTGTGCATTGTGTCAGTCAAAAGCCGGTCTCTCATTTGGATTGTTTGTAGTTGTTCTTACTGCCTTCTCCAAACTGTCTATTACATCTTCTAACTATCTCCTACTGCCTGCTCCTCTAACACCTGCTTTTTAAGGGGGAGGTGATTTCTAAATCTTTAGCAGGACTATAATTGAATCCAGGTACCACATCCATAAGACGGAGATAGGATACTTGCTCAGGCATGGGCCAACATGGGCACACTGGTCTATGAGGGAATTGAGCTTGTTTGCAGGCAGCTTGCTTGGGCTGTCACATATCAAACCCAGTGGAGCAAATCACAGCGTTTCACCAGAGCGATTGCACAGCCGGCTTGGATAGAAGGGAGAAAGAAAAACAACATGGCACGATCAGGTTTCTGCTCTTTAGAAGGTTGGCGTGTGGCTGATTGCGGTTGGTTAGATGATGGTAGCCTCTCACAAGGTGCTCTGGTTTCACAGACTGATCTCATGAAATGGCGTATGTTTGACAAGCCAATTCGTCTTTCCATTTTTGGCGTGCTATTAACACGTATAATCGTTTTTCAGCGTGTTTATTAACGCCGTTGACTTAACGTTACATTACTGTTTAAATATATGACCTACCCCAACCCCGTCCCTAAACCTACCCGTCACTGGGGTTAATAGCATTTATGAGTCTTCCCCTACCATCCTAGGGAAAAAAATATCACTCCCCAGATGTTTCGCTCGGACATTTAATGGCGTGTACATACACGCGGAATCACTCAGACATTTAACGGCGTATAAATACATGCATACACGCGGATAGCTCAAAATAAAGTTAAGATTGAGCCACTGTAGTCACTCGGACTATTTTAACGATGTCTTTAATAACTTTTGTGGGCCGGCAAGTTTAGATCCCTTAAGAAGCCTATGGAGGAGTGATCCAGCTCTCAGATTTAATCAAAAATATCTTCATTTGTGTTCTGAAGATGAATGAAAGTCTTACGGGGTTGGAACAACATGAGGGTGAGTAATTACTGAAAGAATTTTCATTTTGGGGAGAACTAACCTTTTAACTATTGGCTGTTTCAAAAACAAATTAAGAATGCAAGACAAGATTAAATGGACATATTACAATATGCTCCAACATATTTCAATGAGAAATTAGCATCTAATCCGAACATGCACTTGAATTGACTGAACCTAATCCAGATTACATAATGAATCATGTGAATCATTATGCAAATAAACAGATCTGCTTGATGCTCTGCTTTGAAATGCCCCGGAGAAAAGCCAATTTTGAGAGAGAAAAAAATAATGTTTGTACTACAAGCCATTATATTTTCTCCATCAACTGGTGTTATACTTTGAAAATGATTTATTAGATTTCTCATAATGTCAACAAGAGAAGTCCCTGTTCTGAGGATCCACTGAGAATTACTCTAACTTCTTTTGCTGAATGCTTGAAAGAGAATCGAAAGAGCTTGCGGTTTGAGAGTGTTTCACGCTCATACAAACAAAAAGGAGGACAAGGTAGGAAAAAAAAACCTCTTGCAATATGGCACGATAACCTCTAAGGGCCTTTTCCAACCTCACCACCTGCTCCCACTGTCTGTGCTGTGGGCAAACAGGCCAAGGAGTGAAGAATTTATATATGTGTGTGTGTATTCTTGTCTTCGGGTCAGCTACAGTAGGCAGCTACGCTATCTTTCAGATCAGACTAGCTCTCAGCCTTAACACATTGACATGCGGCACATGCAGTTAACTATAAATGTGGATAGACTACAAAAGAGCCTTTTGCTCTCCGCTATCCCTCAACATGTTATGATCACGTCAAACACATCCGCTTGAAAGGTTAAACGCTGTATTTGCCTGCAGAAGCTGTGCTTTCCCATGCGTCATTCTGTCCTCCTAGACACAGAGTCTCCCGTTTCCTTATCGTTCCCTGAGTCACTGGCCAATCACTCTGAATCAAGCACAGCTGTCTGACTGCATGCAGGCCATTAGATCAATACTTTACACATGCGAGCAGCAACGACATTAACAGCAGAGAGAGGGAGGGACAGCTCTCAGAGCGCACTGGACCATGAGGCAGCATCACCATAGTCGACGCTCAGAGCATAACAGTAAATGCAATGCAGCAATGCAGTATGGGAGGAGTTGCAAGCAGGTGTAATCAATCAGTGTCCCTGCCGCAGGAAACTCATGACATGCCCCCCTCAATACATACAGGAGGAAAATTTCACTTTTTTAACCCTGGAATAGGAGCTTAAACCTGAAAGATTTAGGGTCCGTTCCCACAGGATGTGTTCTTGCATCCGTCTATGGCGTTTTTAATTGTTTTTCGATGTAATGTACACTATATGGACATGTTTAAAAATGTATTTTAGATTTTAGGATGCATGTCCGTTTTTTCAGGGACTCATTCAGGGGCTGCATTTTTAAGTTGCTGTGTTGAGTTAAATTAAGATCAAATTCATCACAACATAAAAGTAATAGTGCACAGTATGAAAAAAGTATATTCATTTTTAGATTTGCTAAATATAACAATTATTCAATTATTAGGGCCCTATTTTAACATTCTAAATGATGGTCTAAAGAGCAGGGCGCAAATGCTTTTAGGGCGAGTCTGAATCCAATTTTGCTAGTTTAACGACGGGAAAAAATGGCTGGTGTGCCCAGGACATGGTCTAAAAGGGTTCTCTTAATGAGTAATGGGTGTGTTTTGGGTGTGAAAAAACAAAAAAAAAAACAATCAGAGTATCATCTCCCATTCCTTTTAAAAGACAGTTGAGCTCGCGCCATGGCACCATGGATTGTATGTAAGCAGAGTGTACGACGCACGTTGTGGACCCGCCTATAGGCACACATTACAAACACGCTAAATAACAAAGTAATGCGCCATTGTCTTTAGACCAGGTTTCAGTTGGTCAATGGCACAGTCTATTTCAGTTGCCTCAAAATAGCAACGCGTCAACAATGCGCCTGAACACATTTTCAGACCATGGACACACAAATGGGCGCAAAGGCATTTTCTATTTTAAAAAAAATGTGGCGTCGGACATGAAAATGATAACTGCGTCTGGCTGAAACTAGCAAAACACACTTGCGTCGCACTTAGGGGTGTAACGATACACAAACCTGATGGTTCGGTACGTGCCACGGTTTTGATGGTTCGGTTCGGTTCATTTTGGTTGGCAAATTGCTTTTTTTAATTCAACAGTTTGTTATTGAACAAATTGTGTCCTTGTCTTTAAATTAATTCAATTACAAGTGAACATTTCGCAAGGATAAATGAGGAGCCTAGCACAGTGATCTGTCACGCCACATCTAAGAGCGCCAAAACGCCATTTATTGTTTGAATTTCATGATCAAATAGACATAATTTCAAAGACTACATTTTGCTTATTATCAAAAGTAACAAAACATGGTGCTTGCTATAATAGGGTGTTAATGGTGGTTACTAGGCTACAACACTGTATTTGTTGTGCACATACAGTATAAGATATGAGGTCCATTGTGCCAGGGCTGGGTGGGGCAGCAGGGGGTGGGGCGTGTGAGTATCGCAATACGCATCGTTGGTGGTGTATCATGGTTTTTCGGGTTCGGTTCGAATATCGTTACACCCCTAGTCGCACTTGGCGCTGCATTGTGCCGGGTGTATGATAGGGCCCTTAAGATTAACTTTGGCAAAGCAGTGTTACTACAGTATTATTTATCTATATTAATATTTTGAATTAGCAGGTAATCAGGTTTTATTTAAATTTTTTGTAATATTTTTTGTAATTTTGTTATATGCTTCGGTGATTTAAAAAAAATATATTTGTATTTAGCTTTAATCTATTTTTAATTTGGTTATATAGTCATTTTATCACTTCAACTTAAAATTATTTCAGTTAGTTGTCAAGGCAACATTTCCATTTTTCTCATTTTCTACATTTTTTGTACATTTTTTTTAAGGTTTTCATATGATATTTATATATGATCTAAGCTGCAATTTGAATTTACAAATTTTTATAGATAGTAGAAATGTGCATGAAAAAAATGAACCAATTTCGACAGGACGAAAAAAGAAAATACTGGCTGATAACCACTATGGTACCGATATATTTGTGCATCCCTTAGAGCAAATCCTGTGTGAACGGGATTATAAATCCATTATAAATCCACAAGGGGCTGAGTTTTTCTTGTTTTTCTTATAGAGAAGAAAATAAATGGGGGATGGGATTAGAAAATGTCAAAAACTGGATACAAACTGTTTCACCCACATGCGAAACACAGGTCAATGTATGAGAGAGCATGTGTGCTACTATAACTGCTCAGCTCGAAAATAATAACAGCACTCAGAGATGATTCAGAGTCATTAGAAAAATTTTGAAAAAAACAAAACAAAACACATGCTGTCTGGAAATTGAGATTCGTTTGAAGCCTGAGCTTTCTTTCTCAGTAAAGCTGTGACTCTGGTACTAAGATTCTCAATGCTGTAAGCTGCTCATCACACTAGAGCAAAAAATAAATAAATCTTGGTTTCATAGAGATCCAAGAAAGGGAGCATCCCATGAAGCTTCGTAAGAACAGACTGGTCTCTTTTTTGAGGAAAGTTCCTCTCTCCTCTCAGTTGTGGACATGTTGGCTAACACATGGCATTTAAAATGGCAAAGTTCAAACGAGGTTCATAAAAACCACAGCCAGCCCAAGGGAAAAACCTTCCCATATTTTCATCTTTTCATTCTCTCTCTCTCTCTCTCTCACTCTCTACCTCTCTCTCTCACTCACTCTCTCTCTCTCTCTCTCTCTCTCTCTCACACACACACACACACACACACACACACAGACACACACTCAATCTGAAATGCATTACCCAAGATCTGTTTGGAGCTGGAATATATTGAATAGTGAAAAACAAAAATTGATAATGGACTCCCAAACCCCTTTATCATCATCAGATAAAATTCATATTTCACTGCACTTTCTACTCTGGAAAATATATATTGATTAAATAAGCAGGAATCCTAGGATGCTTTTTGAGGGAGATTTCTGGGCTAAAACTGGTAAGCCGGTGAGAAGTGGACCTGCGTGAAACAGATGCTATTGATGAAAAGAAGGCTGTGGAATTGGCCAATCACTTTCTTCACTGTAGTGAAAATGAGATAGTGAAAGAAAGAGAGAGAATCTCATGTGTCCCTAGAGAACTGAAGAGACAGTCAGTCTGAAAGAGTGAGACACTCCAGTACCGACAGCCTGTCAGAGTGAAAGAGGCATCTGCCAGACCTCACACATACACAGACACACACACACACACACACACACACATTCTTGGTCACTCGTTTTCTACCTCTCTCTGTCTGCCTCATGCATTCCCTATTTAAAGAACAGAATTCACGCAGACCTGCACACTGCAGCAGTTTTAAAAATGCAGCTTTTTGCACTTTTTTTGCCTGAATTTTGATCCCTGCTACACTGGAATATGAAAAAAAATATAATAATAAAATAAAAATAATTTAACGGACCAAAAATATACACTTTTATATGCATATTTTATTTTATGTTTCAGTTCTGATGAAGCCTAAATTCAGTTCGTAGTCATTTATTTATTGTGCTTTGTTAAGGGTCAGTTTTAGTTCAACATTCTGGTATTTTATTGTAATGGAAAAACCCAAATAAATGCAATGCTTTAAAAAACTCCCACAATTTCTTGCTCATTGTACCATTTTCTTCACCTTTCAGCCCAAACACACAAACAAATATACACAAGCCTACATTCAGGGTGACCTGAACAGTGCATCTTTGGCCTTCATAGGCTGCTGTGTGTATTGTTGTGAGCAGTGATTCATCCATGCGGAGTGGAACCCCATAAAGCCGTCTTTATGAGCAACTCTAAGAGGCTTTCACTGTTGCAGAATCATCACCTCCTCCTGCAAAAGGACAATGACGACGAGGGAAATGTATCAGCAAGCGGTCAAAGCACAAATAGCCACGGAAAGCTGCCCCGACAGCAGATCACAGTATGGACTGCTTTAAAATAAAGCGGCTCTGCTCCGATCTCCTACACTGACCTGAGGAGACATATGCTGTGTTCAGATAAACCACTGCTGCTAGTCACTTAGACAGGCTACAGAAAACACCTAGGTCGAGGAGTCGGCAGGGGTCGGGGTCAAAGGTTAAAAGGGAATGGCCCGAGTTCAGCAAGCGAGCAGGTGCTGAGGTCAGACGGACTTGTGATACTCTGTTGAATCCTGTGACACTTTATTTTCAGTTCGCCTTTCAGTAATCTAAAGCTCTTGGTAAATAAAGTAATCCGTTGCAGACAAACACATCAATCATTGAGTCCTGACTGACCAGATGATTTCACAATGGGTCTAACTCGATGTTATCAAATATGGATCAATACTGCTTAACCGCATATGTGCTGGTTATTAGCGATATGATAATTATAACTACAAAGTTACACTAATGTTCAAAAAAATAGTTTAAGCATGAGTACTTTTATTCAGCAAGGCCACATTAAACTGAAGTAATAGTAAAGACGTTTAAAAATGTAACAAAATTCCTATTCAAAATAAATGCTGTTCTTTTCTACTCATCAAAGAATCCTGAAAAAAAATGTATCAGGGTTTCAAAAATATAATAAACGTTTCTTGAGCAACAAATCAGCATATTAAAATGATCTCTGAAGGATCGATGTGACACTGAAGACTAGAGTAATGACTGCTGAATACATTTAATTCAAAAAAAGTATTTAAAAAGAAAACAGATATTTAACTTGTAATAATATTTCACAATATTATGCCCTGATAAGAGACATCCGACCCCAAATTGTTAAACAGTTGTGTTTGTATAGTTTATGTTTAACTGTATCCTCTCATTTTTCTACTGCTGAACAACATTCGAACAACAAATACAGTTATCTGTGAAAATAAAACAAGACAGCATCTAATAACCTCGGAGTAAAGCCCCATACGTTTCCCATCTCTGAAATCATATGCTCTCTATAAACTGAAATAAGATCAGCATAAAAACACTATAATGAGAAAGTACATCTGTGGCTTTTCCTCTGCAGTACAGCATGAAGCAGACAGATTGGAGCAGCTCTTATTAAATGTCTTAAAGGGATTTCAAAAAGCTCAAAGTGATTATGTCTGGCAGACCCTCCATCGGAGAGCTGACGTTCACAATAGCAAAGGGTTAAAGCTTTCCTGAAGATTAAACATGCACCACACTTCCTACGGTCATCCATCATATAGGCTAACAAAGAAAGCCAGTGGCTTTGAAGAACAAAATTCTGCTTGATACTGTATACTCAGAAAAATATTTAGTTTTAATAAATAAATAAATGGACCTTGAGAGTTTGGGCCCAAATAAAAATATTGTTAATAATATAATATTATTATATAATTGTCATATAATTTTATAATTATAATTATTAATTATTATATAATAATTATGATATATATATATATATATATATATATATATATATATATATATATATAATTATATAATTATCTCAAACAATTTAACTCTTCAACTGTTTTTTGTGACAATTTTTCTTTAAAAAAAATGTTCTTCTTCCCTTTTGTGATGTATAAAAATTGCCAAGATTTTACATGATTATTTTACAATAAGCTACTCTAGTTATTTACAGAAAAATGAATGCAAGCTGGGTCATGTTCTTATAAATTACTGTTAATCAACAGCAAAATGATGCTGACATCACAGAAATGTACTGCTCTTGTTTTACTGTGATTTCACATGATAAAGTTGTCTTTGCCATGCCACTGTAACAAATTATATTGTTTTAATACTCACTGAAAAAAATAATATGCTTTATCTAATCAATAAAATTGTGGCAACATATTACAAGCAATATTATTAATTAAAATGTACAAATTAGAATTAATTAGAATGTTAATTTGATTAACTATTACTCAATTCTGATTTGTTCAATTTAATAAATAATATTGCTTGTAATCTGTTGCCACAATTTTATTGATTAGATAAGGCATATTCATTTTTACAGTGCTGTAGTGTTCCAATTGGACCTTGGACATTGTGTATTCATATCAAAATTCTGATCTAGCCAAGTCAGAAGTATGACAAATGAAAACATTTGTTAAAACAATGTCAAGCTAGAATATAAAATAAGCTACATGGCCTATTTTAAGTCTTTCATTTGAAACTAAAGTCACATGAACAACGTACCTAGTCGACCGTTATTTGAGATTTGTTTTCATGATAATCGAAAGTAAAGAGTTTTATCTCTAAAAACTGTTTAGATTATAACGCAATAATATAAGTAAAAGAAATCGCTAGTTTAATATCACTAACAAGGCTCAAAATAGCCCCACACTAACACAGTAACATAATGAGGGTCCATACTTGTCGAGACTGTTTTTAAAGATGGCTTCTGCCTGTATACACGAAGTGGACTGTCTTTATAAAATATCTTCTTATTAAATGGTCTGTACACTTACAAATTTCTCAATGCTTCATTTTTGGTGTAGGGACCCTCGTTATATTACTGTGTTAGTGTGGTGCTATTTTGAGCCTTGTTAGTGGTATTAACTAGCGATTTCTTTTTACTTATTAAATGCCCCCAGTACTAGCGTTATACACTAAACAGTTTTAAGAGATAAAACTCTTTACATTCAAATATCAAGAAAACAAATCCCAGAGAACGGTCGATTAGGTACCAATGTGTTATTCGACCAAAGGTTCATTTTGCGCCGGAGTTGTCCTTTAACTGAATATTAGATGGAATCTATGCAATCGTTTCATGTGAGTGATAGGTTGCTGGAAGGGAGGGATTGAATCTTGTCTGGCTATTGGACTACCTTATTGTCCAGTTTAATTTTCCAGTTGTTTGTGTCAGGTATTCATTTGGACTATTTCCCAGATTTTTCATTACCTTTTAAGATTTTATTAGAATTTAATAATTTGAAAATCTTGTCCAGGGCCTAGACATAAGTTTTGTAGTACCTTAGGATTCCTTGTAGTCCTTATACTGTATAAAAAGTACTACAAGGCAACTACAACTGTTACTTTTATCTGCAAATTGATCACACTCTATCACAAATAAAGGCAATGTCTCCAGAAAAGCAGGAACTTTCTTTTCTTTTTTTGAATGATTGAGCCATATTCTATCACATAAAACACCAAGGACAAACACAGTATGCTGTAATGAGCACCCTGTTTGGCCAAATAACTTGTGCTGAGAAAGTGGGACACTCACTGTTTCTAGTCTCCTCTGCGATGCATTCCCGAATGGAGTCTGTTAGACCGAGGCTGGCAGCGCTGGGCAAAGGGCCGAAGAGGGCTGTCAGAGGCATACGTGTGGACTGACTAGATATCGGTACCGTATCCTTACTCGCCTCCTGATCTTCCATCCCTTCCTGGTTCCCCCGCTCTAGCACCTGACTGATGAAATTCTGGTTGAGATGTTGGGCTGCTGCCTCCATTTCTTCATCCTCTGGATCTTCATCCCCAGTCACCCCAGAGGCCAAAGACACACAGTCATCATCTGAAAGGGTGTTAGAGAATAATATAAAATGAACACAGGTGTATCTGCACGTGCATCAGTATAAAACCACAAAATAATCTCCGTTAAGAACAAATCATCTGCAAATTGTACTCAGATAAGCCTAGGTGTACTAAATAAACATACACAGCACTTGATTTACCTTCTCTTGTGTAGGAGGCATAAATCCCTCTCAGTTTGGTTCTGCTGCTCCCTGCCAGCTGTGTCTCAATCTCATCGCGGTATGAGTTGATCTCACCTGCAGACAACATACACACATGTACACATGAGCCTGACATCTCTGATTGACAGTTACATTTTTCTGTCTCACAGATATTAAGTACGCAGCATAGATTCCTTGGTAGAGTGTATTCAATGTTCAGAATACATATGAAAATGGCACGTTTTACAAATTAGACAGTTTATTAAAACAGCTGCTGTCGGTGAGGTGGGCTCTCCAAACCACAGGGGCATTTTCTATTCATAATCCTAGAAAAAATCTTGAAACGCTTAGTGTAGCCGAGATAACGCACCACAGATAGCATTCAGATCCCTTGCTGAGTCAAAAGAGAGAATAAATATCATATTCCCGGAGGAGAGACTAACCTTGATATTCCTCAAGTTTCTTGGACAACTCGTGCTCCAGCTGAAACAATGACATTTCGATTAAGAGAACCATTTATCCAGAGTCTCATATGGCTGAATATTATATTCATAGCTTGATATCAGGTCATAAACACACATATACATACCTAGACTATTATTTAAAATATTTTTTGAGGTCAGTAAGATTTTTGTTTATATATTTTTTAAAGATTACAAGTTCTTTAAATTATGCTAACCAAGGCTGCATTTATTTAGTCAAAAATCCAGTAAAATAGTAATATTATTAAACATTATTATGAATTGAAATAGCCGTTTTCAATTTGAACCATTCTAATACGCTGTTTTGGTGGCCAAGAAACATTTCTTCTTATTATCAATGTTGAAAACAGTTGTACTGATTAATATTTGTAAAGAAACCGCGATGCATTTTTTTCTTTTAGGATTATATTAGAAAGTGCAAAAAAACAGCATTTATTTGAAATAGAAATCTTTGTAATAATCTATTCTTGAACATAATTCAAATAAGTCTTTACTGTCATTTAATACAACTATACATTTTTATAAAAATAGTATAACGTTGGACTATATCATATTATTGATCATTAATCAACTTAATGCATTTTTTCTAAATAAAAGTATTCATTTACTTTTCAACCTTTCAACAGTAGTGTATGTCTCATTTGAGTACCTGCTGCATCTTGAGTTTTTTCTTTCCAGCAACAAAAGATGGAGGATCACATTCTTGCTCAAGGTCCACTCGCATGAACTCATCAATGGTCAGGGCACTGGTGGGGGTCTCCTCAAACTCTGTAAGCCTGGGCATCAGTGCAGAGGAAACGTTTGTGAAAATGTTACAGTACAGGCATCAGGGGTACACAACCTATCAAATGAGTTTTAACTTGGGATGCACTAGTATTAAAATTCTAGGTGATACCAATAGTATATTATATTATACCACAGGGCTACTATCTGCTTGTATTCTGATTGATTTTTCTGATTACTTTTCTAGTGACAAAGAATATGTGGGGTATTAAAATTAAATTATAAATGAAATTAAGTATCGAACAGTCCGGTCACTACTTGTTTTGTGTGACAACATACAATTTCCCTAAGAATCTGCTCAGACCAGCCATGACATTCACCTTTTTCTCAGCGTGGCCTCGCACACCTTGACGACAGATATCACCTCCTTCACTGTCCGACGGAATTCATGCATACGAGCTGCCACGAGCAGAGCTGGGGGAACAATGGAGAGAAAACGAGAATAAATGTTTTGTCCCCCAAACAGTATCATTCCCAATTTGTATGACATTTCACCACCATGCAACTATACAATGAATGTGCCATACAAAAGTGTTGAGAGTGCATTTTCTCTAGTAATGGAGCATATGTAAAAAGAATCTCTGCAGATGCTGAGGTGTGTTGTGCGATACAGTAACCCGTTTAGTAGACATTATGTGAATAGAGCTGGGGAGAAGTGTTTAAGAGAACAACAATAAAACAAGCCTCTTCAATTCCTCTTCCATCCACTGTCAACATAAAATATTACTTCTCAAAGATGCATGCAATTTATAGATACAATATTCCTATAATTGTACACTATGTATATTCACTAACACTTGAGTATGAATTTATGTTGTCCTAAAACGCACAGAAAATAATTAATATTAAATTAAATATTAGTCAAATATTATTAATGTAATATCATATTCTATATATTTTTATTTAATATGCATCTTTATTGTTCTGGCATACATTTATTGTAGACTCAGTAATACAGTTTCTAATATTGTGAAATATTATAACAACTAAAAATATTATTAAAACGCAATTTATTCCTGTGATGGCAAAGCTGAATTTTCAGCACCATTACTCCAGTCTTCAGAGTCACATGATCCTTCAGAAATAGTTCTAATATGCTGAGATAATATGCACTAAAAATAATTTAGTGCTCAAGAAACATTTCTTATTACTATGAGTGTTGAAAAAATGAGTCATTTTGTCAAACTACAATACTTTTTTCATAGATGCATTTTTTTAAATAGATTTTTTTGTTGAAAAGAAACATTATTTACTGTCAATTTATCAATAAACTGTTTCATTTAATAAACTATATGTCAACCCTAAATATATCCTTAATGCTGCAAACTTTTTGATTAATTATCATTTCTGTGTGAAAATGTTTACGCAAACACACGCACATGCATAGTAGGTGACACCCATTATTTATCTTTTTATATTTTCTCTTGATCCTTGTTTTTGCAGTCTGAGCCAGAAGGTGGAGTGTAGCTGTGTGTTTACTCCCGTCGCTCTAAAACAATCAACCTAAATACAGAAAACTGACATTTACACTTACCATATTCCCCTGAACACTGTGAATGATTAATGATGAATTATTAATTATTCAGATATTGCAGCAGCGGATGTTAGATGGGTAAAGTGAGACAGTGAGAGAGGCTTGAACTAGAGATGCAGGCAGGAAGTCTGCCTTCTATTCCTGTGCAGTCAGGGCAACTAGCTGACGACAAGGAACAGGGACGAACAGTTCTGCTTCAGATCGAGGGCACCAAGATCTGCGCGGTGGTAAAGCACTTGCTGATCTTGTATTTATCCTTGTTATGAAACTCACTGCTCCAGTTCGCATGTCAAACTTTTAGCACATTAAGGGATTTGCTTTATGATCTGACAAATGAGCAGAAATGAAGATGGAAAAGCTGACAAAGGAGGTCAACAACTCCAAAAGTTAATCCAAAACAAACAAAGGACTGATGTTTAAAGGGATAGTTTGTAGATAAAATATCTACATTTTTATCTAGATTTTTTAAATAAAAATCATCATTTACTCACACTCATTTTGTTCAAAACTTATATGTTTTTGAAGAATGCCTCAGCTTTTTTGTCGACTCAATAATAACCAAAGGGATTCAAAAGTTTTGCACTCTAAAATAGACATAAAGGAAGTAATTCACTTAAAGGGTTAGTTCACCCAAAAATGAAAATTCTGTCAGTATTTACTCACCCTCATGTTGTTCCAAACCTCTGTGTGTTTATTTGTTCTGCTATACACAAAGGAAGATATTTGGAAGAATGTTTTAATCAAACAGATCTCATTCCCCATTGACTACCAAGTAGGAAAAAAATACATACTATGGTAGTCAATGGGGAATGAGATCTGTTTGAGTAAAACATTCTTCCAAATATCTTCCTTTGTGTTCAGCAGAACAAATAAACACATAGAGGTTTGGAACAACATGAGGGTTAGTAAATACTGGCAGAATTTTCATTTTTGGGTGAACTAACCCTTTAACTTTAGTGGTTTAAAGGGCCTTTGACACTGCACTTAACCCCGGGTTATCCTCGTTCTAAACACTACTTTTAACCCCGGGTAAAGGAGCGTTTCACACTTATAATTTAGATGTGGGGTTAGCACTGGGGTCCTCCAGTTATAACCTGGGGTATTAAACCCTGTTTTGGAGCA
Organism: Cyprinella venusta; assembly: GCA_038021265.1. Lineage (NCBI taxonomy): Eukaryota > Metazoa > Chordata > Actinopteri > Cypriniformes > Leuciscidae > Cyprinella > Cyprinella venusta. The sequence continues at coordinate 17,446,172 of CM075876.1, read as the reverse complement.
GGTAAACAACGCTTTTGACAAAACATGTACAGTGTAAAACGATGCGTTATTAGAATGTATAGCAACTAGATGATTAGCAACTGACAACCAATCATTTATTCACATGCTTTGGGAAGTCACAGACACACCACGTCACGTCGTTTCTGCAAATGATAGGACAAATGTCAAATGACGAAAAAAACGTGACATTCGGAGTGAAGAAGAGACAGTCTTATTCTTACCTTTATAGTTCGAAAATAAAAATATTACAATGATATTATAGTCTGCAACATGATAAAGATAATCCAGAATTTTGTTTACCCGAGGGTTAACTACCTCTATAACTATGTAACAGCCTGTTTAAGTGTTCTCAATGTGATTTGGACTTAAAAAACAAATTATTTCATTTGGACCTTATTGACTTTCATTCTATGGACAAAAACAGTTCATTAAATATCTTCTTTTGAGTTCCACAGATAAAAAAGAAAATCATACCGGTTTGAAACATGAGTGAGTAAAAGACAGATTTCTCATTTTAAGGGTCGACTATCCCTTTAAGAGACCTCCAAACACAACAAAGGATTTATCATTTTGACATTAGACAATCTACCTGCGCCACACAAGCCTGATGGTCGCCGCCCAGTGTGCATCCAGTCTCTTTTCATCCTCTGCAACAGTCTCAGAGCAGTCATCGAAACCTCATGAGTCTTTTCACCGAACTCCAACATGTGGGCGAATCGTGGAATGTACAGACACGGATCTATAGATAGAAATCAACAGATCTGTAATCAGCGTCTGCTGGACGCAAACCTGAGAATTTAAGTTTATTACAAATCAAGGCTCCACATCTCTGTGAACCCCATTTAGCTGATGCGTTTTCAAAGGATAAAAAAAAAAATCATAAATTTGTGGTTCTCCTTGTTGAATCTAGAACACAGTCCCCCTATGGGAACCTTTAAAAGTGGTTTGGCTAAGAGTCACTCTGTGGGAGCAAATATCCCTCACTTCCACCTACTTCTAAGTCCTTGGGTAAACTCATTTCACTGGCCCAATAAAGCCCAAACATCACTGCTGTCCTATTAAGAAGGAAATGAGCTCAGCTAGGAAAGGCGGCCATCTACAATCCTATCTAAGGCTACACTATAGGGACTGCACCTGCACTTACGAAGCATAGTATGTTCATTGAAATCTCCCTAGACTGTGTCTGTCACTGGCCTTTTTATACATCTAGATAATTTTATATTGAATTATCATATTAATGCAGTAGTGCAGAACAGTTGTCATAGCAAATATTCAGTCCCATTTGTAAAACAGTATATGTCATTTAAGAAAAATGTTATTTTCTCATGTAACATTCTTTGTAATGATCCATACCGAAAATACTGAAAAATAAATTGATTTTCTGACTTCTATTTCAGTCATGGCTGTAAAATTATCTGATTTGTGAGACTGTGGCTGTCAGAGTTTGATTAAAGGAAAAATGATAAATGAAAAGAGAGAAAATAATCAAATAGATCTGTAAGAATTGTTGGAGGGGATGTGAATCTTGGCATTGCAGTAAAAGAGGCCTTTGAAATAATTATTGGTGAGAGTTGTGGACAGCAGGATAGGATTTGAAATGTCATTTATAATAAAATCAGATGCTGCATTTCCTACAACTAACCCTCCTATAGAAGAAAAATTATGGATGATGCGCTTCATTTTGGTGCTAAAATGAATTCTTATCTAGGCTGAATAAAGACATCCCATAGAAGATACACCCAGGGACCCTAAGACATCTCAAACTCAGTATACTGTATGACCTTGTCTGATGTGTCTGTAATTGTTAAAATCATCATTTGCTTAGGGGAAAGCTTGATTTTGATGCAGTGAGAGCGCTAATTTAAAAAGTGCTAATGAAAGCCTATGGCAATTACAGTAGTACATGGCAAAACTGTATTTTCAATATACAGTTTATTCTGCAACCTGAAAAAGTGTCAATGTGGACTATGCATCCTGATATTAAGTTCCCTTGGCCTTTGGAATTAAAATAGCACCACATCATCACATACCCTTCACCATACCGAGATTGACATGGTTTTATTTCAGTTAGCCTAATAGCTGGTTTGATTTGCAGTGAGAGATGATCTTATGGAAATCTCTATGGTGAAGGGTGTGTGATGATGTGGGGCTATTTTAATTCCAAAGGCCAAGGGAACTCTATCAGGATGCAAAGTATCCTGTCTGCAAAAGCAAGGTCTCCCCCTCGCTTATATCTGCCGTGCAGTTTGGACCACAATATCTGTCTCGCATGCACGCTCGCTCTAGATTACGGGATATTTAAACTAATATGGGGTATAACTAGTCCGTCTAGTCGATCACGAGTGGCTCAACAGGTAGATTTACAGATAAACTCATCTTTCAGGCATTGGACCAACCGGGTTGACACTTCAGCGTGAGAAATCAGGGTTTTGGCATCAGATCGTTAGAATTGGGTCAACTGCGTGAGTCTAATGCTGAATGTGTGAAAGTTGGCAGCCCCGATTTAACGTAACATCCTGACTTACGCCCTCTGTGTTTTAAGGAAGAACATTTATTTATTTACGAAGCATTATTCATTCACAAAGAAAATTGGTGTCCTTAAAGGTTGGATTTTTCCTCATTTTTTTAATAAGGGCATTAAGACCAATTTCTAAAAGATGATTTTTTTATTGCTCTTTTTAGTTAACTTTAGCATGGGTGTGTTCACTTTTGCTAAGCACTGTATGTCATTGCTAACATTACGAGTTCCCACAAAGTTGAAATAAAGAGTTTAAATGGAATTCTGCATTGTGGTATACAAAGCTGCCTGATGTGTTCATACTTTATGAGTAGAGTCACTCCCTCAGTCAAATTGAGGGGTCAAGGGCCTGTTTATATAAACTTCCCTCGTCCACTTGACGAAGTGGAACGTAATTCAAAATGGCGGAAAAGATAGCCTGAAGAGAAGTTGTAAGGAAAGTTTGCAAGTGTTGGTTTGAAAGCAAAGTAGAATGCACCCCCTGTATATTTACGTATAAGCATTTAGTTGTTTTTATTAATTCCAATATTAGCGGTGCTTTTGAACTTCATACTGACCCCTATTGGTGGGGATGCATGGATTTTATTTACTAACTGTTGCAATTTCACACCAAAGCTGTTTGGTTGCATGTGATGTAAGGAAACAGTTTCCAGGTTCAAACCTCTAATCGTTTCAATCAACTGTATAGGCTTTTGGCATCGGAGAGAGCGTTTGGACCTGGAAATAGTGATGTGTTGTATTGTGAAAGCACCTTGAAGACTTAAAAGCACAATATAAAGTAATAGTAGTCGCAGTAGTCAGAACTGAACTGCATTATTGGCTGGTCATAAATGCCAACATGGCACCATCTATGAGTGGGCGACTGCTTTATGTAGAATAAACAACTTTTTCTAAAAGCCTGCTATGACTGGAGTCTGCATCTCATGTGTGTTTACATCAATTGAATCTCTCAAAAGGTGTTACTAAATTCATGTAGCTATAAAACTTTTTAATTAATAAAACACCAGTGCATCTTTAAGAAGTTAACCAGATTCTCTCACCCAAAGTGATGACTCACTATAAGTGCTTTAGATTCAGAACATTTCACTCACTGTGTGCATGTTTCACAGACTCTGACTGGCAAAAAACATCATTGTTTAAATTGTGTGAGATAGATAAGCCGCTTATCGTAGGAGAAGGATCCAGTTTCCAGCGCCGGAGCCCTCTGTTGGAGATCCGGGAAAGCTGTGCAAGCCCAACCCCCTCTCTCTCTCATAGCACACTGTAGATTTAACATGGCTCCTGGTTGCCAGCGAGCCTTCAAACATCAAACCTGAATGTATTTTCCTGGCAGCTATGCTTCGGTCGGCACAATAAGGTAAATAAAGACTAATGATCTACTATTTTTAAGTTCCTCTGCGGTTATTGCTTTATTGAATCGCGAATACGGAATCATATTACTTCGACTACAGAGTCCGTTTTGGTGGACAAGTCTATGCGGACGGCTCTGTTCTGCTGCTACTTGATCTCTTTAAACCCGGTTCGTAAAGAACGCTCGCGCTCGAATCATTGATCGTGCATGTTAATGATGAGCACGAGCGATATTTCTACCGAAGACATCAAATTTTTGCTTAGTAGGTTGAGCGCTTCGTTGCAGATGTTTATCCCCTTATGATACATTTAAGGCTACATCAGCAAATTGTACGGATCCTATGAAGTTGAAACACTGCAACTGAAGCTGATTGTGGGAAAGCGTTGCAATGTCGAGTTATGTTTTGCGTGTGGAAAAAGTTACTTAATGTAATAAAAATGTCTTCAAAGATTTCATATAACGCAGATTACATCTGTTTGGCCCCTGATAATGATGACATGGCTCAAACTAGTGTAAGATATGATTGCTACATCTTGAATTGTGTACGCCTGTGTTGGTGGAAGTGGTGACGTGAACATATTGTCAACAGTGGAGATGGGAACCGCGAATTAAACGATTCCCGGGCCGTAAACGATCGGGTTGCCTAACTATTCGGGTTAAGTATCCTTTAGTAGCATCCTACTTTAAATGAATCAAGTGCATTTATTTTTATATGACACTATCAGTCAGATTCAACAGAACATAAATAAATGTGTATTTTAAAAGGTGTGCATGCACAGGCTTTTTAGATACAGTACAAATTAAACCCGACATGAATGCATTTCGAATAATAAAAAAGTCACGTATTTAATCAAAACGTGTCCAGCCTATTTTGTCCTAACTACAAGTTGTCATGCAACTAGTCAGTGCATACAAATCTCACAACATGCACATTATCAGTTCGTGCTCATAACATGAAAGTAAGTAACTTGCTACGACTGATTCATGCATGTTTTTAATGCACTAGTAATAGAGCCGACTCACAAAAATCATTCTTTGGTCGCGTTGTATGTTTTTGATTCACTGAAAACAGACAATTCATGAGAATCGTTCGTTCGGTGATCGACAGAATTGCTCGTAGTGCAGGACTAGGAAACACTGCCAGAGTATTTTAGTAATGTGTTCCACAAAATCTGTCGGTTTGTTCTTTTCAACGGAACAGTTCTCGATTCCCAACCGTAGTAAACAATGCGCAAGGGGTTAATTCGAGCTCGAGTGAGCGAGAGAGAGAGAGAGAGAGAGAGAGAGAGAGAGAGAGAGAGGGAGAGGGAGAGGGGAGGCTCGCGGTTTGACCGTGTGTGTGTGGGAGGCGCCTCTGGGATACTGACGTCCGATTCACTCGTAGTTTGATTTGTCAACAGAGAGCTGGGCGTCCTCTCCCACTACACAAAACGGGCTTCAATACAGACAGAGCAGAGACGCTGAGAGAGGGAATACACACAGATATGTAGGCAGACAAGGATCCCGTAGCACTTTCAGTGGTCGACTCAGACCCCTGACTTATTTAACCAAACAATTTTGATTTACTTGCAACGTATTGCTTTCACTGTATTGGCGCGAGATCAAGAAATCGTGGGGATGCGATCAGAAAGTCTTCGATTTGGAATATTTCGGCTGGACGGGCTTGTAAATGTGCCAGAGAGGGAAATATGCTATGGGAGCGTGTCAATTGAGTGACCGAGGCTTTTAGTTTCTAATTAAATCAAAGGGAACTGTTCCCCCGATACACCTGTCATACTCTGCAGACTGGTGGACGGACTTGCTGATGCCAACAACGCCAGATTGCCTATATGGCAGGATCATGAAGTTGTTGACGTTTTTTCTTTTGCTTCCAGAAACCTTAAAAAGGACAAGAAAGAGTGGGAAACAGCTCAGCAAGCTGCCAGTATGCTATGAAATCGTGACTTTGTCCTTGAGGAAGAAGATGGCTGCAGAACTCTTTCCTGCCAGCATAAACACCAACCTTCCCAACAGTAACAGCACAGCAGTAACAGCTGCCGGCAAAAAGACCATCGTCCAAGTCACTCAAACGGTGACCACACCGACTACAACTGCCACTCAGCAGAACATCAACAATAATAACGTTGAGACTGCCAGCTGGCAGTCCACCCATCCGACATTGCGAGAGAGGTAAGGTCGCATTCGGCTTGCTTTTCAAATAATCTAGGCTGTTATCGGTCCAAAAAAAGAAAAGTAAGATATTCTATTGAATTTTGTTCCCTTCAGGAATGCTTTGATGTTCAATAACGAACTCATGGCAGATGTTCATTTTGTTGTTGGTCCTCCTGGCGCATCCCAAAAAGTTCCAGCACACAAGGTGAGCGCATCCTCCGTGTCAAAATGCATCTCCAGTGGCTCTTTCATCAGCCGTATGCTTAACCCCTTCTGTGTGGCATTTGTTTTTTCAGTATGTGCTGGCAGTGGGGAGTTCTGTTTTTGGTGCCATGTTTTACGGAGATCTAGCGGAAGGAGAATCTGAGATTCATATTCCTGACGTGGAGCCTGCTGCTTTTTTAATCCTTTTGAAGTATGTCTTGCACTAAATTCTAATGCATATGTGTGAATGATGTGAAGCTTTTTATCTGAATTCTGAAAAATCTTTACACAATTGGTTCACTCTTTAGGAATATTTGAAAACCCTTTTTTCACCAAAGTAATTTGGTGCAACCAACATGGAGAAGAAAAGTAAAAAATAGTTCCTCATGACTGTGTTGATGTCAATAATCTCTTAAATTTTCAGACAATTTGACGTTTTCTGAAAAAAGTCATTGGTGCAACTCACAACCAAATGTCATATTATGAATGTACATGATGTTTTTATGTACATTGAAAAATATATTTAAAAAACTTTTAAGAGTACCCTTTCAAGATGCATTTTAACCTAGATTTTTCCTTCTTTTTTTCTAAATCATCTATTTTTTGTCATTGACCCATGCATATTACTCTAAACTTGCAAAGCTATTTGAAAGATATGATTTCTTAGCCCTTTTTTGTTCACTTTCAGGTACATGTACAGCGATGAGATTGAACTTGAAGCGGACACAGTGCTGGCCACTTTGTACGCTGCCAAAAAGTATATAGTGCCTGCACTGGCTAAGGCCTGTGTCACCTTTCTAGAGACGAGCCTAGAAGCCAAAAATGCCTGTGTGTTGTTGTCCCAGAGTCGATTGTTTGAGGAGCCCGAGCTGACCCAGCGATGTTGGGAGGTCATTGATGCTCAGGCTGAGCTAGCACTTCGCTCTGAGGGTTTCTGTGAGATTGATCTCCAAACGCTGGAGATCATACTAAAGCGAGAGACCCTCAACACTCGGGAGGCGGTGGTCTTCCAGGCAGCTCTCGATTGGTCAGTGGCTGAATGCAAAAGGCAGGGACTGGGACCGACCGCACGTAACAAAAGGGCAGTGCTGGGCAAGGCTCTCTACTTGGTTCGCATCCCAACCATGACCCTGGAGGAGTTTGCCAACGGAGCTGCGCAGTCAGACATTTTAACGCTGGAAGAGACTCATGATGTCTTTCTGTGGTACACAGCGGCTAATCAGCCCAAGCTGGAATTCCCACTGCAAAAAAGGAAGGGTCTGACACCACAGCGCTGCCATCGTTTCCAGTCCTCTGCTTACCGTAGTAACCAGTGGCGTTACCGCGGACGCTGCGATAGCATCCAGTTTGCGGTGGACAAGAGGATCTTCATCGCAGGTCTTGGCTTGTATGGTTCCAGTGGTGGAAAGGCAGAGTACAGCGTCAAGATCGAACTCAAGCGCCAAGGAGTGACCCTGGCCCAGAACCTAACGAAATTTGTTTCAGACGGGTCCAGCGGCACCTTCTCTGTATGGTTCGAACACCCGGTTCAAGTGGAGCAGGACACCTTCTACACAGTCAGTGCCGTGTTAGATGGGAATGAACTTAGCTACTTTGGACAGGAGGGTATGACGGAAGTGCAATTAGGAAAGGTGACCTTCCAGTTCCAGTGTTCCTCGGACAGTACCAACGGAACTGGCGTGCAGGGGGGTCAGATCCCAGAACTGGTTTTCTATGCCTGAAATGTTGTCAGGGCGTCCCATTGCAGTGCATTCCGCTCACTGGAATTAGGATGGATTGAATACAGGGTCTCGTGAGGCTCTTGCCTTCATTATGTAGCAGTGGTGAACTCAATGGTAATGACTCTTAAGTACCACAACGGGCTCAGATGGAAGGAATGTTCTTCAGCTTTATTTATTGCAAAAAAATATATATATTTGATTTAATTATTGAAGCTGCACCAAGCAGATATAGTTGTACTGCTCTGATAGTGGACAGAAGCCACTAGTGTGTCATGTTTTGTACATAACATTTGTTTTCAGCTTGATGCTGATTGACAAATAAAATGTCTTGTATTAGTGATCAGCTTCCTGAAACTGCAGATTATAAATGTTTTTGTGACTCAAGTTCAAAGTTGTTTTGACTTCTTATCCATGCACTCATGAAATACATCAATGAATGAAATAATGACTCCATTCTGCACTCCTAGCTTCAGGAGTGAGGGATGTTGAACTCAATCTATATTTTTAATGCCCTAAAAGTATAAGTATACACTTAAAAATAAAAAGTATTTTCTATCTAATGATGTGCAATGTGCATTACATAATAACGAAAATCCGAAAAATGAAGCCACACTCCACAAACGCATTGGGCTTGTGTTAATGAGACAGTGATTAAGTGTGGATGAAATATTAATCTTGAAAGACCACATAAAGAACCTATTATCCTCAGCGGGCTGCACGACGAACTGAATAGGGAGTCTGTTTGAATTGAGCCCATAGAATCTGCTGCTACACCGTTTGCATTCTAATTAAGGCTTTAGTAAATATGGAGCAGATGCAGCTTGGTAAAACAGCAGATTCTTGACTAAAAAAAAACCCTACAAAAACAGATGAATATGGAATTATGACACATGGAGAGCTGTTAATCAGACTGCATTCTGGGATTATGCCCAGTACTTTAACATTGGGATGTTCTCTGGTGTATATTTGAATCATTTTATCTCTGCTTCCTATAATCTGATGAGTCTGTTTTTTAAAAACTGCAGACATGTTGTGTTCTCGTAGTGTGCATAGAAGGTGGAAAAGGTTTGCGAAGAGTATACCATAATGGATTTTTTGATGACGCAGTGCCCCCTAGTTACATCTGGCTGGACTGCAACTCAATATGAATATAATTTCCAGATGGGTAAAACATTTTCAATCTGGGTCTGAATTATGGAATATTGCAGAAAATGTAGCTCAACATGCCTGGATGAAAATACAACAGCAAATCTTCTCCCTTTTGATGCAACTAGGAATCCATAGGCCAGATCAGATGAACGGATTGAGAGTACTTGTATCGATCCAGCCATGGTGTATTATTGATAACCAATTTAGCAAGTGAATTGTTTTGAGAGATGCTGCCTGCTTTATTAATGAGGTTCATTCAAAAGCAATGTTCCGGTCAGCTGAATTACATTAGAAATGTCACAGAGAGGTCATTAAAGGGAGACTTACCGACGGCTGGAGCGTTGATACAGAGTTCTCTAGCCAACAGGAGGAAGGTCTTTCCCAGAATGTAAACATTAACCTACAACAATAAGAAATATAACTGAAAACTGTGAAGTATTCAATGAGTTCAACTTTATATGTTACCAACCACTGATTCTTGATGGGGAATTAAATATTCTACATAATTACTTCTCATTAGTCTTTATAAGTAGCAACATTTCCATGTTAAAATGCATCAGAGAAGAACATTCTTTATTTTTTCAAATCCGTTGTGATCATAAAACCAGATTACAACCCAGCACTTTGTAGATATTTAGTGAAATGATGAAAACGAATTTCCAGGATTCTTTGATGAATAGAAAGTTCGAAAGAACAGCGTTTATTTGAAATAGGAATCATTAGTAATATAAAAATCAATTTACTTTAGATCAATTTCAGCATCCTTGCTGAATAAAAGTATTTATTTAAAAAAAAGCTCAAACTATTGATTTTCATCCTTGATCTTTAACTCAAACTATTGATCGGTAGAGCAGAGGTCTTGCCCCTGCCTCTGGGGAACCACTGTTCTGCAAAGTTTATCCCAACGTGCTTCAGCACAACTGAATTTCACACCAATATGATTTTCAAGCAAAGCCATGTGAAGACCAGCCTGCAACCTTAGCCAAAATTTAAAAAAAAGCTTACACTGAAGTATACAGAGAAGGGGATGAGAACTTTTTTTAATGGATGTCAATGGAGGAGAGGCTTCAGTACACTGAATAAACCACTTTTGTGAGCAAATAGCTTATTTTTAAATGAATCACATTGGCTAACCTTTAACATGTTTGTTCGTTTTGGATTGAATTGTGTGACAGGTATGCTTTAGTTTACAGCACTTCTATGGAGTTAATATTGTGCCATAATTAAAAAAACAAATCCAGTATTTTGAAAAACTCAATCTGCTTTGCAAAGGAAAACTCGACTTACAAACAAACAGAAAGCCTTTTTGACCTTGAGTGATCTCGAAAACACATTCATGCTTTTCTATTTACAAGACTAGATTCCTGTAACTCACTGTATGTCGGTATAAATAAATAATCGATTAAGCGCTTACAATTGGTCCAAAATGCAGCTGCGAGACTTTTGACAGGTACTCGTAAGAGAGATCATATTATCCCATTTGTGAGAAAATCTGCCTGGACACACATTTGTGAGCAAATTAACCTTTGTACACATTGTGTTCTGTTTGTTTGCAAGTCGAGTTTTCCTTTGCAAAGCAGATCGAGTTTGTTTGCAAAATGCTGGATTTGTTTGTTTAATTATGGCCCAAAATTAACTCCATAGACTTCTAGTTCATTTCTATGGTATACACAAACAGTGATTGACTGTCACACAACTATGAACAAAATTCAGTGAGGTCAATAATTCAATAACCTTTTAATGCATCATTATGCAAACACATGAGGAGAGTCTCCGCATGAAAGACCCACAACCTGCAGTGCAGATCAACATGCTGCTACATTTCTCGCCAAAGTGGTAGGAAATTAAATAAAAATTGAATGTGGAGGATATAAAATGTGACAAGACGATTGGCAGGGCAGTTTAAACAGAGATGCACGCAACTAAGCGACATAGTGGTCTGTTAAAGACACAATTATGACGAAGTAGTATGTACCAAAGCTGTACAGTCAAAAGTATGTACTTTTTCTTCACAAAAACTGTACATGGGATAGTATAAGTAGGCGATTTGGGACGCAACACATCTGTTTCAAGTGATCCTGGAGAGCTTGATTAGCTGGTTTGATTAGGGTTGGACCTAAACTCTCTAAGACAGGAGCTTTTAACAGCACTTCAGAGATCCCATTGTAATGATGAGGGGGTTATGACCTCAGCACCAGGTCCCTAATTTGCCTGGCATCCAGGCAGGATATATTGGGGGTCTTGTTAGATTTGGGTGTGGCTGCACTTGCTAAAGATTCATGACATATTTGAGCCTCCGCCCCACCATCTAGTGTCTGTTAAAGAGCAGATACAGTTCAGTGGACAGCTGAAGGTGTAAAAATAACATCACACCAATGCTTAAGCACCAAAATGTCTGACCCTAAAATAACTACTAATAAACCTAAACGGTATATATTGCCATAAAGACAGTACTGTCTATTGTTTAATAAAGCAATAAGATATTAAAAAAATAGTATTATGCTATTGTTGTAAAATCACTGGACCGGCTTGTCTTTATCAAGTGTCAACATCAATAAGATGCAATTCTTGTGCCAAGTAATAGTGGGGTATGTGGGGACCAAAAACTATAATATAGAATTCTTCTTATGTGCTGTCACAGGTGTGAGTATAATAGCTTCTTTCCTGAAATTTCCAATCAGATTTCAGAAATACACAATTTTGGCAGCTGCATTTATATCTATTAAAATGACAAACTTGTTGAAAAAATGGGGAAAAAAAGCTGGCCTTTTAAATTAACAGAAACAATGCATGTATATGAGGTGGATGGAAGCTGGATATCATCATTTCTGACATGGTGTTTGCTTGCCATATGCAATATATCATACAGCATTTCTTTCATATGGTCATATGTTGGGTATAACACTATTTAATGGTTGAACATCATGCAACTTAGCAAAGCCATTTATATTGCATTATGTTATTCAGAGTATTGTGGAAAATATATGAAAGAAATTTAAATGAAAGGGAGCAAACCTGTAAAAGATCACTCAGGTCCAGGAGCATGTCTGCACATCAGTTAAGGAAGGGAAGGAGAATGCAAAACAAATGGATTATATCATAAAAATGGTTAAAAGTGTGATAAAGATCTAAACATCTTTGTCCAACTACATAGCTAAAAATAAGAAGTAAATTATGCTCCTAAATTAATCCTGTTCACAGTGATTAATTAGGCATCGGACAGCTCTGTAATTGTCACGGGAGGAGTTTCGACTTTCACTGATCATCTCTTTACATCAATGGGCTTCAGACAAGATCTCCTTATCTCTGCAAGAGCTTGACCCTGACCATCTGTTACTGCTCACCTGATTGGCACACACACCTGAGGCACGTGTCTTCATGGTGACTAATGCCCCTTTAGCAGAGATTAGTATCACTACAAGACAAGCTAATCCCACTTTATCAGGAGTCTGACGGCCTGGCGTGAGAGAGAGTATTTATACTATTATGACTGAAATCAGTGATATTGATAACTGCTTTTATCTCTTGAATACTACAAGACTCATGTATCTATGTTTTTTTTTCCCACAAAGCAGACACCAATGTCTTCATAGTTCTGGCAATATTGTACTTATTAACAAACCACTTTATTAATGCTTATGTCTAGAGCAGTGGTCTCTTAATCTCTTTCTTAATCATATTTACACTGTCTGAATCATTCCCTATCCCTTATATAGAGCACAACGTGTCATTCACCATATAGAAAATAGTAAATGTGTGTGAACAAGTGACCTATTTGAAAGTGATTCTATTTGATTGTGATTTGACTTCATTGTTCATAAATAATTTTTGTAGAGAAATATGATGCATTTATTGAAAAAGGTTAAGGCTTTACCAATATACTACAAGACTTGTAGTGTCCACTATATTTGTAAGATGCATGCATTTAAAGGGCCCCTTGTCTTTAGAACTGGCACTTATGCATAAAATGTACCAGTAAGCAACAAACCAAGAATCTCAGCATGATATGCTTCTGAAATCATGACCTGTCAGCACAACAATTGACAGATCGGATCAGTGAAACTCATTGAATCAATGTTTCCAGAACAAAAGTCAATCTTCACCTTAGAGAACCTGGTCTAAAAAGATGTACTGTTCCTAAAATACACTCCAAACATGCTAGTTGGCTAAAATGAACAAGGAAATCCTGAGATGTTTGAAAGAAGCTGAAGTTGAATAATCTCATACCTAAAAGTGAAAGCCAAGATAATTCTCACATAAAGTAATTAGTATACACTTGTCCAAAATAATTATGTGTATCATAATCACAAAGATGCATGAGATAATCGTAAGGAAGTTTGATGAGGCAAAGCAGAACACATTTAAAAATAGTCCAGTATTTGGAATGGCTTTGGCGGTCTGTAAAGACTTCTTTGTGTTTCTGCTGTTTCGTGTGAAGTACCGAATCTTTGCATGCAACTGAAAGAGCCCCACCCAGGGACAGGTAACAATTCTCCTTTGGCAACTCTAAACGGTACACCAGGTACCCAGACAGGCCTGACGCTACACAAAAGCAGAGCGGAAAACTGGGTGTGACCTAAGAAGACAGATAGGAGGGTGCTTGTGAGACAGAGAGAGAAAGCAGTGGTGTAACCCTATCCAGGCATGCTGCGTTGTAACACAGGTGTGGCGAGTCTCAAACCCACATTTTGCACAATCATTTTGACAGGTTGGGGAAAAACAACCTTAAAATTTGTAACAGGGAAATGATATTTTCCTTAAAAATCACTATGACTTGGTTCCATATTATCACTACAGTAAAGGGGACATGATTTTTTAGGTTAAAAGAGTTTCACTTCAATAGGTTTTGTACACAATCAGGACGGAAACTGAAAATCTTCTTTTTTTTTCTTTTAAATGAGGGAGTAGTGGCTCAAATAGCGACTTGCTGGGCTTCTTTTCATGATTTCCTCCAGGGAACATCCTCTGAGATTCCAAAAGGTGCAGTAAACTCTCTTCCTCTTCCTCTCTTTTGCCTCTGACAGTATATTTTAGCACTATTGTTTTCACATCCTGACATCCCTTCAGACCCTGAACAGGGTTTTCCCTAAGGAAAGTATGAACTGGTAAAAGAGACTATTTTAGACCAGAATGAATTTCTACGCTTGTCCAGGTTGGTTTATGCTAGTTTGGTTCTGTTCCAACTTCTGATGAAGCATAGAAAGGAAACACTTTATTTCGACTGTCCACTTTAGACATTATAACTTTGCAACTACATGTCATGTCATCTAACTCTCATTAAAGTATTAGTAGACTGTCTGCTTAAAATCTGTTAACTCTTTATTTTGATGCGCCCCAACAGACATTCTGCTGACTATAAGTAACTTTGCAAATGCATCAACTTATTCTACTTACCAGAATCCTAACACAAAAGCCCAACCTAACAGTCTAGTACTAATAGTCTAATGAGAGTTCAATTAGTTTAAACACAGAGAATACACTGGTCACGTGACCTGCTTGATATTAAAAAGTGTCTGACACACACACACACACACGTAAACACAGTCAGTTATTGTCTTAAGTGAACTTAAACAGAAATCGTTTTGAGCCAATAGGATCCATGACAGCAGCCTGTTACACCTGCTGCTGTCGGTCAAACAACAAAAGAAAAAGATTAAAACACTTACTGCTCTTGGCTGAATAACTTTTGTAGCTTTAATATAAATCAATGTATATTTGATTAATGTGAAGACTGTTGTTTACTTGATTGCTACTGTTAAATAGACCAAATGTAGGCCTACCTCAAAAACCTAAAGCACTGTTTATTTCATTTGTTTCGTTATTTTATTATATTTGTCCTTTTGTTTGAATTGATCTGTGACATTACTTTTTATGTAATAGGAAAAACACTGCTCTTCACTTTCTGAAGTTGTAGTGATGCTTTCTTTTCCCAGAAAACATTTTATATACAGTATATATACATATTAGTTAAATAATTTTCAGTTTTTAAATATATTTAAATATAATTGACATTTATTTCACACAATTCAAGCAATATGCATCGTATTGCATATTGAAAGTTATCAACACATTGCATTTTTCTTCAATATTGTCGATCCCTAGTTTGAGCTACAGGATTTTTGCCTATTAAAGCCCTAAAAGGTCAAAACATTTACTCTTTCTTTCTAAATTGGCTAAATCCTACCTAATTTGGGTTGAATGTGCACACTTTTCTCGATGGATTACTATTCACAAAGAGTTTCACTTGGGTTTACACCCTAGGGATCATTGTGGGAAGGATACGTGGCGTTCCCTCTGTCCTGCAGACCAGGTAGAGGCAGGCGGCTATGACGTGTGTCATCTTTCGCCCTCGAGTCAAGTGCTTGCTCACAACCATCTTGAAGAAATTAAAGGCCGTATCCAGGCAGTGCTGGTTCAGCTGCAGCTGGCTGCCGAGGTTGTGTATCTGCCGTTTCCCTAGAGACAGGACACACATATGCATCAGATTGAGCAAACATACACACATGCATACGCACACGCTTGCACACAGAGGCATGACTTCACAAGCAGGTGTTTGGTTTTCCAGTAGCACTGATGTCATGAGAACGGTGCACAGCCAGACTGGCTTTTAGTGGAGCCTGGAAGTGAAAACGGGCAGAAGGACAGCTGTTTTACGTCTCATTGGTGTGAGGCTATGTCCCTCTTCTCCCTTCTTTCACAGTCGTACATTTACTCCTTCACAGATGATCCCAAAACAGGCCATGTTGTAATTCATTGGACACATAAATCAGTCTGCCCTGAAATCCCATGGCGGCCCTCGATGTGTTTAGCATATTAAAATCCACATTAAAAAAAACACAGTCCAATAGTCTATCTGGCAGAGTTCTGTTTACTTAATACACCATTTAGGAAAAGACCTTGAAAGTCTCAGACATTGAAAGTCTCCTACATTGTAAACAATGAGAAAGATTTAGGTTGCTTCAGATGGAGTTTCACAAGTCGAGGTCATTTAATCATAACATAAATTGCACACAGACATACTTATAAGAAACAAATGCTTTCATCGATCTGTCCTCTAAATGTACAATATGTGTTAATGAATTCAGCAGATGCTTAAGAGTAGACGCATCAAAATTTTTATTTAGCCTAGGGATTCACAAACCGAAGTCTATGGACCTCTAGGGGGACCTCTATCTATCTATCTATCTATCTATCTATCTATCTATCTATCTATCTATCTATCTATCTATCTATCTATCTATCTATCTATCTATCTATCTATCTATCTATCTATCTATCTATCTATCTATCTATCTATCTATCTATCTATCTATCTATCTATCTATCTATCTATCTATCTATCTATCTATCTATCTATCTATCTATCTATCTATCTATCTATCTATCTATCTATCTATCTATCTATCTATCTATCTATCTATCTATCTATCTATCTATCTATCTATCTATCTATCTATCTATCTATCTATCTATCTATCTATCTATCTATCTATCTATCTATCTATCTATCTATCTATCTATCTATCTATCTATCTATCTATCTATCTATCTATCTATCTATCTATCTATCTATCTATCTATCTATCTATCTATCTATCTATCTATCTATCTATCTATCTATCTATCTATCTATCTATCTATCTATCTATCTATCTATCTATCTATCTATCTATCTATCTATCTATCTATCTATCTATCTATCTATCTATCTATCTATCTATCTATCTATCTATCTATCTATCTATCTATCTATCTATCTATCTATCTATCTATCTATCTATCTATCTATCTATCTATCTATCTATCTATCTATCTATCTATCTATCTATCTATCTATCTATCTATCTATCTATCTATCTATCTATCTATCTATCTATCTATCTATCTATCTATCTATCTATCTATCTATCTATCTATCTATCTATCTATCTATCTATCTATCTATCTATCTTACTTCAGGAAGGCGGTCCTTCCCATCATATTTGAGGGTCCTTGGTATCAAAAAGTATGAAAACCCTTGCTTTAGCCTACGGTATAGAGTTAACATAATCACTGAGCCACAGATGTTAAAGTCAATGTTGGACTTTTTGTGTGGAACCCAAAAGCTGCAGTGTCAAGTGTCGTGTTGGCATGCCAAGGCCAAATATAACTCATAAAGCTTTTAAGAGCGTAATCCCTCTATTCTGGAACCACTGTGTGCCAACCCTTCGTCACACACTCCAGACCTGTCTAATCCCAGAGTATTTTTCACGCTGCACATGCCTTTGGATTAGCAGCCAGGTCTGCAGTGACCTCCCTAAATGACAGCAGAATTGCATAACTGCTGCAACACTGCAGGGGCGTGAGACACCTTTATATTTAATGAATGAAATCTTGTGTTTGTGACCACAGGGACACTTTTGCCAGCCGGAAATGAGTTTACCAGAATCTTTTATATTAACTACAACTAAAAGCCAAACATATTCATATCCACTTTTAAGTGTCAATCATTTAAAAAGTGTTTAAAATATGATCAGATGTTTCTGCGATTAATAGTTGAAGAGTCATGAAGATTCATGAGTTTATACTGTTGGTGACCTTGATTCTCAAGGTCGCTTCCAGCTCTGAAAATGCACCACTACCGCCAGCAATAATGGAACAATATGTGAATTTAATGCCACAAAGCACATCATTCTCACAGTTCCTCTGATCAGCACACAAGTACATATTTACACAATGCCATGCCTTATATTTGTTAAATCAACACACACCTGGAATCCAAAGACATTCATCAGGGAGCTCAATTGATCAACTGTAATTATGTCTCGTGTGATTTTCAGAAAAGCACAGATGCAAATGATACCAATTTATTTACTGTTCGGGATGTAACCGGATTAGAAATTAATGTAAATGAGATAAGTAAGGGATAATGTACATCCAGCTAGGGGCGGGATAAACTAGGGGCGGGTTGTCTTTCTCTGCACGCAATAGGTTTTCAAGTTTGTTTTTCAACTAGCAGGGAATTCACGCAGAACCGTCGCAACTGCCGTCATTATGTTAAGCACGCCCACCGACTCGACATGATGTGATTGGCCTGACTAAAGTTTGGTTTTTCCAGCTCGCAAGCCAACGGAAAGGGGCTAGACAACCTTGGTTGCAAATTACATTTGCTGCCACTAGGGTGCGTCTAGACTTCTACGCTAACATCCAGCTGGTGGTTCTCTCAAAATAACCCCAGGCAGGATGATGAGGACCCCGATGCAGGGTGGATGTACATTATCCTGCTTACTACACTGCTACTTGCCACTAAATAATTAGACATAAAATATTGATCTGAGTTGAAATATTTTATTAGCTCTTTAAACACAAAGCTTCTGTGTTGAGAGCAGTTGCAGCGGCAAGTTCAAACTAAGTTATCTGTTTTGAACGGTTGTTATCTGGGAATAACTTACCGTTGGATGGCACTATTGACCAACCAGAATCAAGTATTCCACAGAGCCGTGTAATAATGAAACATAATATTGAAGGAATATTTATCTAAATACGAGAAGGCTGTATGATGCATCTAATGCCATATTTGATTTTGATTTTAATTACAGTCAATCATTTGGCTTTGTTCCAAATGATGTGGAATATAATGCAAGATACCTATGGGCTAATTTTATTTCATTCCTTTCCCATTCCCTTTCTTATGTGGAAATGAGTGCCCAAGACATTATTCAAAAATTCACCTTTTGTGCTGTCCAGAAGAAAGAAAGTCATATGGGTTTAGAACGGCATGTGTGCGTGCAAATAATGACTGGGAATATCACTTTAAGCCAGCACGTTTTAAAAAACATGATTATTTACTGACTGCACCTACAAACTGCTGCTGACTAATATAAAGGTTTGCCTACCGTTCTGGAGTGTCTGAGCTCGCGATTCTTTTCCCAGACTTGTGTGGAACCCACTGCCCAGGACCGGAGCTTTAGAAGTACCTAAAAACAAAAACAAAGAAACTATGTATTATATTCAAAGTATCAGACAATGACAGTAAATAAGAAGAGTTTTGATTACGGTATATAAAAAGGTGTGCAAATACAAGCCTATTATTACAGGTGACAATTTAAGCTTTGTAAATTAAGGTCTATAGCACATCCCAGTGGCTGTTTGTGTGAATAACAGTTTTATCTTTGTATTGTTACTAGTGACCCCTACCAGTTGCCAATGTCTACTGCACTTCACTCTACACATGTTCCTATTAACAACCAAAATTAATTGATAGACAGACACCCCTGAGACTGATAACCAAGTATACTGATAAACAAGGAAACTCAGGAGAGTGACAGGACGATACAAATTAAACACAACATTATTTCGCTTGGCCTCTATGTAAAATATTGTGCAATTATATATTTCTCTAGTTAGTGCTTTGGTCAAATCATGGCACTGAACGTTAGCTTCTGCTTTGGGTATGTTACTGTGAATATACAAAACTATTACATATCTAATCACAAAACTGACATGCAGAACTAATGATATTCCACACGCTTATCTTCCTTTGCTTTCAACTGTGTGAGGTGATGAGTTTTGTATAACAAATCAAATAAAGTAGAAAATTGTTAGCTTGTTATTGAGTTAAAGCAATGTAAAAACATATGTTGTCATAACTTATTGATCATTTTTTACAGTGGAAATTAAAATGACTTAAAACTGAAATATAAATTAAAGCTACATATAAAAACAAAATAAAATGACAAAAAGCTGAAAAGCACAACTAAATTACTCAAATTTAAGCTAAAATTGAAATAATTTTTAAATGTAAACGCTTAATCAAAATATTAATAAATGGCATAAATAGTATTAAAATAACATTGGTATGCAGCTGTATTCAACATAATCTCTCAGACTCTCTGAACTAGGTGACGGTAGTGAGAGATACACCCTGCACATCCAATAACCTCACTACTGATTTTTTTTTTTTTTTTTTTCAGGATTTATTACTCTTGCTTTAGTAATAAATCCTGATGCTGTGATGGCATATGTGAACTTCTACGGTTTGAATTTCTCATTGTTAGCTCTGCATCTCCACTTGTAGGCCATAAGGTGAAGACGTTTTATGTTTAATCCCGTTCCCATATATGGGGCACTAAATTGTTTTAGTTGTAATAAAATTATCTAGTGTTTCTGGACGAGAAAATAAAAGTTCTCCATTTGTAATCCTGCAGTTTATTTTTTATTACTGTTTAAAGTCGGCAATAGTTCTTTCCTTGCGTAGTCATATTTTGATCATCAGTGATGAGGCTTCGCGGAAGAATCATCACGTGCTTCCGGCTAGACCAATGAGGTGGCTGCTTTTTTGGGACGACAGGTAAACATTAGTTAATATGTCTGCGCCCCTTAGGCCATAAGGTGAAGACGTTTTACGTTTAATCCCGTTCCCATATATGGGGCACTAAATTGTTTTAGTTGTAATAAAATTATCTAGTGTTTCTGGACGAGAAAATAAAAGTTCTCCATTTGTAATCCTGCAGTTTATTTTTTATTACTGTTTAAAGTCGGCAATAGTTCTTTCCTTGCGTAGTCATATTTTGATCATCAGTGATGAGGCTTCGCGGAAGAATCATCACGTGCTTCCGGCTAGACCAATGAGGTGGCTGCTTTTTTGGGACGACAGGTAAACATTAGTTAATATGTCTGCGCCCCTTAGGCCATAAGGTGAAGACGTTTTACGTTTAATCCCGTTCCCATAGATGGGGCACTAAATTGTTTTAGTTGTAATAAAATTATCTAGTGTTTCTGGACGAGAAAATAAAAGTTCTCCATTTGTAATCCTGCAGTTTATTTTTTATTACTGTTTAAAGTCGGCAATAGTTCTTTCCTTGCATAGTCATATTTTGATCATCAGTGATGAGGCTTCGCGGAAGAATCATCACGTGCTTCCGGCTAGACCAATGAGGTGGCTGCTTTTTTGGGACGACAGGTAAACATTAGTTAATATGTCTGCGCCCCTTAGGCCATAAGGTGAAGACGTTTTACGTTTAATCCCGTTCCCATAGATGGGGCACTAAATTGTTTTAGTTGTAATAAAATTATCTAGTGTTTCTGGACGAGAAAATAAAAGTTCTCCATTTGTAATCCTGCAGTTTATTTTTTATTACTGTTTAAAGTCGGCAATAGTTCTTTCCTTGCGGAGTCATATTTTGATCATCAGTGATGAGGCTTCGCGGAAGAATCATCACGTGCTTCCGGCTAGACCAATGAGGTGGCTGCTTTTTTTGGGACGACAGGTAAACATTAGTTAATATGTCTGCGCCCCTAGGCCCAGCGATCTGCTATCTCTAATGTTCATGAATTAGGCACGCTTGGATGCGATGCTGATTCCTCTCCAAAAAGGGTAGTTTTTCGCTCTGCCTACAATCAGCCATATTCAACAGTCACAGCAGGTGAGATTAAAATTAAAGAGATTTTTCACCCCAATATGAAAATTCTGTCGTTATTTACATATCCTCTTGTTGTTCCAAACCTGTATAATTCACTTTCTTTAGTGGAAAACATGTCTTGGTATGTTTTGTACATACACTAACTTTCAAAAGTTGGTCGGTAAGATGTTTTTTTGTTTTTGTTCAACAAAGCTGCATTTATTTAACAAAAAATACAGTGAAAACGGTAATATTGTGAAATATTCTTACTGTTTTATATTTGAATATATTTTAAAAATGAATTTTCAGCATCATTACATCAACTTCATTACTCCATTACTGATACTTTGATTAATAGAAAGTTCGAAAGAACAGCAATAGAAATATCTTATGACATTATCATTTTTTTTACATTCACTTTTGTCCCCAAAAGATTTGAATAGTATAAAATGAACATCAAAGCGGTCCAAATTTGCATTTACCCCAATGTTCTTCTATCTATCCACCTTATTTTTTTTAGACCATATGTGTTCTTAGCCAATCAGAAACTGCAACCTGAAGCAAGGACGTAGCTTAGACCTTGGTGTAGGGTATAACTGCTGTGATTTTTGTAACTTTAGGAGGACGGCCTATGAACTCCTACAAGTCTAGAAACTGACTTCTGCAGATGAAACTGTAAACTTTCTTCAGTAAATCTTTTCTTTAATTTATTATAATTCTGACTCTGAGTCTTCATTCATCATATCTGGTTCTGGGTCTTTAATTGTTTACCCCTAACAATTCTATCAGTTATTTACTTATAGCGGCAAATGAATCGCAAGTCTCACACATTCACTGGAAAAAGCTTACTTGAGCATTGCGAAAAAAATTGGATAAATGTATATACAGATTTTCTTTGTGTCTGTGTGTTTTTGTGAACTAGCACTTTTGATGTTAATTGTGCAAGTTCTACCATGATAGTTATGCAGGTATGGCATCAAGTTAGAAGTTAATGTTTTTTTGTTTTTTTTTAATGGGGTTTTGGTTAAATTGCTGAAATCAGGTCTGGGGTAAACACAAGCTCAAGACACGTTTGTGTTTTATTATACGAATTAAAATACATCAGTGTTACCCCACTCGTGATTTCTCTAAGCTCTTTAAAAAGGTGATTGCTAACAAGTTGCTAAATGGGACTAGAGAGGCTGTCGAGGAGATTTAAATGTCATCACGCCAAAAAGGGAAAAGTCAGTTTGCTTTTACAACCTTTGTTATGCTTATATTTGTGCTCTAATAAACTATTCTAATTTTTTTTAGATAGAAACTGTAAAGAGCTGTTGGAAGCTTGGTAATGATGTTGAAGTCAAGCGACCGTGGTGTAGTTTGTTAGTAGCCTTTAGCTTTTTACTTCTGGCGACTGCATTTAGGCTACAAATTTAATAAAAGTTGTGTTAATCTGTAATAATTAACAAAAACATTACGTTTCCAGCATTCATTAAGTAAAATGAGAACTATTTTTTAATAAGGCATGGCAAAATGGCAGTCCCAAGTGGAAAATTCAAGGCTTTTTAAAAAAGGGCGTAACGTAGGTGTCCAGCCCTCTCATACTTTCTGCAGATCATTTGCTATAATGTCAAAACTGCTTTTGCTTTTGACACTGGTGCCCCTCAAAACACATGTGGATGATGGTCCTCATCCCAAACTTATGATTAGATTCAACTGAAGTTGAACCACTCTTACCATCTGCAGATACAAACTGGCCAACTGCTGAAGACACCCCTCCACTGTTTTCCACAAACTGGACCTCAGAAACGATGATATTATCCTCCAGAACCGAACCACAGGCTGTACAGACCGCACTCCCCCGGGATGGGTCTGTGTCGATGTCTGCTCCACCACAGTTCTTACACTGACGACTCATATTGGCAGGAAGATGCAGACCTGAAGAAAACATATACCCATTACTGAACAAACGTTTGGCAAACACACACATCATCTGCATCGTCAGTTTATTATCATTCGGACAGCATAATAATAAGATACTTCATTAAACTGTTTCATAACATGTAATATGTCCTGGACGATATAACAGTCAAACTGCGTCCAGACCGGGATTAGAACTCGGATCGCCGAGATGCAAACGAA
Source organism: Cyprinella venusta (assembly GCA_038021265.1). Lineage (NCBI taxonomy): Eukaryota > Metazoa > Chordata > Actinopteri > Cypriniformes > Leuciscidae > Cyprinella > Cyprinella venusta. Next base: position 17,422,577 of record CM075876.1, on the reverse strand, counting down.
GCTGCTAGTCCGCTGTGCTACTGAACAGCCAACGCTCAAATGGGACACAATGCTCACCTTAGCTAATTTCACTAGCATTCATAACATAGTATTTATTTATATATTAGGATTCATTTCAAATTAGTATTATCTCTAATGTATATTTCTAGTGTATATATATATATAAACCCTGTCAAGCTAATGTTTTGATATGACTTGTGAACATAATGTTACGCTACAAAATGAAAAGCTAACGTTAGCTTGTTACAAGACCTCTATGATACGACCGTAAACATAATACATAAACAACGTTACACACAACACAATGCATCGCTTTATATTTTTATTTCATAATATACAGACGCGCATAAACATACAAATAATGTTATGTTATTAACGTTAGCCTTCAATAGCAATCCACTCACCAGTCAAAGGAAGTAAAGACTTGACTAAAGACCAAACAGTTTAAAACGGTATCCTTTAGTCCTATTTAAAGTTATCTTTTCACATAAACTATATAATTGACAAACAATGCATTTCATTGAGCAACATGTCTAGAATATATGTTAAAATATTTATTTTTTTTATCTAATAACACCATAACAGTTGAGACTTTAAACCAAGGCTTTTTCTACCCAACTGGATACGACATAATGGGCTGTAATAAAAACTGAATAAAGAGGGGTGGCCACTATAAAACAGTTTTTTGTTTAGATATTTTGATGAGTGAATTTCACCAACATGAGCAATTTATGACATAATACATGTTTTATGGAAAAATTAATCATGAATGTATATTTATTACAATCTCAGTTAATCAACAAAGTTAAAAGTTTACACTCAAACCCCCCTATTTTCGATGTGCACTGGTCCAGTGGCGGACCCCGGTCTTAAAGCGCGATAATATGAAGGGTGGGAGTTGTTGTTTAGCCGATACTTTATTGCACACTTTCTCTTATTTACTTGCTAAAATAAAGTATTATTATTATATTTGTAGTCGTTCGTCTGTACTTACTATAAACACCGACAAATTAAAATAATAAAATCGTTCATCCATTAGATTTAAGACTTTAATTTTGACAGAATTTATAACAACATGTTGACCAGGAAGTAAAAGGTGCCCTGTTCAAAATATGAGCTGAGAGGTTTAGTGAGTTAAAATAATAATTAAACGTTATTTTATTAACGTTGCGCCGTTTAAATGGAGATTCACAGGATGTGATGGAGTGGGAACAATTAGAGCTAAATCCAAGGATTATTGCTGCTGTTAAAAAAGGTACATTCTCGAGTACAATCAGTCTAAAGTTGGATTCTCTACTCGTTTAATGCTGTTTTATTGTTTAGCCCATTTCAGATCAGCGAAAGAGATCCTCTGTGTGTCTGGTCCAGATCTGCAGAGACTGACACGCTTGTCAAAGGCAGATGTCCTGCGCCTTCACTGTGCAGTAGCAGCCACTGTGCGCAAGACCAGCCCGGTCACAGGTGGCCTTCCGCTATTACTGCAACAGAGAATACGCTATTGTTGAGGCAAAACTCTTATTTTAATGTGTTCTCAGCTCTGCAGCTGATCCGGGGAGAATGTCCTGTTTTGGAGCCCGGACATAGGCTGTCTTTTGCCTGCCCCGTTCTGGACGGTCTGATGCGCGGTGGTCTCCCGTTACGAGGAATAACAGAGCTGGCAGGAGAGAGTGCTGCTGGGAAAACTCAGTTTTGTTTGCAGCTTTGCTTGTCTGTCCAGTATCCAGAGGAAAACGGAGGGCTGAACTCAGGTAAAGACGTGAAGCCTCAATTTCTACCCAATAAAATAAACATTGAATTGCATTTTAAAGGGATACTCTACTTTTTTAGAAATAGGCTCATTTTACCACTCCCCCAGAATTAAACAGTTGAGTTTCACCGTTTTCAAATGCATTCGGCAGTAACCAGACAGTTTCTGGTCTCATTGACTTCCATAGTAGGAAAAAAAATATACTATGGAAGTCAATGAGACCAGAAACTGTCTGGTTACTGATATTCTTCTAAATTTCAGAAAATCGGCTGAATGGATTCGAAAACGGTAAAACTCAACTGTTTAACTCTGGAGGAGTTGTAAAATGAGCCTATTTCCCAAAAAAGTGGAGTATCCCAAGATAAAAATAAATTCCAATGTCCGCCCAATACTATAATTAAAATGCCCTCATATATCCAGGTTTTCCCAAGACTGGAAATTCCAATTATTCCATGATGGAAAAAAAAGGGGGTTCAATAAAATAAAGAATATCTTGATTTGTCTCCTTGTGAGGCCCAGCCCCCTGATTGAGAACAACAGTAAATAGACATTTCAGTATCTTGTTAAATCTTGAGCACAGTTTGAGATATATCATCTGAAACTCTTGTGGCGATATGTGAGATTACTAGGGTAGAAGGAGAGTTAATCGTTTTGACAAATCTCTGGTGAAATACTGTCTTAAATCACATTTGATATGGTCATTTAACAGGAGCCGTTTATATTTGCACCGAGGACTCTTTCCCCATCAAACGACTGCGGCAACTCGTTACCCAGCAGTCCCGGCTCAGACCTGATCTGCCTCCAGCTCTGATCCAAAGCCGGCGTTTAACTGACAGCATCTACATTGAGCATGCAGCTGACCTGGTAAGACCTGGTAGTTTACCCCAAAATTGAAAATTGTCAGTAATTACTCAACCTCATGTTGTTCCAACCCCATTAGACTTTCTTTCATTCATCTTCGGAACACACATTAAGATATTTTTGATGAAATCTGAGATCAGCTTTGATGAAATCAGCTGGATCAGTCCTCCTTAGGCTGCTAAGTTATTGCAAGCCAGCTCTCAGATTTCATCAAAAATGTCTTAAATTGTGTTCCAACAATGAACGAAAGTATTACGGGGTTGAAAAAAACATTAGGGTGAGTCATTAATGACATACTAGGTATTTTAGATTTAGTCAGAGAGTTTTCTGTCCCTCCATTTAAAATGTGTACGGTATACTGTCCTTTTCGCGAAAGGAAATACAGACATCATCAAAGTAGTCCATGTGACATCAGTGAACATTTTTAGGTGAACTAACCCTCAAATGCTGGTGCATATGTGAGCAGGACGCTCTGCAGGTGTGCGTGTCTCAGCGTGTGCCTGTGCTGCTGAAGCGAGGTCTGGTCAGACTGGTGGTGGTGGACTCCGTGGCTGCTCTGTTTCGCAGTGAGTTCCAGGCTGATGAGGCTGTGCAGAGGTCACGTCACCTGCTGGCTTTTTCCAGTACACTCCACCGCCTGAGTCATGCATATGGCGCACCTGTAGTCTGCGTCAACCAGGTCAGCACGGCATCTAACTTCTTAAACATAATCAGAGATATTATACAATATGTGCTGTAAACTCTATAGACCTTATCATTTGAATTTAAATAACACAGAAATGGTTCTCACTGTATGATATTTATCTGTTCCAGGTTACAGATGTTATGGACGGCCCAAATCCTGGAAGGTGCGACTATGGGTGAGTGTGTTTGCGTCAGTTTTGGCAGCAGCAATAAGGCTCAGCTCATTTCAGGAGACTTAATGTAATTACTGGAAATGTGCGCCACGACTAATTTCATTAACGTTTAAACAACTAAAAAAAAATGTATATGAATATTTATTTGAATTAGCCTATTTAATATAGGAATCAAAAAGTAATATCCCATACTAAATGCCGCTAAAAAATATATGCAATGTGCTTGCCTTGCATTAAAGGGTTAGTTCACCCAAAAATGAAAATTCTGTCAGTATTTACTCACCTTCATGTTGTTCCAACGCCGTAAGACCTTCGTTCATCTTCGGAACACAAATTAAGATATTTTTGTTGAAATCTGAGAGCCGGATCACTCCTGCATACTAGTCCATGGGCTTCTTGAGGGATTGAAACTTGCTGGCCTTGAAAAGTTATTAAAGACATCGTTAAAATAGTCCAAGTGACTACAGTGGCTCAATATTAAGTTCATCAAATGACGAGAACAAATATAACGACTTTATTTCAACTATTCATTTACTTCTCTCTGTGCCTCGACTCAGGTTACTAGTTTAACAGCGTATGATCTGTTGTTGTACGTCACACGCATCACACACATGACCAGCGTCAGCCAATAGTGAGCCTACGTGTGGGGAAAAAAAAAACTGTCTGAGTTTTTGAAGCCCTCTAATAAGTCTTCTATATCTTTACATACACAGGCTGGTCGGCAGTAAGGTGCTTCCTGCACTGGGCATTGCTTGGGCCAACCAAGTGATGGTGAGACTCATGCTCACAAGATTGTCAGGACAAGTCAAGTCAGACAACCGAAGTTGTGCTCCGCGTAAATTGGAAGTGATCTTCGCCCCACACCTCCCTCGAGCGAGCGTCCTGTGTGGGGTTTGGGAGGAAGGAGTGAGGGGGATCCCTGATGATACTCTTCATGATGAATGATCTGCAGATGGAGGAGACCACATTCACATCAGTTTGGCAGTTAACAGCTGTTAATGGACACAAATGTGTTTAAAGCACATTTTGTTTGGAATGGATCATTTTTTACCATTTGGAATGAATACACATTATTATTAATATAATATTCTCACAGGTATTATGTGCAAATAAGTTTGTAAAATAACCCTATTTTATAATACTTTTACTTTTTATTATTATTATACCATTTGAGACACTGAATATATGTTTTCCTTATGTATACCTGTATGTTGTTACAGTTTTCATACAAAAAGGGTTCCAATGAAGCAATAAAGGCTAATTGGATAAAGTTGAATAACTTTATTCAAGTTGAATAAAGGCTAATCAATGCCTCAAAGACGCCCTTGAAGAGAACACGCCGTTTTTTTTCTACTATTTTAGAAAACACAGCAAACTCAATTTGCTATAGAACTGTCTTGATCAATCTTCTGATCTACAACACTCAAAATAGCATTAACCATGTTTATATTACCAGTTGGGACTATACCATTTCAAACAGAAAGTTAAATGCAACATTAAATATATGATAAAATATGAATTGAGAGGTAGTAAAAGTAAAGATTTTTCAAAAAATGAATAACAGTGGTACCCATTTTCTGATCCCGTTTTGTTTTATCATTCTACCTGCATTTCTATGTTTGGGACCCGTTATAATTCACCTGTGACTATGAGTTTTGACCAGCAGAGGGGGCTTGGTTCTCACAAGTATAGACAAACCTGTACACATTAGAAAAATCTGATTGCTGTACTTGTTTTAAAGGGATACTCCACTTCTTTGGAAATAGGCTCATTTTTCAACTCCCCCAGAGTTAAACAGTTGAGTTTCACCGTTTTCAAATGCATTCAGCCGATTTTCTGATATTTAGAAGAATATCAGCAACCAGACAGTTTCTGGTCTCATTGACTTCCATAGTTGGAAAAAAATATACTATGACAGTCAATGAGACCAGAAACTGTCTGGTTACTGATATTCTTCTAAATATCAGAAAATCAGCTGAATGGATTTGAAAACGGTAAAACTGTTTAACTCTGGGGGAGTTGTAAAATGAGCCTATTTCCAAAAAAAAAGTGGATTATCCCTTTAATGTCTGAGATGGACATCTTTGTTTAGCTGGTTAGCAGAGCCAGCATAACCAGCTAAACCATTTAAAACTGATGGCCATTCAAAAGTTGCATACATGTAGTATATTCTGACTAAATAAATATTTTTATAAGCAAACTATGCTGTTCAAAAAGTAAGATTTTTAATGTTTTTGAAAGAAGTCTCTTTACTCACCAAGGCTCCATTTATTTATCAAAAATACAGTTAGAATTTAAAATAACTTTTACATTGTAACATTATAAATGTCTTTACTGTCCCTTTTATTCAATTTACTGCATGTTTGCTAAATAAACATTGATTTAACATCTTTTAACATCAATCTTTTGAACAGATCTGTTTTACCAGTGACCAATTTTGGTTTAAAGTGCTCTTATTTTATCGTAAATGAATGATGTTTGATGCATGCTGGTCCTTCAGGAAGGACTGACCATACGGGGATCTGTGAAAACCCCTGAGTCATGCAACTCCATTTCATACTATTTTGCATAGTACATTTATTTTGGAGCATACGTCGTCTTGAGTTGCACAAAAATCCCTGGTAGTGATTAAAGTCCAACACAAAAAGGAGTTTTTGGATAGACCTATAATCCTTCCAAGCTACTTAACACACACACACCCACCCACACACACACAAAGTCCCTTTCAACATCGGAAACCCGAATGTTAGAGCACACACAAACAAACGCACTCATTTGCAACCAAATGCTGTGAGCAACCACACTTGCCTTTGAGCCCGTCCTGTCACCATAGCGACAATCACATGGGCTGTCTGTCCCAGATTGTTTGACCACCCCCAACCCTCAGGAAGACAAGAACCTCTCCATGCATCGCACTGCAACGTCAATCAACCCCCTCCTATGTCCCATCTCCTGCTACAAAACACACACACACACATTTTCTTCCTTCCACTCAGCTGTTTACCACTGCTCTGATGAAAACCTCGTTATGTAACTCCGCCAGTCCTAATGGGCTACACACACACACACACAAACTACGAACACACGCACAAACGCCTACATCTGCCACCGTCGGCAAAATGACCAAAAGCTGCTCACACTTCAGCGTGCGCACTTTAAGCATCCGGATACTGGTGTGTCATCAGGCAGGTTGTTAGTATGCATCCCACGTCTATACTCGTCTCAGCCAGGGCAAAATAGAGACGGATGCAGTGACTGCAGGTTGCAAGGCTCTCTCTCTCTCTCCCCCATATAATCATACGGCCATCTTGGGAAAGAGAAGTGGGGGAAGAGAAAAATGGATTCTTGTGTTAAGACCTGAGGAGGAATGTGGAGCACGAGTAATGATGTGGAATATTATATTAGGCTAAGGAATATAGAAACACAGCGGCAATAACACAATGTGGTTACACATTATAGCTTATTTACACACAGACCCATTTCATTATATTAGTGAGGACATTGCATATACTTTATTGAATTTTATACCAGGTTAATGATGTTTTCTATGGCCTAACCCAACCCCCACCATAGACCTATACACAAACATAGAAAAATGTGCAAAACACTATAGATCACTATAGATTGTACACTATAGATTAAAAAAATACCAATGTTTTGGTCAAATTATAAGCCTTTTTAAATGCCCTCACGGTCAGGTATTATGCTATTTCACTATGAGGACTTTTGGTTCTCACAAGTAGACATAGTAGGCCTACACACACACACGAAAAAACACTTTATATTAGATTCACATTCAACAACACTTACTTCAGAGACAGTTAATATATATACGACAGCTCATTGCAGTGTCTGCAGCTCAGTCCAAAACTCGATATGCCTATAGAATACCAAATATTAGATAACAGGTAAAACAACTTGAGGAATTCATAACATTCATTACAATTAATGTTTGCCCTCATTTGTTAAATCAGATGCATGCTCACTCACTACTCAGACACAGAAACAGCTTTCCTGCCAGGTTTGGGATCATTTGACTAAGGCCTTTTCCTATTGCAGAATCTAATCACGTCGCAACTCCCATCAAATGAGTCACAGCTGCACTCCAAAACCACATATGTGCAAGAATGAGGGCACAAAGGATATATGTGGTGAATATGAAAAGACATCGATTAGTACAAACGTCAAACAGAAAAACGAGTCTGATGGCTTTTGTGGCAGGAAACAGGCAGCAGCTGGTCGGTTGCTAAGACGACCAGGATTAGTCCTGCGCCATTGGCCCTCGGCTGCACCGCAGACTCTTTCTCCGAGAGTCTTAACCCCAGAAACATCCCACCATCCTTTACATCACATCATTATTGTCAAAATGCACTAATGTTTTATGTAGACCAATGATTGTGCGTAAGCTGCGACGCGTACTACCTATAAAGTCTACTTGTCAACAAAATTGATGTATTATCAGAAACTGAGAACTGATAATAACTGGCATAAGAGGGAAACAAAGTTCTATATATCAGTAGTTTTATACATTGCAATAGGAAGCAAATGTAAACAAACAGAGAGTGAAGGAGGATAGTATGACGTCATCTGTATTGATGCAGGGGGTGCAGTAACACATCCCCACCACAGGGGGAGCATTGAGTTTCAAATGAGACGAAGTATCAATAGGCCTACAAACTGTTTTACAAGCTTTTCGTTTTGTTACTCGTTAAATTAGAGGCTTTAAAGAGCTGTAAAGAGCAAACACAAGTAAACTGAGTCATTTACTACGGTCTATAAAAAGTATCTGTGACTTAAACACAGCTAGCTACTGTCCAGGCGATGATTCAATCTGACTAAAAGAAGTCTGCATTAATATCAAAGTGTTCTGTTCTGGAAAGAAAATAAGTAAATGAACCCTGCAGATCAGCAGACATGGCAATGCCACAGGGAGCAGGCATGTGAAGTCCTGACTGAGGGTATTGTGCAGTGGCAGATGAAACAGTTTGAGATACACAGTAGTTGTATTCAGAAAAGCAGGCAGGGTTGACCCGTTATGCAGATTTTGTAGACCAAGGGGGTCTACAAAATCTGCATAACGGGTCACTGAACTAGGTCACACTTTGTCATGGAAGCGAAGAGTTTCATTAAAAAGAGAAACGAATAAACGTCATGTTTAATATGCTGTCAGCAACTTGTGCACGTCAGAAATAACTGAATTTGTTAATACTGAGTTCAGCATTGCTCAATAGTGCAATAGTTAAATACTCTCTCCTTAGCTTTTCCCTGCTCTCTGTCTTGTTCTATATCATTGTCAGGCAAGACCAGACATCACTTCCAGAACGTTTTGGGAAGAATCCGTAATGAGACAGAGGCATTGTGGCAAGGAGGCATCTCCATGGTGACAGGAAACCAAGCTGGAAAACACACACAATAGTCAGCAGCAGTGGGGGGTAAATGTGAGAAACGTAGAGAGGGGTGTTCGACGTGTGTTAACAACAAGTAAAACTGATGATGAGCTTCAGCATGTCTTACACTGTGAATATAATAACTTCCATATTATCAAGAGACATTGCTTCTGGGTCAAAAAGCCCACAAAATGAGTAGAAAAACTACATTAAGTGAAGCCCGCAAAATGAGTAGACAAAAATAGTCTTTATTAAATCCACAATGGAAAACTCAGGAGATTGTATGGAGAAAATGTAAAAACAATCACTTTTAGCACAGACAATACCGGACAATGTAACTGAGGGCTTAAATGCTGAAAAGGGTGATCAAAGTGACCAGAAACAGGAGTGTGGAACTATTTAACAACCAAGGAAACTGACTACTGGCAGGCAAAACAGGATATACATATTACAGTTCTGTATTAAAGATTTTTTTTAATTATACTTGACCATTTCTACCTCTCTATTTCTTGTGTGAGCAATACACACTACTCATTTGTGGAACCCGGACTAAGATAATTAAAGCATAAGGTGAAAGATCAACATTTCAGATCAGTTTCTGTTTTTAGCAACGCCAGCATTGTCCTTGACTGACTGACTCCCTCTGCATGTTCCCAATAGTGTTATGTAAGCCTCTGAAATGTACCGATTTTGCATTTTTAGTTACATATCAAAATGCCATTAGGAGTGAAAGATGTCAGAAACCGTAACATTACAATTGGGTTGCCATCTAGAGAAATACACTTCTGAACACATCTCACGACATGTACTTGAGGATAAACGTGGAAAATAAACAGTATGTTTGTGGTATTTAATTATCATTTAACTAGTGTCTCAGGTGCACAGAGGCCATGTGAGGGTCACAAAGGTCATATCATTAAAGAAAGACAATCACTGGGGTGCCATAAACTACAACATGGTGACTGATGCACTGCATGAGCTAAAAAGACTCCAGGGCTCCAAATTAAATGGCCAGCATCCTTTATGTTTTAACTGTATTGGGCTGTCCCTGTTCGTGTAGACTGATTGATTGTTCCCTGTTGAGCCTGCCATCATGCTTTATATTAATTTGACCCGTGGTAACCTTGGAGTATCCACTACAGTGTTATGTAATTTCTCCTCTTTTTCTATTCTTACCCATTTTGTCCTTCTTCTGTTCTTTCTACTTTGAATAGTACCTTCTGTTCTAAATGACCCGGGGACAGAGCACAAAAATCTGCAAACACATCAGAGACCATCTGTGATGTCTGAGTCTTATGTATATTATTATGTGTGGTGAAGGTTACACCTGGAGAGGATAAGCTCCTATTATAGTAAAAATTCAAATTCTGATATAATTTACTCGCATGTCTTTTGAAAACCTTTCTTTCTTATGTGGAACACAAAAGGGGCTATTTAGTAGAATGTCCAAGCTGCCCTTTTCCATTCAGCAATAATGAAAAAAAAACTGTGTTCAAGCGAGGAAGAATTACACAGCAATAAAACAGATCTTCCTAACCTATAGTCTCCACAATCAGACATTGATAGAAAGCTCATCCCATCTGCGTAAGAGCTCGTCTTAACTCCCTGAATAGAATGACACGCAGCCAAACTACCTGCAATGACTCTAAGTAGATCTGACTATCAACCGGATGCTTACAAGCATTGGCCATAAGAAATCCTCCCCATAATTACGCTCCCATTGAGAGTGAGTGTTTCTCTCTCTCATAATCCTAATTACACACAATTACAAACAGACACATCATTACAGTCTGTTAGAGTATGTGAGAGAGAATGACACAATGATGACCGTTAGCCAGGAATAAACCAACAGGCAACAATTCCCTCCTAGCAGCATTTTCTAGTAAGAGCTAAATTATCATCAGGCTCAGGCTCCAAAATAACATTTTTTGGTAACACTGTACAATAAGGTTTTATTAGCTAACTATAACACAAAATAAGAACGAACAATATTACAGCATTTAATAATGTTTACTATTAAAATCAAAGGTTGTATTTGTTAACATTAGTTAATGCACTGTGAACTAACATGAGCAAATAATGAACGACGGTGTTTTTATTAACTAATTTTAAAGATGAATAAATACTGTAATTAATGTATTCCTCATTGTCAGTTCATGTTAGTCAAAACATTAACTAATGCTCACAAATGAGACCTTATTGTAAAGTATTACCCATTTTCCATGCATCAAATGGGAGTAAACATATAGTGTTTACTGAATAATTTACTTGTCATTAGGATTTGCAGGATAATTTATATTTTAGCTGATTTATTAGAATAACAAAGGCAAAATATTTTGTATTGTAAAAATTAAACAAGTAAATAATAGATGTTACACTGAAGACTGAAGTAATGATGCTGAAAATTCAGCTTTTCATCAAAAATAACATTTAAATACATATTTAAATGCAAAACAGTTATTAACAGAGACTTATTTTCAAAAAAAAATTATATATATTAATCTTACTGACCCCAAACTTTTCAATGGTACAGATTCGGTGCTAAAAGCCCGCTATGTATTTTTCCATTTTATTATGTTAATTAGGCCAGACAGATGAGCCAGACAAAGTAGCCAGTCACTAGTCAGTCATCTTGGGTCTAATCAATACCTATCCGGGTAATGATGATAGAGTACCAGTCATTGTCACGGCCCATTTAGCAGTGGCCGAATGGGGGTGTTTGAAGAGTGCGTAGGTTTTAGCAGTATAGTTGCAATGAAGATAAATTTGATTCCTGAATTTAAAAACATAATTTATCAATTAATATTCACGACGCGTGTTTTAAGCAATTAAAATCAAGGCTTGGGCTAAAAAGACAAAGTCATTTACAGTTTTCACACACTTGCAGGCTCAGAATCTGTTCTTCAGCTCACATCTATCAGTATATTCATGCGTGTACAGGGGTATCAAAAAGCTGTTAGAAAAAGTGAGAGAAATCCTTTGTGTCTGGAGTGAGAGCCACAGGAGGGAGCGAAGCAGACAGTCTGGTCATCAAATCAGGACCATATTCTCATGGATAGAATGGACTGCACCTTTCTGTACAGATTTATACTGCCTGTACTAGTTTTGCAGACTCTAGTCATCTACAATATAGCTTAATAAAGAAAAAGGCATTTATTCCTCTTCACAGATCTAAAATCATTAGACTGCTAATATAATTAGAAGCTAATAGTTTTAAGGCAAAGATAGAGTCATACGCTACATTTCCTTGAATTGCCTTAAAGCGTTAATACAATAAGTAGTTTATTTTTATTTTTTTACGGGGGATTCAGAAACGTCAGAGACATTTAGGCAAGATCAACGAGGAGAGTAAAAAGGGAAGGGAACTGCAGGAACAAAGCAGATGTTGAGGCATGAGTATTTTTGTTATCATGAGTGAGTTTGTGTGAACATGTTTGAGTGAAGCATTGATAGGGGGATGCGAGTTTGACTGAACCTCTGACCTCTGGTATTATGCAACTGGATCTGACTCACTGTCTTGCCTCAAGGGTTTGTGTGTTTGACACTTCAGGAAAGCACTGCAATCAGTGTTGCCAGACGTACGATAATTATAGCTGTGCCGAGTGAAATCTGTATAATTCCCTTCTGAATCTCACAGAGACGGAGAGAGTGAGTATTAGCTGTCCATGAGCTAGCATCAGGATCAACTTTATGACGATTTTGAGCATCTGGTACGATACTTGGATGTTTCCAATCTGGCAACGCTGACTGCAATAAGATACTTAGCATAATACAAACGTATATTCTAAGATACAGTATACTGCATAACCATTGAAAAACATCTTTGAGCAGTATAAATAATTATTAAATTGGTAAGTAATAAATTGAATTAAGTATAAATTTGGGTTTTTGCTTTCGTTTCTATATAGTATTATTCTAATTATTATTATTACACTGCTATGCTTTGCTGATTATAAATTTAACATTAATAATTCATAGTGACAACACCTGGAGGACGACTGGCGGAGACAAGGCCAATGGAAGTGGAGCCTGTGGTGCAGACGACGAGCAGATGAGACCACACTGTAAAAAATAATCCTGTGAAAAAAACGGTAAACTACTGGCAGCTGTGGTTGCCAGCATCATACTGTAACTATACGGTGTGTTACTGTTTTTGTGTTAGAGCATATAGCTGTAAGTTTTATACTCTAGATGACAATACGGCATTTAGCTGTTAATTTCAAAAACAGTAACACACCGTATTTTTACGGTATGATGCTGGCAACCAGCTGCCAGCTACCGTTTTTTTACAGGATTATTTTTTACAGTGGACATAGACGAGACATAGGAGACCGAGGCGGAGCCGCAGTGACGAGCATCCGAGGTGGACCAAGGGTGCCAGAGGACTGAGCCGGAGCCGGTGGGACTGAGGACCAAGTGGAGCTAGAGAGATGGTGGAGCCGGAGGGAGCCGAAGCGGTGAAGGGGCGAAGCGTACCTGAAGGCCCATAGGTCTGTAGCGCCAGAAGGGTGACATCTGACCAAGGCGAAGCTGGAGGGACAGGGACTAGGGAGCCCGGTGGAGCCGTAAGGACGATGGTCGCAGGTGGAGCTGAGGGAGGCCAAGGCGGAGCCGATTGGAATCAGCTGAAGACCGGAAGACAGAGGCAATTCTCTCAAAATCCTCTCTGGGACCTTTCACTGGAAGGCGTGCCTTGGACCTGGAGCAGAAGGGACATTCACTGGAGGACCATACAAGGGAGTTTTCAGATCTGGGATGCCTACCTCACTATCTAGACCTTGTTATTAATATATAGAGTGTAGGAAAAAGTACACAGTATATTTCTGATTGCTAAATGGACCATGGGCTCTGCCTCTGATGTTTGAGTCTCACCTCACTCTGTGAGTGTGGAAAGGTGTTTGGAGAAGAACTGTGACTCTGTGTATTGACCCCTAAGACTGATAAACACAGTCCAGATGGGGACAGAGGGGCCGACAGAGGGAGCCCAGCAGGACTGGCCCGCACACCCTCAGTCAGATAACTCTCCCGCGTCCCCAATAACCCCTCTCCCCTATCGTCCTCCGAAGCGAGAACAAAAACAAAATCTAAAATTAAAATATATACTGTATATTAATTTCTCAAAAAAAACTCACTACTGAAGATCTTAGAGGAGCATGGAGAATGAAAACAGCAACTAACAGTATTGTCATGATAAAGACTACACACAGCGATAGACGAGAAGTGATAAGAGCTCTTTAGAAGAGTGATAAAATGCTCTCTTTGCGTGATAAGTATATGTGATGAGTGCTAAATGTGTACACAGCCATCGGAGCATACAATTCTAGAGCGCAGTTAAACATTTCATTTACATTTATTTTCTCATCAATACTACTTCCAAGAAATGCTTTTTTATACACAATTCACGTCAGTCGGATAAAATTTCATAAAATTAAATATTACAACAAAACATAAAAAATATGGTGTTACTGAGTAGCTGAAGCTAAAAGAATGACGCCTGCATTAGTGCATCCTGATGTGATGATTTATGAAAAATGTCATGCCAAATAGATAACACCCCCCACTGCCAGTCCATCTGCACTCATAGACACACATCCACATTGAAGCAGTATTAATGCGATCTTTAGACATACACCGACCATCTGTCCATCATTAAAGCTATATAGACCATTTTCAATCTGTTTCCCCAACTCTGAGACATGTGATGAACTAAACATATCCATTTCATGTGGGGAAGAGAGCTAAAGTGTTACATAAGCCCTTGCAGACTTGTGTAGAAGCTTGTGTAGTATCCATCTGTACCATTAAAGAAGAGTTTCTCCCTGTGGATGAATGTGCTGTTTCAGCTGGCTGGAAACTAAGGCGAGCTTCACTGTGCTGCATCCAGGGAGTTATTTCTGGCTTGCCTTGCTAGTGTGCATTGCTGATGACTCTTTAATATGTCCTGTCACTAAGCCCTTTCCAGGAAGTCTTTTTAGTCTTTAAAAGGGAGAAAGGACATGTGTCTATTCTATTCTATTCTATTCTATTCTATTCTATTCTATTCTATTCTATTCTATTCTATTCTATTCAATAACCTATAAACTACAGACCTTTATAGCTTGATATTAAGCTTGAACATTTACACTAAATAAAAAAGTTTTCTTTACTTATAAATGGCAAATACTATTTTCATATCAGTGCTGTTGTACATTAAATGGTATGCAATACTAATATAGTGTGTAAATGATTATATTTATTAAAATGATTAAATGGATGCTGCCTTATTGGGACAATAAAGCCCCTCCTACCCACACTCCTAACCCTAAACGATAAACACTTTATTATTAAACACCATTTTTACTTTTCATATATATTTCTTCATTTTTATTGAAAATAAATGCCTTTCCGATCTGATGTGTGATGGGAAAAAGAAGTAGAGTGAGTGCTACTTTTGACAAAAATCCAGCGTCTTCCATAATTTTGTCTGGCTTAACTAGATATTTCCAGTCATTACATAATTCAGATCATATATTAACCCGAGCAGAGTGCAGAGTCACCTTTCATCGCGTGCCCGATGGCAAGCCACATTTGTGCCAACACTCTAGTCCCCCTCCCCCTCAAAAGCAGCTTATGGATTACAGCGAAAGCACTTGCAAACCCTGTGTGACAAAATCTTAAACAACAACACATTGTCGGTCAAGAATGTAACGACAGTGGTCATTTAATCACTCAGCATGCATCTCAAATAAGCAATTTTCATATACAGTATGTTGTGCTGTTTTATTGTATGTGTGTGTGTCCACTGATGGAACAAGGCTTTCTGTAAGAAGATAAGGCAAGGTGAGCGGCTGACATCCCGCATGGTGTTTTGTCTCCTGGCTGCACTACAGACATCCCAATCTACTTTACTCTCACCTGAACACTAACGTGTCACATGTCAAAGTTACTAAGATCAGGTGTGCCAAACTTGCCACACGCCATCTGTGGATAAGACACACTGTGGGACTGAGAGGTTGTTTATGTCGTTATGTGTCCAGTCGTTTAAATCACATCCCTGCAACCTCGGGTTCATCTGCCTCGGTTTAATAAGCGCAATGCCCACATCTCAAAATCCAATCAATAACCAATGCAGAGAACCAATTGGCTTTATAAAACACACACACACAACAGTCAATAAATCAAAGTCTTTCACAAAGCACTTTGAAAGACTAGAAAGGAAATGAGTAGGTTGGAAATAAATCTCCAGCCTTAATGAGAGGATGTGAACCTACTGGTGTTTACAGTAATGACATAAGAGCCCAATTATTTATTCCTTTTCTGTTAGGCTATTTTTTCCAGCAGATTAATGCCTAACCTGTTACAAGCAGATTTCCCTCTATTAGATCATTAATATGGAATATTTCAGAATAGTGTCTTGTGCCTTTTAATTGTGTTTTATGTCTGTGGGATGAAATTGTCTGTGGTGAGATGGGTTTATACAAGGAGGGCAGGTGGAGGGCAGCCAGAGGACTGTGACACTATCAAGCTGTACAGCACAGACAGGGCGTGTTCATTTAATCCGTTCCTTGGCTTTCTGTCATATTGTGTTTTCTGAATTTTCCTGCACATTTTTGTTAAAATATCTTCTCCTATCCAGATTAAAATGCAAAGTTCAGCGTAATTCATGTGCTTTATTGCTCTCTCTCTTTCTCTCTCTTTCTCTCTGTTTCTCTCTCTCTCTCTCTCTCTCTCTCTCTCTCTCTCTCATACAGTAATTGCATTCAATTGGCTCTGTTACTAAATTCAATGGCATCCTTTACTAGTTCTAAAATGACGTTTGGAATTAGCCATGGAGACATTCTTTTACGTCAAAGTAGAAGGTGGAAACAAGGTATCTTAATCCATTGTCATACTTATGTGATGATAACAGGATTTATTATTTTTATTATTTATTAACAGAATTATTATTACAGTTTAGCTTGAGAAATATTGCATATTTCATACCTAAGTCACTGCAAAGTATATTCAGATATCTGTGCTTTAAAAACAGGAAGCCTACTTGCAGAAAAGACAAAATAGACAAAACAGACTTACAGCAGAGGAAACGAAACAGCTTTAACTGCAGTGCGACCCACATAAACGTTGGCCTGTGAGTCCTCTTAACACAACACAACCTGTCTGGTGTTAAAGGCTGGAAGATGAGAGATGATGCTGGTGTGGGAGCTGCTTCCGCAGTTTTCAGAGACTGTGAAATCCTGAATTGCAATAATTGAGACACTGAACCTATTGCCAAGGTAACAGGGTTAGCTTTTGAAAAGGGGACTGACAGATTACTCAATGCAGGCTTGGCCACGGGCTGCACATGGGACTCTGAAGTAGCGACAGACCTGGCAAGAACCTGCATTCTCTTCACACACTGCCATTTCAACCAGGAGAACAAAGCAAGCATTTAACATACAAGTGTATATATCATACAAGTGTGTATATATATATATATATATATATATATGCATCATTATAATGCTGTACTATCAGAACATCAAAATATCCTTATTGTTTTTACAAGCCCAGGTACCTGTGGCTCCCTTTGGTTCAGTTTTTCATATAAATTAATAATTCCAAGCTGCGGGTAACCCCAGAGGCATAAGTTCTCTCCACCCCTCCCCATCCATCCACAAGCCTCCATTTTGCTGCTGAGCCTGTTCCTCATGAATTAATGAGCCTTGCAGTGCTGCAGTAAGGCCACAATGTGCTGCAATGACTCTCGAGTGTCCTGCCGCAGCCTGACAGCAATTCAGTTACCCTATAAATTCGGTCATACATTTCAATTAACTAACTTGACTCCCCTCCAACATCACCATAAGAACTGGCTGAATTGTTACAGAATTGCATCTAACCTTTATTGTTGAACAGAGTAGTTCATTAAAACGCCACATCTAATGTTCTGGTCTATTTTACAGAATGCACTTAAAGTGATAGTTCACCTAAAAAAAATAAAGATTTTTTTCATCATTTACTCACCCTCATGTTGTTGC
Organism: Cyprinella venusta; assembly: GCA_038021265.1. NCBI lineage: Eukaryota > Metazoa > Chordata > Actinopteri > Cypriniformes > Leuciscidae > Cyprinella > Cyprinella venusta. The sequence goes on along the minus strand of CM075876.1, from coordinate 17,404,732 downwards.
AAACCTGAATGACTTTCTTTCTAGACTATTGGTATGTAAACAGTTTAGATTCACATTTCCATCCATTGTATGAACTAAAAAAAAATCTTAATATTAATAATAATATTTTTGCAAAATATATTTTATGAACCAGAATGAAGTCATTCAGTGAGTAAATAATGAGAGAAACTTTCATTTTTGACTGCACTATGTCTTTAAACGGATAGCTAGATCACCCAAAAATGCAAATCGGGAGAGAATGTAAAAAGACGTAGAGCAGATGTATGGTGATGGAGAGCATTGCATCACGTGAGCACAGAAGGGCATAAAGGGGGAGGGGCGATATGTAGAGTGCAAGGGGATACTGGCTGCAGTACTTCTCTTGCTTGTCACATTGCTGTTAAACTTTAATGTAATCAGAGTGGCATGGCTGGCATTGAAAGGCCTTAGAGCCAGACACGCATCAGAGACGAGATGGATAAAATGGTGTAATACAGGAAAAGGAAGAGCAGGTGAAAAATGACCCCATGTCTCCTCTTTCACTCTCTCTGTTCCACTTTATTGCTGACTTGTGTCCAGTGCCTCATTTGAATGTTACACGGTTGTATTGACCTTGAACTATTCAGACTAGAAATGGCTTTCCACTGTCTATATCTTTCCTCTCTATATTGAGAATTGTGGTGCACAGAGAAGTGTGTAATTTTATGCACAACTAATGGAAGGGAGGGAAGACAATTTTATGAAAGATGGAAGATAATTTGACAATGTTAACATTTCGACAACATATATTTTCTAATATTTTTCCAAAACATGGTTGTATCAAGACAACCACAGCAACCAACATCTTACTTAATCTGCAGTGAAACAATGTGTGGAGTGACAGGACAAGTGTTCAAAGCAAGAAGAAGAGGATAGAGGACAGGTGAATAAAAGTCATAGGAGTGTGAGAATCCCAGGTGCATCATGGGAGATTGCAGCACTGCAGTGGAAACTGCAGTAGCTCCTCCTCCTCCTAGTGTCTTACGCACACACAGATTCGCACAAATGCATTCATCATCAGCCTCTCACATTCACAAGGACGGGGAAACATCATAGGGAGGAGTTTTGAAGGCACGTGGAACAGGCATGAGTGGACAGCGACACACTCTTAATGTTCAAATCCCACATGCAGACTAGCGGATGAGATGTTAAATCATTCATAACTCAAGGCAGGCTGCGCCTAATTGCTGTTTCTATCTTTGCTCTGAAGAAGAAAAAAAGCATGTCCTGCAGTGTATTACGCCATTCAGCAAATAGAGCTATCAGACATAAAACAGAATGGAAAAAGAGAGCCTTTAGCTCTGTTCCAAATCCTAGTGAGCATTTTTAAGAAAGGACTGTGACAAGCTCAGTGGAAAAAATCTATCCAAAACAGTGGACAGAGACATAAGAAATGTGCTTCATTCAGTACTGAAAAGTATTAATAAAAACAGTTCAATCTAATTCTAATTTTTTATGCCTGTTACAGCATCTTTCTAACATGTCAATGTCAAACTCTAGTTGTGTACCATATGATGCACTATACACTTTAGACTTATACACTATACTTATGCACTATACATAGTAATGTGTGACAAGTAGTGTGTGAATTTGATCAACATCAGAGATAACTCCTTCCCCTTTGCTACATAATTAAAGCTACAACAGTTGAGTGCATAAAGTGTCCGACATTTCACACTCCTTTTTGGAATTTTTTAGTGTGAACTCACACTAATTAACAGGTATAGAATATTGCATATGTACGTGAATTGAGACGCACAATCTGTGTGATTCATGTGATTAGTTTGAATTGTGTGTGTGTGTGTTTTCACTACTCACTGCTAATGTGTGTGCACTGGGTTAAATGCAAGGGACAAATTCCAAGTTCTCATGTATAATAGCCATTAAAGCCGCTTACCATGCTCTAATGCCGTATACATAGAGCAGCATGTAATGCAGAAAAGCTCACAGTTTAAGATGTGAGAGTTCTTGTAGGTGGGAAAGATTAAAACACACCACCACCACCAGCCTGCACAGTGGTAACAAGGCATGATGGATCCTCCCCTCCTCTGTCCCAGTTGCTTCCCTGCCTCCTCATGGCCTTTAATCTAACAGCTGAGAGCAGGCAGGACCAAACTCTCATAAAAGATCATAATTACAGTCAGCAGACAATAATCTGCATGTCCCTGAGTTCACAGAAAACACTTTAGCAAGCCTTTTTCAATGCATCTGGTCAATGGTGCTTTGAAATCCTCTGCATTTCCCATGGCTATGTGGCAGACACAGGTGTCAGATGAGAGAGCTTTGATGAGCATCTTGCGTCGAGACGGACACAGGACGGCATTGTTACACGGCCTGTTGATATGGGCATGAAAGCCACGGTACAGTGTTTCTGTGTGTTAAAGTGATGCCAACAGGGCTAGCTCAAGGTCTCAGAGAACCAAATGCAAGCCAGACCAATACACTTGATCAACATTGTTTAACCAGATGGAAATGACTATTAATTTACTTTACCATAAATCATGATCATAACCCCATTAAGATGCTGCATTACAATGAATTAAGCCATGGCTTGGATGAAGTGTGGATGTTAAATGATAATTGAAGGGTCTGGAAAAAGGCCCACTTTAGCCACTCGAAAACAGATTAATATTAATCAAGAAGCCATTTTAAAGGGTATGTCAACAGGCATAATGCCAATATGAGATGAGGTCAATATAACCTGTCTGTGAAACCCATTTCACTCGGATATACATCAAAATAAGGAAAAAGAGACTACATCAACTTTTGTTTCATTTAATATATATATATATATATATATATATACAGTATATATATATATATATATATATATATATATATGATTCTCAATAGTATATTGATTTTAATAGTAAAAATATTTTGCAGTTTTTACTGTATTTTTTTTTTTTAATAAACGCAGCCTGGCAACCCCCAACATGACATCATGACTTTTGCGTAAACATACACGCCACTTTCGAGTCAAATGGCGTGTTATCTCTATGCATTTTGAGCTATCCGCGTGTATGCGTGTATATCTACGGCATTAACGTTCGCGTCATTCCGCGTGTCCGTACACGCCGTCACATGTCCAGTCATAAATGCCATTAACTCCAGTGACGGTTAAGTTTAGGGATGGGGTTGAGGTAAGTCATATCTTTTTTTTACCTAGGATGGTAAGAGAACAGTCATAAATGCCATTAACCCCAGTGACGGTTAAGTTTAGGGATGGGGTTGAGGTAAGTCATATATTTATATAACGTTAAGTCGACGGCGTTCATAAACACGCTGAAAAACGATTATTGGCGTGTCATACGCACGCTACTTCATGAGATCTTTTGAACCGTACAAGTCAAGTGAAGTTTTTAATTCGATTTTTTTTTAATCGAGACCCGATATGTCATTCACACAGGCTGTGGAAATATATGAAGGTGCACAGGACAGGCAATCAAGTCTTGTATTTTAATAGGAGGATTTTTAAGATGAAGGTGCTTATGACAGTGATGGATTCTGAGTAATAAATGCCCTATAATCAGATAGACAAGAAGACATAGATTGAAGACATGAAGGGAATTCAATTAAAGGGAGGTGGTTGTGATGATAAGTCCTGCCATCCAAAATGAAAAACACCTTATGGCATAAGAAATGATTATATAAATGACAATTTCAACAGTGTATCATAAAATACAGATTAAAATAAACATTTTGGGGCTGTTTGCATGTTATGCGGAAACAGATTATTTGCTGTTAGCATTTTAGCATTCCCTGGGTTGATTGTTTGGCAAAGAGCTCTGAGCTCTTTCAATAGATGAAGGACACTGGCATTAAACGATTATATAAAACGCTTATGAGAAATTCACTGCATGATGGGATGAGAGAGGGAAATGGGGACATAGACAGTAACGGCAAGCTTTACACTGCATGTCCACTGATGTGGAAGAAACCCGCTCGATACCGCCCAAAACCCCAGAGATGTGCCACAAGTGAGGTTGTCTTCAGGATGGTCTGATGTCCTCCATTATTCTGCCTTCAGAAATGCTCCAATATCAAAATTCTAGCAATATTTATATTCTTTTAATGGTCAGTAACAGTAACTATTGTCTAAAAAAAATAAATAAAACTACTTTTACATAAACCCAACTGACCTATGGCTAAGCCACGCCCTCAAACGCGATGAGCCAATCACAGTGCCAGCTAACCAAATACACTCGGACATTCTCTGCTTCCACGTCCATTGAAATGCATTGGAGTTAGTCAGTTTTCATTCGTTTTTTCTTGTCATTTTACATTTTAAAAAAGTCAAACGGTGTGCATGGGGGTACATACAACTCCGACACTAGGTTCCCGAGAGGCTGGGCGACGGTGTGTATTTTTTTACCCTTTCCCAAGCAATATGGTACTAATATTGTGCATCCGTCCTTGCCTCTCATTTGCAATAAGTTGCAACCTCCAACAACTATCAGTCTTTAACAACTGTAAACTCATCCAAAACAGAAGTGAATCCATCTGAGTAGGGCAAATTAACACAACCAAGCCAAAAAGATTTTATATGGCATGCATGAATGAATCGGTTAAATGTGCCATTTTCCACCATTATGCTGTACGGTTGGCTGGGAGACTGTGTGGGCATCCAGTCAGTGCAGAGGCTGGGAACCATGCCTTCACTCATAAATACCCACTCCACACAGCCTGCTGCGTCCTCTCGGCTAATCTGAGAGGTGAAAAGAGCGGCATGACATCATCGCCACTTTTGTTCTCATGGCAACAATGGAGGCAATGTTTCATTAATACAGTAGCCATGGCGTTCATATGCAAATGAGCGTCTGCGTAACGTCCAGCAGGTGGAAATGGGAGGGAGAGCTCTTCTGCACTCGTCTAATGATAGCTCGTCAGGGACAATCACAAGGACATGTAGGACACACAAGGTCCAATTTAGTCTCTTAGCACAGAAATCAATTTCAGCGCAGAGCGGAGGGAAAAATAACTCTGCAGTCTTGATGAGGCCACACAGCCGCGGGGCGAACCGAACGAGGCACAGACAGATGAAGGTGACTGGGTTTTTCCCTCTCCATCGTTCTCTCTAATAGCTGGTTTTGAGGAACAGGAGTTGAATGCATAAACACTACTGTAGAGAGAGTGTTTAAAGATGCATTAAAGGAGAAATGAGCCTTTCCCTTTCACCCACTCCAGATCAGACAAAGCCTCAGGAGCTGGAGGAGGGGGAAAGAGAGAGACGAGACAGAAATATAGAGGAGGGGTGAATGGCAAACATGTTTCCTCTTCCACAAACCCCATGCCGGGAACTGAAAAATGCCAGAATGCAAACCTTGCAGGCTTTAAAGAATATAACCAAACAGAACAGAATGGAATTATTTTCATGTCATGGCTAATAACTAATAAATGTTAGATATTACAATTCCATAATTTTGCACGGATTAATTAAAAGTAAACCTAACATTTTAAATTAAAACTAAAATCAATCATTAAAAAAAAAGATTTAGGTATCATAACAGTACATTATGAAATATATTCATTTTGAGGTTGCTAAATACATTTAACAGTGTTATTAAATGATTTACCGGTATGTCTTTATTTTAAGATTAAAACAATATAATAAGGTTCTATTTAACACTCACAATGAAAAATACTAAAGCATTTATTCATCTTAGTTAATGTTAATTAACTAACGTTAGCGTGCACCTTCCATGCCGGAGATGGCAGTTCCATTAGCTAAGCCAAAACTCTATTGAGTCTCCTGCACATTTTTCCTGATAAACAGTTACTACTTATGTGGATTGTTCCAAAACGTCCACTTATGGCTTGGGATGAGTCCTGCTGTATGTAATGCCAGAACAAAAAGCTACACAATCGAGCAGCGAGTCAGCTGAGCTGTCATGCAGCATCACATGAACGCCTCCACACGTGACCAGCAGAAGAGAGAGAGAGGAGAGGGAGAGTGAGACAGCAGACCACAGACCACACCCACTCCACTCCATCGAAAATTTAAGATAATATTTCACATCTCGCAGCAAGACACGATCAGTGTGATTGATTTGGATTTGGGGGAGAGCGGTTGTTCCCTTTCATCAGTGTGTAAATCTGCTACAGACATGATATACTCGGATACGCACTCCCACTGCATAGCACCAGCACATCACTGTGACGTTGCATGCTGTGTGTGCGTTATGTCAGTGAATTAGACAATATGTGAGTGTTATGCAATGCGGAGCGTTTGTTGCTTGCTCCACCCCATCTGCAGCTGAGAGCTGTTTTTCAGCGAGTCTGCAAAGTGCCGCTCAATACATCAAGCAAAGCAAGACTTTCTTTAGCACTAAACAGCGGGTATGGACTCAGGAATGGGATCCATTACTGCAGAGCTCTTCACATGCACTAAGCTTAATCCCTCTCAAGCATGATACAAAATGTCTGAAAGTCCTATAGATTCGCTTGAGATCCATTATAAGAGGCTCTGTCGAGAGCTTAATGGTTTCATATGCGAGAGACCAACACCCAGTAAAGCATGTTGTGTCAGTCCCATCTGCTTTTATCATTAACAAGTTGTATCTCTAAGGAAACTAATAGTATTTTTTAAAATATGCACCAATGCACCAACATTAAAGTGCTGGCAATACGATAAGCCAATAAGCACTTTCATGCTAGGGCCGATAAACAAATGACCAAGACTAAAATGATATACTATTTTGTCTAAATAAATAACTCGGAAGAAAAACCCACAACATTATAATGTACAGTATGAAAATGTTATATTCTTTTTGAGATTTACAAAAGATTAGGGTTAGGGTTTTTAGAGTTTTTAAAGATTAATTTTAAGTGAGTGTTAAATGGCGGCAAAGGCAATTTACATGTAAAAATATAGGGAATGACAGTCCACAATTTAAATATCCAATTTAAATATCAATAAATGAAAAGATTGCTAATATTGGGTGATAAACGGTATTGGACCGATATATATTGTGCATCTCTAATATGAGATGAAGACTCATATTCATATTCAGAAGTCATGTCAGGCTAATTAAAGCAGGTTTAAGGAACAGGTTTTTACATGGAGGCTGCCAGATTGAGACATTACATTTACCTTTTATGTGACACATATACTGTCGATTACCAAATAAGTTTGTACCTCAATTTGTAAAAACTATGGAAGCCCACTGGAAGCCCATGCTTTGGTAAATCATAAGTCAGAATTATGACATAATTGCGATAAAAAGTCAAAATTATGAGATAATTGTGACAACAAACTAAACTATGAGATAAAATATCACAACGTTATCAATAAGTCAGAATTGTGAGACAAGAGTCATGACAAAACATTTCAACTTTGTCATAATTATGATTTTCCAAAGCATTGTTTTTCTTTTTTATATGGCGGAAATTAGATTCCATAAAAACCGACAAAAACTCCAATTGCTAAACTCCTATTCTTATCTTTTAAATACTGTCAGTATAACTTATTTTGTATTTAATATAATCATGTATTTAATATAAATATTCCTCGAAGATCACATTATTCCTTTAAATAGCCATTCCCTATACCTCCAGTTTTGAAACAAACCTCATGACGCAGTTCACAGTAACCCCATTAACAGTTAAGTGCTGAACTCTCCAGCTTCAGTCTCTCAACTGAATACACTGTTGTTTGGCATAGAGACTGAAGGGCAGGCTCTCCACTCTTGGATGAGCTCTGCCTCTGTCACTGCAGGAGGGACAACAGTCTAGATTTATTATTCAAGATAATTGAGCTCGTATGAAAGCCGATGCCGACCTAAATTCATTTGACTGGTTAAAATTTAAATGGCCTCTACCTTTGCCAGCCCGTGACCACAATAGGCCGAGAGCAAAGGCAAAGCAGCCAATCTTTACTGGCCATTGAATGGACGAGCTGGAAAATTGGTTGCGTCAAGCTGTTTGCGTACAATGGCGCCTGCCATCTTGCTCGAAAGATTTGGGCATTCTGCCAGTTGTACAGTTGTTTTCCAGTATTATGTTACATCATGTACTAGTTCTATGTATCTTCATTATTTTTTTCCATATCCATTTGGAAATCCAAGTGTCTTTTTATTCTTCAAAGTATTTCAACCTGACAGAAGTCTCTAAAAGTGCTTTACTCTAATTAATGCGACCAATGTGGTATGAATGAGCTTTCTAGTGCAACTCTTCCAAATGTATGGCTCTAAGTCAACCACTTTACAAGACACAATGCTAATTGGTTCAAAAACTATCCGAGTAGTGTTGGATTGGACAGTAGAGAACAGATGGCTGCTTATTGGTCAATGTAAGTGTTAGTCAGGGGTGTTTAAAGGCAGATGATCTGCAATAGACATACCTGGCTTGGATGTGTCAGGCGCAAGCAAGGAAAACAGCCAAGCTGAGGAATCCTGTTGACCTTCAGTTCAATGTCACTGCACTCGGGGGCTTTCTGGAGAAACAGGCAAAACAGAAATTAAACCTGAACATTGAAGGTGATAAGCAATGGATGATGTGCTATGTTAACTTATCATGGGGAGTTTTGTGAATTTATTGGTAGCCTGCATGCAAAACATTATGCAAAACAGTCTTTGATAAAACCTCACCTTCAACATTCCAGAAATGCTTATTAAGTTACTCTTAAAATTAAATTAAGTTAAATTTAATTATATTTTCATTTTTATATATAACATAAAAACCTCCACATTGCATGAAAAAGTCAAATCATACCTACACTATACTGTTCAACAGATTTGTGAATGTTTATGAAAGAAGTATCTTATGTTCACCAACTTAAGGCTGCATTTGTTTGATGAAACGAACAGTAAAAGCAGTAATTAAATTAAAATAACCAAGTCTAAAACAGATGTTTTCTATTTAAATATATTTTGATATGTAATTTATTCCTTTGTTGGCAAAGCTGAATTTCCAGCATCATTACTCATTGTCACAAGATCGTTTAGAAATCATTCTAATATGACAATTTGCTGCTCAAGAAACATTTCTTATTTTTATCAATGTTGAAAACAGTTGTGCTGCTTAATATTTTAGCAGAAAATCTGACTTTTTTGCAGGATTCTTTGATGAATAGAAAGATTTGAAAAATAAATCTTTTGTAATAGTGTCTATAATGTCTTTAATTTGTCCTTAAAATAAATGATAAAATTCTTTAACCCCACACTTTTGAATGGTAGTACATTTAAGCTAAGCATAAATGTGCGGTTATATTAAAAATCACCTCCAAGAGTTTTGAATATGAAATAGATTTGAATACATTTGAATAATTTTTAGCTTCATGTCAGCGATCACTAAATAGTGCTGATCTGGCCTCTCCACAGTGCTTCAAAGAGGTGACCGAGGAGAAGGGGAGAAAGAAAGGATTAAATGCTTTCAAGAGCTATGCAAATTAGACGTAATTAGAGGGAAGGGGTGATTTTGACAGCTCCCTGTCAGGAGGGCTTGACAGACAACATGGATAACAAAATATGAGAAAAGACTTCATTATTCTACTTGTGCTTTGTGAGCTTCTTTCAGTAACAATATGTATGACGTGCTGCTATAGCTGCTCCTTTGTCCTGCTTTAGTATACACAAAGTGTTGTTTTCATCCAACAGTATTCTGCCCAAGGCATTGTACCTTATAAACAAGGAAGCAAACGGCAAAATATTCTGACATAGACTCTCTATGACATCAACACTCTCAGCATTTGTCTCACCCTGTCAAAGTGTGATTGCTGCACACTACTTTGCAGTCTCTGAACCGGGGAGGAAAAACAACAGTCCACAGGGTTGAAGGGGAAAACACTGCCACCATGAATACTTATCAGATGCTGCCTTGGGCTTCAATCTGAGACCATTTTTTCTTTCTCAAATCAAACATTTTCGTTTTGTAAAAGAGTTTAAATGTACAAAAGGATTTTTCAAAGAGAAAACTGCCTTCTCTTGCCAGCATACCAGTCGCTATGCTAATGCTAAAGCTAGTTCAAATCTTTAAATGTGCTTTCAGTGAGGCAGTCAATCACAAAAGGGGTGCGGTCACTGGTCAGCGTGACAGAAATGGCAGTATGTGATTTCCGACAAAGCAAGAGCAGCACAAACAGCACTGAACTACAGTAGAAGTCATGAACTGAGATGGCATTATCTTCTCAGCATGAATGTCTCTGCATGAGCCCACAATTAAGCTCATAGGTGTGCTTACTGTACACAGGAGACTACAGTTAACTCTAGCAAAACATAACTAAGGGAACAAGCTCACAGTTACAGGACCAGTATATCATTTCCTTGATACCAGGTGGCCCCTTAAAACCCGGGAAACCCTGAAAGCTCTCATAAGTAATATATAGAGTAGAGAAGTAAAGTCTAAACAAGCAGCAAATGTCCAAATATCTGTAGTATGGTAATGTAATCCTTCCACAACATGAAAGCTATAGCGGAGATAACAAACCGTTCAAAAGTTTGGGGTGGGTATGATTTATTTATGTTTTATAAAAAGGTATCTGATCATCAAGGCGAAATTATTCTATCAAAAATACATTCATATTGTAAAATGTTATTATAATTTAAAATAACAATGATGGCAAAGCTGCGATTTCAGCATCATTCAGTCGTCAGGGTCATGTGATCCTACAGAAATCAAGCTGATTTGGTGCATTCTTATAAGTATCATGTCAATGCTAAATAATGCACTAAATATATACATTACCAAAAGTAAACAGGCTTGTTTGCACCACAAATGGCCTTTCGTATTACTAATGAATGCACTCACTTGACAAGTGATGACAGAGATATGACTGCCATATTTTTGAACACCAGAATGTACATAAATTAAGTCTCAACCTTTATGGTCTCATTACTATTTAATGCCTGGGAACAAAAGGCCATATGGGTTAAAAAAGCACAGGGGAATGAACATTGTATTGTGTTACTGAAAGATTTGATTGAGGGTTTAGTTACACTGAAATCGGAAGCACAGCAGTTGATCAATTTGTTTAGAGACTAAAGAATTTTATTATTTCATATTTATTTTTAAAATGATAATGCAACACCTACACCTAAAAATATAATATAACACCTACATTTAATTGTTTAATTGAAACAGAAAAAAAGCACTTGCATTAACAATGCTTCACAGTGCAATATACAGGATTAGAACATTATTAAAACCAGTAATAAATGCTAACCAAATTTAATTTCCTGGGAAAACAAAACCACATCCACACTACATCAAGGAGGTGATGCTGCATTAGCATGATATTTAGAGAGCTAAGCAAACATGAACAGACAGACAGATTTCTTTCGTTAAAACTGTGTGAAATAAATTATCAGTCCAGAACAAAACAAAACATATGAGGGACTTGATGAAAATTGCATGTGAACGAATTCCACATTGTTTAATTTTGTTGTCAATCATGACAAGGAGAACCGTCAAGGAAAAACATCATGTGATCAATGTAAGCAAATAGTGGATGTTGTGGAGGTGATGCGACGCCCTGTCCAATAGAATGAATGGACTCAAATAGCGTCCAATCAGAAGAGAGCTTGAGCTTGATATAAAAACCTCACAAAGCCGATTATTTCTGGACACCATTATCAGTCTTTGTGTGGGTTCTGGTGGACTTTAGGAAGGATTAATTCCGCTTTCCCAAAGAAAATCAGTATAAGGTATGGTTTTTGTTTAAAATCGTTAAAACAAGCCTTTATTGTTCTAATAATTAGAAGTTGTGATGTGATAACGCTGCCAAGTCAATTTACAAAAACGTATTTGTGGGCTATAATAATAATTTAAGTAGCCTATAATCAGAAATGCATCAATATCAAGACCTAAAATGTACATTCAAGCTCTGTTGCCAATTTGCAATGCGCTGTTGATATTTACCTAAATGATTTAAATGTGTAGAAAGCCCAGTAATGTCGATACAAAGGCAATTAAAAGCTTTAAATATGTTGGTCAAAAGAACAAGGATATGTGCATGACATGGTGCTTTTGTCCCAACATCAGCAACGACCTTGCAGTCATGCAGCCTCCTTTTTCTGCAAGGTCTTTGGACCAAGACGTTGCGCATTACGCATTCGTATGCTTCAAATAATAATAAATGTTTCCCATACAAGACTTTCGTAATGCATAATAGGCATTACATAACATTCAAAAATCGCATGCATTAAACGCATTTTATAATGAGGCGTCAATTATTGGACGCGCACTCGACATTCCATCATATTTAGGCTGCCCGCGTGACATGACACATCATCACCTAACACAATTAACGTCATACCACGACCGTTTATCGCTGTAACTGTTCGAGAGAATATAAACAAATTATCCTGTTTTGAGAAAATGCGCTTTAATGCTGTTACGTCATACATAATGCAGCTGAGGGACTGGCTTTGTTCTCGTTTTTTAATCGCCTTTAACATCCTTGTTTCCAAACATTTGCACCAGGTAGACGCAACCATGCCTTTCGGTAACACTCACAATCAGCTGAAGATGAACTACTCCGCCGAGCAGGAGTATCCCGACCTCAGCAAGCACAATAACCACATGGCGAAGGTGCTGACGCCCGACATGTACGCAAATCTTCGGGACAAACAAACCCCCAGCGGATTTACCCTGGATGACGTCATTCAAACCGGAGTTGACAACCCAGGTAAATGGCCTATCTTGAAAATGGGGTGAAAAGTGTCCGTTCCGGTTTATGGTGGTGCTCATGTTGAATTATTTATGACTCGATGTCAATTTCCCTCAAAATGCTCTTCGAGTTTATCTGTCCTGTTACTGGAAGAAGTGACCAAAGATTTTGATGACTCATCCTGTACTACACTATTTTTAACCAATCAAATGTTCTCTAGCATGGGGCATGTCCTTCCCCAATATTGGCTGTAACCAATTAGAACGTTTTTGTTTTAATTTCCATTTAGTATACTAATAAATACGTCTCTAAGTGTATGGACTCATAGTACATAAATAGAGGCATCGTAAGCTTTTTTTTTTTTTTAAGGATGAAAAGGTTTGGGTACTGAGCAAGATAAAGCATTGGCTTATAATAATAATAATAATTTGGTGGATCCCTTAACACTTTGCTATATTATATATCCTCATGTGATAATTATCTAGCTTATGAATAAGACCTCACCAATGATCGTAAACCAGTAAGACCACAAAACATTTTGTACAAATGATATTAGTAACTTAATTTGTATTGTTGTAGCCTGATCATTTGTCAAAATTGGTACAAAAACGACCTTGAATATTTCTGAATTTCTATACTTTTGAGTAACCAGGACTCTGGGGAAGCCTCCTCGGGCAGCCTCATTTTTCAGAGCATACATTGGCCTTTTGTTGAGGTGGTGGCGCACTGACCCTGATGGACCAATTCAAAGCATTTTGGGCCTGAAATGTCCAAAATAAATGGTGACCCTATAACAAGCAAACATAATTTGCATCCTTTGCATGGTGTTGCTTGCTGTTGTAATTCTGGAGACCAGTGCATGTATACACCTCAGCATAAGCGCTTTTGTGCATTTTACTCATAATTGACAAGGTTATATGTTGAGTCCAACAAAGGAAGGGTTGTATAATCTCATGATTGCTGCAAGGCCAACTGTGCGATAACAAACATGAGGTGAGGCTATAGTAAGCTGTCGCCCAATCGGTTTGCAGTCAATGTCAATTACGTTCCATAACAAGTGAAAGTCCGGGATTTGTCTGACTGCTGATCTGTTGTGTTCCAGGACATCCTTTCATCATGACGGTGGGGTGCGTCGCTGGAGATGAGGAGACGTATGAGGTGTTTAAAGAGCTTCTGGATCCCATCATCGAGGACCGTCATGGTGGATATAAACCCACAGACAAACACAAGACTGACCTGAACCCAGACAACCTCCAGGTACTCCGCGTCTCTCCGTCTGGTGCGTCTAATTGGGTTTAACGTTTCAAAATAGTCTGCTGCTAATTTTAGTCGTGTTTGCAATAGGGTGGAGACGACCTTGACCCCAACTACGTTCTGAGCTCCAGAGTGCGAACCGGCAGGAGCATCCGTGGTTTCTGCCTCCCTCCTCACTGCAGCCGCGGGGAGAGACGCGGCATCGAGAGTTTGTCCGTTGAGGGTGAGCTCTCCTGTCTGTCTGTTTGTAATTGGTCGCTCAAGAGGAGTGGGCGGAAACATAATTGATTCAAGCATGCATTTTTTTTTTTCACAGCTTTGGGATCCCTTGATGGCGATCTTAAAGGAAAGTATTATGCCCTCAAGGACATGACGGACGAGGAGCAGCAGCAGCTGATTGATGACCACTTCCTGTTTGATAAGCCTGTGTCCCCACTGCTGCTGGCCTCTGGGATGGCCCGTGACTGGCCCGATGGCAGAGGGATCTGGTGAGCTTTTGTGTTCTTTGCTCCTCTCAATCTTTGGATTCAATTTGGACTTCGTCCCAACTTACTAAATGGATTTATTATAAACAATAATAATCTAAAAAATAATAACTTTTATTATTAATTAAATTTTTAGTTCCAACTGGCAATGACAAAAAGTTGATAATGGTTTATTATAAATATTTTACATTACAAAATAAATTCATTTAGGTGCCATCTTAACTAATGATGCAGATCAATTTTATTATTTTCTTGCCCTGTATAAAGATTATTTGGGTTGTATCATTTTATTAAAAAAATAATAATAATTAAATGAAGATTTTTTTTTTCTTCCAAAATTAACCATGTTGGAACTGATAGTATTTTATATTAAATTGGGGTATTATGTGATGCATAACTTTTATTACATATAAAAGTATAATTTATTTTCTTAATGCTTTTAGGCACAATGACAATAAGACATTCCTTGTCTGGGTGAACGAGGAAGACCATCTTCGTGTCATCTCCATGCAGAAAGGAGGCAACATGAAGGAAGTCTTCAATCGCTTCTGCACTGGCCTCACAAAGGTGTGTTTTTGTTTTTACCGGTCACTTTCTGCAGCTCCAACGTTAGCAGATTTTTCAATCTTAATGCGCTCGTCTTGCAGATTGAGGAATTGTTCAAAGAGAAGGGCCACGAGTTCATGTGGAACGAGCACTTGGGCTACGTCCTAACCTGCCCCTCCAACCTGGGCACAGGGTTGCGTGGTGGCGTTCATGTCAAACTTCCCAACCTCAGTAAGCATGAGAAATTCGGTGAGGTCCTCAAGCGACTGAGGCTCCAAAAGCGTGGAACAGGTATATATTAACCTGAGCAAATTCAATCTTACCTGCACAGAATGTCATCTCCAATACTAACCTTGCTCTCTTCAACAGGTGGTGTGGACACAGCTGCAGTAGGTGGTGTCTTTGACATCTCCAACGCTGACCGTTTGGGCTTCTCTGAGGTTGAGCTGGTTCAAATGGTGGTGGATGGAGTTAAGCTGCTTGTAGATATGGAGAAACGCCTGGAGGCAGGCCAGTCGATCGATGACCTCATGCCTGAGCAGAAGTGAACGCTTCGTGACTCCTAACTTAACTCCTTCCCTGTCTCCACCAGTCCTCCCTTCCTCCAGTACCAATAATCTTAACCACATCAAGGAACATACACTCCACCCAAACGGTAGTGGCACTAAAGTTAGACGAGTCTTCCATCAGTGTGAAGGATTTTGTATCTCAAACGTCCTGCAATGTTGAAGATGGAGTTTAACACCAGAAATAAAAGTCTCTTTGGCCCATGGAGTTTCTTGTGTGCATGTTATTGCTTAAACTACAGTATTTGTTTGCTATAATTTCATGGAACCATCAGTTTATTTTCCCTCTTCTGCGTTTGTCCTGTTGCCAGAATCAAATGCCTCATTGAACATGGTTTGCTAGCTGTTAAATGATGCTTATTTTGTATTTACAGTTTTTGAACTGTAAATGTGTCATTGTGTGCTGTTTATATATAGGATTTAACGGTTAAGCCCTGTGCTTGAAGGCCATTTTCTAAGAAGACCAAAAATGTCACAAGACTTTTTACTGATTTGTCCTAGTACGAACACAACAATCTCACGAGGTATTTGTAGCTTGAAGAGAATATTACTTCTTATTGTATTTTATAATTCCAAAGAATTGAAATCATTTAATTCCAATTTAAGAGGTTGTTTATGAATGCTTCTGTCAAACCGCTCGTACACTGACACCTAGTGGCCATAATAGGATACACCCCAAAAAAATTCAATATTTGGTTTAGCTTTGTTTTGAGTTCTAAAAAAGTCGGAAACCACGAATAACCACGTTGTTAACTATATTTCGCCCACATGCTACAGGTGTTTAGTCAACAGTGAGTTATTATTTTAATTGCGAATCATGATGGTTAACACATGGAAAGCCCGCCCAACAATCGTCAAACGCAGAGGAAAGTAACTCCCACGACGTGACAAATCCCGTCTTTAACCCCACTTGACTTTTATAACTATCTGAATCTCAATTTTGATTTTTTTTCCCCGCTATTCGGTTTTAAATACACAGTGAAGAATTTTAATCGTATAACTATTTCGCCCTACTTTACCCGACTAATTAAAGACTGCATCCGGGCCCACAGAATAAATGTTATATTGCTCAGACATTGCTCAAATTCTACAATATTATGTTGGTGAATAGTGACTGGTTTCAAATCTGGACTATTCCCCCAAAAAACCCATGAAAGTAAATTAATCTTTGCTCTAAATTAACTGACAGGGTTTCAAATACTTCCTCTAGGATTTTCTAGGAAAGAAGAAAGATTTTCAATATTTGACTTATGAACTTTAATGAAAAGTACCTACCATGTGTTAATACTCACATACTGTGATATATGGAGTGTGGCCTGTGTGCTGGGCTTTATTTGATGTACCTCAAAGAGAGTGCTTTGCTTTTAATTCACATTTCTCTGCAATATATTCATTCCGTCAGGTGTCACTGCTTCTAGCAACCTGCAAATAAATTGATCAAGCAAAAACAGAGACTGAGCATAACACAAGGTGACAATTTCTTGCTAAGACTCATTTCTTTTTATTTGTGCACATGTATAGAACACAAGGTGCGAGTCACTGTATTTCACAGAAGCCCACACGGGCAGTTTAGTCTAACAGCATTGAGTCAAGCATGTCTCTTCTCCCATCCTCACAGTATTTACAAGGTTAAACTCCACAATAAAGCTCTTCGCTGCCTCAGCGGCAGAATATAAAAATCACATGACTAAAAACAGGAGTGTAGTGGAATGGAATGGGATGGTATAATATAAAGCAACATTTAAAAAAAATAATAAAATGTGTAAAATAAATGTAAATGCACAGAACATTTTCAGCTTATTCAAGCAAGCTGTCGCACTCCAGCAAATCCTGACAAGAACATATAGTGTCAGTACCTGTAGGCTAAATACTGATTGATAATGATGGTTCATCTCAATCTCTCTGCACACTTCACACACTCTTCAAAACACTCGAAATCCCGTGAAAAACTCTTCTCTGAACTTCACACTTCTGTAGGATGCTCACTGCAGTGAAAAAAGAAAAATCTCACTTAGAGCACACATAAATCCCATTCACCCTCACTCTTATGCACCTTTATGAATCAAATACATGCCTATCAGTATATGGGCTTTTTCAGTCATAGATCAGAATAATCCTTCTATGCAAACTAAGTATATTTTGTTCTCTGCTCTCTTTCAGTCAATACACTCTGTAGATGAGCTATAAAATCCACGCGCAAGTCCTTTGTCTTAAACATATATAACATTTCAGCTCTCAATCATCCAGTTCAATTAAAAGTACTCAAAATCTCACTTTGACAAAGAGCACTGCCTGCTCAGGTCCTTTCAGCAAAGCAACTACACATAAAGGAAAGCTCTTGTCAAAAGAGATTAGTGCTTGATCCCCAATGTGTGATGTACAGCTATTTTACATGGATACAAGAAACCGTGAGAGGAGTGGAGGGGGAGATACGGAGGCCTGGAAGCAGAGCTGACGGGGGCAGACCGAGAAACCTGAGGCTGCTTGTTTGGCCTGGAGTTGGCTGGAAAGTGTGTTTGTGGGTAGTGGGGTTGATTGTGCCTCCCGGTTCAGGGTTTAGCAGCTTCACCCCTTTTGACGTCCAAGTGGCACATAGAGGCGAAAGATGGAGGCTCAATACCTCGAGACATCAGTCCAGTCAGTCACCCACCCAGCAGCTTACGCCAGAGACCTCTGACGTGGCTTTATTCTGGGGTACAGCTACAGAGAAACAAAAAAACACATAACCAGTCATTTCATAGCTAAAAAGGGGGGTTTGGAAAGAAATCAATACATTTATACAGCAACTGATCAAATTAATCTCTCAATTGCTTTAAATGTGGTGGGCCACACTCAATACACACTAAAGCAAAGCATAATTATAGCCCACGTGTGCACCTACCCCCAATAGGTTACGTGGCACATAGCCCTCTTTGTCGTTGAGTTTACTCCACCACCAGTCTGTCTCAGTATCGTCCTTCCTGCGTAGGACAGTAATGGCGTCTCCCTCCTGAAAGGAAAGCTCATCTGCGCTCTGAGCCTCATAGTCCCACAGAGCGTACACGACTCCTTTATTCATCACGCCCAACTTCTCCTGCACGCCTGTAAACACAGAGAAAGCTCTTAATACGGTATGTAAGCATATCATGCAGTACAATATTATAGCTTTACCTTCAGCACCACAGAAAAAAAAAATAGGTTTGTTAGTAAAAAAAAAAAGTTTGTTAGTAAGATGTTTTCTCATGCTCTCTTACTACAATTTAAAATGACTGTTTTCTTTTTTTAATATATTTTAAAAATGTAATTTATTCCTGTAATGTCAAAGCTGAATTTTCAGCATCATTACTCCAGTCTTCTAATCCTTCTCAAGAAACATTTCTTATCATTATCGATGTTGAAAACAGTTGTGCTGCTTAATATTTTAGAGAAACATTTTGTGAAACATGGATCATTTTTTTCAGTTTTCAGGATTCATTAGTGGAATTAATGAAAGTACTCACTATTGACTCTATTAATTAAAAAAAATCTTACTGACCCCAAACTTTTGAATGATAGTGTACTTAATATGTTTATGTTTTGTGGAACAGAACTTTTGGAGCAGTTCCACACAATAAGTGAGTTCACAGGAACAATCTCACATCAATCATGCCTGACAACCGAACATTTTGTACAGCGATTGATTCCCTTCATTCAAAGCGCTCTAAACTCTGCACGCTGAGGACATCTGCTGGTTAAAGGCTTGTAAATGCAATGAGAATACAGCAAAAATATGTTCAATGACACCTTCTACAAAACAAATCTATAATATCTAGGGCTGTCAAAACGATTAATCGCGATTAATCGCATCCAAAATAAAAGTTTGTGTTTACATAATATATGTGGGTGCAATGTGTATAATTATTTTCTATATATAAATACACACACATGCTTGTATATATTTAAGAAATATTTTCATGTATATTCTGTATATAGATTTATATATAATTTATATTATATATAAATATAAATATTTTATATATAAATAATATTTTTTTCTTAAATATACATGCATGTGTGTTTTTTATATATATATACAAAATAATAATGCACAGTGCCCCCACATATATTATGTAAACACAAACTTTTATTTTGGATGCGATTAATCATTTTGACAGCCCTGATAAAATCAGTAAATATTAAAGAGAAATGATCTGCTTTTATTCATTTATAGCACTTAAAGTGTGTTTATTTATTTCAATTATAAGTCATCAGTAAATATTAAAGAGAAAGGATCTGCTTTTATTCATTTATAGCACTTAAAGTGTGTTTTTATTTATTTCAATTATAAGTCACTTGGTTTAAAATTTTGTCATGTAATGCAGTGACTTTTATGCATTGAGACTTCCAAACATTTTGTTGATAAATTTGTACAATCTGAGATGCAAAAATGGCTTGTTTGGTCAATTAAAAAAATATGTTTTCTTAACTGGCTTTACTTTAGTTATCAAATCTGATGGTGTGAGAGAAGGCCAAATACAGTAATCCTCTGGAGAGGAAAAGAAAGATGTCTTACCATAGAGAAACTGTGAGCACTGTATGAAACCCTCCTCCATCTCCTCACATTTGTCTGCGGCCGTCTCCACATCACTGATGGTGGTGGCAAAGATGGCAGCGCCAGACTCTACCAGCAGCTTACACAGGTGCACGCTGTTACAGGAGGCGGCACAATGCAAGGGCGTCCTACACACACATAGGCACATCAGAGAGTCTGTCTATTCCACATCTGTTAGCTTTTATTGACAGATCAATCTCTTTCACATTGACAGACCCAACAATGTGTCCTCCAAAATACGGGGGTAATTATATTTACAAAACTTCTTCCAGAGCAGTGTTTGGGTGGGTGACAGAAAAACGTGGCTACGCCGAAAGCAATACAAATTCTGTATTATAAATTTTAAGGCCAGACAAGTAGTTTGTTGAGGGTTGTTTTCTTTAAGGATGGACTACATGGCTTTGTTAAAAGCGCTATATAAGTGAAGATGACTTGACTTGACTCACCAGCCATCACTGTCTGCAGCATTCACATTAACACCAAAGTCCAGCAGGAACTTGACGATGTGGTGATGCCCAGCGCACACAGAGTTATGAAGGGGTGTGATGCCCTCATCATTAGGGGTGCTGGGATTGACAACCTAAGAAATTAGAAGAATTAAATAGAAATTGGTTAATAAAAATCAATCTGTGTTTGCAAGATCCGTTCACTACGCCACATGGCATGCATCAATATACATACCTCATAGATTATCCTTTGTACGAGGTCAAACTCGCCCTCCAGTGAGGCATCCAGCAGCAGGGCGAGTGGGTTGAACTTCACTCTAAGGCCGTGACCCGTCCGCTCTGAGTCGGGCTTTTTCAGGTTAGTGCGTTTGCCCTGTTGAGGACATGGACCGTTAGGCTTTGTTCGTACAGCACTCAACCTCATTTGTTTTTTAAATCTGATCTTTAGGGCTGACTGTCTGTACAGTTGCAAGCGATTTAATCTGATGGGTTTGTCAAATCTGCTAAGTCATTATCTGGTGCAGCAATATCAGCTGCTATAGTAGTGATGTAATCATTAACAAGGTCAACACGACGGGACTTTCAGCGATTGAGAGTAGCTGTTTGTGTTAGAAAGGGGGATGTAAACAGGAAATTTGCATTGTGTATGTCATGACATCTTACCTCACAAGGCACATGAGAACACACGTAAGATTTCATATATTCATATGGCTGTAGAATTGAGTATATTCAGACATAACGTTGCACATAGTGTTGTTGCACATAGATTTTTCTATCATTCTAATATGCAGATTTGTTGAATGTTGAAAACCGTTTTGCTACTTAATATTTTTTCTAGTAATACTCAGGATTCTTTGATTAATAGAAAGCTTAAAAGAACAACATTTATTTAAAACATAAATCTTTTGTTATATTATAAACGTTTGATTAATTTAATGAATACTTGCTGAATAAAGATATTATTTTCTTTAAAATAAAAGGTGTTACTGACCCTAAACTGTTGAATGGCGTATGCCAAAATGCCAAAAAGACAAAAAACTATTCAGGATGACTGAAAAAGTACATTTAAAATATGCTAATTTAATCAGATACTTTATTCTGTTTTTTTAATAAATGCTGGATGTAGTCCTACCTGCATACTTAATGCTTACAAATGGTAAAACATGTGACCATTTTTAAAAATAATTAATAAATTATAAAAAATAATAGTAATAATTTAATTATAGCAAATGTATTGCAAATGTATTATTTAGATGGCATATTACAATACAAAAATATATATATATATTATTGTATAATGGGTAATATTAAGTTTTTAGACTGTATTTTAATATAAATATTATTTAGATTATAATTATTGTATATGCAACAATTGATTATGAATATTGTTATTACTATTAACATATAAAATATGTATCAGTAAACCAACCGTGGGTTGGGATGAGGTGTCTGCTTCTTCAGGGGTGCTGGCCTCCGCTACAGGACTCGGCAAAACCACTACAGGTTCCGCAGGATTGTTGTTACTGTCTTCTGATGGTTCTGGTGCCGGAGGGGTCAGCGGCTCAACCGCTTGCTCTAGGGGCTCGTTATCATTGGCGTCACCTTGCAGGACAACGTCCTCAACAACAGCACCCTCAGAAGGCGTTTCTGAGGGTGGATTCCCATTGTCTGCATCAAAGAGCATTTCACCTGTGGCAACTGAGGGCTGGTAGAATGGAGTCACTCCTCCACCTCCACTCACACCCCCCATTCCTCCCTCCATCCCTCCAGCTAGGGTGTTGAACCGCTGATAGAGAAGTTTCTGGATGTTGGGCCCATTGGGGCCTTCTGGCTCTGTAATCGAGCTGCGCTTCTTAAGCGGCCGCGGAGCATTGGCCAGTTTCTTGCGCAACACCTCCAGTTCAGCATCGCTCTGGTAGCGCATCGGGGAGTGGACCATGGGTGTGAGTTTAGTGGGGCTGAGAGGTCGTGGGATATGGTCCATGCTGGGTGGGGGCGGCTCAGGAACACCTATCATTTGACCATCGAAGTCCAGCTCAAGATCCAACATGTCTCCTCCGGGACCCTGCAGGGCAGGAAAGGCCCCAGAGCCTCCGAAAAGTAAGGGGGAGGGGGGTGTAGAGCTGGGAGGCAGGACTGGCTTCCCATATACTGCAGGCAAAAAGAACAAAATACTCAATTATACTGTACTCAGGAATAAAACACAAACACATACACAAGAAATAAACCACATAATTCACAGAACACACAATTCTTGAATGAATTTTGCACTTTTTTTTTTTTTTTGCTGTTACATTTGTGAAAAGCTAAAATTACATCTTGACACTTGTGTTGTTTTTAGCTGTTTTTTTTTTCATTGAGGGAATTTTTGAAGACAGTTGTGTAAAAGACACCTCCAATGTGTTGCAGCGCATCTGTTTTTAAAAACACTTAGACGGATCTCGTGTGAAAATGGACTATGTAAAAATACAGATAAGTTTTGTATTCATAATGGGTGTTTATTATTATGAAGAGCTCATGAAATTTCATAATTCCAGATATTGATATCATAGGTTTACACACAAATTGCAATTTAAAGTTGACCCCAGTTAATATCTGCAGAGCGGTTTTCGGTTGTACTATTCTATCAAATAAAAAATCAATAACTGCAGTTTTACAGAATTTTTATATATATATATATATATATATATATATGAATAGAATAGTACATATTTAAAAGATTTTTTTTTAATATTCTTATTATATATATAAAATATAAAACCTTTTTCGACTACATGCTGCTTTTTGTTTTGACAACGCATGCGGCGGTGCGACAATAGTGGCTGGTGTTGCCAGATTGAGTGTTTTTTTTTTTGCTACATATTAAGGCCTGTTTACAGTGTGTTTTAGACGACTTTAGAAATCTGGCACCCTATTGAACGAAGTTAAACTGAGAGAGCGAGCGTTTGCAGACACCAGAATGAACGAATTCACGTAACGTTCATCAGGAAGTAATACAGTGTCCAGTTCACATTCGCCCGTCTCGTTCAGGCACAACACTGCCGTATTAAATGTTGAACTTGAATATCAAATGAGGTGCTGATGTATACCTGCTTTGACTGCAGGCTTGATGTTCAGAGGGTAGTTCTTTGGGGCTGCTTGTTGTAGGTACATGTGGTAGATGGAGCTTGAGTTCATGGTGGCTGGGCCCTTTCTGGGTGACTGCGGTCTGGAGCCCTTATCTGGGATGAACGGCCTTACCGCAACAGCTAGAGGAGGGTCTGGTCTCTCCCCGGGGGGGAAAAAGGGTGGACTGGGCTGGAAGGTGGGACTGGGGGGTACGGAAATGCGCTGCTGGATCTGTTGAGATGACGAGCCGGAGGGTGTAGGGGGGACACGGGGCCAGGCCGGCAGCGGCGGGGGGTTGCTGGGTAGGCTGGGCACTGGCCGGAGTGGAACGTCCTTGCGGCGATCCAAGGAGCTGGTGGAACCTGAGTTGGCAGATGAGAGGGGGTGGTTGCTGGTATGGGCTCCATATGGAGGAGGCTGGGGCTTGTTAGGAGGAGGACCTGAGCCCATTTTACTGGAATCCTGAATCTAAAGGTGAATAAAAAAAGGAAAACACTTTATTATAGCGAAATATAAGAGGGCAATTGTGTATGCTTGTGTTAGTTAGACGTACCTTATCTGCAGGAGTGCCTGCAGGTGATGCCGTTTTACTGCTCGTGTCTGTTCCAGACTCCTTCCAATCAGGTGGCTTGACTGATGTGTTGCTCTTGTTGAGGGTGGGCCAACTGGCATCATTAGCTACACAGGGAAAGAATGGGAGAGTTAGAACAAGATCAGAAATGACAAAACCCCTCACAAGCACATTTATTAATGCAGCAGTATGACGAACTGCACTGCTAATTAGACATGACTTCTAATGTTGTCTAGGTATGTTTTTGAGTTAGGAGATATGAAGTGTAACAATCTTGCAGGTGGAAATTAAGTTTACATCCTTACATCTACAAGAACAGTTCAGATGACTCTAAATCATAAGATAATGCTATTCTGCAAAGCCTGCATGACTATTGCTGACTGCAAGATATCTTGACGATTTCGGAAAACATGAAAGAGCTTGATGTGTGGTGTGCACATTTTGTGTGAAGTCAACAAGTTAGCTGAATGTTAGAGAATGATGAAATGAAACCAGTAATTTAGTGAGTTTAAATGTACAGAGGAAGAAGTAGAAAGCCCAGTGAACCTAATCAGGGTGGAGCTTCTCATGCCAACACATACATTCACCCTCACTCTCACCCATGAGACCTCACACAATCTAATTACATTCTTGCACACACAATCATATACACACATACTCCCAAAAGGCAGGATCAGCAGCTTTTGACTCATATTGATCTGCAGTAAAGAGTAGAGGGAATTTAATTAACCAGGGAGCAGGATCTAGTGTATCATTAAGGTAAAATTGCTCAGGAAAAACCTATAATTTTTGACTTTTCTCTTAAGCCACATTCTGTTTGGAAAATTGGAAATGTCTCTCTGCAATTTTTTTAAGTGGATACAAACTTAACGCACATCTACTTAGAAAATAGTTCAATAATTTCTGTAAGAGACTAGTGGAGTCCAAAAGTCTGAGATCACTAGAAAAATGCTATTATTTTTACATTTTTTTTATTTAATAATTTTTTTCATTACAAATACATTACCATATAAAAATTTGGGATCAGTACGATTTATTTGTTGTTGTTGTAAAAAATAGATTAATTTAGCAAAAGCATATTTGATCAAAAGTGACTTAGTGAAGAGATTTTTAATGTTACACAAAACTTTCTATTCCTTAAAGAATCGTGAAGGACTTTCCATAAATATAGAAAAATACAATCTTTTTCAACATTGATAATGTATCTTGAGCAGCAAATTAGAAAATTATAATGATTTCTGAAGGATCATGTGACACTAAAAACTGGAGTAATGATGAACTGGAGTAATGAAAATAGAAAAGTCATTTTACATTGTAATATTTCCCAATATATAGTGTAATTGTTTTTACTGCATTTTTGATCAAATATATCAGCCTTGGTGAGCATTAAAAAAAAATCTTACTATACCAAACTAGTGTAAACTATCAGCAATAGAGTAAATCCTTTACATTTTAAATACCATGATTTAAGTATTTGATTAGTCTCTTTTGCTTTAATGACAACACCACTTGAGCTGTGTCAAACTTGATGATCATGTTCTCCAGAATGCTTTGAGATGATCCAAGGACCATCTTTAGCTTCAGTTGATGCAAGAAAATCATACAGTATATACAAAAGGGGTCACATGATCATCAATGACACTAATTTACTTATACAATCTGTATTTGATTCTGCATTGAGACTCATGAGCCATATAGGGTAATGTAACGAGTCACGGAGACTTAGTCAACTGCTTTGATCCTGCTCACTACACTGAATAAGGTTCATAGGCCTTCCATCAGACACCTTCCCACTCACGAGAAGCGCTGTTCGACCCTGCCGCAGAGCAGGTGACTGGGGGTGGAGCCCCCTGGCCTGGGCGGGGCTCTGGAGGGGGCGGAGCAATCGGGTCCACTATGATGTCTAAATCAGAGACCTTCCAGGGGCCGGGAGGCTTTCTCACTCCATCTAACCCCCCCGCACAAATCCCACAACATCAAAGTACAGGGACAGCAAAGAGAAAAAGAGACACACATACACGTATGCACAGCACAGAGCAGAAAGGACACAAGAGGTTAGAAGTGAAGAAAATTAGAAATCAACTTCATAATAAAACAGTAATTGAAGAGAGCGAACCCACAGCAGGAAGCAATGGGATACATGCCGTGATCTTTAAGAGAAGAACCAAACCACTTGATTAACATTTAGGTATTTGCAGATTGCAAATTACACTGCATTCAAGGTATACATTTAATTAGCTCATGCAATTTCTGAGATTCAGACCCATGAGTTTGGGATTGTTAACTTCTTGGTCAACTGTGTGAGCTACAGGAATACTGCAGCACTTGACCGAACACCAATCATATTAAGCATAGTATATTTTGGTATGTACGCTAGGGTGTGCGGCTGTGCGCATGACATAAATTTCATCATTTGCATAGTATGTGCATATTGATTTCTCTAACCACACATTTTGCACTAATTAGATGGTCCACAAGGTGGCAATACTGGCCCAGGCAGTAGAAAAAAGAAAGCGACAGGACAACAACGCGTCGAGCGTATGGAAGTAAAATAATGCTAAATGTTTTTGAAACAGAAAGCCTGTTGAATTGTATTACTTGAAAAAAATATGCATTAGAGAAATGTATAAAAAACAAAATGTGATAAAGCAAAAAACAAAAACAAAATCTGTTAAAATAATTGTTTGACAAATGTGTTTTCTGTACAACATTCACAGAGATTGCTGCATCATTATTTGAATTAAGTTCATTACTTACTGGTCTATTACCAAACTTAAACGTGATGAGCACTTATATTAGCGAGAATAAACTGACTAGACTATATGCTGCTAATCAGAAGTCTTAGCCTGGGAAAATCATAGACAGTAAAAGAAATGGACACAGCGACCCCATTGATTTAAATGGAGAAAATTGAAGCCCTGTATGACAACCTGTACTGTATGTCTTCTAGTAGTTGTGGCGAGTGAAATCTGAATAATTCCCTTCCGAATCTCACAGAGACGGAGAGAGTGAGTATTAGCTGTCCATGAGCTAGCAGCAGGATCAACTTTATGACTCTCTATGGGCTTCTCCCTTGACTTTATAGAACTTTATGCCTCAACATCACCCCAATTGCCTGCGAGCTTCTCCTCCTGCGACGGAGAGTCGATTTGTTATGACGCAATCATTAGCCTATTTTTACAAAAACTGCTTCAACGGGGCCATAACATAAGATACAAGGTAATGGAGCCTTTTATATATTGTCGTGTTTCTTTAGAAATAAATAATGGATAAATGGAGTCTTTGGACGCCTAAGATGTAAAGTTATTCGCTGTCAAAGTGACGCCAAAATGAATGGGAGTCAATTGCGGCTCCCGCAAGGCTTCAACTTCCGGCTGATGGATTACCCCCTTAGTGAAAACCCAGACAACTTCCAGCAAATTTAGATTTGCTCTGCTCTAACAGATGAATGTCACTCTGCATACGTCATCTCCTTCATCGCTCTGATTGGTTTTAGGTCTATCCAACTGCGCCCAGAGACATTTGATCTACATCCTTTGGTGACGCCCCTTTGAAAAAGATTTGTCTATGAAGCTTTGCAAGACCGTAACTCAGTTAAAAGTGAGAATGGTCTTGTTTTAACCAGGCTACAGAATTCTGGATCTGCAAGACTAAATGTAGACCTAAATGGAGACTACCATCGATCAAAAGTGATCAAAGCGGTTTCATATTCAGCCCAATGAGACTAAAGAGTTTATGTATTACAAAATTACAAAACTGATTCACAATGTAGGATAAAGATAAGCAGACATAAAGGGTACCATTTATTTGGCACCATTTAATTCCAAATAAATGTTTGCCATCATCATGCAGAAGTCAGTGTTTAAGGACTGACCTGATTTGGAGCGGGCATGGTTGGCTGGGGTGTTGACGCCCAGTGACTGAGGTTTGAGGGGTTCAGGAGGCACTACGTAACCCTCCTGCCTGCCTGGCACTGGGACCTGGATGTAGGGTCCCACGGCAGCCACACGGCCGGTGTTTCCATGAGCAGGCTGTGGAGAGGGAGGACCATTTACTCTATTCAGCTGCAGGAAGGGGAAAAAGGAAAAAATTGGCGAAAAAGGGAAATGAGACAAGTTGAAATTCAAAAACGTTTCTCTAGTACCAGATATACTCTCTAGATGTCTGAATGGTTTCTGAACGAGCCTGCTAAACAAATGAAACTGTGATGCACTCTCATGGCCTTACGGGAAGATTTTCTTTTTGACGTGCCTCTGCTTTTCTCTTGTACAGTCGATCTCTGAGCTCATTGATACGCTTGTCCATCAGAGTCACCTCCATGTTTCTCTTATTCAACAGCTCTTTCTGCTGCTGAAGTTTACTGTTCTGTTCCTGATTCAGCTTATTGCGGATCTGATGGGAGGGTGGATTAAAAAGCAAAAGATCAATACCATCACTGACAGAAATGATAAAGCAAACACACATACTAGTAACAAAAACTAATCATCAAGCTAAAGCTATGGCTGATTTTGTGTTTCTCTTAACAGAAAAATGTCAAATTCAACAATTTTGAATTGATAATTCAAAACACTGTACTATTTTTACATTTTGTGTATGTAATTTGAATGATTATTGATATAAATTAACACATATAATTTAAAATTTTCAACGGCATTTAGACGTTATTTCCAAACTCTTTTAACAGGGTTGCAAACCTCATACACAATCAATAGAAAATTGACAAACACCAATGAACCTGATCAATTTAAGCACTATCACTGACCAGGATATTCCTTATTGGATATTTTAAAGCAAAAAACTTACATATTGTACCTTTATATTCCAAAATGGAAAATCACCAGGGCAAAATCTCTTAATTACAATAATGACTAAACTGTGCCCATACCTGCAGCTCCTGGTAGAGTTTGCGGAGCTCCAGGGCAGCGTTGCCGGTCACCTGACCGCCGAGGGTCTGCAGGCCATTCAGTTTGCCTCTCCTCAGGTCCTCCAGCTGCTGGCTGAGCTGATCCACCCTCGAGACGGCCGACTGCAGCTCTGCCTGCTTCTCCTGGAACAGCCCGCTGATGTGCTCGATCTCTGCGGCTAACAGAACACAGCAGAGTTATACACGACAACTTGCGTGCAAACACACAGACGTGAATGAGCCGACATACTTTCTCCATTACTACAGGATTATTATTTAATGTTCAATGAAAATATCATGTATGGCTCCACATGTTGTACAGGAGCTCATGCAAAATGCAAAACTAGCTGGCTGAACAGATATATTGTATAAAGCAAAATTGACTTGTTTTTACAACTTGTTAACCTTAAAGCAGCTTAAATGCTAGCACAACATGAACAAAACATTCAAATGAGGGTTAAAAATACAGAAAAAAAAGTGTCATAAATAGAAAATCTTCACCATGAATCTGCCATACTGATAACAAGCCACACAAATCGAATTTTATCTCCAGCAGAGTAGACAATCCCATCTGGAGTTGCGTGTGTGGGAGAGCTGCCATTATGAAAGTTTTAATTCACAGGCTAATCCTGACCTCACAGCATGAGTATTTATGTGTGTGTCTCACACAACTTCTTGCATTAAGCAAGCTGGCTTAACACAGACACGCAAAAGGTTAAAACCACATCATAAATCAGCAGTGACCAGTAACCTATCCACTCGGATGAATGCTTAAGTCAGTGATCCAGCAAGTACATACACAGGTTGCCATTGATGACTTTACTGTAGTCCACTTGGCCCCTCATGGCACGGATCTTCTTGAGTTTGGCTTCCTGACTCTCCACTCTCTCCTTCAGCCTCTGTAGTTTTTCAGTCTCAGACACAGCCTGTTGCTGCCGTCGCTCCTGCTGCTTCAGATAGCGCAACCGCTGCTCCTGCAAAAAAAAAAGGTAGGGAAAACATACATGAAACAGTAACAGTAAATTGTCAAGAGCAATCCAAGTAGGCACTGAACCACTCTACAACCATTACAGATGGGCTTTAATTGACCTTACGACAGAAAAGCTTATTAGCGCAATGATCTGATTGTCTTCTTGCGCCTATAAGCTTCACTGTTATTCGCCATTTGTGCATCAAAATTTCAGAACTGTTGTGACAAACAAACCGAAACCAACCAGTAATCTGTTGTTCAATTAACGAAACCAACCAGTAATCTCGATAAATGCAAGAGTCGAATCAGACTTGTAGTAGACTACATAAACAACTACACTTGCAAATTTTAAATGATAGTCCTAAAGGAAAATATCTCTATTTTTTTCAAAATGAAAAGGAAAAGTAATGTTTAAGCCCAAGGCATCTGCATGTCCAAACAGAGTAAAGTGCATTCAGGACAACACCATACGATCGTGTCATTACATCACAATACCGCACTTAGACAAGAAGGACAACCTAGTAATTTACGGTGAGCGTCAAGGATGGAGACATTTGCTATTAAGAGCAATAGTAGCACATATGGGAAAAGATGCTGATTACAAACCTGAATTATTGAGTAACTAACAGAAAATAAAAGCAGCTAGGCTCTTTTTTCTTTGTTTATCTGCAGGGAACACAAACAGTTGCAGTAAAATGGAAATATTGTCTCTGAGCGAGTGAGAAAACTAAAAATAGCACATGGTGGACTCTCAATGACTGGAGGCTCATAGTCAACACAGCACATCGACTCACAGCAATAATAATCCAAACAGCTCTGAGATCAATGTTCTCGTTGGGTCTGATCCTGGAACAGTCTGTAAGTGTGACCAGTCCTAGATTCCACAAATCACTCTTTGTTGAATGTAAAAACTAAGCTATTTAGGGCTCGTGTGGATGAGAAATGCCTGCCACCGCATTCAGAGCATGTCAGAGTTGTTTGCAACATAATTGGCATTTTCGTCCAGTTTCCCACCTCAGCCTGTGGTTGCCATGACTAACAACCTCATAATGGTCAGAAAAGCCTGCTGTAATGACCTATAAATGGCACTGAGGAAAACAAAGATGAGCTCAGTAACTTAAAATATCTAATAACAACAGTGTTTATGTAATATGATGCAGCATAAGTTCTTTATTATCATTGTGAAAAGTTAAAGGTTTACCCAACAAGCCCCAGTTTTGAATAATAACAGGGATACTTAATACATTAATTGCATTTTCCCCCCAGAAATGTCTTACAGTTATTTGCATAGCATAACACACATACATGGCAGTTTGCTTGAAACTTTAAATATTTATTTATTTATTTTTTTTCACAAAAAGATTGTTTATGGAGAGTGGGAAAAATTAGAACACTACGTGTTTCTTCATATTTCCTAAGGTTATCTACTTGTTTTTAGACTATCTATAGTCTTTTTATTTTTCAGAATGAATTGTGCAAACTTTAGTTAAACTTCATTTAAACTCAATGGTTGTTGACTTAAAGGGACAGTTCACCCAAAAATGAAAGTTCTGTCATCATTAACCGTTAAGTTGTTCCAAACCTGTATGAATTTCTTTCTTCAGCTGAACTCAGAAGAAAATATTTTAAAGAATGTATGTAAAAAATTGACGGACCCCACTGACTTAAAAAGTATTTTTTTCCAACTATTGCTACTAATTCATAAAGGGTTGGAGCAACCTGAGGGTGAGTAAATGATGACTTTCATTTTTGAGTGTAAAGATTTTGGCAAAAAATAACTCTTTGTAATTCTACATTTTATCTGACAAATCAAGACAAAGCATTGGATTACACATGATACTCAATCACCCAAAGATATGTTGCTACTATTCAGCTGCTAGCTATTCAGACAAAGCTGCAAGTTTGGTTCTAGGACAAATGTAGATTGATAAATAAAGAAAAAGCTAAAACAATTTGCCAATTTCTGGTAAATTCTACTAAACAGTCAAAATATATGGTAAATCTGATTAAGGGGTAGATAAATTGATGCTTAACGTCCACAATATCAATAAAATCAAAATAGAAACAGTGACTTAATTCCAAAGATTGTTTCAATAGCAAATGCTTAATGGAGAAAATATTTGCATCAATAACTGGAGTCAAATAAGTTAATCAATTTGCCAATATGTTAGTTACATCCTGCCAAAAATACAATTCACAATACAGTGGGGTCCAAAAGTCGAAACCACTAGAGAAAATGCTTCTATTTTGCAACCCCTTTTAATAATAAGATTAATAATAGTTACAAATCTCCTGACATTAGATGAACAACCTAGACATTAAAAACTAGGAAATTCTAAAATCTACCTGAAAAATAACACCAAAGCATATGATAATACACCATACAGTGCCATCATTCAAAAAATGATATAAAAAAATCAGAATAAAAATGCTTTTTAATGTCAATGAATTAATTTATGCCAATGTTTGATTTACTTACAAATATTTCCTCCAGTTAGCTTTTGTGTGTACACGCAGATGAAAACAAAGATCTATAAAAAGATGCACATCAAAAGACACATCTGAGCGTATTACCTTAGCGACAAGCATCTGTTGCTGGGCCTCAATTTGCTGCTGCTGACGAGTGGCCATCTCCTGCAGCTCTGAGAGAGTGAGCTCCACACGAGGGTTTCCCACCTACACAGAGAGGGAGGAGGGGAGGATGGAGAGATAAAGAGAGAGCGTGATGAAGGTAGAGGACAATCGAAAAGGAGGGACAATCAGGCCAAAAAAAATACGCACAGAAACAAGGACACAAAGATGATGACTGGTTTAATTCTACAGGCATAACTGCCAGAGAAGACTGTGAGAAACAGACACAACAAGGGCTCACTGTAGTTGAACCTGGGTGTGAAACGACCTGTGGCCAAGTAAACAGTACGAGCTTAATTATAGCATGAGCGCTATGTTGGTGTAGGCCTGCTAAGCTCATCGTGAAGAGGGATGGCGACGCTTTTAGCCGAAAGGGTCTAAAACAGGCCTGTGTCAGAGATGCATCCCAGAATCCCACTCTCTGTCACTGCATTCTGGAAGATAAGAGCAACTGTCCGTCACCGTGGCTGTCGCCAGGGTGTCGCCATGGCAGCGGAGCAGAACCGCTGTGTAGCAAAGATTAAAGGCACCAAAATACACAGATGGCAATTGCCGTGATAGACTGCCATTTGAAGCAATCAAGCAAATAATGCGAACATGGTGTAGTGTGGGATGACTTACATGAACCTGGAGCAGAACACCATTAACAGTCTGGTTCAGGCTGTGCAAAAATATTCCCCTCAAGATTCAGATCTTCTATTGTCTGTTTCAATATAGCAATGCTTCCATTTCCTAAAAAGTCAACAGTCAGTTTTGTCTCAGGGCTGTTCTAAGCAAAAGCTATACAAGTGCACTCAGTGTTTTAGGTTGAAGCGGGGCCGGTCATTAAGGTTATGTAAGGACTAGGCGCAATCAGGCATATCAGTTGGAGTCAAATTAGTTCATCAACTTTGCCAATGTTAATTACATCTTGCCAAAAGTACAATCCATAATATGGTGGGGTCCAAAAGTCCGAAACCACTAAAGGAAATGTTTCTCTTTGCCAACCTTTTTATAATTTAATAATAGTAGTAGTAGTAGTAGTAGTAGTAGTAGTGGTAGTAGTAATAGTAATAGTACGCTGACATTTGATTTGCAACCTAGAAACTAAAATATTTTAAGTTTAACTATTTTACACTACATTTTACACTTTTTTTCACCCAAAAATAAATAATAATAATAATCATTTCACAAAAGTTTGCTTGTTTTTAAAGATTTTTTAAATGTTTTTTTATTATTATTCTTATGTTCTTCACCCAGACTGCATTTATCTAATTACAAATATAGTAAAATAGTAAAATTGCGAAATATTATTAGAATTTAAAATAACTACCTGAATGCATTATTCCTGTGTTGTCAAAGCCAAATTTTCAGCATCATTTCTCCAGTCTTTAGTCACATGATCCTTCAGAAATCATTCTATATACTGATTTGATGCTCGAGAAACATTTATTATTAATATCAATGTTTACAGTTGTGCAGCTAAATACTTTCAAAACATTTATTACATGAGAAATACCTTCGTGGCAATCCATGCACTAGACATTTGCCTTAACTGCCCAGCCCCTCAGCAACACGATGAAACAAAATGTCTCAGTTTAACATCTTACTGACAACTTTCTATCCAACAAAAGTTAAAAAAACGCTGGAATTTAATGCTGTTCAATGATGCATCAATGTGGCAATATATCAGCATTAATACTAACAATAACCCGACCGAGCGCACAAATATGCACAGCATGAGAAAGATACTAAAGTGATGTGTGTGGCTTGGTTTTGCCAGGTCACCTATAGCCCATGGCTACTTCTATTCTTAGCCAAGTTAATACCATGATCTATATCTATAATTCATGGTTAGTATTTTTTTCCACTATGATGTGATGGTTAAATACTCATGTCTCACATTTTCTTGTTTTTGTTTATCTCTTCACTTTAAATCACTACGTGTGAAAACCGCAGGTTAAATCACCAGTATTGTTACAGCAACATATAATTATAAAATGGATTAAGATAACAGTGGTTTTAACAATAAGAGGTTAGAAAAAAAAATCCAGGAAAAAGACTGTTTAAACACAGTAACAACTGACAACATACAAGGGATAGAACCAAAAGAGACATAACACCACATACAAACATGGATAACAACAACAATAGTTCTACATATGAATAAGTTTGGGGGCAGTAAGATTTTTTTTTAAAGATGATGCATGTTTTTTTCGAACTTGCTAAAGACCTAATTTTCAAAATTAATAATTAGAAGAAATATCTCTTGAGCAGCAAATTAACATTTTAAACTGATTTCTGAAAGATGTTATCACACTGAAGACTGGAGTAATGATCCAAATAACATTTTAATATTAAAATAGTAGACAGTTATATAACTGTAAAACTACTTCACAATATTATACATTTCATTTACAAAGTAAAAAAGCAAACAAATGTCGAACAAATATCAAATAGCTTGAATGGGTTACTGTGTCACTGGAAGCATCCTTTACAGTAATTACAAATTTAGCAAAGATTGTGCTCATGATCTGTGTCTATATGCCTATGTCAGGAAAAAATTGATGACTGGAAGTACGTCTTAGTAGGGATACGACTCCTCTGCTCAGCTTTTTACAATGGCAGAGTTCGAGAGATACCACTGCACCAAATCTTCTATTGTTATACTCTAAAATAAATTAAACTCAAAGTTATATTATAAAGTATAAAGTATAACTGGGCAGAGTTTGCAACATTGCCAATTTCATTTTCTGCCATTGTTGACTGAGTTCTAGCCGTTCGCTAGTAAGGTAAACATTTCTATGGTAACAGCTAGTTGGACCAATCAGCAGACGTTGCTGCTACGCTTACGATTGTGGGTAGTATAGTTTTTCACGCAGATAAAACATGTTTTTCTTTAAAACAAGGTTGATTTCATATGAACTTACAGCTTCTACAGGAGCAAAAATCTTCGTATCACAACCTCATAGCTTGTGGTCAGTCTACCTTGGATGGTTTAGACATTACAGCTGATAATCTAAATCCTTATCGAGAAATACTGTTGACTGGAAGTTCTGAATCCCTACTCCGCAATCCAGAAGCAGGAAGTGTGACATAGGCCTATACAAATCTGTCCTTTCCATTCAACTAATGATTTGTGATTTCTACGAAAGAAAAAAAAAAAAACAAAGTGGCTTTTGCCTGGAGCCGAGGGCCCAATCAGGTCTGGATCAAATCAACTGTCATTTTAAATCAAAGTGAGAGATTGAACTTTTTCCCTCACAACTACCACTTTGCTAAAGAACCAAACAAGCTATATGACAGATGCAGCATTACAAACACCGGTTATCCCTATAGTTCAAATGTGTCTGAAGACACCAGCACAAAAACAACATTTCAATACTTTGAATAATCAACTTTCACAGCAACATCTTAGTGCAACACTTACCAACTTTAAGTTCAGCTTCCCTCAGCACAAAATACTCACGACTTGACCAATAAATGACGCAGCTTTTCACGCAGTTCCCATAAACACGAGCTGCATGGCATATCTCCCAATTTCACAAAAGCTGAAATGATTTAATTCAGTTTGCAAGAGAGTGATACATGGCTTAAAGGCTAATTGTGTCATGCTCTGTTTACCCACACTGGCGACACTGTATTACCACGTTGTAAAGAGCCTATTTCAATGTGGCACAAGGAGCAACATACAACAGACTGATTTGATTATCCGTTTCTGAAGTGGTTCAGGAGAGAAAAAAAAAAACTTTCCAGTCTCTTCTGCGGAGGGAGCTCTCGACCACCCCCCAGTCAGACTGCATGGCATGATCCTTTTTACCAGATGCAGTTGTACAAATATGGCTGTGGAAGTCTAAGAGCTCATTCACCTGTGGGGTGAAACTCAATGCTTGTTAAAACAATAATCAGCCATAATGTAAATAAAAAAATGATAGCTATTTAAAGGGCAGACAGCATCATTCCTGTGGCCAAGCTGAAGATTTCACTGCTAAGATCTTGCTCACTGCTTTCTTGCCTCGTAGGTTTGAAGTAACGACAATTTCTGTTATGCAGTTTATTCAATACAAGACAAAGGAAGGAGGTCAGTGGGTAATAACTTGGACTCCAGAGCCTCAAGCTATAGATCATGTGCAACAAAACAACTACAGCATGCTTCTCCAGAGACTTCATATTCTGGAACAATGGATACATGGGACAGTCCAATTTCCATTAAAAAGCCATTTCAGACCTTTTGCTAACTTCAACCACAATGTTCACAAGTTCACAATTTCACAAGGTTATTGAAATCGCTTTTCACTTTCGCGTTCACAATCATGCATACTCTGTGCATAGGGAGCAGGACCGCACATTTTACAAGATAAGACGTTTGTCAATGACGCTCAGGATCTGTTGTGCACCAAATCCTCAGCCATTATTTTATCAGTCATCTCTCCCTACTCTTGTCACGTGTAATCTGACTGTGCTATGACTCTTCTGCTGTATGGAGCAGTTATCTGTTATCTGTTGTTTTGTATTTTTATAGAAACAAAAACCAGAGGGGCAGGTGTCATGGTGGGCAGTTAATGTAAATGGTGTACAGACAAACACTGTGTAAGAACGGAAACACAGCAAGCCTACACATCGGTCCAAAATCCACCTTCTTAAAAACTGAAAAATGTCAGCAAACCAGAAAGTGCAACTTAATTGGCAAGCATTGCTGCCGAGATACACGTATGCATGTACACACACAATATATATATATATATTCTCCCTATGCCCCAAACCTAAATTGCAGGACAAACTCTGGCATTTAATACTCCATCTCTGCAGGGCAGCGTTTCCCAATCAAAGCAGCTTTGGAAGCAACTTTACATGTTGCCAAAGTTGGCTGGTGAAATAAAAGCTAAGGCTCGCCTTCTAACAGAAAAATTATTTTGATGATGTGCTGCACATCCAAGGAGTTTTATAACAAGTTGAGCAATATAAGCATACATCCTTCATCACTTCACAGAACGCACCCACATGGACAGCATGTTCGGCTGACTCTTGGCATGGAGGAGGCACACATATAATCCGCTTTCCACACTAAGATTTAGACCGACGCTCATTTATTGGCACTGGCCTGAAAGCTGTGCAGATCTTACAGAGGATGTAAAAGATGTTCAAGCAATGTTATGATAAGCTGTACATTACAACGCCAGGTCACATTCTAATTCATTAGGGTATATTTCAGTTATAATGTGATTTTAGGAACCCTATAAATATTGTACACTATGAAAGTATTAGTAAAAAAGCTGCAGTATACAAACGTTGTTTCAAATCTGCTATTTAATATAAAATAATCAAAATGATGAATCACTTAATTCTAACACAAACTAACAAACATTGGAGAACTTATGAAAATAAGCAGACAACTAACAAGCTATTCATATTAAGCCTGAAATCATAAAGCTGCATGCAAGTTCACGTAACTGTTTCAGTGGAAGAAGAATAAGGTAGAAACTAGAAACTGCGAATAAAAGATCAAGAAACATTTTCAAAATAATTATATTCATGACGAAAAGCGAAGTGCTGAGGGAAATGAGTGAAGAAACAGCAAAACCTGGAACACGTGAAGCCCTGGAGAGAGTATCTGCCCACACACGCAAGAACAGCTTCAACTTTATAAAACATGATCTGCCCACACAGTTCAGCTCATAACTCTGCATGTGTGATGGACAGGCATGGTGTTCCTGTAAGCAGTGGCACTAGTGCTACTAGCTAGCATAGAGCAGTCTATTACCCATTAATCCATCACAAAGAACACAATAAAAAGACGGACAGCTCTTATTACTTTCCAAGTACAATGGACCACACACAGACTGACAACAGCTGATTTAACCATTGAAAGGCATTTAGTCTATGAATGTCCAGAAATCTATTATTGAAAAGAGACTGCTCTCCATGCAGAAAAGACCATCCTACGCAGAGGCAGCCTTACCTTTTCGACTCTCCCTTGGGACACAAAATCAGTCACGAGCTGTGTAGATGAACGAAGTGTGCAGGGATGAGGTGATGGGATGAACAAAAAGGACTGAAAGTCCCAGCATGCACTGACACCCTCCACTGCAGACAGGGCCACGGTGACCCTCTGAAAAGCCACGCGGTTAGAAAGGAAACTCTCAGAAAGAGCAAAAGACAACAGATGGAGTGACAGCGATAGGAAGTGAGAGAGAGAGAGAGAGTGGGCCACCCACTATTTCATAAGGGGAAAAATGTGGCCACACATTCAGGGATTTACCATCCTGTGAACACTGGGCGTGGTGTTGAGAGAGAGAGAGAGAGAGAGAGAGAGAGAGAGAGAGAGAGAGAGAGAGAGAGAGAGAGAGAGAGAGAGAGAGAGAGAGAGAGAGAGAGACATCTTCAGAGAAACAGAAGTCGAATCAGAGAAAACAGCCCTGCTGTAAAAACCAGGGGGATGATCCTCTTAAAAGCGGTTATGTCATGAAATGGGGGTAATCCACAAAATAATAAAGACGTAACGGGAGAATAACAATACGGTTGAACGTGTTATAAGGTTTCAAAGAATTTCACTCTCACACAAACACACTAGTGTTGGGTGATATCTTCCATTTTCATATCGCGCTATCGTCAGCCTGTGAGATCGGCGCGATATTAATCGCGAGGGGGCGGGACTTACTTAACTTGATTATTTACTCATTAATTTGCTTGTTTTATTGCTTTGTTTTATAAACGAGAATCTTTTTATATTTTGCTAGAAAAGGATGGAGTGTTTGTATAGGCTAAATCAGGTTATTTCCCGGGATAGTGAGGTAAAAAAAATCCTAATCATTTTTGTATCTGACTCAGTATTTCAACATTTACGGACACACATTATCCTCTCATGCCATTGCAGATGCAGCATTTTGACTGTACTTCTGCATAGGATGAGAACACGTTTCTTAGGTCAAGTAGTAGTTTGCGATATATGTCCTCCTACCAGTGCTCTCTGGATGCACATATGTGCACTTCAATAAGCCCAAAGAATGTGGGTTAACGTGTTTTAAATGCTGGGAGGAAACCTTCTCTGTAACATCTCCAAACAAGGATCACGACGATATTGTTTGGACTGTGGTTGTGGAATAAATGCACTTGCGTGTATGTGTGAGTGTGACCGTACAAAATCTTTTTTTGCTGTTGTTTTAATAGAAAAACATTGAATGTAATTTGGAATTATTTTTTAGGAATTTCACTTTTTTTAAACAGTTTTCATAATGTAGACAGAGAGTGTTAATGTGGTAAAGTAAATCATGCGTATGAGTGCTCTTGTAATTGAAAGTGCAATAATTCTGATTGAAAAGTAAAAATAATGTAAATATGTAATTAAAAATATGTAATATGTAAATGCAAGGTGGCAATAGATGTGACGCTTCAAAAACCACACAAAGAAAACACCACAGTAATTCATAAGACCAAAGTTGATGAATCAATGTCTTCAGAAGTGAAATTATTAGGGATAATAAAAACCGATAATACAATTTTGGCCGATACCGATAACCGATAATTCTTTATATTTGAAAGCCGATAACCGATATTTTGGCCGATAAATCAAAATCTAAATTTTTAGACAATTTTTGATTTTCCTCATTGAAAGCCAAGATACAAACATAATTATGATGTTCTCATTTTAATGTTGTGTAGCCGATATGACAGACTTGCGCTTCACATTTTGCACTTTAACTGGATTTTCCTTTTTTAAAGTGATTTCAATCGTATTTCAAACAATTTAAAAGCATCATGTTGAACAGTGCACATCTAAAGTGCCTCAGCTGAAGGAAATAATACATTATTTATCGGCTTTTAGATATCGGCTAAATGTTCTTGTTGGGCCGATAACGATAACATTAAAAATGATCATATATCGGCCGATACCGATAATGTTGTGGCCGATATATCGTACATCCCTAGAAATTATTAAGAAAAACACTCATTTAAATACTAACTTTTACAATAAACCATTGCTTCTAACCAACTGTTTCATGAGATCACGCTTGACAAAAACTTGTGTGAGATATCTCTCTTCCAGGTCAACTTTGGCAGAGCAATTCCCATTCTGTCCTCAACCTTTCCTCTGAACAGATGGCAAATAAATCATCAGTTGTCAAACTAAACCATTTAAATCAAATTATACAGAGAACTCGCAGGATCATGGGCCAAGATAGCCAAATTCCATATAAATGAACCCTCTTGAATCCACTCAAACACAAACAGAGAGTGAAAATGAGAGTCATATGGGGTACCTGACAAGACAGGCAGACAGAGGTGTTGTGTAACAGTCCCTACAGGAGGGCAGAACCTGTCAGAAAAAATTGTGTGCTAAGCACCGTAGTGCTGAGACTTCATGCCTGGTTGGCAACAGCATCACTAATCAGCTCCCTCACCAACCAACTACCTGTGCCATCGTTCCATCTCTGAAGATCGAGACGACTGTTTGGAAAAAAGCATGCCCCCGTAAATGCTTGCGTTTTCTCATTCTATACACTGGTGGTCTACAGTTATCTTTCTCCCTGAAGGTGGAATTAGTTCCACTTACTGGAGCCTGGCTTTTCCCCTGTTGGAATCTGGGCCAGATGGTTGGAGGAGACGAGCGCAGTGGACTACGCTTTGCAGGAAGCACACAAAAAGAATGAGTGATGTGACAAATGCTAATATGAAAGAAAATGTTGAGTGAATCTGGGACGTGACAGGTCTGGCTGCGTTTGGCTCGGGTTAACAGAGAAAGATTGAATAACGTGACGTGATTGAAACGCTTCAGTACCGGAGAGTGTCATCTTCAGCCAGAACTTTGCAGCTGCTACTTTGCATTACAGTAAGCAGAAAAGCATACGATTTTATAAGGGTGTGGAATTCAACCCCCCAGGATGCATTTGGAATAACCACAATGCTAAGATTAGAAAAAAAGGCACACATTTTGATGAGGATGTGATATGAACTAACCCCATTCTCGTTGTGCATGTCTGAGCTGCTTCCTCCTCTCCTGCTGGGCTGCTCCTGAGACTGCTGGCTCCCTAAGAGTGGAGAAATATAATACAGCAAGTC
Source organism: Cyprinella venusta (assembly GCA_038021265.1). Classification (NCBI taxonomy): domain Eukaryota; kingdom Metazoa; phylum Chordata; class Actinopteri; order Cypriniformes; family Leuciscidae; genus Cyprinella; species Cyprinella venusta. Next base: position 17,363,021 of record CM075876.1, on the reverse strand, counting down.
CATCAAAAAAAAACCAAAAAAACGGCACATTCAATTGTGAAACACAATCATGAATGAACACACAAAAAAAGCATCTAAATGTACATTGTGGAATTTTAACAAGCAAAACATGGCTGGCTGAACAAGACTGTGACTGTGGAGGAAAAGTTTAAAGGCCTGTTTGTTATTGCCATGTGACGCTGAGAACAGAGCTTGTGCTTTCAGTGGATTACTGCCTCTCTTTCCCTCCCACACACAGGGGTTTCAGGTTTATGCCGTAATCCATGTGGACGGTCACTACAAGCTAATCCTGCCTATGGTGATAGGAAAAACCTCACTGGGATGTGAATAAAAAGAGTAAAAACAAACAAATGATAGGATAAAGAAAGAGACAAAGAAAGACTTTAGCACTGTTAACACTGATCACGTACATGTGGCAGCATTACACTATGTTCTGGGATAATGCGAGCAACCGGTCTGTCCTCATTGATCACATTGTGAGATCTCATTGATCATCCTGATATACAAAACTGTACAATAAACTGTCTAGTATACTGTGAAAATAGCTTTTCATTAAATCACTTCAGAGGTTTTGCCCACTTAGAGTCTGAAACATCTGAATATACACTACTGGGTAACGCTTCCTTTTACAGTCCAGTTACCCATGTAAATACTATGTACTTATTTTAGTAACTACAATTACTGGGTAATAACTAGTACTAACCCTGAACCTACCCCTAAACTTACCCCTGTTCCATGTACTTACATTATATTAGCCAGTACTTTCTAGGTAAGTACACTGTAAGTACACTGTAAGTACTGTAAAAAGGAAGTGTAACCCACTACTGTTCAAAAGTGTGAGAAAATAATGCAGAAATTAAGGATTAAACTGATTAAAAGTGACAGTAAATACATATAAAATGTTACAAAAATATTTATACTTCAAATAAATGCTGTTCTTTTGCATCAAAGAATCCTGAAAAAAATCTATAAAAATAGGTGTCCACAAAAATATTAAAGCAGAACAATTGAAGAGTTCAGATGCAAAAGCCTCTAAATGCCATTTGAAATTTTCTTCTAAAATTACCATTTTTATTAAACTTGTAGATTAAAGTTCAGTAATTTCACTTAAATGACAATTAATAGGTAATCTTCATTGCCATTTAAGTGAAATTACTGAACTTAAATATACAAGCTTGATAAAAATGATCATTTTAGAAGAAATTTTCAAATGGCACTTAGAGGCTTTTGCATCTGAACTCTTCAATTGTTTTCAACATTGATAAAAAATTTTTTTAAAAAAAAGTTTATTGAGCACCAAATCAGCGTATTAGAATAATTTCTAAAGGATCACGTGAAACTGAAGACTGGAGAGAAAATTCAACTTTGCCATGACAGGAATATATTATACTTTAAAATATATTAAAATAGAAACTAGATTTTAGTTTAATGTGTTTATTTTATTTGTAATACTATTTCACAATATTACTCTTACTGTATTACTGATCAAATAAATGCAACCTCGGCGAGCATAAGAGACTTTCAAAAACAAAAACTCTTACCACACCTTTTGAACGGTAGTGTATCTGTCCAATATATTAGCACGTTTGAAATTCACACAAGAATTTCCATTGTTAAAAATGCTTGCCCTAATAGCAAGCAATTTTCATAAGAATTGTAACTCCAATGAAATTATAACATGTAACAAAATGTCCCTTTTTTATTTACTATAATTTATAAATTTAGTGGACATTTTCTTTTAATAAAATATTACTATATTTTGAAAGTATAAATGTATTCATAATTTAATGCACAACAGCATGGCATCCATACGTACATCTATTTTGGTAAAACATTCACTATTTCACAACTAAGTCACCCATATCACATAGCAAGCTGTGCTTGAACACAGTGAATGTGTGTTTGCACCTGTCCAGTAAAGGCAAGGTGCTTGATCATATATCCAGTAATATATGACTATATTCAGTATTTCTTCATCTATATATACACAATACATATACAATATTTCTTCATCTTAAATGTGGTATTTGATATTATTTTATTTTGGTAGACATCCCAAGCCATTTTGCCTTGCTCAGTGTTGTTTGAAAGCACTGACACTTGCAAAGCTACTTTGATTCATTTTGTGAATAGCACAACAGAATTGAATCATGAACAGAACCCTGCCTTGTTTGGCCAGGATGTGCTTGTCTCTTTCTTTCACATGTTAGAGGCCACCGAAAAGGGAATGAAAAACATTCTGCCACTGTCAGCCAATGAGAAGAAAGCGGTGGTGGGCAGGACGTGACCTATAACCAGTCAAGAGGGAGAGTACTCACCCTGATCGCTGCTTTCTGTGGGCGAGTCTTCGTGGCGCAGGTAGAACTTCACCTCCTGCTTTCTGGGGCCCCATTTCTGCAAGTGCTCATACATCATATGGTCAAAGGGGATGGGTCGCTCTGGAGAGGGGAAAACATAAGACACAGCGCATTAAAACAACAAACCATGCACTCTGATATTAGAAAGGTCATAAATATCATGTTTTGTTCCTCTGGGAAAAAAGCTGGTAAAAAGACGGGGGGTAGTGTGTTCACATGAGAGCAGGAGTGAGACACTCTCATGCCGAGCAGAGAGTTATTCCAATGTTACTCACTTCAAGCCACACCTTAGAGGAGAACAGAGGAACAGACATAGTGGGATCAAGAGAACTAGGAAATTTAATCAAACATTCAGCCAAAGGAATGTGGTGGGGCTGGGTGGGCAAAAGAGACATAAATGGGGGAAAACAACATTTTGGACATTGCTAACAGGTGGAGGGACATCTGGAAGCCTGGCAGCCACCCAGAGGGGGATGGGATAAAACACACAATAATAGAAGAAAGTATGAAAGTGAAGAATATAAGAAAAGCACACAGTGAGAACAGGGAACCTAGAGTCAAAAGCTTTAGCTAAATTCCCAAAACACCACAAGAACATTAAACTCCTCATATGAGCAAAGTAGTATACCTATTCAGTTTGACTACCAGCTTTTTAGGGCAGGAAATGTTTATAACTAGATTTTCTGAAGAAAAAGGTGCTGAGCCCTGTAAAAGTCACAGCCATGATTGCTAGGTTGCTGCAAGTGGCCATCATGGTTTTTCCAAAACAGTTGCTAATTCTTACCCAGTGTTCTGGTTTGTTGCCATGACCTAGTCAAGGTCAAAAGAGACCACTCCCATATAAGTCTACATCATATTTTTGCCCCTAGAGTTGTGTTGGGTTCTTTATGCATAATAATACTTATAATTCAAGAATATTTAGTTTTGTTAGATTAACAATTGTTATTAACAAACGATTATTGTTTTTTTAAATGGTTAGATTAGCAAAAAGAAAAAGAAAAAGAAAAAAAGAAAACTCTGTCAAGTTAGCTTACTCTGAAGTTGTTCCAAACCTGTATGAATTGTTCAACTAATGCAAAATATTTCATAAAGCAGGGCTCTAGACTAACTTTTCCGCTGGTTGCACTGGCGCTACCAACTTTTTTCAGTTGGTCACACCAGCATATGATTTGGTCGCACCTTCTTTTTTGCGTACAAAATGCCATGGGATTAATACAAAATACTTTAATTTTTGTTCTGAAGATGAACAAACTGACAGATTTTTTTTTATTTTTGGTTGAACCCTTTAATAGTGAGAATTGGACCCGAATCTAAAGTGTTACCAAGATTTTTTTTCACGTGAAAAACTATTTAAAATTGTATTAATTATCAATTCATTATGCCAAATAAATACAACTTATCAATAACTACTGATATTGCAGAATACTTATTTTGAGATATAAAAATCTTACAGAAAATCCTGGACAGCCAATAACCACAAGAAAAGATTTGGTGAGGTAAAATATCTACTTAGTATCCAGACAGTATTGATGCATCATATGCGATCCATCACCTGCTGTAAAATAACTGGGCTCATCACGATTTCAATGACGGATGCACCGTCAAGATGAAAGGACACATTGCTGATGGAAGGGCTTTTGAAAGGAAGCTCCCAGAGCAAAGATAACATTTCTGCCACACAGCTGCTTATACAAATCACTATTATCAAGAGAAAATGGAAAAATGAAGGGAAAAAAACATGCACACAGCTGTCAGAACAGAAGTAGCAGTTATGTCTGAAAGGACTAAGTGAGTGTTTTCCTTTGCTGCCAGATTCCTCAAAATACTGAGCATGTGTGTCTTTGTGAGAGTAAAAGCACTAAATGTTTTTTTTTATTGAAAGAAATGGTTAGGGTGGGAAGATCTGTAGAAATTATTTCAAGTAAAGCTGAGTGCTACCCATTGTCAATATTTTTCACCATTTAATTTCAGAAATGTAAAGGAAAGTCATTGCTTGGAAATACCCTGCATTTACTTGCAACAAATGGCTAAGGAGGATAAGAGGGAAGGGCTCAAAGAAACTCACCATTTCCACGCCATACTTCAGCCAGGTGGCAGCCGCTTTCTCCCGGTTCCTTACAGAACTCCACCACATCACGACAAGTTGTCTCCGGAGTGATGGGCACCTCCGTCAGGGCCTGCTCCCCATCACTCAAATACACCGTTAAAATCATCTACAAGAGAAAAAGACAAAGAGAATATTTTGAATATTTCATACCCAAGAGAGAAAGGCAGGGATTCCCACTGAGACATAAGACCACTAGGGGGCAGTGCCATTGCTCAAACAACTTAAATAACATTAGTCATTAAGAACCTTTTCCCTTTTGAAAAGTTGCATATGGGAAGATACACCACAAAAATACAGCACATTGAGTCCAAAGTCTGTTAATGGAGATTTCTAGCACCTTCCCTCAGCTATAACTCACTCTGATTGAGGGAAACGCCTGGGCCAGTTGACTGACAGGAGTGCAGCTGCAAGTGAAGTGTGACAGATGGATGGTTTGGTGCAAAATAAGAGAGACCCATTAGATTCATTTATTTAGATGGATTTTATTTTATTTATTTATTATGCTACATGTGACATGATCTGTATATGTTTTCATTGAAATGTTTGCATTGTGATACACAGTCATGGTAATACAGCTTATTTGAAATTGAAAAATTGAGAGAGAGAGAGAGAGAGAGAGCAAGAAAGGCATATCAAGAAAGTGGATGATATTGACATTCCCTTTCAATTGTGGAGATGAGGTCATGATCATCTACTCTACTGTCTGCAATATGGTACTGCACTGCCATTTTGGCAGAGAGCAGATGATAAATTCATTACATCATCCATCAAGAAAACAATCCAACTGGTCACAACAGAGGTCTGCGATATGACCAGTCTCTCACACACATGACATTTCTCAAGATAGACAAAAGGATATTAGGTTTACGTGGCTGGGGAAACATTTATATATCGGTTATATAAGACTAAAGTATCGCAATACCTGACATAACTCCAAATGAGAAGTCAGTCTGACCTTTGTGTGGTGCAGAGTCATAAGAGAGGATTGAGTATGTCCAAGAGAACTTGATAGATGGGTGTTTCTTCAACTATGGGCACTTTTGGCCCAGAGGGCTTAAAGCAGTGAGAGTGTAAATAGCATTTTAGGAGTTTACTTTATTGCATATGCCACCGTCCAAGGACCAGGCCCAAAAGTGTATGTACAAACACAGAGCCGGTTTTCATTTCCGGTTTTCAAATCTCAATAAAAATGAGATTATACTTACTTTGATGACTAAACTGTTGTCCGTCTTATTGCTAATTTGCTATTTGATGTATCATATACTCGATTAGCAATTATTTTTATATTTAGCACAATTTGACAATTACAGTTTGATTGGAAATGGCAAATATTAGTTCACAAACAATAAATTGTATTACTTTTTTCACAAGTCACATCTCTGTGAAAGTACATTAAAGTCAAGGGATTGTTCTCAGATCATTTGAAATCAGATCATTTTTGTTGAGATGGCTTTAAATATGTTTTAATTCATAATTTTGGAATAGATTTTGAATGGATATTTTAAAGACACTATTAGTCAAAGGTTTAAGAAATTGAAACTTTCAGCAAGAATGCATAAAAATTGGTAAAAATGACGGGGTTCATTAAAAGGACACTGGAAAAAACAGTGGGGTGGTTAAGAATACTCCTCTACCAGTATTGGTGCACTAATGAATACTTTTAACTTCACACAATAAATGTGTCTGTGACGTGCAATTCTTACAAAACCCATGTAAATCCACTCTTCCTAAAGCATGCAGACAGGCAAGCCCTACATTAGTTTCTCTTGAATGGAGGGCAGTTCAAAACACAGGTATGTGGGAGAGGAGCTCTTGTACTGACGAAAACCTGTCAGATGCAGAAACACAACTCACATTCTTTTGTACATGAAGTTGAAAGGAACAATTGGATTTGGTCAGTTTCAATGGACACTGTCTGATAAATCACTAGGAAAGAAATATTTGGGCCACACACAAGTTTTTTTGAAATATCAAAATGACTCTTTTGTGCATTTACTCAACAATGGATTCTGTGTGGCGCAACACTAGAATGGAAATATGTAGGCCGTGCACAAAGAATGTGTGTGTGAAGGACAAAAGGTGCAAACTAAAACTGCAGGGAGAATAAAACAAGTGAAAATGGGTCCAAAGCAACTTGCCGACTTGTGTAACTTGGACTGTGTATTGCCAAGAATCTGCCGATACGATATGCATCCCGAACGATAAAGCGGTTACAGTAATATACTGTGATATTGTAAGAAAGGCGATATATTGTGATATTTCTTGTTTTTTAGGGAAGAGAATCTCATTTTATTACAACCGTCATGAACACACCACCCTATGCATAAATACATGCATAACTGAAATTGCATTTATATCACTAATCACTATTTTGAGCAACCTAAGTAAAGAGAATATTCTACTGTGTATATTTACATAAGTTTGTTTATATTCTTCAATCCCGTTTCAAAGGTTAACATTAAAGCAGTTTATTTCTCATATTGTTAAAGGAGAACTCCGGTGCAAAATGAACCTTTGGTCTAACAAAACATCGGTACCTAGTCAACCGTTCTCTGGGATTTGTTTTCATGATAATCGAATGTAAAGAGTTTTATCTCTAAAAACTGTTTAGCGTATAACGCTAGTACTGGGGGCATTTACTAACGAAATCGCTAGTTAATACCACTAACAAGGCTTAAAATAGCCCCACACTAACACAGAAACATAACAAGGGTCCATACATGCAAAACGAAGCATTGAGAACTTTGTAAGTGTATAGACCGTTTAATAAGAAGATACTTTATAAAGACTTTATAAAAAGATACTTTATAAAAGTTCACTTCGTGTATACAGGCGGCGCCATCTTTGGAAAACAGTCTCGACTAGTCAAACCACGAGATTATATCACTAATGTGGTAAAGTGGAGTTTGCAACTTTAGAGTTTGCAACTTTAGACTCAATGTGAAATGACTGTCACAGAATGATACAAAATAAATACATGACTATTGCACTGTCCTCCCTGAATGTAAAAACCAACATACCAGTCTAGTTTGAACAAATGGTAATTAATCAATATTTAACTCACTCACTGCCTGGATATTTAACAGTGTAATTTAACTGTTGTATTAAATGACATTTAAATGAAAATAAACGAACGAATGAATGTTTTATTACGTTAGGACCAAAAGAAGCTGCAAAAAACAATTTTGTAAAAAACACCAATCAGCAATGAGATAGCATAACAAAAGGTGTTTTAATCCGTGTGTGAGAGAAACACACTTTTGCTCAGCTCATTTAAAAATTCACCATGCCTGACAAATAACGTAAGGTTTGTCATTATGTCAAGGCCTCAAGCAGTGCAGAGAAGCACTAGAGACAAACAACGCATGACCGCACTTTTGCATTCACAGAACGCACTGTCACTGCATCAAACAGAATGACATGTTTATCGGAGCACCGGCACCGAATGCAGCCAACTTCAGCTGAAGTTACGCACACAAGGTGCAAGATAGTCTCAATGAGGAATGAAAGGGATTTTAGTAAACAATACGAGCATGCAGAATTTAGAATGATTTCCAATGTTCTACATTTCTAATGTCTGTGACCATTTAAAAAATACCAAAATTAGTTTTCCGGGGGTTTACTTTTACATGCTCAAATAGCAGCAACAGGGCATGAGGATTCACACATCGTCATGGCATGCACCTACAGCATTTCTATGAACAGAGAAAAATAGAATAAAGGCATTTATGTTTTTCAAGTGTATAGATCGTAGTTGATCGGTTCCCGTTCGGAACACAGGACTGATTCACGGATTGATTGCAAAGTTTAACCATCACAGAATGAAAGTTTATCAGTGGTGTCAAATTTAAACAATTTAAGCGCAACAAGACTGGAACTTGTGCGCTGTTTTCTGTGCACGCAACAGAACCGAATTCAGATATATTTCTCTTCTTTTGAGCTTAAATGGATGAAATTATGTCTAAATACCTGTCTCGGCGTGTATGCTTGTAAACACAGTCGGTTATGCATTAAGAAAACGGACGCGTATCATTATATTGTATCCGTGCATTTGTCTTAAAATGTCACCAATGTTAAACAAACAACAAAAGAAAATGAGAAAATCACTTTTGTAACATTAACAAAGATAAATTGTATTAACTCATTATATTTATTATATTTAATTCATACAGTGAAGACTATGCAGTGTTATTTTACAATTGATTATTCAATGTCCACCTGAAAAACAAATACGATATGAAAATTTCTTGAAGGGCTGAAATCATGATTAGAAAAATCATAAGTCATATGGTTTTGTACAGTGAAAACAACAATCATGTGAGTTCAGTCAAGCTAAGTGATAGGATCTGTTATCCAAGTAAGATCAACAGACGTGCAGAAATCCCCTTCTCAGTCAGTGTGAAGAGTCTGAAGACCATCAGTTCTTGGCTGTTGACAGTATGACACAAAAGAGTGCTCTAGTATTTTGTCCTCAGATCAGCTCAGGTTGCTGCTTTTCATCTTGGGTGAAAAAAGAAGCCTAATTCTCAACCTCATAATTGTTTTACAGGATTACTGCGGCAAACAGGACGAGGTCAAGGGACGTGAGAGAATGGTGTGAGGCCGGTGGCGTAATTACTGATGAACCACACCTCATATCTCTCACAGAGGAGCGGAAGCGTAAAGGAGGAGCGAAAACTGTGAAAATCGAGAGAGGAACAGGCCTGATTTTATGTTGTGATTCGTTTCTGTTTGTGAGGGGCTGCTGGCTTATACTCCTCCTCCTCACCTGCAGAAGCCAAAATACAATATCTAATGAACACTCTCCACTTTTGTTGTATATATCAAATAGTTAAAATGAACTTTATTCGTGTGGTAATGTCAATCTGGACAATGATAACCACTATTCAATAACATATTATTTTAAAGTTATGCATAGTACATCAACTTTTAAGCTCTAGTCCTGCAGCATTATCATCAGAAGATCAGCAGCAGTGTGTCTCCAGCCTACTGGTTTCATATCCAATTTAAAATGTTGAATGCCAAAGCTGATTTCACTTGAGATACTCAAGCAGGTGAAAAATTTCCTAACATTGCAGCAATCCAACAAACTTGCACGTCACAGTTCATAATCTCGTTCTCTTGAAAAGTTAATATATGTTAACTTGAAAACTGAATTCTTCCTTTCAGCAGAGTGTAAGAAAGCATATATAATTCAGTGTCCAGACAGTCAACTCTTACTTGATTAATCAGATCAATGACAATGAATGATGACTGCTTCTGCCAGCAAACGTGATCCCAAAATCTTTTCAGGCCCCACAACTATGCCCTATCTAAACTCCACTGCCACTAGGGTTAGTTCACCCAAAAATGAAAATTCTGTCAGTATTTACTCACCCTCATGTTGTTCCAAATCTCTATGTGTTTATTTGTTCTGCTGAACACAAAGAAAGATATTTGGAAGAATGTTTTAATCAAACAGATCTCAGTCCTCATTGACTACCATAGGAAAAAATATATACTGGTAGTCAATGGGGAATGAGATTTGTTTGATTAAAACATTCTTCCAAATATCTTCCTTTGTGTTCAGCAGAACAAATAAACACAGAGGTTTGGAACAACATGAGGGTGAGTAAATACTGACAGAATTTTCATTTTGGGGTGAACTAACCCTTTAATATAGCCAATCAGATCCAATTAACAATATGACAAAGCCTAGCAGACAGAGATGGAGGACCAAAACCAATGGCTGTTTTGGCACAGTGTATGAAACCATGCAAGAGATTGTTATTTTTTGGCAGTAAAACTAGACTACATTTCTATGATTAGAGTTATATATGTTCTATACAAACCTGTCAGCAACAATTTTGGTTTAATATAGAAAGTACCCCATGTGTTGCTACTTCTTAGCAGAATTACCATAAAATTGTCACAACATTAACATATAGATGCAACGTCAAATGTTGCTTGACATTACTTACAACTACCTGAACTCCTTGCGACAAAGATTTCATGAAAACACCCAAAATGACTTTGCTGTCCAACCGTACTTGAGAGGCACAGGTTGGTATTAACAAGTTCCCCGTCTCATGTCCGAGCAGGACATCTATTTGCATCACCTTTCCCAACTTAGATGTAGTCCGTCTTCTCCTGGCCTCTCTCTTGATCTGTCGGGCATGCTCCTTGCTCCAGGTTTTATCTCCAGGTTTGATAGACAAGCTGACCAGGCCTCGTAGAACAATAGTCACAAACTTCTTCATGACGCATGAATCGCTTGTAGCTCTACAGCGAACACATCCTTTGAATGTGTCTTGTTCAAACCCACTCAGCAAAAGTAGCAGGCAAGGGTTCCCTGCAGCGGAAAGCCTTCAGTAGTCACGGTAGCTGTGTGACTGCTGAGAGCAAGCGAGCGTGTGAGTGAGAGAAATGCAAAATCAGAGGAAGACGACAGTGGGAGGGTGCTTCTCATCAGAATTGTGAAGAGTGCGTCACCAGGTCCCCTCCAGAACAAGACTCCCTTGAGAAAACAGAAGACTGCACCCCAGATCGGAGGTGGCTGATGGGTACATGCAGCAAAAGCAGGGACAAAGATGATGAGCAATCACAGTGCACAGCTAACCCATACACTTGGACATTCTCTGCTTCCACGTCCATTGAAATGGACATCAGTCAGTTTTCATTCGTTTTTTCTTGTCATTTTAAAGGGGTGATGAACTGAGAAATCAAATTTAAGAATATCCTGTAAGTTTCAGAACCCGAAAACGTCCTTGTTAGTCCAATAAAAGCTTTTTTATTTACACCAGGATCAGCAAAAGACTCGTTTTTAAAAGTGGGGAACTATGACGTCAAAGGGATTAAAACACCACCACCACATTGCCTCCTGTGAAATGTCTACGACTGTGACAGCTGCCATAGTTCCTGTCACCGAATGTTGACCGTTTGTCCGAGTGAGTGGAGGGGCTTAGCCACAGGTCAATTGCATTACTGAGTGTTGGAGGTATTAAAGTGACCTGTAAGAACTGTGAGTGTGAGACATTACAAACCAAACAAAATAGCTCAAAACATAGATTATCCTAAACAGGTTTACTAACATAAACATATCAGGGAGTATTAATGAGATTACACAATTGCCCACTTTAAGTTGAATTTGAGTAATTTCAACCAAATTATATATATTGGCAGCACTAAATTACACAGTACTAGTATATATACACATACAAGTATAAATACTAATTTACAAATAATAACAACTCACTAACAACTCACTTCAAGTTTAAACTTCAACACACTTCAAGTCTTTGTAAAATTGGACCATTAGTCTGTGCTACACTGACTGACACCAATACATCTTTTTTTTTTTCAGATTTGAGAGTAGAAGGTTTTGTATTATTGATGATTCCAAGTTAAAAGGCCATGAAAAGATTAAGACTTGAAACATTAAGTTAAAAATAATGGAAATCAAATGAGAGTTGAGTTTTAATAATACACGCTAAAGTAGACTTTAGAACCTGGAATTATCCTCCTTTGAGCCATATGAAGCCTTCAAAGGACAGACACTGGTACAAGCTTTAAAGCTTGGCTTTATTATTTTCATTTATAACTTGGTGAAAAGCATACATCAAAATAAATTCAACTTCATTCTGGTTTAAAGGGATCGTTTTTTCATAGTGACCTGCGTCACTCGTCCATGCCTGTATTGGTTGCTACTTTGATGTGTCTATGATGTGGAAGTGACATAAGTTAGTTGTTATAATGAGCGAGAAAGAGAGAAAAGAAAAATAAAACAGTCCAGAGGAGCTTCTGTAATAAAAAGAGAATCCAGATTGACTTGGCTTTTCGGAGATGGCGAGAACTGAGGGCTTTGAAATGTTGTAAAAGTGATGCAGAGATGTAGTTTTTATTACTCAACAGATGAGTAGGGTATTTTATTGAACAGATAAATTGCCATAGCTCTCTAAAAGAGTTCATTGTAAATCATGATCTATTGCGATGGTTGTTGTAGAGCTGTGCTAGAATTTATTTTCAAAGTAGACTGTACATTTTATATTAATGGGTTTAGCAACATTAACATCATCAGCTAGTCAGTTTAAGATTATTTCCATCTAAACTGGTTATTCTCTTAAAGGGATAGTTCACCCCAAAATTAAATTCTGTCAGTAATTACTCACAATCAAGTTGTAACCAAACCTGTAACTGTAAGACTTTCATTCATCTTCGGAATACACATTAAGATAGCTTTCACTCCTCCATAGGCTTCTTGGACAATTTTAACGATGTCTTTCATAACTTTATGGCCGGCCAGTTTAATGATGTCTTTAAAAACTTTTGGGCCGGCCAGTTTAGATCCCTTAAGAAGCCTATGGAGGAGTCAGCCAGCCCTCAGATTTAATCAAAAATATCTAAATTTGTGTTCCAAAGATGAACATAAGTCTTACAGGCTTGGAACAACATGAGGGTGAGAAATTACTGACAGAATTTTCAATTTTGGATGAACCACCCCTTTAAGCCTTGTAGTAAAATGCTTTATGACCAGTAGGATAACCATATTAATTTATAACCAGTAGGTTAACCATATTCATCCACAATCACACAGAGCAAACATAAATCAAAACCATTCTTTCTGCAAAAAGCATGCAGTTTTGTTTCAACCGAAAAAAGGCTTAAAGTTACATAGCGTACCTTTAAGGGTTATTCAAAAATGAATTTGTCTGCATGTTTATAATATGACCTTTAAAATGTTCAGCAATCTGAACACCCCCTCAAAAGAAAAAAGTGGACTTGCATAATGTATGATGACATATCATACATTCATTATCACTGGCGGCATGAACAGGGTACGGTTGTACAGTTATGCCATAAAATCAAATGTTCTATATTGCAGTTGACGTTGTTATCATGAATTTAAATGGGTAGAACTTACATTAAAATAATTTTTAACTCTCTCTTTTCCAGCACTTTAGACGCAGTTGCTGCGCTTAAAGAAGATTAAAAAGCTTAAAAAAGCTTAAAAAAATAGTCCAAAGCTGTGGTACAGCAAGCACACTCAGGCCCTTAAGAGAACAGCCAGAAAAATGGAGCGTAGCTGGAAGAAAACTAAACTCTAGACTAAAAACACATCTCTTTGGCCTAGCATACACATAAGACACTATAGACTTTCTCAATTCAAAACTAGGCTGCATAGTTTAGATCAGCCGGAACCGAGAACACGTCCCGTAAATCCTGATGTACTTGGTACATCATAAGAAGGATGGCGTCTATGCTATTATTAGTCTCTCTGTTTATTCCGAGGGATCCTCTATGGTGGACCTGCACCTGGATCCATCCCAACTCATCCTTAAGTGCCGGACTCTTCGACACGACAACGATAGGCACTGATCCTCAACAACTCGTCTCCATACCGGCGTGATTGTCTTCCAAACAGATTGAAATGGATAAATACTCTAAATGTTCCGATCCAATCTGACTTCTAATGCTGCCCGAATCACACACTGTTCCTTCATTGGCCAGAGGAGAACTGGCCCCCGACTGAGTCTGGTTTCTCCAAAGGTTTTCTTCTCCATTTTGTCACCTGATGGAGTTTTGGTTCCCTGTCACTGTTGCCTTGGCTTTTATAGCTTGCTCAGTTGGGGACATTTAATATTCAACAATATTATTGATCCGCCTTACTTAAAGGAGAACTCCGACGCAAAATGAACCTTTGGTCTCATTACACATTGGTATATAGTAAACCGTTCTAGTTTTTAGAGATTAAACTCTTTATCTTTGAGAAGCTTCTAGATAACACAACTTCTAGATTGTGCATGTTGGTCAAGTGTTACTTAAACAATTAAGTTTATTTTTAAGATATGTAATATATGCAAGTGTATTGTCTGGTGCATATCTTAACAGAAAAAAAGAAGAGAGGAAATGGCTTTCATGGGTGCTATAAAAAAATAGTCTGCCTCTCTGGAGAAAGTGCTTGATTAATCATAGGCAGCAGCAGCAGCACCCATCCCAAAAAAAAAAAAACACTTTTTAAAAGCACAGAACTGGCGGACGTTTTTCTTCCAAGGGTTTTAAGAGGACTGTCTCTCTCTCATATACTACCTAAACTCCTCCGTCTCCCATATTCAAACCTCTTGTGACAGTCACCATTCATATTTGAGGAGCTTCATCAAATTCTAAGTATGACTATGACAGTCAAGTAGGGGAAATTAAGGAAAGGGAATGAATTTGTAATGAGCTCAAATGAGGAAGTAGAGAGGGAGAGAAAAAAATACAGGGAAGACATGAAATCGCAACAATAGAGGGTATGCGCGTAACGTCACCATCGGCCGGAGTGACTGCAGTTATGTCTACTAAGTGGCAAAAAGACTGAGCGGATGCATTAGTTTTCAGCATGAGGAAAAAAGAAAAGATAAAAAAACACATCTAAAATGGGAAAGAACTTTGCAACTGTATAAATAGATATGACAAGAAAATGTATATTTTTACAGACCGCCGAAAGATACAGAAAAGAGGAGCTAATGGATCGCTGCAATTCACAAAAACAATGGGACTGCAGGCAGCGAAAGATGGATTAGCAGTTATCATTTTGTGTCAAACTGCTGAATTTGGGGGTAAAATCATTCTCTATATATTGTATTATTGTTATATATTGATCTGACAACTCAATTAAAAATGTACCATCATACTTTATATTCTGCATAATTGGATGTTTTTAAATAAACACTTACAAAAAAAAAAAAAACTATTCAAGTTTTAGGCCTGGACGATGATAATATACGGTATAAGATTGATATAGGTGATCACCCAGATTTATACTCGCGTTTCAGTTTCCAATCATGCATCAGACTCTTTTGCCACTCAGTCTGATAATAATAGCTTTCTAGGACTATACATAATTTGGATAATCCGTCAAAAAATAAATCTTATATCAGATACTGTTGCATTTAACTGAATAAAGAAAAATATATTGATACTTGACACTAATTTATTTTCTGTCCAATTTAGTTACTTTTCAATAAATGTGTGGTTATTTTATTGGCTTGTATTTTTATTGAAAGTACTAATAAAAAAAACATTTAAAAAAACATTTTCCGTTTTCGGTTTCGGCCCATAATGTTAATTTCGGTGTGTAAAATACTAAAAACGTACAAATAAAATATTAAAATTAAAACTGAAATAAAGTTTAATAGAAAAATATATATAGTTATATACTATAACTAATTAAATATATATAGTGTAACTAATTAACTTAAAACAAATGCATATAAAGGACTCAAATGTAAACTAAAATTAACACCAGATCTAAAAAAATAAAAGCTAATTTAACATAATAATAAATACTATTATAGTAAACAATACTTAAAAGAACGCAGAAAAATTATTACTAATAAGAACATATACATGTAATAGCAAATAAAGGATTACGTAGTCCACCATTAGAGGAAAAAACAGACATTTCTGGAGCAGAAATCCAGAAACAGCTGATCATAAACACTAGGCTGAGTTGAATTAAATACGAAAAATTAGTATACAGACTTTTGGTGTAGGCCAAGAACAATGTCTTGAATTTAATTCAAGAATTAAATTAAATTAAATTAAATGGATATTATTCTTACAAAGAAAGAAATTGAATAGCATTTTCGTCTGCTGTTTTTCCTTAAAGAAATGATGTTACTCCATAACATGATTAAAAACTGTTTAGTCTAAATCAGCATTACGGTAAATGCTTTTACACTCAACTTAAAAGGAGAAAGGCTCATTTGAAAGCGACATTTCATAACTCATAACATTAGTGTATTGCACGGTTTCTAGCATTTATATCTGTGTTTCACCAACAAACAGCACATGTTTCTGTGGGTCAATTATGTTCTTGCCCAAACTTGCCATTGAAAAACTGCAGCCACGAGAGGGAGAGGGAGAGGAAGAGGAAGATGAGGTTGTGTCTGCTTCAAGTGCCCCAACAACAGTGCTCACTGCACTGGCCTTCATTGGCTGCCTGAGTCACACGCACAGAAAGGATGAGACTTGACGAGAAGGGCACACTCTCTCGCTGACTGAGGCTGTGACACTGATGCCATTACAGAGCTGCGGGGCAAGCCGCCATGCAGGGTAACCTCACAAATCTGACAGCACGTTCATGTGCCATAACATAAAAGCTTATTGGTTGAGAACGGTTCCTCCGTAAGATCAGCACTGGTTAGCCCAGCTCAAGGAAGAGTCCAGAAATATAAACATGAATGTGTCTTCATGTCCTTCGAGTCGAAACAAAAATACCTTCTAATAACATCTACAAGACCAGATTTTAAAAGACAACATACAAAATAGCATCAAAGCGAATTCTTGTTAAAAAAAAAACAAACAAACAAAAAAACTGCCAGATACCAAGTTAGACGCTTAAGTTAGTCTAGCTTTCAAAACAGTTTCAGATGGCAGAGTTCACACTTGAAATCACCAAATGAACCACAAGTAACATTTTTTTTACTCTGACAGGTGAATGACCAATTTGCCGGGATGAAAAGCAAATAAAGGCTTAATATCAAGACCCGAACAATGTTTGTAATCAGAATGACCAAGAATTCACTTTACAGCTTCCCCCAGTTACAAAGTCAAAACAAAATGAACAGATGTATCTGAAAGCATGACAAGAATTCACTTTACAGCTTCCCCCAGTTACAAAGTCAAAACAAAATGAACAGATGTATCTGAAAGCATTAGATGAGAATGCAGAGGGGCAGGACAGCCATCATGATCATTACACCCTTTAAAGCAGACATTTATGCGAAACACTCCGGACTAGATGTCAAACTCCCAGTAAACACAAAACCAGGACGTGCACACACGCATGTGCAGAGAGTCACAAGGCAGAATGGCAGATTCAAGCAGTGTGGATCGGTCCAATGCTGTGAACTCATAATGCGCAGAGTACTGAGATGATGACACATTATAAATCTCTCTCCAAACAGACATGCTATCTAGCAGAACAGACACAGCGGGTTCAGCTGAGGTTTGTCTGTGGACAACCCGGCTGTCAATTCAAATAAAAATACAAATTAACTCTAGCATGATGAAAGCTTGCTTCATGAGCTTACCATTTTCAGTCAGCAATAGTTTTAACTTAAAAACAAGTCTTGAGATGCCCGTGTTCTGTTGCATAACATTAACAGATATCTTTACATAACACATTATTATATAATAAAACATCATTAGCTAAAATACATGCGAGTTTGGCATGAAAGTATTTTAACGTTCATGAATTGTTGACAATGTTTGGCAATAAAAAATAGTGTTGACAAGAACTAGTTCTAGAACTAACTATATTACTTGTAATATTTTGATCTTTTAAAAACTGCAGCTTTTAACACTTCATAATCCATACAGAACAAAGAATTCTTTAATTAACCAGGTCAAAGAAACAATTAAGCTTTCATTGAGAGTCAAGAAAGTAGGCAAAAGAAACAAATCCCAAAGCAAAACTGGCGACAACAACAACACGACAGAAAAAGGAAGGAGAGAAAAAAAATCATCATTAAAAAAAAGCTGAGCAATAAGGCGCCGACATCCACACACTGCTCAGTCTGCTGTATGTTAGTTAATTCCTTAATGCTGAGCACTAGAAATGACCAAAATAAAGCAAGCCTTGACAAACTTTATTCTGCTGCAATAACAGACCGATTCATTTCTATCAGACACCCATTAAATAATTTAACTCTCCCTCAGTTCAACCATACCCAAACATGCAACTGACAATAGGGGTGTTATGATATTTACAAACAGATGTATGATATTTTGACGAGCGTGGCCGATTAATGCTTGTCGTGCACAGATGACACTCCTTTTTATATTCTTCGTATTGTGTGCAGATTATAAACTTTGGATTCTAACTGGAAAAAGTGGATTATACAGGTATTGGAATACTCATTTCAACATACTACAATTTGGGGGAAAATTATTCTCATTTTGGCTACTATTTATGGACAGCATGTGAGTTGGGACGCAGCACAAGTACCCGAGTCTTTGTGAATGACTAATTGAATTATTCACTCAAATGGTAAAAAAAAAAAAAAAAAAAAAAAAAAAAAAAATGCTGTGCCATTTAATTTTCCCCTATCAATATCTACCTTATAGCTGAAAATTAACACAAAACAAAAATGTAAAAAATCCTGTCTAAATTTATAAAATGAAGGTGTCTGTTTGTGACCAGTTCAAGGTAGGTGCTGCAATAATCGGCAACACAATTACTGGGTAATAACTAGTACTAACCCAGAAACTACCCCTAAACCTACCCCTGTTCCATGTAATTACCTTATATTAGCAGTACTTTCTGGGTAAGTACACTGTAAGTACACTGTAAGTACTGTACTGTAAAAGGAAGCGTTACCCAATAATCATTCCTTGAATCTGTTGATGGTATGTCATATTTGTGTCTCAAAATGTCCATTTCTATCAATAAAACTTGCCAGAAGTCATGGTTTAAGGGGCTATTTTAAAAAAAAATTCTTCCAGAGGTGCATGCCCCCGGACCCCTGGCACGTGACAGCACCGCTGCTGGAAAAAAATCTAGGGGAAAACCCTGATATATTAGCACACCTCTAATTGACAAGATCAAAAAAAGAACACAATTAAGTGTGCAAAATGGGGCCACCGATCTGTATTCTCTCTTTAAAACTCGCTATCGAAATAAAACATCAGAGCTGCTGAGTGTGTTTGCTATTTTGCTTTATCAATATCTAGCATTGCACCGATGTATCAGAGCTGCTAAATGTACCCACAGGAGTTATTAAATGGTGTGGCAGGCAAAGGGAGTAAACAAACTCATCACGTTTTCACAACTAGCACTCTGCCTGCTCACTAAAACAATCCATAGAGACCCTGGCACAGGTTCTGAAATGCATCAGTGACCCTATTTCCAGCACACTGCTACAGTAGCATAGGGCCTCTTCAGTAAACAGTAGACAATTAAAGTGCTTTATTGTAGAGTATACACCACAGGAACGTTTGGGAACGTGTCTCTTGAGTCTGTGCATCTTTGACCTCTACTGAGGTTTGATGAAGTATGCTCTCTGATCTCATCTACTCTGATTCTTGGCTTAGACATTGCTCTAGTTCTCTTGATACAAATAGCCACTAGGCAGTACATATGTAGGCATTTCCCATCATGCATCTGCATTCCCAGCATGATAGAGCAATCTAGGTCATGGAGGATGTCTCTTGTGATCCAAATGGCATGTAGGCTCTTCTTCACAGTCTTAAATTGAGAGTCCTGGAAAACAGCTTTCTCACAGTTCATTTAAGTAGACTGGGTATGTCTATTATTCTAGAGAAAACAAAAGAATACGTGCTCTTCTTCCGATGCCTCCAGGCACACTGTCTGGGCGTGCCAAATATTTAGTCCTCTCATATTAGATAACAAGTATGTAAATATATCCATGAAGCACTGCACTGCTTCAAATTATTGCCACTTCAGAACAATAAAGTGTCTGAAGTGAACGTAAACAAAATGTGATTAATAACATAATTATCCTTCATGATCCTCATGTCCTCAAATAGATGTCCAACGAGTGTGATTTGTGTCAAGCTAACTTTTTCACCCTCAGAGTTTGAGGCAGTTGAGGGCATTGATAGCTTTAATTTGGCTTGATCCTTGTATCAATGTCGCAAATACCCATCTCATTTTTGTTTAAATTAATAAATAAAACAAAGAATGTTAAGTTCCATGTTCTGTCATCTATTTTTCAATTACTTTTCCTGCTGTTTTAGGTTTTCGTCGTGGCATCATTTCAGTATTATCATCAAGATATTTTAGTCAGGTATCGTAGTCATTATTTTGGTATCTTGACAACACTATTCTTCATCACTCCCCTCTATGTAACAGGTAATTACACACCTGTTTAGCCCCTGGTTTTACATACAAAGAGTCAAGCAGGCATCAAAATATAGGACCATAATCTAATAGCTCTAAACTTATGCTGAACTCAACCACACCCTGCTGTGAGTTTGCCGTTTACTCCTCATTTGGCTGTTTCCATGGCTGTCAGCCAATTGCAGCACAGGCAGCTTAGCGGCTGTAGCTAACAGTAACATTGCCAACATCAGCATAGGGAGAAGGTGTAGGGGCTTCAGCATGCAGGAAACCGAACCTAACATCCTTTGTTTGAAAGCAGCTGCGGATCTAATAATGCTTTCAACAGAAAACAATTGAGGCTAGAGTCTAAATCAATAAGTAGAAAATGAATGGTGTGGTACCTAAAAGCCGATTTTGCAATTAAGCTAAAAGCAAACCAATCAAATATTCGGACAAATAGCCTGTAAAAAGTCAAATTAGGTAAAGTAGACAATCCACATTATTCAAAATTAAGCCATTTCAATAAGAGTCCTTGCAAAATTGTGAACATTTTCCCATTTAACATCTGGCTCAAGTTAGTCATGTTAGTCAATTTGCTGCATTGACGCACAGAAAGCTATTTGATTTTAAAATAACTTGTGAGTGATTATATGTATACACAGTACATACATATATATACACATTTAATTTGTCTTTTTTATTATATAATTAGCGTCAAACAAACGAAAAATATAAAATTTTAAATATTAAGAAAAACTTATATATTATATAAATATAAGTAATATTACACAAAAAGATTGAAAAATTACGGCACAACCACCGAACAAGACCAAGTGCAGCAAGTACGTAAATAGCCATTAAACAAAAGTAAGTAGAATGGCGCACTCTTTCTAATGGTGGCTCGTCGATTCGTCGCTCTGAGAATGTCTTGTGTGTTAACCATAAACACTCTGGGTTGGCTAAACTTACTTCAGGATGTATTTTTTCAACCAGTAAACATACCTTGATTGAGCAAAAGAGAGGTCAGTGTTTGACAGGAAGCTAACCTTGCTTTTTAATACCCTCTGAGACATTGAGTACATTAAATGGCCGTCATAGCAATTGATGAAACTTCTATTTAAAACAAAATTACAATCATATACCACTCACAAAAGCACAGTTGAGACCAAAGAGTATACTTCACTTGTTCGTGTTCTGCTCAAGCTCATAGACAGTCTACAGAATTCATCATTAGTCTAGAGTTGCATGATTAATCATTAATAGATCAAGATCTCGATTTAAATACCAACACAGTCTACACAACCTTTTATCACAGTGGAACATAAAAATCTGCCACAGACCCAGAGAGACAGCAGTTGTCATGTAACAGAAATATATAGGCTATTTCTGTTACCATAATTCAAATTATCAAATAAGTACTGGGATAAAAGTGTATCATTCAGATATAAACACTGATGTCTACAGAATTTATGATAATAGAGCAAATCACCTTTTGAAAGTGACTTGACACCTCAAAAAAAGATTGCAATTACACCATTATAAAGGGTGAGAAATGTCCCCTATTGGCAGTAATAAATAGACTGAGAAATAAATACAAATGTATTTGTCACTGAATCATTCATTCAAGAGAGTAATTCAATAATGCGGATTCATCCAGTCATGAAACAAGTGATGCCTTTATGAGCAAGTCATTGAATCATTCAAACAATTTTTTTTAATAATTCCTTCAAATTGTTTAAACAATTTTAAACAGATTGCAACAATTAACTTTTGACAATTAATCCTGAATTGTGCATGTGGATGCAGCTTGATTTTTTTTTGTCAACAACGCACGTGCAAGTGATGCGCTTGAAAAGAAAGGTGAGGTTAATTAGATTGTCTATATCTGTCTGCATTGGCCAATAGAGTACACTTTGAAAGGCTTGTGTGCTTTATAGGCTTTAACTTTATAGGCAGGCAGATACTGAGATTAGGCTCCCTCCCACCCACCATCAATTCCAACTTATATCGACGAGGAAGGCCGAAACACACCTTTTCGCTCTATAATCAAAAGTACAATCACATTTTACTGTTCTTTTGTTTAGTTGCAACTCGCAACCAGTCAAATTCCTTCTATGCTACAGCAAAACACAATCTTATCCAGATGTCAAAATGACAGCAATCATAACAATCTGTGCTTTCTACTAAAACATTCTGCTTGAGAACTGGCCACATAAAGGGGAAAGACATAAACATGCAAATCTGATTTAGACATGGTGCTTGTATTACTATGAGTAGGTACTTGTAATTATTGTATTTTGATTTGTCAGTGAAACAAACAGGTGGGACCTGTGGTAGGTAGTGATTACTTACGCTGTGATAAACTAATAATTACTCAGATGATCAAAATCTGTAGATTAGGCAGGAAAAGGCAAAATCAAGGTCACAAAATACTCTTTTGTTGATAAACGTAAAACACTGTGGGTTAAATGTGCTCAAAGTTAATGTTTAATGATAATACGCTTCCTTTAGAGTTAATATGTGATCTCAAAGTAATTAACTTCACCAGGTCTTAGAGGTTGTGACAACCCATTGATTTTCTGTGTAGCAGTTTTGAAACAAATGAGATAATGCAAAGCAAGAAACAAATTAAAAAAAAGACCTTATAAACTATAAGTCTTTGTAAACAATCATTAAGAAATGTTGCCTAAAAAATTCTCACATTTTAAAATGAATAATAAAAGATAAAGCAGATTTTCATCCTTCATTGTAATTGTGTTCAAAGTGGACATAAAAATGAGCAATAAAATCATGAATAAATAAACATCAATTGCAGTATATAAACACTATAGCTGAAAGCCTTTGAGAATTGAGGAAGGGAAAAAAGTCAATAATGACTTAGCATTACTGGAAAATACTGATGCATTAGGCTGAAAAAACAACAACGTTCTCTTTACGAGCAGTTCTGCGCATCAACATCATAAAACTAATAGCCGCAATTAGTACATGGACAGTGTAGAGAAAAGGGAGTTCCTCGACAAAGGATGAACAAAAGCCTCGTCACAAAAAATACATTTAAAACCGATCTGTTTTGACTCATAGTTTGCGATCTCAAACACAGGTTTTGTATTGAACAATCAGTGGAGTTAAAACAGCACAGCATGAGCCACATGTTATTACACATAGGATATTCCCATCTTAAACCTTATTAGCATTAACAGATTTTTCAAAAGTAGCCAATTATGAATGAATCCCCTGGCATGCCACTAGGAAGCCCACACCCTTCTCAACAAATCAAACTTCACACTACTGGCAGTGTTATGAACCAATACTGAACGTACTTTCTACTATACTATACTATGCTAAAGCAAAAATGTAGTAATGTGGGATAACATTTTTAACAACACTGCTATAAGAATTATATGCCTCGCCGCGTGAACCATATTGAAAAATGTAAACAAACAGCGTTGTTTTGACTCATTGCTGACAAAATAAGAGAAGGGATACTCACAGGCATCATCTTTGCTAGTGTCAGAGGAACATCTGGTCTTCAGCTTCACTTCGCCTTTCACAACATCCACAAGGTCCAACCCGAGATCACAGCCCCTTTTGTACAGCAAGAAAACAACTTCACTTACACTATCACACTGACACATGAATGACCACAACACCAACAAATACAGGCCAAACAGGCCATGGCTCTGCACATCGTGTTCTCTTACTTTGATTAAACGTTGACGTGATACGAAACTTGTAATCACGTTAATTAGCGGAGTAAGAAACATTAAAGAGAAGCTTGAAAAGAATCTCGCGAAACTGGAATATCAGCTGGTTGTGTGTGTAGAAATGGCAGATGGTGTTGGGTGTTTCTAATATACCCACTGAATGCCCGTAACTCATTCTCTCCTCACTCTGAATTACTTATACATCATTGTGTTAAACCTCAAAAACAACATTATTTAAACCAACTCCAATGTTTGTCACATTTAAAGACGTTCGTTTTAAGGAGTTTTCCCTCTATCCGCCCAGTTCATTCTACCAGTGCTCACATCTGTTAGCCAGTTAGCACTGACACAAACATCTCGCTGTACAGTAACGTTACATTAAATGTTAACAAACATTATGAAAACACTTCGGCGGTGGTTAAAGCTACATCATACTCACGTGTCACGAGTACACATAGGCTATGCCATAATCTTTTAGAAACGACACACGATGTGTTCCTTGTTTTCTTGAGCAGCTGGGTATCGATTAACTCGCGAGAGAGCTAAAATAGTTAGCCTGCTAGCTGAAGCCAGGTAAAACACTCCAATAATACGTGAAGCGAATGAAAACGAAATCAGAACACTGTTATTCGTCTATATTTAGAAATATATTACCATAATACCTTTTAAAGTACGAAAACAAAAGTAACAATACTGCCCGAACTGGCTGAGGCGAATAAGCTGCTCGCGCTGTTGTGTAAAATCATGGCACGCGCAGAGCTGGAATGACAGGAATGTGTGGAGCTGATGCATAGCGACTGGGATGTTTGGATGTGTAGTCATTAGAATCTCTAAGTGATGGACTAAAAAGGGTATACTACGCCCGTAGTTACTCACTGAGTCACATTAATTGGTAAGAAGTTGGTTATTGTAAAAGTGCCATTACTTGCAGACTGTGTTCAATGCTAAATTCAAAGCAACACGGCATACTCATTTGAAACTTCACTCAGTAGTTTCCAGCTGCAAATATTGCAATGTATAATTTTAAATGGTATGGTTAGTTTACAAACAAAATTGAGAAATTCGCATTTGATATTTAGATACATATGTTTTAGAAGTCCTCTAACACCCACTACTGATCAATAACAGGAACTACAAAACATGACATCAAACATGATTCTTATCTAAACTGCTAACAAAAACAATAATACTTCATATGCAACATATTGTCAGTAGGCATTTTCAGGTGGAATTTAACATCAGCTCAAAAAAAGAGACTTGATTTGTCTCTGCCCAAACAACTAAATATTTTGCAAGGACTGAAGCCATTAAAAAATAAAACTTTTGGCAGGACTTTTTTAAATAGTTTAATTTCATAAGTTCAATCAAACAATTTCATGTTTGACAATATGAATTTCCTGAAAGACAACAAGGCAGTGAGTCCATATTGTGATCCAAATCAATAATTTTATTGTTTCCAAAAAAGAAAATACAGATATCCAGGTGAAGTTCTTCGGGGGACGATTTACAGAGAAGACATGGGGAATGACACTCCGGTGGTTCAATCAGTGTGCGGGCTCTATGAGAAAAAGAAAGTCATGACAGATCCCCAAAGTTTTTACATATGCCTCCACAAATAAGGCCATTTTCTATTTGTTGTTTTACAACATTTGAGGAACATTTAAACTTTTTCAT
Organism: Cyprinella venusta; assembly: GCA_038021265.1. Lineage (NCBI taxonomy): Eukaryota > Metazoa > Chordata > Actinopteri > Cypriniformes > Leuciscidae > Cyprinella > Cyprinella venusta. The sequence goes on along the minus strand of CM075876.1, from coordinate 17,337,371 downwards.
GGTTTAACAAAGTTTGAGTAAAAATCATGATACTGAAAATGTAAATTAAAAAGTTAATACTTACTTGACTGCACTGCTTTCTTCTTTCCTGCAAAACAGCAATGCTAGTATTAATACTTTAAACAAGAACTATTGCAAACTCTTAAATGTTTTGCCTTGTACACATCACAAGAAATTTAGTTTCTAAATATATTGTGTAACAAATAAGTTTGTCAACATGGGCCCAGTTCATCATATAATCATAACCAATTTTTCATATGATGTTTCCATAATATTATTATATATTATGGGATAGATAATGTTTACATAGTACATAATTATATTGTGTACCAAAATAAATACAGGTTCACACCATGTTGACAGTACAGTCTTAAAAATAAAGGTGTTTTCAGAGTGATGCCATTTATTTAACCCTTATGGTTTGTCCATTTAAATAACTGATAAAAGTGATTGTGGATAACATTTTTTAAAATCTAAATAACTTATATTTTGTTGAATGGAACTAAGGATGTAAAAGTTCTTCATGCACACATCTATGTTGGGCACTTTGTCTGGCCCAACATAGATGTGTGCATACAATACTGAAGAACTCTTCAATAAACTTGAACTCTCACCTCCATATGAAAGTTTGTAGTACATAAATGTCATGAGTCCTACACCAACCCACATCTCCTGGTAGGCCTTGGTGTAGTAGGGTCCCAACTTAGACCACCAGCTAGCGAATGCACCACCTGCCATCTAGTGATCAAAACATACAGATGCATGAACATTTGTCTAGAAGGCTTCAAACATATGCACGATTACCAAACATGTTTTAATGTGCTAATGTAATATGTGCCATTCAAATTACGTGTTATAAAAATAACCAACAGAGTAATAGGACACAAAAAGTACTTTCAAGGACATAAAAAGGACGACTTAAAATAAATAAATAAATAAAATACGGAGAATTGAAGGTACAAAAAGAGCAAAAACATTCTCGTTTTAACGTTATCACTGTATGAATAAGGCGAGTTCATGGCGATCTCAATCCAGTAGCTATGGAGTTGTGCGAACTTGAATCGCGAAAAGAACAGGACATGTCACAGTCCAATACAGTTACTGGGACGAATTTGATACTATAAAACATTTGTCTCGATTCATGTGTGCCATTCAGATGTCAAGCTTGCGGAGAGCCTTGATTGCCGATGTTGATGCATTAAAGCCAAGGCGCTCAGAAAGGCCTGGTCATATACGGTCCAATAAACGAAAAAAGTCATGGTTTAAACGACAGTGAATCTTCTTGAAATGGTCAGGGATTATTTACACTATGCACAGTGAAATCTTAAAGCATTTTTTTATCAGGAAATGTACTCACCTCTAATATGTAAGTGCACTGGACCACACGGAGAAGGTCACTGTTCAGCAGTGATAGCTCAAGAGATGTAGCGGAAGATCTCTGTAGGTTTCCGCTTTGTAATTAAAAGCCCCGGAATCAAAATAAAAGTCTGTATGTGACGACTGTATTTTTGTAACACTTCGATTTTTTTTTCTCGTTCTCCTTATAGTCTCCTTATAGATAGACTTTTTTTTTAGATAAAATAAATTGATTTTTAATTAGATGCAATAAAATGGTAGATGTTAGAAAATATTTTTAGACCACATGATCTCTTTGTTTTGAAAGTACACAAATAAATCAGAAAATGAAATAGTGTAGCCTATATAATTGAAGTATTTCTCTGATATCATCATTAAGCCATTTGACTATCTTGTTCATAAACAATGGTGTCAGGACTTTTCATCTTGATGACCCTGACTCTTTTATTGACATGACATGCTTTTTGAGGAATGAGCTATCCATTTTGACCAAGTGACACGCTTTTGCAGGTTATTAACTGGGTTTTGCAGAATGTAGGCCTACTAATTGTTTTGAGAACTGCATTGTTGTGCAAATGTAAATAGTGATGTGAGAAATGCACCAAAGCGACTGAGAAAAACTGTAATTAATGATAATCTGCAATACATTCATGTTGGTTCTGTTCTGTGTACCCTGTAGGGGGTTCGCATGCTCCCCTTGCTCTTATCCATGCAAGGCTGCATGGGTGTGCAGGCAGCCAATCCTAACTGCATGCTAATTGTTCGTATTTGATGTCCTGACCGAATTGTAGTACAGATCAGAAATGATAGATAGATAGATAGATAGATAGATAGATAGATAGATAGATAGATAGATAGATAGATAGATAGATAGATAGATAGATAGATAGATAGATAGATAGATAGATAGATAGATAGATAGATAGATAGATAGATAGATAGATAGATAGATAGATAGATAGATAGATAGATTCATTGATTCATTGATTCATTTATTCATTGAGTGATTCATTGATTGATTGTAAAATTTAATTGTGTAGACATTTTAACAGCAATGGACAGACTGAAGAACAATAAAGCTTGCAGGGTTCAGAAGCAAATCAATAAAACAGAACAAGCATATTGCATTTTGGAGACAATTCACACAAAATCACAACAACTACAAAATCATTAGCAGAGAAAAATGTGATTAAAGACAATATAGGGATCGCATCTGCAAGCTATTGTGTTGATGATCACAGACTCCATTCAGAGAACTTCACTTTGTCTGGCCCAACAGTTATTCAGCAGTCAAGAGTAGCTAAATAGCACTGCTAAGATGGAAACTTTATGATCAACCCTCTCACTGTCGACAACTACCAAACCACTTTGCCACATTCAGTCCATGCTACATGCAAAACCCAGTTCTGTCACTACATGATAAATCAACAAGAAGAGACTATTGGAGTGTATCTGTGATGTAAAATGCATGGGAGAGGTGAGAGTGCGCGGTAGTTCATGAGTACATGCAGGAAGCAGGACCACTGATGCGCCAAAGCAGTGGTGCAGTCCTCTCCCCTCAGGCTAATCTCTGCTCTGTAATCCAGAAATATAACTCTGAAAAAAATCACAGATTAGTCTGGATATCTGGGTTGACTGCTCTGGGTGTATTGTGTGTGCTACTTTGAGTTTGATCAGTCATTATAGCTATGGAACCTGGAAAGCCGAAGCACAAAGAAAAAATCTAATTTGAATTAGAAAAACAAATGGACACAAATGCAAACGCAATTCTAAAGTGAGACAATAGCTTGATCAGGGAGAAATTCTGTCATTATTGTAACGAAGTCTGTACTGTATGCTGTTATTTTATGCTTTTTGTTTTGTCCATTAAACACAAAAGTGAATTTTTTTGAACAATTATTATGCCGTTCATACAGAGTTCATAGTGACCAGAGGCTGTTAAACAGTTCCCCAAAAATACCACAAAAGTATATGAAAAGTAGTCCATACAAACACATTATTAATAACAATAAAAAACAATAATAAAACATTATTTATAATTATTTATTTTTATGAATTATTATTATGATTATTGATGTTGGTGATTTTTTTAAGTTTTAAAAAAGTTTTAAATTGAAAAGTAGCTACCTTTTTTCCATCTTATTGATCAATTACAAAAAGGTTCACCTTCCAAGTTTAAACATCACACCACATCATCTTGTTAATCACTTTTAATCAGTCTAATAACACCTCCGTTCATCTTCGGAACACGGCTTAAGATATTTTTGATTTAGTCCGAGAGATTTGTGTCCCTCTATTGAAATTGTATGTACGATACACAGTCCTTGTCCAGAAAGGAAATAAAGACATCATCAAAGTAGTCCATGTGACATCAGTGGGTTAGTTAGATTGTTTTGAAGCATCGAAAATACATTTTGGTCCAAAAATAACAAAAACTACAACTTTATTCAACATTGTATTCTCTTCCGGTTCTGTCAGCAGTGACGCTGGTGACGTAAGACGCTGCTGACGTGTATCTGGTAACCAATAGAGAACACGTCAGCATTGTCTTACGTCACCAGTGTCATTGCTGACTCGTGAATGCAGAACCGGAAGAGAATACAATGTTTAATAAAGTCGTAGTTTTTGTTATTTTTGGACCAAAATGTATTTTCGATGCTTCAAAATATTCTAACTGACCCACTGATGTCACATGGACTACTTTGATGATGTCTTTATTTTCTTCCTGGACAAGGACAGTACACTGTACACATTTTCAATGGAGGGACACAAAGCTCTCGGACTAAATCTAAAATATATTAAACTGTGTTCTGAACGGAATTCTTACGGGCTTGGAACGACATGAGGGTGAGACATTAATGACATCATTTTCTTTTTTGGGTGAAAACCCTTTAAGCTGTTTCGCAGGATTAGATTTTTCAATGTTGAAAGAGTAGATCTGTGTCTGGGAACTAGGGAACTTGCAAAGAGGAAAGACATCAAAAATGATTATATAGATTTTTAAATCGATCTCATAAGAAAACTAAAGTATTTTATTTAGTTATGAACAGAGTGGTGCAGGGATGATGTCAAAGCCCGAGATTTTCCGAGTTTTATAATGGGTTTTTTTTATTTATGAGTAAAATAAAGACTGTTTTATGATAACTTGATGATGTTTGACGTTTTGTTCTACAACATAAACTCCACTCTAGTGCCATGAGATCGTGTTGGATGGATCTACCATTAGGTGTCTCACAATGTGGTGCTGTAGGCCTCATAAGCAAACGGGTGGCAAAAGGGCAAACTCCAATCTCTGCGGATAGAGTAGGGGCAAGCAGCACGCAAATGTTTATCCACATAACTAGAAATGGTAGGAATTTCCTCCCTGTGATTCCCTGACTCCTCTGACAAAGAATTAGATGCCTTTCCAGCCATGTGATTTCTATCATTACTCTCTAAAGGTGGATTGGGAGCAGAGAGAATATTTGGTGGAGCTGAAGGGACTGGACGTCGCTGAATGGCGTCTTCCTGTCTCCTCAGGAAGTCCCTGAGAACTTGCTTGAAGACACCAACCAGTTCCCAGGGAGGGATGTCATTGTTGGCCAAAAGATCATGGAGCCTTGATGGACCACAATAAAACATTTAGTAAAGTATCATAGGTGCAATTTTGATATATTATCACACAGGAATTGTAATCACATCAGTGTTGATATTTAGACAAACAGCATGAATTCCTAAAAAAATTCTACATTTTTTAGGGGTTTTTTAGAACATTTGAAGAAGCTATTTAGAAAAATGGCGGAAAAAATACAAAGAAATGGAAGCCAACATGCAAGGCGAAAGTGAGTTACCTGGAAAGTACAATGGCAGTGTGTGAGGGTGGGATGCGACCACAGAGGCGCTCTAGCTGGCGGTGTTCAGAAGCAGGGATAAGGGCAAGCAGGCTTGGGTATGCTGGGGTGTGACGGTATCCCATGATGCCACGGGAGATGCAGTACTGGAACTCCTGTTCTTGAACCTGAAGTGCTCTTTGCTCCAGCTGCCAAAGCATCTCACGCAGCAACATCCGACCTGAGCCTCCATGTGTCACACATCCATTTGTGTGGCGCCAACCTAAAGGCATGGCTTGGCTGTATAGCGTAGGAGCAATAAGAAAGAATGCTGCTGATAAAATGCTGTATACCAAAGTGACTTTCTCCTATGATCATCCTCTGCAAATGAGATGTGACTGTTCATAAAGTGCTTGGTCTTCAGTGGACAGTCTTTCACACCGTATCACATCAAGCTCTGTAACCCACATCCTCAACTGGCACTTTAATTCAACATACAGTGCTCTAGCTAATGCTAACAACATCAGCAGAACAGTCATGTTTGTTTATCTTATTATTTTTTTGAATAACCAAAATAACATTGCTTATTCACATAATTACACGTCATTATATCAGTGGTACAACTGAGTCAAGTTGAGAAAGGAATGGCAGTTTATAAAGCCATGCTAAAAACAAGCTAGCATATTTGACGGTCAGGCTTAAAATGCACATCAATTTAGCGTAGTGCTACAATGCTCTTGATGTTTCCAGGTAAATTTCAAACTATATGCAAATTTGAAAAAACTAAGCAGTCATAGCCTACGTTGCTTGTTGTGTTTTGGAAGATGGCTGGTTCATAGCTGGTCCAAGCTGTTCATTAAAAGAAAGGTGAAAAAGGTAAGGTTAGCATTACCAACTGTAACTGGTTTGTTGGTGGTCCAAAGTCTACCAGCTTGAACCAGCTAACGACCAGCTAATCACCAGCTTGAACCAGTTAATCAGCTTGGACCAGTTAATAAACAGCTTAAATGAACTAAAATGTTCCAAAACAGCAGGGTGCGTGACCTAAAAAAAGATGTGAAATGACAAACTTGGAATAAACATAGATAGATACAAACAGAGCTCTGAGAAAGACAATTGAACTGTTGTGAAGATAGGTATGAATCGAATGGACAGGTACAAAGGACAAAATCAGGGCAAAATTGTAAAGTTGACAACTGAAATAGGAGGAGACCGACAGAGAGGTGATGGATGGAATAAGATTACAGGAAAGGATCATAACCACCAAAGGATTGACCACAGAGGATATGGGTAAAGGCGATGAAACGAATGGAAATTACAATAAATTACATTCAAACTTGATATTGTTACCTTGTGGGTCTTAGAGGTTGCGGTCCATGATGCCTTGACTCCATCTGATACCATCAAATTGCACCAGGTTATGTAAATAAAATATCAACAGTTAATTAAACCAGACTTTCAGATATAAAATTAGAGGATATTGACAAAAGTGGGGAAATATAGACAGATAATAAGGAAAAGAGCAACCTGAAGAGCGCAAGAGAAACTAAAATAAGGCGCTTGAACAAGAAGAATGTTAGACAAGCAAAATCAGGAGAAAAGCAAAGACAGAAAGAAAAGAGAGAGAGAGAGAGAGTGCCAGTGACATGCAGCAGTGTGTGGACGACTGCGGTGGGCAAAGTTGAGATGAAGAGAGTGACTCTCTCTCCTGCCCACCGCAAACTGCCTTCTGTCTCTCTGCTCTGATAACCCAGCCCACTCTGACACACACACACTCACACACACCATTTCAGCTCATATAACAGCAAATAGTTTGAAGTGTGCATCCTGCTTCCCATCATTCAATAAGATCTTGAATTGCAGCCTGCCTCAAAACTCGCCTTGGGTAAATCAGTCCAGGCTTCGTGTTTTCAACAGTTAGACAGTTAATTCAGTGTGGCAGTCGGAGTAAAATTATCTGGAAAAAATGTGCCCTGTGTCAGCATGTAATGTGACCCAGTGCCAATGGGAATTATGTCAGTATACAAGGGAACAAAACAAGAGTTCCTGGTCTGCTTAACAATGTGACATACAGATGAATAAACCTGTATTTTTGGGTGGAAGATAACAATTCTGTCATATTCAATCATGAGTTTATATACAAACATGGATTTATTTGGAGACGGTAACTGTAAAAGGACCAACAAGTTTAGAGGTCCTTTATATCTCTTCACATTTGACTGGAACACAACATTAATCAAGCATACTAACCTACACTTCATTCACTATTTCGTATGACCATGGTATGTCCATATTTATGTGGATGAAAAACATTTGTGCATAAGCGGTCCTCACAGATTGCAGTTGGTGTCCATATGGAGGCCTCTGGGAAGGCTGCAGGCTGGATGGTCTTCTGAGACTCATAATCACAGGCCAGCTCCTGGTTCTGGTTCTGGGTCAGGTCAGGGTAAAGCACCACTGCTGGCTACACCAACTGCCCTGTGCATATGCCATGATCGCATTTAGATTACACGTGTAATACCAAAGTATTGACAACAATAATTGCAGAAGCATAAGCACCATGACCGACAGAGTGACCATGATTTTACCAAGTATGTTCCTGGATCAACATCTTTGTTGAACCTAGAACATTCCAATCCATTCAGATTTGAGGGACATGTTTACAGTTTATGTAAAGTTTAGGCTTGCAACCAACCAGGGTTAGGTGTTATTCATCGATCATTTTACTCTGATAACATTTTTATGGATAACCTATGGGTTGGGTAGGTTTAGGTTTAGTGTTAGGACAACATTTTCTGACACACTGTAAAAAAATATTTTCACAATATTGTTATCACAATATTTTGTTCTTTTGTCAAATCAACTTAAATAATTTATTTAGTTACTGATGATTAAATCAATCTCCTTCATTGTATTAACAATCATCAAAATAATATATATATATATATATATATATCCTATTTATATATTATTTATTTATTTTATTTTGCATGGGAATATGGAAGAGAACACTGGTCGTAAAATATATCCTTGAGCTCATCCTGCATATTGTGTTGTCAGTGTGTTATTTTTCCATTCCCACTGCAAAATGTAAAATATGTGTACATGTGTGAGCTGCAGTGCAATTTGTAGCTCTCCCTCACAGCTTAAGTATGAAAAGATAGACCATGGCGGTAAAACACTTCATATCGGATCATTGTCGAGTTTTTCCTCTATTGCAGACTCAGACCTTCAGACATTACATCATCTGATGTCCAATTATTTCTGTCAACCGTGCCATGCTGTATTATTTTCAGGGGGCTTAAGGACTCGCATTCTAGTTCACTTTTTTCATCTGTCTACTATACTGAACACTTGGGACTATATTTCAGCTTTTTAAGTTTTGGAATAGTTTTTTGATACATGCTCCAGGTGAGCTTTAAAACACAAAACTAATTCCAGACATTTATTCAAGCACCATTTGACCAATTCCCATCTTTAATTGTGAGCTGTGTAGCTTTTGTACGAAGAGAGAAAGAAATCCTCTGGAAATGGTACAGGACCTTTCACTGCCCTCACTAAAAACCCTCTGTACCCAGAGGAGATTCAGGCCGTCGTTGTGGTCAGTCTCAAGTCGTCAGACGGGGTGAATGTAGCAGTCCTGTCACACCCACACAGAAAGAGGCTAATTTTGAGTGTCAGTCTGTGTTCTGAGGTGGGTGATGTCATTGCCACTGGCAGGGAGCCTGTGATAGTGATGATTTGGGACATGGCTGGTGTGCACACATACATACACCAGAGGGCAGTGTGCATGCTAACACATGGGCTTTATTGCTTTATATTTTACACTATATCTAAAAAACATTCATTCTAACAAATTAACCTGAATTATAATTGATTCATGTATATATATATATATATATATATATATATATATATATATATATATATATATATATATATATATATATATATATATTTAAAAGTACAGTACTTCAAATGTAAGGGGTCAGAATTTTGTTGAAAGTAATACTTTTATTCAGTTGGATGTATTTAAATTGATAAAAGTGACAGTAAAGATTATAAAGACAGTGAAGACATTTACAAGAAAATCATGGCTTCCATAAAAATATTAAGCAGCACAACTGTTTTCAACATGGATGATAATAGGAAATGTTTCTTGGGCACATTTCATAAGGATCATGTGACACTGAAGACTGGAGTGATGATGCTGAAAATTCAGCTTTGTAATCACCGGAATAAATGACATTTTAAAATATATTCGGTAACACATTAGTTAACATCAGTATTAACTAACATTAACTAACTATAAGAATTACATTTGTTGCTGTATTTGTTCAGCTTTGGTAATGTTAGTTAATAAAAATACAGCTGTTCATTGTTTGTTCATATTAGTTCACAGTACATTAACTAATGTTAACAAGATTTCAACAAAGTATTAGTAAATGTTGAAATTATCATTAACTAAGATTAATAAATGCTGTAGAAGTGCAGTTCATTATTAGTTCTAATGTAGTGTTAACAAACCTTATTGTAAAGTGTTACAATATATATTCAAATAGAAAACAGCTATTTTAAATGTGAATAATATTTTTAATTTTACTTATTTAAACAAATAAATGCAGTCTTGGTGAGCATAAGAGGTTTCTTTGCTCTTTTATAGGCTAAACGTCTTGGCTGAGTCTCTTCTTTCATCTCAATCTAATCTGTGTTGAGACATTGATTGACTTCTGTTTAAACCATCATCCACTATTCACAAGTCCATCACTCTAAAAGCCAAGATGCTGTATTTGACTGATTGAATATAACTGAATCATCAAAACTTCCTTTTTCCACCTCTATAACCAGCCTTCATCTCAATAGCATCAGTTATAATGAATCCAACAGATTGATTGTTTGAGAGAGAGAGACAAACCAATTAATACCACAAAACATCACAGACTTAATCAAATCCATTGCTTTCTTACTGATGTTTGTACTGTGCCAAAATGAGGTCACTTCCAGGAGGATGATGTCATAAAGGACCTGGCTTTTGTAAGTTAAATGGATATTAGTTGAGTGGGCACTGATCAAATGAAATCGCGTTTGTTTGAAACATTTGGATCAAAGTAAGGACACAATGAAGAAACATGTGATATTTGGTAGTAAATTTCTCTTTTCACTTCTACTGGTCTTCTAAAGTGCTCCAGTTCAGTTTTCCATGTTCAACATCTATTTTATTTGCATGCCCCTTTAGTTTTTTGGCTTGTAAAAACAAAACACACACACAAAAAAATAAAATCTATTCTTATTGCAGTTGGAATGGGCAACAGTCTGTTCAGACAAAGAGAGCCAGGGGGAGTGTATGTGTGCATGAATGAGACAGAGCGAACCCATTAGGCCTGTCCGTCTGTCTGTCTTACTGACTGACAGCAGCATGTCCTCAGGTGAACAGAGAGGTAAGAGTGTGCATTAAAAGCTTTATCTCTGACATCTCCTCCGCTGGCTCTTTTATGATTACTAACCATTATTCCCAAGTTCCCAACAATTTTTCAAAAACCTGCCTCCGCATTTGCCATGTTGTCTCAAGCACTTTTCTTTTGCCCCTGCCTTCATGGTCAAAAGTAGTTCTGAATCAAAGCTAATCAACTAACAGAAATGTGTGCTCTCATGTTGTACAGTCATTCGTGAGGTGTTTGGCATTTACTGACGATGTTAAATACATCCGTTTGTCTGACTTTGCTTTTTAAATGGTTTTGGGCACTGTTTGCTTTTTCACCCTGTCATGAGGTGTATTTGACAAACAGACATTGGTCAGTCATGTCTGGCCTTTAGAGGTTAGTGTTCATGAGGGCACAGTTGACCTTTGCTCAGGTACAGCGAGTCCACAACACACAGGCAGGCACCTCAAGGCCATCCGTTCCCACTGTCACTGAGTGTGAGTAAAGTGAAGGGAAGGTCTAGAGATTGTTGAGACATGGAAATAAAATAACTATGCTTTATTTATTTATTTACTTACTGTCAGGTCAGTGAACTAATTCCCAGCATGCACCTCAGCATTCAAATGAATATATATATATTCATTACTACTGTAGCTGCCAATTTGCTGTTTCAGTTGATTATGATTGCAGCCAGCACAAACTACAAAAGCGGCAGTCCTTCCGGCGCACTCAAAAGTCAGAATTCACTCACTTGTTTCCATTCACTCCTTCAAGTGACCTATATAAGTGGAGTAATGTAGGGAACGGTGAATGATGATATAGGGGGCGATTGAACACAGTCTGGGTGTGTGTATTCTGGGATATGGAGTCTGAGGCGCCCATATCTGAATGTTGAGGTGCATGCTGTGAATTGTAGTTTACTGACCTGACACTTACTTGCTAATTTGCTTATTATATACATTAGCTTCAAAGGCCAAATGGAATTTCCAGAATTTTAATTTGCCAACTTGACATTTGGTAAATTCTCTGAAAGTAAACTGTTGAATGTAATGTGGCCTTTACTCCTAATTATATTTTGAAAGGATTTAGAAATGAAGGCCAGACTATGTTTAGATTTCTCATTATTAGCCATTTCACTTCTCAAACATCTATAAGACCTTTTTTTAATCTCTTTGCTTCAGCGTTTCTCAGATTAATGAAGAAGATTTTCTTCTGAAAGAGAAGGTGCATTTGGAGCAGCACTGAGTTGGAGGTCATGTTTATAAATGGCTCCTGACATGCTTTTACTAGTACTGACACGGACTGACCATTCCACATCAAAGAGTTCTGTATTAATGTGGGACACGACAGCTATTTTGAAAATTTTATTTTTATTCCTCCATTGACAGATTTTCTTGTTTTAAGCATTGACTCGTTTAATTTTTGACTAATTTATCAGCAAACAAAACTTCATAACTTAATATCTAGATATATTTTATCTTGTTTCTCAAGTATAGTAGCTAAATGTCTTGATTTAAAAATGTTTAGATATTTGTGGTGGAAAAAAAGACCATGGAATATTTTCAGAAATAACTTCAATTTCAGTCTAGCTTTGAGTATATTAAATAGACAACTAAAACGCATAAGTAGCCAACCATCTTTACTAATCACAGCGCATCTGATGGTTCTTTTTATCAAATTTAAACACTATAGGTTATTTACGGACAAAGAGCACGCAATAATATCCTGTTTTTGTGATCACACTCAATTATTTCCAGCTCTTCGGATGCTGACCACCACACCCACTGTCAGGCAATTCCCTACTGTCCCTCCACAATACTTCGCCAGCCAACACACCCTAAACAACACCGCAGTTCTCAGTTTCACCAGCAGAGGGCGAGGCGAGCTCGCGCATAGATGACACATAAATCAGAATGAAGCTTACAAGACACGTGATAAAAATGATTATAAACATCACAATGATACAATTTTAAAAATGAATTTGAATTTTAAGATAAAGTGTCATCTCAAAAATCCATTACATTAGTGACTGTGTCTGTGTGAGTTTATAGGCCTACCTATAACATATTTGGACATAGGCTGCATCGTCATAAGAAATGTGGTGAAAGAAGTAGGTTATGTTTGATATTGATATGTCTCATTAAGATTCACGTGGTGCTTGATAAATGATTGTGTCAAAGAAAACATATGGTTGTGTTCCAGTCAAAAGTGAAGTGATATAAAGGATCTCTAAGAAATTTGTTGGTCCTTTTACAGTTACCATTTCCAAATAAATCCATGTTTGTATATATAATAAACTCGATTAAATACGACAGAATTGTTATCTTCCCAAAAATACAGGTTTATTCATCTGTATGTTGCACTGTTGAGCAGAGCAGGAACTCTTGTTTTGTTCCCTGACATAATTCCCATTGGCACTGGGTCACATTACATGCTGACACAGGGCACATTTTTTCCAAATAATTTTACTCAGACTGCCACACTGAATTAACTGTCTAACTGTTGAAAACACGAAGCCTGGACTGACTTACCCAAGGCAAATTTTGAGGCATGAAATTCAGGCTGCAATTCAATATCTTATTGAATGATGGGAAGCAGGATGCACACTTCAAACTATTTGCTGTTATATGAGCTGAAATGGTGTGTGTGTGAGTGTACCTATAACATATTTTGAGCAGATACAAATCCCGCTGTTTTCCAAGTTCGTCCCACCTGTTCCTGGAGCGAAACTGTAGCATTTGGACAATAGTCAGGTACACTGGGCACACCTAGCAGTGCCAGCTGACAGATGGGTAGCGTCCTAATTCAAAAGAGTCATCTCCAATCTGCATTCATTACTCATATGTACTGTAACACAACAAACATCACTGACAGGTCATTTTTTTACTTCCTGAGGATACGCAAATGTTTTCTCCACTTCCTGTTAGCGTTGTCTAATGTGCATGGCTGAAATGTTGCACCTTCCCCGGGCTGACCCGAATTAGGACGTCCATACAGTTAAACTGTATTGCAATATATAAGAGAATGCATATATAGGCCTACATACAATATATATGAATAACCTATTATAAAAATAGTATATATTTTTACTAGTATAGAAAAGAGACAAAATAAACAATTCTCACCATTTAAATTTTAGTTTAGTATTTATAGCGATACTATTATATTATTTATTCATATTTTAAATTAGCTTTTATTTTGATATTTAAATATTTATTTTTTCGTTACTTTTAGTAATTGTAAATTACAATTACTAAATTGTAAATTTAGTATTTGTAAATTGTAAATTATCCCCCTCCGCCGCCAATTATTTAGGCCTACATATTTTTATAACTTATTTTTTATTTACAAAGTCAACAAGTTTCATTTAAGTATACGGTTTCCATCTACTTTTTTATTTTTTATTTAAGGAGTCATTTTTAGAGTTATTATCTATGGTTATTTTCGATTAAATAAAAGCTAAGCTTATGTGACGAATAAGTTTATGTAAAATACATGTTTCAACATGTTTTCTAGGCCAATCATTGTTAATACATGATTCAATTTAGATTTGATAATTTGCAGTTCTAAATTTTGTCTTTTAAATATACTCAATGCCTATAACAACTCTTTTTTTCTCAGAAATTGGATGGAAAAAAATCGATTTAATGTCACTGAATCATTGGTTAAGACAATAATTTAAGGTGAAAGATTCACCGTGAAACATGAAAAGTACATTTAAGAACATTTATTTTCGCATTCAGTATTGAGTACAGCTTAAGTGCAAATAGTTAAGAGTCAATGGCTAAAAGATAAACAACACTTAACAGTACAAAGATTGACAGATTCTAGCTGGCAATCACTCACAGAAGCTTCCTTCTCCTCCCTCTCTTTTGTTTAGTATCATTTTCAGGAACAAAAGGATAAATGACATCACAAAAAACATAAATCTCTGTAGTGGAGTTCTACGAAAAAGAAACCGTATTACTGTAATGCTATAGTGAGCTGACCATATCTAATCAGAACATTGCTAAATAGTTGCGTTTGTGCCCAGATATCATGAACCTCAGCAGATCCATGTGTCTAGCTGACAATGACGATTACTGCATGTTAACAATGTTTACAGCCCCCACCCAACGCCCTAGACACAAAGAAGCTTGTTTTTTTTTTGTTCAAGAAGAGAGTGTCACTGGAGAGCAATAAAGCTGGAGATCCTTCACATACTACAGAAATTTTCAGCACAGCTGAGAAAGCACATAAACTTCAAAGATAAAAAGAGAATTCATCAGCACTTAAGACTCTTGACTTCATGCACTTTATGAGCAACACATAAAAACAAAAATCACATCTAGTCGTTTTGTCGGATTTGAATAATACGTTTCATGGTTACTTCTACAATTCATCAAGTAGTTGTACTTCTGACTAGATCCTGAATTGAGAAACAGCACGCTTAACTTTTTTTTCTTCGTTTTTTTCTATGATTACAAGGTGAGGATGGCACTTCTCCTGCACAGCTTTGCCATTGCTCTAGACTTCACAATGTGTACAAAGTAGAACTACGTTCCAGTGATGTTTATTTCTGATATGTGTGTGTTTGTGTATGTGTGTGTGTACAAAGAGGAACCCTTGATCATCATTCAGCTCTCCCTGCAATAGGTCGGTCTGGGCCTGAGAACCTCCTCCTAAAGGGCCTATTCAGCCTTTCGTTTGGCACCAGGAATCTTCTCCTGGATCCTGTGGAAACAAAAATATATTATATTCAATATGACTTTTTGAAAGTCAATTATAAATTAAATTATGCATTAAATTGATCAAAAGTGACAGTAATGATGTATAATGTTACAAATTTTCTATAATGCTTAAAGCGAGCACTTACTTTCCTACCACAGAGTTGACTTGGGTCCTTATTAGGTCCAGATACTGATCTATCTGTGCCTAGAGAGAAAGATTAAAAAAGTGAGTCATTGTAGCCATGGTGCTTATGAATTATACATGATGCTGTAGTCATGGTGACAAAGGTGTCTTTCTGACCTGGTATTTCTCATAGACCACAGGCATGGAGAACATGGACACCACCACTGAAGCAAGATGCAAGGTAAATGTTAAAATACAGAAGAGTGGATGATGAGTAAACACAGTAGTCTGTCATTTAATCGATAATTTAATCTGATCGATATTGTCAACACCACTTTTTTGAAACATCTCACTGCACAAATATACCTAATACAAATGAAACATGTCAAGTTGAGGGCAATTTGTCTTAAATAAGAGGCAATTTGGCGCTGGAATGTGTTTTTGAAATGATGCTGAGTGTTTGTTGCCACTGTTATCAGCAACGGACCGTTCTCTTTGGGCTCGAGCCCAGTCTTCACCCGGACGAGTTTTAATCTATCGCTTAATGCCATTGCGGAGACTCTCTGTTCTTTCCTGTGAAATCACAAATGCACACAAATGTGTCCGAGTTCGAGATATAAAATCCCTAATGAACATCTTAGATTTTAATTAAGAAAAATTAAACTATACAAGAGCAGATTAACCCGGGAACTACTTCTGACAAGCTTAACAAAGGTTCTATCACCAGACCGTTGGGGAACAAGAATGCTTGCGGACAATTGCGAATCTATGTATTTATTCACTAACATGAAGAATCTCGGGACTAACAATATATTGTATTATAGTAGATGTAAGAATGAAACTATCACATTAAAAATGTCGATACATTAAACTATCGAAATACATTTCTAGACATCGTAATGTTCTTTTTTTACCAAAAAAGTTTTACATATCTGATATAGCATTGTATTAGCACACACTCTCCTGGCTCGCCCACTTTTTAAAACAAAGTTACACCACTGTTTCAAATTACAAATACATATGGAACTGAATAAACTGCTCACCCATAATAAGAAGAGTGAGACCATTGAAGAGGGCACCCACATAGGTCAGCAACCACATCAGAACTGCAAACTTGAGGCAAACAAAATCAACTAGCAGTTAACACACACACATGTACTGCATATGGTTTATGAATGCATCATAAACCATGTGATTTAGGGATCACATGGATTATGATGCATTTCTGTGGCAGTAACAAAAGCATTAAAGAAGTGGACTTACACTCATATAGCAAGAAGAAACCATTAAGGTGATAAACTGCTCTAATATACTAAATCTTGATTTCCTTTTAACAAATTGCTGCTAACTTGAAATTTGCAAAATGCATATTCCTGAAATGCACATTTCTGTTCCATATCATGTGACGAGAAGACTGGAGTAATGATGCTGAAAATTCAGCTTCGTCATCAGAGGTTGTACAAATATTTCACAATATTTCTGTTTTTACTGTATTCATTATTATGAAATAAAAGCAGCCTGAGTGAGCATAAGAGACTTGAACTTTGCGAAGTGGAGTACATGTTATGACATGCATGCTGGCGCTTATGTGTGAGCAAAAATTTCACATCATGATCACGTCCCATTATAAATTTCAGAAAAAAAGTAATAAGTCTATCAAAATCTGTCATTTGAAAGATAACTTTCCAATCCTGGTGTATATTAAATTGTCCGAATGATCACCTTTAGTGAGTCAACCAGATCCTGCACCAGGAACAGTCTGCGCAGTTCTTTCAGTGAGCTGTTGATATAATACTGGATGTTTTCTGCATACTTCTGCATCTGATCATGGGACAGTGACATCTCCACATCCAGATAAGCTCTGCATCCAGGTGATAAAAAACATTGTTAGTAACTTAATGTGTTGCATACGCACGCACGCACGCACACACACACGTCTTACTTGAAGGGATGTCCCTCGTCTGTTTTCTGCACAGCCTGCAGCACGGACTTGTAGACCCTGAAGCTGATGGTGGCGGAGAGGGCAGCCAAGGCCAGATAGGCCACCACGCTGACCACACTGAACTGCGTCAGGGAGAAAAGCAGCAGCAGTAAACTGCCAAACACCAGCCCACTCTGCTTCAGGTTCCTCCAGTACAGCAGCTCCATCGCTGGATAGGAAGAGAGAGAGATAAAGAAGATCAAAATCATGCACATTTGGGATTGGTGGTGGTGGTTTACAGTATGCCACAAATCTGATTGTCATTGATTAAGGATCCTCAATTCAGCATTTAAGACCTACGGTGATGTAACCACAAGTGAATCACTCTGCACCAGCGCTGAGTCAGTGATAACACAATTAGAAAGGATTACACAAAGAGGAGTATTTAAAAAAAAAAGCCTGGATTCAGTCCGCAGAATGAGACGGAATACATGTATATCCCTGCTTCACAATATGCCAAAAGATGCATGTCAAAAAAGAAGGATGTCCGAATAGCCAGGAGTTCACCCAAAGTTCACCCAAAAATGACATTTCTGAAACGGCTAGATTTGAATTTCGCTCTACATGTAAACAAATTTACCTGAATTCTATCAGCTTCTTCAGTTTTTGAAGCCTTGAGACCTCAAACTTAAAACTTTCTTGCAGTCATTTTTTTAAATGAGCATAATAATAAGTATACAGTAATAATGTAACCAGTAAGTTCCTAGAAATCCTTAATAAACTATTGGTGCGTTCATGTGCTATGGTAATTATGGTAAATACCAAAAGCCCACGTGGAAATTGCACATGAACTCCCCCCCCCCCCCCCATGTGGTATTTTCCACTGGGCAACTCATAGAATATTTTGATGGACAAGTTGCCGAGATGAGATAAACTTTGACCTTTTCAAAATGGTGGAGAGCACCGTGAGAGTCGTGAATGGTAAAAAATATATATGATCTTGAAAATATACAGCATATTATTTACCTTTTGAGTTTTGATAAATCATTTTCTTGCTGTAGCAGATGACTTAAGCAATCTAAAATAGTTTTAGCTATATAACAGGTCTGCACATTACGACAACAAAAGCACTTGAACGCAAAACACTGGTAAATACCAGTTCACAAGTGGGAAATATCCCATTTTCCATAGCATGTGAACGCATCATATTACTTTTCAGTTAATTCATTGTCATCTCTAATATTAACACTAGGCCATATGCAAATAGTAAGTTCTTCATTAATTGCAATGAACAAAACTATTATTGTTTAATTAGCTCGTAGTAAAGGAATTGTTAATTGGTTATTAGGAATAAAAAGTTCTCACTTTAGATTAGGTTGAAGAAAATGGGAAAATGTCATTAATTAAGTGCTTTAAACCAAACTTGATAGGACAATCAAATGATTACAAATACATAAAACACACACACACACACACACACACACACACACACACACACACACACACACACACACACACACACACACAGCATATGTTGTTTATGGGAATGCTCCATAGGTGTAATTGTTTTTATACTGTACAAACTGTATATTCTATCCCCTTACACTATCCCAGACAATATATATATATATATATATACAGTTTGGTACATATACACTGGTATTTATACATTGATCTCAAAAATGTGGTTTCATTGATTTGGAATATGTAATTGCCATGCCAAATTAACCCATTTTCTACATAGTCACAAAGCATCAATCCACTGTTTCACACCCATTCCAAAGCTCAACTCACTACCCTTTGTTTTTCCACCCAATTTGAGACGATGCGAGACTGAACTCAAGAGATTCAAAATTAGGCACTTTATCTAGATTACAATTACAACCTAGAAGCAGAAGTTCGCTCTAATCACAGATATGTGTCTGAGCTAAATGGAGCTTTATGGTCTAGACAGAGTCCTGCGATCATGTCCTTGGAAGTACAGTATGCCTGTCATACTCAGTGCCATTAAGAGCCTTATTTTGGGCTGTGCTGAATTAGAGCTTCTCCTAAACTAGCGCTACGGATCTCCACAACAGCATCATGCTCAGGGGGATTCTTTGTTTGAGTTATGAAGGTGTGGCGGACACCCCTTTTAGCAACATACAAGGATTCCTGCATCATGAATAATTCATAAGCATATAATTATACAGCTCATTATAGTCAATGATCAACATTCCGTCCTATTCTATCTATCAGAAGTGAATAAAAAACATAGGTTTTCATTAAACCAAGCCAGTGTATTTCCTCTATTTATTTTCAGGTAGAAATCAACAAACAATAGGACACTTGCTCATTTACGCCCACTTTTTCCCATCATGCACTGACACAGGCTTGTTTAAGGGGTCATTACGGTGAGCTTCGTATAAAATGTGTGGGCCGTGAAGTTGGCAGTTGAGCTCTGAGATGAAGGGAGCGCGGTCGCCACGGAAACTGGAAAGATGGGCGCAGTGAAGTGAGCAGGGATGCAGTTGCCATAGTGATGGAGCTGCTCCCCCCCTCCCCTCCCTCACAAAGCGCTGCCTACCAGACAGAGTAATAAGGTACTGATGAAATGATGGGGGAGGGGAACAGGAGGTAACACTGGTATGACAGACACACAAGCAAAGACCCTCTTCCCTAAAACAGCCCATTGCTGACAACGACATGCCCCCTCGTTCATGAAAGACCTTTGCTTTTTATCAATCTAAAGCACAACAGCAAACAACAGTCTGGTCCTGGAGGGCAAGAATTGCTAAATATAGCTATCGCTGTGTGACTGCACTGAAAATCTTTGATTTTTTTTTTTATGATTTTCAGTTTTTCTTTCTTGCTGTCCAGTATATACTTGAGAAGTAGCTAAAAGTGTGTACTAATATTTCAGAGAATATATCCAGTATACAGAATTGGCAAATTGGCTTTTTTGTCTTGTTTTAAGGATGTTTGTGCTTAAAACAAATCTTAATACCTTAATCAGTTTTGCTTTTCAAATAAATGTATCTTGTTTTGATGTTTAGGTAATTGTTCTGGGGAAAAATACTGGTTAAAAAGTATTTTTATAATTATTTTATAATGTGGTAAATAAATTATTTTACATTAATGTAATATCTTAAGTCTCAGGTCAAAAGTTCTCAAGTCTTATGATGTTTAGGTATTTTACTGAGAAAAAAAAAAACAAATAAAATCAAAATAAATATATAAATATAAAAAAACGAAGAAATCTATTAAATGTTTTGAGTAATGTTTTGCTGTGTGAACACACACACACACACACAAAATAATGGACATGATTTGAAAAGGTTAAATGGTCCTGGAAAAAATAGTCACTCTTATATTGTTCGCGGTCAAAAATGGCCGCATTGGAAATGAATGGGAGAGGAATTTCATCAATTGGAAACATTGTTCCTGCGCACAAACAAATTCTTACTGAAACCAAATTTGAACTTCAAATTTGCAACACAGCTTGCTTAGATTTATGGATTTGATTTTCTCACCATTTTAGAGTAAAATAATTGTATATGTCATAAAATTTTTTTTTATTTTTGAGCATTTTTCATAACAATAATCCAAGTTCACTTCACTTCAGCAATAATCTGCCAAGAGTTGTTTTTAAAAAGAGACCAAACAAACTTAAGTCTGTGCTCCAAAGTATTCAAAATATATGTATCTTGTTATATAAGTTATACAAGTTATATATATATATAAGTTGGAGTTTTTAGGTCCATGCTCAAAAAGTGAACAAATGGATTAAATAATCCACTCCATAAATATAATTTTGTACTATAAAATACCCCTAAAAAAGTACAAATATTAAATGTAAAATATAGTTCAATAATTTCATTGAAATAATAAAAAAAAAATTGTCGTTTTTGACTGACACGCGGACAATACCAGGGGTTTAAGTACATTAATCTTGTTATAAGGATGTTTAGATATTAAATACAGGACACTGACAAAGATTTTGTTTTTTGCTTACAGAAACATTTTAAGAAAAAATTAAAAATTATCTCCTAAAATTAAGTTCTAGATCAGCAGAACAGCGATCTAAATCCAACCAAGGTGGGATACAAATAAAAACACATGGTCAAACAAACAATCCTTGAATAAATAGTCACAAATAGAGAATGTTTTTAACACAAACAATTTATGGTTGCTTTAGTGGTTACACTACAACCATAAATGCAGATTGGATCATTATTTTAGCGTCATGCTCCATTGTAGACACATAGCCTGCTTCTGACATCAGTGGATCATCATACTCTTACAACAAAGAGATCACTTCAGACAGCCCATGACTAACATTATTACAAACTAGACACTGATCTGGATGACAACAATCTTGGCATGGGACAGCAAGATGCAGTAAGGCACCAGGCAAACAACATTTCTCTGCTATCAACAATGAAACAGCCTCCAGACAGCCTCCAGATCAACATAAAAACGGCTTGGCGTGGCAATACAGTGAAGAAAACATCACGGATGCCAACGAAAGGAAGAAACTAAAAAGTCAGCCGCAATTAATGGCTCTGTTTAATCACTCCTCTAGACTGGTTCATCTTATGCCCTACTGTATATGGCACAGCATAAGTCTATAGGGCAAGCATGCACACTCTTAGATGTATACTCTTAGGTTAGACTTGAGATATCAGGCAAACTTAGAGATGTAATATATATATATTCTTGCTTAAGCATCTGCTGGCTAGCATGATAAAACACTGCTGTATGGATCCTGTCCCAAATGGAGCTTTAAGTCCTTCCAGTCCTCCTCCAAATCCACTTTCCTGATTTAATGCTGTATGTTATTATATAGCAGAGCCTGCCTCAGAAAAGCTCCTTCTGAAACCTAAAATGTCAAAGTTGCTTTGAAATTATATGTATTGTGAAAAGCGCTGTACAAATAAATGAGAATTGAAAATTTATTGTAAATGATTTATCCATGCACATCATACTTTTTTAATTCATGTGCCCTCATAATCTTTCTCTCCCTCTCGCAGCAAATTTACGAATTCAAAGGGATACAAATCCACATGTCATCATTTACGCGCCAAACCAGGACATTATTTCCTTTGCAGAACATAAAAGAAGATATTAAAAAAAAAAATCATATATATATATATATATATATATATATATATATAGTCATGAGTCATAAGTCATGAGACTTATATATGTATAAGTCAAGGCATGAGGGTGAGTAAATGATGACAGAATTTTCATTTTTGTGTGATCACTTTAAGCAGTGTTGCTAAGAAACAAAGCACCACACATACATCTTGAACAATGAGCTTCTATATTATTATGGGATATTCTGACCCACAGCAATGACTACAAACAACTGAAGAGTCAACAATAACCATCTTTCTTGGATTGCACCACACATTGATTCGTCTCGTAATTTTACCAAGAAAAAGGGGGTGGGGGGGACCTTTGACCTACATAACACTAACAAAAATGGCTGCTATGTCCTCCAACATCATGTTCTGATCACAAAATTAAAGTTGATATGGATCCAGGATCAGTGAGATCATATGAGAGTGTATTTAGCCTGGCTGACAAATGCCTCTTATATCCTCTATTGAATAACCAGTAGTGTTTACCACACCTTGAATTCTAGGTTCGATATTTCCAGAGTAGGACTATACATTCTTGACCAGAGATCAATTATTGGGAGAATGTGAACTGAAAAAACCCCAGAGGGGTTGAGTTTGGGAATGTATTATTATCTGGTCAAATCTGTAGCGTTCCAAGTTTTGATCAATTAGAATAGTGCTAGAACTAACACATTTGCCAGTGAGAAGTGATCAAATCTGTTTTATGATTTGCAGTTAATGGAAGAACTGGAAGATATCATTTTGGACTCGTACCAAATGACCATCAGGACAGTAACAGCCAATGTGGCCCCTCACGCCACAGATTTGACTAAACTGCATACTTGAGAAAAGACTGTGAGAAGAAACAGAACTGCTGACTAAAGAGAAGCCAGCACCTTTGCGGCGGTTTGACTTTATAGCATTGAATCGATACCTATAGGACACAGATATTAGCAATCCTGAGCCAACATGCACGACTATAGAAGATGGCAAAAGAACACAAGTCCCTGCGCTGACACCAGCATTTCATCTTCATTACTGTAAACAGTACCAGGTTAACCATTACAGTAAAAACGTGAGAAATGTTTGTTTTTAACATCTTCAAATCTGTTTTATTTTGGTAATGGCTTCATGTTGCAGTGAGTTTTTTTCAACTCTAAAGAGGCACTAAATCCCACTAAAGCTAAAATGATAATTCAGGCAATAATTATAAATTAGATAACATGGCAGACAAACATAGATGGATGGATGGATGGATGGATGGATGGATGGATGGATGGATGGATGGATGGATGGATAGATAGATTACATTAATAAATGCTGTAAAAATGTGTTCACTGCTGTTCATGATACCTAATTCATTAAATAATTAATTCTTATGTTAGTGTTTCCAAAAATCTGAAATATAAAAGGAACGACGAAACACTCATAATATACCTATTTATGTTTATAAGCCCTTGAACTGCCAGCAATGCGAAATGCTCAATATATAAATAGCCACAACCAGAAACCCTCCCTCTTAAATTGTTCTAGTTTTCTTCCTGACGATAGTCTCTCTAACGTGATAGTCTAGGCATTGGATTGATTGAAGAGATGAATGCATAGTTGTCTTCAAGTGGATAGTAAATAAATGACAGCAATAACTCACTTTTATTATAGAACACATGCATATATATCTACTATCCATTATTTGACAGAATAAGCAAAAAGAGGGGTTTACATTTAGGCAAACACCACAAGCTACGTATACCCAGGTAGCCACACCCTATACCTCTCTCTTTCTTCCTTTCTTTATTTCGCTTTCTGCTCCCTATGCAGCCTGAAGGCCTTTATGATCAACACAGCAGATGTAAAAATGTAAAGAAACACACAAAACAGCTCTTTGCGGAACTATCCGCAATCTAAATGCCCATCTGACCTGAAAATTAGGCAGTCGTGCACATCATTACCAATTCATTCTAATCAAAAACACCCAGGGTATATGAATTCAGTAAGGATCCACTAAGTACAATAAGAAGGGGGTAGAAGAAGGGCGTGCCCAGCTGTCTCAAGCCCCCCCAGTCTGTCGCTCATATGCCCATGATGGCGGTGGCCTCGATGCGGAAAAAAAATGCGAAAGTGTGCACGAGCATCTTCCAGAATCCCACATGCACCACCTGCCCCCAAGAAAATCCAGCAGCCCTAATAAATCAAGCCCTTTCTGTCCAGACATGCACATGCATCTTCTTCACCCCTTTCCACACGCACTCACAGTACCCTTGCTCTTCCAGTTGCTCCAGAAACCTTCAGTCTTGGTCGAGTCTGCGGCTGCCATGGTGCTGGCCTGCATGCTAGGCTGGGTGAGGGGAAGGACTGCGAATCGCTTTCTGCTAACGCTACTGCTACAGCCTCTCCTCTCCTCGCTCCGTATCTGTCGTTATCCCTCTCTCCGCTTCTCTCTCGCTCACCGGTTCACATCAGTGCATGAATGACCCATAGGAGGAGGGGACCGAGAGGGGAGGGCATGCAGGGATGGAGGAGAGGAGGAATAGGAGTTTATGGTGATAGTGCTGCCCACTGGTGGAGGAACTGATGTTGTTGAAGGCAGACATTTGAGGGAGGGGCAAAGCTTAATGATTGACAATCTTTTCTTCTTTATTCTGACATATATCCGAGTTAAACGGCTTCACAAAAAAGAAAAAAAGGTAGGACGGGACATGATTTGTCCATCAGAAATTGACTGGATCATTGTGGTTTGCTATTGTTGTGATCTCATGCGAGTGACAGGTTCTCCCGCCCTCATGCCAATAAACACGTCATCAGAGAAGAGAACTGATTTTGTAACAAAAGGGAGGAAAAGTTACTTTGGATTATGTTTATGAGTGCACATGGATTAAAAAAAATAATAATAGTAAATTTTGACTTTATAGTGCCTTTAAAGGAAATCACTTTTTGAGCTTGACAGTCTCTGGCCACCTTTCGCTTTCATTGGATGTAAATGCACAGCATAAACATATTACTAAACATCTCTTTTTGTGTTTTATGTAAGAAAGAAAATCATACTGGTTTGGAATGACATGAGGGTAAATAAATGACTATATTTAATTTTGGGTCACTGTCTATTTAAGAATGCAGACAGACACTAAAGTGGATGGATGAAATATTTGTTTTCCTCTCTCTGTCTCACTTTCAGTCTTTTAGACTAATCCCAACTAATCCTCTAGGAAAGATTGAAATCTGGTGGTAAACATTGCTGCACACTATTTTTCTCTTTCAGAGCAAAGGCTCATTCCGTACTCGTCGCATCATATCTGATGAATTTCACTCCAGACTGCTATAACAGTGAGCGTGTGTGTGTGTGTGTGAGGAAGGAGACAAGCCTCATGAGATATGGAGAATGACTCGGCACTCTCGGTTAAAGGAAGCAGGATGAGCTCACACACAGGCAAGCGGTCAGTCCTGTCCAGTGGTCAGGGATGGACTTGCCAAAATGACATTTTCAGATAGGCAACACTGACTTATTGGCATTTTTTGTGTGTGTGTGTGCGTGTGTGCGTGTGTGTGTGTGTGTGTGTGTGTGTGTGTGTGTGTGTGTGTGCGTGTGTGTGTGTGCGTGTGTGTGTGTGTGTTTGTTTTTGAACAATTTAATTTAATTGTTTAATATTTTCTCTCTTTTGCATCAACACTGGATTCATTTAATCAAGAATACATTAAAAACAGTAATATTGTGAAATATTACAATTTAAAATAACTGCATTGTAAAAAAAATATTGTTGGTTTAACTTAAAAAAGTAAGTAACCTGGTTGCCTTAAAGTTTTAAGTTGATTGAACTGGAAAAAGTGAGTGAGATTAATTTAATCGTCAAAACTCAAAATAATAAGTTATCTCAACTAAATAAATTATTTAAGTTGATTTGACAAAAGAAAAAATGTTGTGATAACAAATCTTGAAAATAGTTTTTTTTTTTACAGTGTGTTTTCTGAATATAATTTATTACCGTGATGGCAAAGCTGAATTTTTAGCATCATTATGCCAGTCTTCAGTGTCACATGATCCTCAAAATGGTTGTACAATATTTGTTCTATATATTCAGTTAGATCCTGCCTAAACTACTCTCTTTCTGCAACAACCATTGTAAAAAATGGCCGGAAAAGTCATAAATACCAAAAAAATCTCCTAATTTTTCACATTATTAATTCAATAAACCTTTTAATATTAGCAACGAGACATTTTTCTTTAAAATCTCAGCTATAAATCACTTAATCAAGGTCCCCGATTCTATTCATAGTGGCAGACTGTAATGAGACACTTCAATGCACAGAGAACATCCACCATGATCCCATATGTCATGCATAGTGAGAGATAACAATAACTGTACCTAATTAATTTATCATACAAAAGAACAACACATTATTGTGAATTATGTATTATCTTTGACATCTTTAACTCAAAGGTTTAGCATTTAATGCAAGAGCAAACAAAGGAAATTGGCATACGCTATGAATAATGTCTGTGCCTCAGCTTCCAGTAAACACATCACACAAGAAATGCCAGGGGTGTTTAAAAGGTAAATAATTGATAAAGACAGAATGAAGCATAAGACACATATAAATAACTGCTTAACTGTTTCATTGTACTTTGATCAAATAAATGCAGTGGTGAACACTTCTTTCAACAACATAAAAAATAATCTTCCCAACCCCTAACTTTTGAACGTTAATGTACGCACAGTAAACTAGCACACAGGAACACATACAGGCAAGAAAACAACATCGGTTTCTGATATGTTACAGAGATCAAAATCTATATTTTATACAAGCACACACTATGATAATGCTTCACAACCCCTCTCCAGTCAATGGGCTGACAGCGAGACAATGACTGCATATGGTAAACTGAGCCCTCTGCTGGAGGAAATTAGCAGTGATACCCATCCTCAGTTTGTGTACATGCGGTTACAAAAGCCATCTTATTTCTAGAGGCTTCTGTGAGACACTAAGCTCAAGAGAGGAGGGGGAAAGGGGGGTGCGGTCAGACACAGACTGTGGCACCATACCTAATTTGCAGACTGCCATAGACACACACACATACAATGGTCTCCAGGCAACAACAGTAAAGTCAGTCTGCTTTTACAAACAGGGTGTTGTAAAGAGGAAAATAGACTGAAAAGCGTCATATGAAACATTGATAAGAATCGATTATAAGACAAACATAAAATTCACAATATCATCAATTTCCAATTACATTAGCACTGCATGGCAGGAGGATTTAGAGCTGTCTGCCATCCACCGTGATACATATGATAGTCTTGAACCCCAAATGAAACGCATTTCATGGTCTTTTTATCTCACTGTAGGATCTGTGCGACGCCTTCCTATCCCACTGCAGTGTGGCTAGGTAATCACAAGACGGCAGCACCCATTGTTCACAAACGTAGCAGACACCAGAACTGACCTGAACCACACGGGGAGGGTTTATTCTCAACTCTTCAAACAACAGTCCAGCCCAAACTAGCATTGAAGACGTAATGATTTCATCAGATGACGCACTCATTCACTAATACACTGAAGTCAGTAATTAATTATTTAAAGACAAAACTAACATTAATCATTTGACATTCATAAAAAATTGGGAAAAAAATGTTTTACTTTAATAATTATATTAACAATAATTCATTTTTAAAGCAATATTGTTTGTTTGTTTCGAGTGAAAATACAACAAATAGTGATTCAGTCTATAAGTGGGATGTGTTCCAATCACTAAAAGAATGAAAATGCTTTCAATAAATCTGTGGGTTTTACAAACAGACTGTTGTAGGTCAGCCAGTAATTTTTCAGTTTCACACAAGATATTTTAGTTTTGAGCCACTGAGTTCTGCCGAACCCTGAAGACACAACAGCAGATGCTGGGATCATTCAGGTGTGAAATAAAATCTAAAACATTAGTCGCCTAACTAAAGACAAAGGGGACTGTGTGAGAAATGTGTGTTGTAAAATTGATATAGGCTAATATTTCATGTGCATGACCTTCTGGTGGTCTGAAGATGATTAGAAATGTTATATCACACTGTGTTGTATTTTTCTGGACCGATGCTGTTGGATGACGAGGGATCTTAGTGAAAAAGCAGAATTGACACATGAAGTAAACAGTTGAGCAGGAATACCTCTGTGAAACCTGAGTCCATTGTGTATTCCTTTGAGTATTCTCACACATCAGAACTGTTGGGTCACCGTCATTATCCTAAATTTAGTAATAACATCTCTACCTTCATCTCTACCTGGCTAGATCAACACTAATTATATTCACATGGATTTTAATGGAGCTACAGAGAGTTGTGTAATTGAGCCCCAGGCGTCATCTGTCTGTCCAAGTATGCAGTGAATGTTTTAAGCATTACATTCAAATCATCACCTCTGACTTTCAGGGCATGCACACAATGCTAGGATAATGGTAGATAGTGAGTGACGATGAGCTACAATCACATTATCTACATCTGTTAGTCTGTTATATTACATTATAAACACTTATATTACATTTTAAGTATGCAAACTATAGTTTTAGTCTGATTAAAATTAAACTTTTAAAATGCATGTGAATGTACTGATATATGAGAGAGCCAGCATGTTAAATACTAAAATTCAATTATATAATGTTAGGAAAATATTAGCTGTAAACTGTCAGCTGACCTGTGCATGCCCAGGATTGAGGCATTGAAATGTGTTTTTTCCTGCTTTTAAAGACAAAGGGAGTTTCCTCCAAGCAGGGTGAGGCCAATAAGTGTGAGTCAGTTTTTTATTTTAATTTAAGCGTATCACAGACTTCTGGCCTTAAAGTGACAGGTACATTTAAATTCACCCATCATTTACTCAACCTCATTCAAAACCTGTATGATTTACTTTTTTCAGTGGAGTACTATTTTGACAAATAGTATCTTTTTTGGTACAAACAGGGCTGAGTGATAGGTGGTTACAAATTCAACTATGATTACTAAAATTCTTCAAAATATCTTCTTTTGAGCTCCACGGAAGAGTAAAAGTCATACATGGGAGAGTTATCTTTTTTTTGATGAAATATTTCTTTCTTTTAAAAAAATGATTTGAATTTAAAGAGTAATTTGCGCAGTTAAAAGATGCCATTAAAACACTCAAATTCTTGTCTACATGCATTTTTAAAACATTTCAGTTGTTCTTACTGTAGTCTTTTTACTATGTCATATAAGCGCTAATAAGGTGATTACATTTTTTACATAATCTATTTTCAATAGTGTAGTGATGTATGAAGTAACAACAATAGCAACAACAACAATAAATGTGACCATACATTTAGTCTGACTGAAATTGTTCCAGTCTGTTTTTGCAAAGTTGAACTAACAGACCTAGACATTGCAACTGTAGGTTGGCATCGGCCAGCAAGTTTACGCATTAATCCGACTACAATTGGCTTCACATTGTGCACTTGCTCCGAAAGACTGAGGTGATGACGTGCATTTAATCCTTTAAATATTCGATTACGCATTGTGTCATGTATACTCAGAAGGAAGAAGATAGAAGTTCAACTATGCAAAAACCCTATGTAGCTCAATAGCTGTGCACTTAAATGCAATATAGTGACTGTCAGAACTTGTGTATTGAGGTGACTATTAGTGATTGGGGAACGTGTTTACCTTTCTCCCTGGATAGACCCTGGAAGACGACAGGTGGTACAGTCGTTCTTCCAGAGCCCCTGCGGCCTTGACTGGAGCGCCTTCTTTCTTTCTGGTGTACCTCCCCAGCAGGATGCTCTACCTTCAGCTCTGGCAGGCTGGGACTGGGGGTTGTGCCGCTGGGTTTAGGCTTCTCTTCCATGGTGGATGTCTTCTCTTTAGGAGCGCTGGTTGGGGCTGGAACAGTCGGAGGAGGTGTAGTGGGAGTCATAATGGGTTCTTTAGTTGGATTAGTCAGGGTTGCGGGTTTTTTGACCAGCTGTGGGCTCTCCTTGAAGCCCTTTGTGGAGTTGTGGGTCAATTTTTTGGGACTTTCCTCTCCGCAGGACTCCAGAGCCAGTTCACTGTCCAGCTCTGCTTCACGTTCCTCCCTCAAGATGCTATACTGCATAGTAGGGTTTGGGGCAAACCCAGGAGTAGAAGACGGGACAGGCGCTGTAGCTGTGGTCGATGGAGAGGTGCCAGGACTCTTACTGAAGCTCATGTAGCCAGAGCTGGGAGCTTGTGGACTAGGTTCTTCAGACATCATCTCAATCTCAGAGTTGCCAGATTCTGCGCTGCTACCATCGACATCCTGGGAGGAAAGAGGCATGCTGGGTTTTGGAGGAGAAGTCTTCAATTCAATTGGAGAACTGTCTTGCTTGGAAGCAGGTTGAGAGGGTGAGGTGGGTGACGTTTGAGTCTTGTCTTGGAAGGAGCTCATTATTTTAGTTTCACCAGCCAGGATATTTGGTTCTGATGGAGAGTCAGAGTCTTCTATAAAGAAAGAGAAAAAGAGAGAAAGGAGAGGGAGTACTTTAAAAAGGTAAGGTGTCTTGTAGCCATCTTCTCTGCCAAGGCACCCAACAGTGTTAGCAAATGTGTGATATATTGTTAAAAATGTGTAATGTACATGGACTATACTTCAGATAGTATAACTGAAGCCTTGGGAACTTTTGAAAGAAACTTTCAAAAACAAAAAAATCTCCATTTATTTTTGAACAGTAGAGTACTCTAAAAACATTATCAATGGTTCTCAGCACAGTTTCCTGTGAATTTTATGTTGTAAAAATGCTCATTTGTCAATAACTTTAGATAAAAGCGAATCTAAATTAATAAATTGAATAAAATGTATGAAAGTTTCCAGAATGACAAGTACACCTACAAAGGACCATAAGGTCAGCTAGCAGAGGGAATTAACGATGGTGTGGTGGATACATTGCAGTGAAGTGCTTGTGTGGGATGATGATGCTTACCTGTAGGGGGTGTAGATGACTCAGGGCTTTCATCCTCTGGCTCTGAGAGGGTGACGGTGGGCACTCCCTCCAGCCCAAGGCTCAGGATACTCTCCTTCTCTGACACTGTAAATGTGGGGCTGTGCTGGCCTGTAGTGGGCGATACAGATGTAGGAGGCATTTCTGTCAGAGTGATCTTTACTGGACTGGCACTGCTGCCAGTGCCAGGAGACCTATAGGGCTGATAATCTGACAGTTCCTCATCAGATGGTTCTTCCACATATGGGAAGGTCTGAGAGTCCAGAACTTCTGCAGAGCCAATGTCCTCCACATCCACTTCTACCGGTGATGGGCTCTTCTCCAGTTTAGTGTACTGGGTAGGCTCTGAGAGGCTGCTCATCCTCCAGTCCTCCAGGGGGCGCTGAGAGCTACAGGAGTCCTCTTTACGGCTGATGTCCATGTAGTTGTAAGAAGAGTCAAACGCTTTCTCAGAGTCACGTATCTTGTGAGAGCTGTTAGTCGGGTCTGCGCTGGATTTGATCTCGATGCTAGAGTCCGAGGTCAACGTGAGGGAATGGGATCCAGAAATGAAGTCATCAGTGCGGGATGTATGTTTGTCACCAGATCTGCCTGTGCTGCCAGAAAAGTAGGAGGGGTCTTCATGTGAGCCATAGCTTTGATTGGACAAGAGGAAGGTGTACAGGTCATCCCCGTCATCAGTCGATTTCTTCTGGAAGTTTGAATCTGATTTATCTGCATTAGAAAAGCATGAGCAAGAGTTTTAAATAACGTATTTTAACATATAGTAAACCATGTTTAAACAATGATTATTCTTTAAAATTAGTGTCAAAATTCTGGGGAACGTACAATTTTGTGAAAGAATGCAAAAGCATTACGACTTAGTTTCGTATTTTTTTCCTCCCATCTCAAATTTTTGTTAACTAACCTAATGTATACAATTTTTATTTTTATTTATAATTTCCTCATGTATTGCATATTAATTGTCTCAAAAAATAGATTATTTTCATATTTAATGAATTTATTCAAAAAATAAATACTGTTGTTTACATCTTTTGATTATTATAATTGTTAAATAAATGCAGAATCCCATGAGAACTGCACAACAGAGAGTCAGTTTGACCTCTATTGCATATTGTGCCTCACAAAGCTCTTACATCAAGTGACCTTGGGGTGAATTAGACAGTGTGCATGTGTTGTTTGTGAAATTCAGATGTTAGAAAGAGGATGTGTGTCTGTGTTTCAGGTAATCATTTTGTTGTCCTCCAGAAGGCTTTAGTGGGGTGTAGCAGTCACAGCTCTCGTCAGCAGCCAGTGACGACCCCATCACACCCCCCTCCACACCAATTGTCCTTGTCTCTAAGTCCTTCTCATCACATTCCCTGTCTTTCTGTCCTTCTATCAATTATTGTGACTATTTGTGGCAGATGACAGTTTTCCAGTTCAATGTTTATCAGAAGGTCGACTGCCGTGCTATCACATAAGGGCAGAAGAAACAGACACACATGTACGCACACACACATTTTCATCACTTATGTAATATGATTTTTAAGCTGTTTTCCTCATGAGGACCAAATACGTCCCCAGAAGGACAAGAATGTCAGATATTGCTATCTTTGTGGGGGGACATACACTGTAAGATTTCAACTAGGGATAAGTCTAAAACAAGAAGGAATATACAGTGGTTAAAAAAGAGGATCTCCAATAAGTTACTTCCCTTTAAAGGTGATGTGTGTCGTTTTTTCAATGTTAAAATAGAGCATATTCCGGTCACAGCTTAATGTGCAGAGACAAGGGTCAAAAATGATCCAAGCTTGAGGCAAAAACAAAAACTTTTACTACTGAAAGTGATGAACATGTTCCAGATATTTAAGATGTGGGAGCAGAAATGACTCTGTAATGTTTTATCTGTGATATAAGCTTTTTATCTTATGTGTAATATTATCATTCACAATATTATGTTATTTGAGCCAATGTAGCTGCCTATGGGTTTAGTGACTCAGCAAATATCACAGCGAGTATTGTTGATTTCAAATTTCACAAAAAAAAATTAATTTCGCTTAAACCAGAATCACAAATTGGATGAAAATACACATTATAACAGGCACCTAATAACTAAATTACTGTTGAAATTTAGTTTTAGTTCAGTTTTTTGTTCAAAAACCCATTTTTATTTTAGATAAAATATTTCAGGATCAGGTGTGTTTCCCTCCACACTACAGATGTTTAACTGAGGATAATCCCATGACTTGTGTAAATCCCCATGCTAACGTGACCCCACTCCATCAGAGATCCTGTACCTCTGTCTCTGTACTGCCCTACATTCACTAGGAAAAATGACTCCATTGGGACTCTATTTTTAACCATATAGCTAAGAAGTGAGAAGATCTATAAAAAAAGTGCAGAAGTGCAGAGAGAGAAGAGAGACACTAATTCTTCAAAAACAAAAAAACATATCAACTTTATCAATCAGTGTGCAATCAACATTAATATTTACCTTTTGTAGCACATCAGGGTGACTATAGATAGTTCACCCCATTTGACCATCAGGGCAATAATTACAAAGTTCCAATCAACTAAAGATGTTACGAATCTGCCAGGAAGAGGACGTGTGTCTTGTATGGTGAGGAGGAAAGTTTGAGTGGCCAAAAGACGGTCAGATGAAACAAAAAACAGGGATAAAATGGATAAAACAGGGATAAAACGTACCCCATGCCTATGGTTAAATGGAGGTACATCTTGTTCAGATACATGGTTTTATGGATTCTAGCAAATATCAACAGATAAAAAATCAAAACCCGACTGCCTCGGCTGGAAATCTTACAATGGGCCGTGGTTGGATCTTCAATCAAGACAACAGTCCAAAGCAAACATCAAAATTCACATGTCCCAGTCCGCTAAAATGAACCCTATAAAATCAGTGGGGTGAACTAAAGAGAAGAACCACCAACATGAACTTGTGAATCTGAAGGATCTGTCGAGATTCTGTATGAAGAAATGGTCTCTGATCTCTTGTCAGGGGATCTCATCAGGCATTATAGAAGAAGACTTAGGCTATCTTGGCAAAAGGAGGTTGCAAAACGTATTTAATAACAGGGAGCCAATACTTATGGCCAGCGTGTTTTGGAGAAAACATTATTTCATAATGTGATTTACCCCCCACTTTCAAATCTTTTACTTCAATGAAAGGTTCGATTTTTGTGATCAAAAGGACAAACAGTCATTTTTGATCATATTTACCAGGGGTGACATTAATTCTGATCACAACTGTACAACAATAGGATCATCTTAGCAACTGTCACAGGAATGTGACAGAAATGTTTCTGTATGTGAGGGCCGATCGGTGTTCACACCACACATCTCACCTCCAACATTTAACAGTGTGCAAGCCGTGACTCATCCTCTCAAAAACACTCCGATGAGAACATACAGAGGCCTCAAGTGCTGGTCTTTCATTCAGTCTCTGTTACTAAAATGTGTTTCACCTGCACAAAGACAATGCTTTGGATTTTGAAAAACAGCATTTAAAATTAGTTTCTCCTACCAAACCCCATTACACTTATAGTTCTCTAACCTGTACTGTCACACAAGCATTCAGCACTATACAACTTCGGACTTAACAGTCACCATCGCTCAAATAACATTTCACTACCTAGTGTTGCATATATGGATACTTAGAGCAAAAAGGAAAAAGTAGACTAGACAGGTCAATAAATGTTAAGAGCAGGGCTACAACATATGGTGGCATATGTATATCTAAGATCTCAACATAATCTTGTTGTAGTAAAGGACTACAGGCATGTACTGTATATAGTTGTTTAAAATAGCTAATGCTAATTTACTTAACTACTTTATGCCCCTTTGACCTAATTGTACTGAATGTGTTTTTCAAATCTTAAAAGTATATTTTTATAAAACTATACTTGCAGATAATATACTACTGAACTAAAATATAGAAATATAAATAGATATAGAAATATAGTCTATATATATATATTTAAATACATACAAGTTTCAAAAGAAATTACATTATATAGTTTATATTGTCAGTACTTTTGCAAATAAACCTGTAGTCCTTTTGACTATATTTAAAGTTCAGCTAATTGCATGTAATGTTCGTAGATATTCATATTATGAGGAATATATTATTTCAGTAAGAAATAACTATCTTAAAAAGTATGATTAAGTGTACTTATTTCCCCCCCTAGCTGCTAAAAGACTGCACAGTCAAAATCGGCTAAGGGGTAATAATGGAATAACAAAAAAATATATTTTTCACTATTATTTACAACAGGATCTGTATGTTTAATATATTTTATGTAATAATTTCCCAGTTGATCTCAAACATTAAGAAAATATGTTTTAAATACTTGTTTAATGGCATATTTTTATAAATGAAGGCCAGTATCTAGGCCAGATACTGATACAGCTACTGATGTCTCGATGAAAATGACCCCCAATTTGGCTCTCATATGCTGATGTAATATGTATTATAAACTTGACAGGTGATTTTTATAAAATGTATAGCTTGATTACTATCTCAGTTGTTTAAAAGACAATAATAACATGTTGTTCAATTTTCCAAGATGATACATTTTTACATGATGTGTTACATTTAATTACTCGTTTTTTTATTTTAAAATTACATATAATATTAAATAGGTTAAACATAATTATTTTGATGTGGGCGGAACTATTGTCCTGACTGGCATTTGGCAAGAAGTGAATTTCTCTTTCCCTGAACTGTGCAGCTCAGACCGTTTTAACTGAGCTTAGAAAGTAAGCTCAGTACATTGTGAGGACTTCCTTCCTGCAGTCTGAGCTATTTCTGTTTAGAGCCAGGTCTATCTCCACAGGAAGACACTGATTAGGCGACACCAACATTTTTTGTTAATAAACAAAAGTGACAAAAAAGGACTGCGAGGTAAAGTGTGACAGGGGTTACGTTTCAAATCAACAAAATTATTATGCCCCACAATTACATCAGATGCCACTGACGGGTTTGTGACACGTGATAAGGATTTGGAGCCAACTTCAATTCACTCCAGGGGCACTTTCACATAATTACTCTAGGTGTAAGTGTATCAATGCACTGGATTTACTTCTACATCAGAACAGATACAGATGAGGAGTTACCTCTCTTGTATCTGAAAATGAACTGCTGATGTCTGCAGGAATAATGGGATTATTAGAGTAAGGTTTTGTACATGTACATGTCCTAGAGTAAAGTTTGTGGACTATCTTAATATTTAAGGAACAATATAGTAAATTACATAACATGTAATGCAAAATAAAGTGATCCAGACCGTCAACAGTGGTTTGAAACATCAGCAGCTTCTCAAGTCTGAGAAGTAAGCTAAACAATTTTCTGACAGAATTGTAAGCATAACCATTACTTTCCATCAGCAGTCGTGGGCGGGGCCTAAGCATTTGTGACGTCACAAAAGCAACCAGCAAGCAGCTTGTTCTGAGACACTGCTTATGAAAAGTGTGTGATTGTGCATAGAGGGTTGATAGAATATCAACATATCATAGAATGCAATCCTTTTAAACTCATGACAGCAAGAGCTAAATCGAAGGGCTAATGCAGCACTGTGTGTTATGTGTTGTTACCACAAAAGAAATATTGATTATTTTAATCTTGTTATAGTTTTTAGCACTTTCTGATGTTTATTCAATATAGCCACTCTTTTGTATGTGTGTGAAGTACAAAGGGAACTTGCATTCCAGTTTCCCTGAATCACGACTCACTGAAGTGAGAATAATTGTGGTACCACTGACAGCACAGTGGGGTCTCTCCAGTATATAACCTATACATGGTATAGTCGCTAATTGTATGTCCTAAATAAAACAGTGTTGCCAGTATCCCAGGAAAAATCAATGGCAAGGCACTCTCTTCTTACTGTATCCATGGTTCTGGTGAACTTTTTGTCGAGAAAACTGAGCACAGAATCAAACTATCAGGTTTTGTGCTTAGTTAAAGACATAAGAATAATTGCATTGAAAGGAAGCAAACTTCAACAAGTTTCACGTCTGTCCACTAAATTATTCCACTAAAATATGTTTCACGTCTGTCCATTTGCACAGCTAAACTCTAACCTAAAATGGTCTCATCAAAAGTTAAAAGTGATCTCACCCAAACAATCAGGTTCATTTCATGTTAAGTTTGAACAGGTTAACAATGCACTCGAAATGTGATCTAATGACTAGTTATCAAAAGGGTAAGTATCACATCCTTCAAGAGTCAGTGTTGTGGTTCAATAAGCAGTGGGTTAGGCTGTCATTCAGCTAATGAGAGATTCAGTCTGATGAGAAGGATTTTTATCCACTTGCCAATGTCAATCTGGTGATTCAGACACATGTTGTGTGACTCACTCATGAATCACGATGCATCTATAAATAAACTTACATGGTTTAAGATACTAATTTAAGTTAATTTATCAGTGATAAGTACAAGTGTTTACATGCACAGATTAGGAGAATTTCCAACGGTGGCCACAAGAAACCTCACTGAACACTGAATTCATTGCAAAGTGAAAAATATTTAAAATGTCTTTTTGTTTGGTTGAACAAATTAAGAGATATTAGACTGCAGTTAAAGCAGTTTTAATTTTCCTGAATCATTAATGATTTGATTTTTTTTTACTTTACAACTAATAGCATTTCCCCATTAGCTGACTGTTATTTATAATTAGGTTATTTGTGTTGTGTGTTACCCAATAATAACCT
Organism: Cyprinella venusta; assembly: GCA_038021265.1. Taxonomy (NCBI): domain Eukaryota; kingdom Metazoa; phylum Chordata; class Actinopteri; order Cypriniformes; family Leuciscidae; genus Cyprinella; species Cyprinella venusta. Next base: position 17,299,281 of record CM075876.1, on the reverse strand, counting down.
CTATCTGTGATACCCACAAGAAAGACTGTTACATAACCTCACTCTCACTCACCAGTCTACAGCATTAAGATCAAACAGAGAAAGAAAGCTAAAATTGAAAAGGAAAACATCTTTAGTTTCATGACAAGATCTGGTTTAAGAAAATGGGAGCAAAGGTTCTCTAATTGGGCTCTTCAGCACTCATTGTTTTCTCATCTTCTTGTTTGCTCATCCTATATAAGCCTTGTTCTTTCTTTCATTCCCTGCAAAATCTTGTTTGGTTTAACACTGCGATTTCAAGCATTCTCCTGGTTTTCAAGCTTCAGTCCGGTTTTCTTGGTTTCCTCTGTTTTTTCTTGTGCCCCTATGACCCTGTTATTTTTTGGACTGATTACCCGGTGTGTATGACCTTTGTCTGTTTTCGACTATGATTTTGGATAACCCTTTTAACAAAACTGCATTTGTATCCTCGACCTCCAGAACGTGACAAAAGGAAACATCCAACCTCATATAGTATTACCCTAACTTATGTCTTATATTTTCATCTGGTTGTAAAGACTATAGGCTGTGGCTTTATTGAAATGGAGCTTCAATCTATTTTATCTCGATAAAAATCTGAATTGCTCTGTCTTCACTTTATTTCTTTACAACCTACCTAGCATAATGTCATATAGCTAACACAGAGTTTCGAGTTTCACAGATCCAAACCATGCAGTGAGATGTTCAAATTATGTCAAGTATTGATCTCTATGCAGTAAAGGACCTGTAAAGGTTACAAAGTGTCTGATCTGAAAAGCAGCTGGGACACAATGGAATAATAACAACCGACAAAAATAGTTGAAGGAGGAAAAGAGTGAGATATACAGCACCTCACAAACACAGTAAGCAGGTAAATAGGTCTCAATCATGACTTAATTTTAAAAACAATTATAGGTATAGATTTATGGAGAATCAGAGCCCTCGGGTTTTGTGATATTGGACGAATATTAGGCATTTAATATTCAATAAATGTTTGATGTCATGGGGACAAAATGTCCTTCGCCTTGAGGAAAAGTCATAAATGCAAGTTTGTTTTTTTGCAAGGATTGGGTTTAGGGGTAAGATTAGGGTTAGGGGATAGAATATAAAATAATGTCTATGATGAGTCCTCATAAAACTGATGATGCTTTCTGATGTGTGCTACCTTCTCAGGAAGTGCCACCTGTACAAATGTTGTTGTTGTTTTTTCAAGTGAAAACATGGGTGGTTTTGTTAGGTAGCAGAAGAAGAACTGTCTTTTAGAATCATAAACACTTGTGAATTAGACAACTAAAGCAGTCACTAAATTAACTGACTCATTTACTCATCAGCAAATGATTGAGGTTTGTCCCACTCGAAATAAACAAGAGATTTAAAGCTCGAGAGATTTAAATCAATTACTGACTGGTTGTTCATTGGACAATATTTGCCAACACATTAGCCTATTTTATTATGGGTGATATTTCGGTTATTAGGTATTTTATATAATAGCCTACACTTAAATGCCCAACCTCATTTTAGCAAAACATACTTTCACCCATACAAAGAGATAAGCCAATGTATCTGCAACCTGATAACAAGGCCCCGGTCGACAGAGAAGTTAAGTACTAAGGTTATTCAAAGCACTGCATAAAAGACGGTGTAGCTAGATCAAAATCCCATTAACGTTACCTGTGGAAGAAGTCTCCATGACAACAGGGAGCGGTTGCCGGTCGCTTTCGGGATGGCTGGAAAACTGTTTCTCTTCACTTGACTCGTCCTCCCAGTCTCTCATCTGCCTCCCCTCTACCAAGTCATCACGCCGGGCGTTAGTGGTACTCCCAAAGCGATCAATCTCCTCAAAATCATCCCCGTACCAGCTTCCCTCCGAACCTGTCTCCGGCTTCACAGACATTTTTGAGTGCGCGTCTATGTGCGATGCTTCTCAGAGAGACGCGGTCACAGACGAAGGAGAAGCAAAAAAAAAAAAAAAAAAACTCTTCGGATCAGACGCTGGGTAACTATCAGAAGTGGTTTGGGCAGGCCGAGGACTCCAACAGGGGCTCAAGCTGCTGAAAATGTCTTGTTTAGTTCAGTGTTTCGCCACTGACGTCACCGTGCCTCGAGCTCATAGTGTGGCTCGCGCAGTATTAACACACAGAGCTGAAAATGGTCATAAAATAAAGCTTTCGACAACTGGTAATACAGTGACGAGGAACTGTTTACGCGAATAAACTCACTCTTTAGATTCAATTTCGAATTAAATTCATTAAGAATATTGAGACAGCGACTGTAAAGTGGATCTGAGCGTTGTTCTAAAAGTTACATTCGTATTGCGTATAGTCATAGATAAGGTCTTGTTCATTAAGGAAATAGTGTCATCTAGTGGGTTCAGAGATATTCTGCAGTAGACTTTTTTACTAGTTCAGCATAGACATATATTTCAGTAGTAGAACACCCTGAATCTGACCCTACTTTACCTACAAGTATTTAAATTCTGACCTGCAATAAAATGCATATTGTACAATATTTTTTACATTGCCTCTGCCTACATTGTTTTGATGTAAGCAATAGGATTGCAATAATTCCCAGTAAATGACAGGATCTTAAAGACTCATGAAATCCATTCTGTATGTTTACATGTGTTTGTTTATATGTCTACACTAATCTGGAATAAATTGTCAGTGTGGGAGTCTTTACATTCCGTTTTTTCTTAGAATGGAATATTTTCATAACAAAGAGACACAAACTAAATAGACACTTAGGCCTACAATAAATAAACTCAGATTCTTTTTCCTTTGCTTACTTTTATTTGTTTTGTATACTTCCTTTGTCATAGTTGTTTACAAACAGTGTCTTGCACCATAAATGCAATAATCCACAGTACTTTTTTCTGTTATAGCGGTAATGTGCAAAGATAATTTGTTTATTGTGGAAATAAAAGTGACTGACAAATAAATCTTCAAAAACAACCCCTTTCTACTATTATTATTATGATGGCTATGACCGCTCCGTCAACATCTGTAACAAAGCCATAATTATTGTAATGTAAGAATAAGTTATAGAGTGCCGAAGTGATGACGTCACTTTGTAGGACAACTCGGAAGCTAGCGGCGCATGGGTTCCCTCGGTCGAAAAGCAATGCATTTTCCCCATAGACTTTTGGAAAATCGCAAAAAATAAGATCTGTGTTTAACAAAAGGGTTGTGACCCTTACACGTTTTGTCTAGCAAGATAATCTTTACAAGTTAATCCAAAATTTATACATTTTGAAGCCTATATAAAGATTTTAAAAACACAATCAGACACAATAAAGTTAAAAAAAAACCACAAGCAGGTTATAACTGTGTGTTCTATGTCATAGATCAAAACGTGAAAATATTTAGAGGCTTTGTTCACCACAGACCTTATTTCAGGCGATTTAGCAAAAACCCATTCAAAAATCCCATAGGCTTTAGAGCGAGGGAACCGTAGTGCTAAAATGCTAACTCACTTCCGCGTTTTGGCCTACAGAGTGACGTCGTATCTTCGGCACTCTATTGTGTAATGTAGGAATAATAATGTACCCGTACACAATTAAGTGCTCATTTTAGAAATTACTCATTGTTGTTTGGAGCAATAGGCTATTTTTACCTTCATTCACTTTCATCTGGCGTTTCAAGCTACGTTTTATAGAAATGTTACAGCCTACTATATATTATCTTGAAAAAGACAATTCAATTGTGTACTCTATATGTTGATGTTTGGACCCCTGAAAATAGCCAGCAATAATATCTGAAAATAATAATGTAATGTGCCTTGTATTTATGATCACTGTACATGTATTCAAACTATAGCCTATTCTAAATAATCAACTACAAAGTGAACTTTTATTTTGGCGTCATGTTGGAACCAGGAAGTAACTTAGTAGGAAATAAATGACGTTTCATGAGTCGATTTTCATTGTAATATTTCGAAGGTAAATATGTTATATGGCGATTAATAAAGCCATATCATTTCTATTTGTACGAAATACTATTAATGCACATGAAAATAATATTTAAAAGTTACAATCTCGGCGAATCTCGAAATGATATTTTGTCAGATTAAGCATCGTATTGATAAATAAAGAATCACCTAAATGAAGTGACATAATTTTAACGTTTACTGCCATCTCATTGTCACTAGGTGGCATCAGCTACCCTTTGAAACAAAAAACATGACAAGGTGAGCAATAGCCTACATCGAGTCTATGCCAGTGTAGTCAAAATAATAACTGAAAAATATGCATTTCCGTTGTTGTACATTTAATGAAATGTTGTATAGTTAATCATGCACAAATGCATTGACATAACTGCATCTGTCTAATTTAATAAACACAAATAGCACTTAATAATATGGGCAGGTCAGCCATAGGCTATCCATCAATAATAATTACACTTTATTTTCAGTTGTATGTGTACTTTCATTTTTTTTCTGCATTACTGCCTATGAAAACTGAGTGTGAGGAGCCAAGCCCTCTGATTTGCACTCCATTATGATTATACAGCCTCACATAAGTTGGAGCAGATGGACAATCAAGTGAGAGAGTACTAAATTAATTCACATATGCATGCCTGCACAGATCCAGTCCCAAGCTGACTATATGAACATGCCACTGAGCTACTGCTTTCCACTAATTTAAATTAAATTTGCATAAAGAGCATGAATAGTTCATCAGTTGCAGCAGTGGTGCTCCATTTCTTTTGCACTGAACACTTATTCCTCTCCTTCAGTGTTTTCTTTATGCCTGGTGTGCATGGATCATATGCTATTCAAGAGGTCAGATTCTGATATGTGACTGTTTACATCTACTACAGTATGTAGAAGTAACCAGAGAGGAAGAATGAGCAGACACAGTATACACAGTGCATAAATTCTCTGCAATTTACAATTAACATTACAAAGTCAACATTCCAGTGGAAGATATTATACAGCCAAAGTATAAAGTAGACTGGATAATACAGATTTTTCTCTTTTTCTTTGTCTTTAACAGCTTTGCATTAAAATAACAATACGTGTTATATAATTCTCAGCAAAAGTGAAAAGATGTTTATTTGATAAAACTTTGATAGATTTCATTATAAAATAGTACAGATGTCCCTCAGAGTTGATGTAAGAGGGAATTTGTGCAGTGCATGATTAAGGTGGTATTCATCATTTCAACATAGCAACCATAAATTTTAGTCTTATAATTTAAATCAGTATTAGTATGTCATAATGAAACAGGATTATTCTCAATGTTATAATTTATCATGTATCTCCAATTCTATTCATTTATACATATTTAATAAACTTAATTTTGGTGTATTTGTAGTTTTCTACAGACTTTAAAATAAAAAATAAATAAATATAATTTTAAACCCAAATCTACATAACAATAAAATTTATCCTACGAAAAGCATTTTAGTGAAAATTTAATGAAAGACAGATTTTAAAAAAAATATAGACCTTATGATACAAAACCCAAAAAAGACAGATTGTCTTTAGCACTGGGAAAGAAGCACTACATTTTTTTATTTTTTTTTTAGTACAATCAACTTGGAAGTCACTTCAACTTAAATTACATTAAACTGACTTAAAATGATGTGAATATTGTAGAACTTAAAAAGTTGAAAATTACTTAAGTAAGTAAATAAATATGTAAAAACATATTTTGTGATAATTTATCAATCATATACGTTTTTACAGTGCATGTACATTCCAGAGAAAGATTAGTAATAGGAGAGGTAAAGAAAGACAAAAAAAACAAAGGGTGTTAATCCACACAATTTATTGTCTTGTTGTTCACATCTTTACAAAGAAATAAACTCCTGTCAACAGCAAGGTCAGCCGCCACTGCTCAAAGCACAAACCATCAAAACTCTCTGTGTCAGATTAGAATTGCAGCAAATAAGCAAGTGTAAAAATTAGGCCATGGATTTGTGTGTACTATTTCACTTGGACCCTATTACAGAGGAGCTCAGTCGGTATTGATAATCCACAGTGTCGTCGGATTGTAATCTGTTGTTGGAATTAAGGACACTGGAAAGGACTCTTACACAGAAATAAGACCAAAAATGAACTTATCTCATTAAGTCTACTAGATTTAATATTGTAGTTGTCCATTTGGTTGTCTCGCCAGGGTGCGACAACAAAGAGAGCTTAGATGTCTCATTTTGTTGTTTAAACCACCATAGAGAAAGAGAGTTCATGTGAAGATTGAATATGGAACATTAAACTCTAATCTTAATATTTAGTTTTGCAATATTAGCAAAACACTTTAAAATAATTGTTTTGGTGTTTTTTAACCACAGATCATCTGGATTTTAGTGATATTTTTTTTAATAAAATAAATCATCTGTGTTGATCCTAAATTCCGAAATACAGACTGGGGAATTGTTTGTTGTGAATTTGGGAGAGGAGCAGAGGGACAGACAATACAATAACAATAATAATACATAATACGAAAATATTAAAAATATATATGCAATGCAAAAACAAAGCCATCGTTTTTTTTTTTTATTTTTTTTTTGTTGTTGTTGTTGTTAAATAAAAATAACAGTATCTTTAATGAGAGGTTTTCAGTGTGCAAACCAATGTGACTCCTTTGTCCTTGTGAAAAGGTGGAGTAGAGAAAAGATGAAAGGGGGAGATTGACAATAACATTTCAATTACTGCTTGGCAAAGAACATGGCAACAGCCCATCAGGTGCAGTTTTCATGATCTGAATGGAAGCTTGGAAGCACAAGACAGAGATCAAGTTTGTAGAAATTGTTTATCATGTTATTGATTGCACAGAAAATTACCTCACAGTATTAATACAACAGTACGGCAGTGTTCGTCTTGTTGCTGCCCAGACAATATAACAAACAACATAATGTTTGTTCAACGTTATCTGGTCTTTAATAACATAGGTCACTCAAAACAGTAGCATGTACCCGACAATTTTTAATTGTGTTTGTTCAAAGAACATTTAAAAGTACACCGAAATGTTTGCAAAACTATCAAATGAAATGTTAACATAATCAAGGAAAGAGGTTTTTAAAACATTTAGAATTAATTATAGTTATAATAACATTTAACATTAGCAAAACGTTCTCACAACATATTTTTTGTTTTCTGTTTGATGTTTTGTTCATTGCAATAGACTATTTTTCTTAGTGGAATCTGTAAAATGATAAAGTCATTTCAAAACAAATAAATATTTAATGTCCATATTTACTATATAAGAGGAATAATGTCCTTTTCAGATCATTATCGCAAAATAAGCTCTACAAGCTGTCACCTAAAGATTTACATTACACGAGAGCAGATGTTAAACTTCATGCTCATTTGTACTCGGCTTTCGCCAAGATAAGCACAAACTAAGACGTAGCTTTACAGTAACCTATGCTTCTCCATCCATTTACGCTTCTTTGTTCTTTCCATACGGTGATGTGACTCTCCTTCTGTCCGGCGTTAACTGCTGCAGTGTAGCCTACTTGGCGTGTCAGAACACACGACGGCTGCAACTACAGTGTGGTCTCCCCACACGACCAGCACGACAACCGTCTGGATTGAGCCGAGTAGGGGACATCTCTGGGTCTTCAAGTGGGCACCTTCCATCCTCAGTGTTTCGTCGACTACGACACCTCGAGAGGGCTCGACGGTGACTCTGGCGTCCCAGAGAGAGTCACCCCCTCCGTCCCCCACTCAACTCAGCCTAGCTGACCTCTACATGACCTAACCACAATCTCACACTCTATCCGCAACCCAACCATACACGCAAACCTGTTTGTCTAAGGCTGTCGAGCCCCACTGGTGCGTTAAAGCAGGTTCAGTGCTTGTTTTCAGTGCAACCCTCATTCACGCAATATACACAGGAACGTAACAACTATAATTACTATGCAAACTATAAGCCCGATCTCATGAAAGTTCATATCTATAGCACAAAATAAACAGGGGAGGACTCGAGGGGCTGATGGAGGACAGCGATGACTTATGAACTGGTTGAATGTTTAAGAGTTCTGGTTGAATGTTGAATGTTGAACAGGAGAGGGATTCTGGGCGGAAACACTGGAGAAACAGGAGATTCAGGGCTGAGCTGAATCAATGGGAGTAGAGTCAAACAGTTGACAGAGTCCAGCATTGATTCACACTCTGTGATGCGAGGTTGGACGCTACTATCCATCTCCTCGTACTCCACAATGACTCCCTTGGTTATGCATGATGTGGTCAGATGTCTTGTGAGATCCAGGCTCTGGAACTATGGTTCGCTCATCTGCTCCTTCTTGGATCAGCTTTTCTATTGTGGCTGGCATTGGCTCTCCGTCTGCGGTAGGCTCAGGCATCATGTCCGCATAGGTGTAGGGCTGGACTCTGAGTCGGGAGTGGGACTGGTGATGTCCTCCTCAGGGCCTATCATGAACTTCAATCCATTATTAACTAGTACCCACCCAACATGGGTGGCGAAATTCTCATAAGGACCGTTCGCTGGTAGACATGGCTTACTTTGCTCGCTGAGGCCAGCATGGTAAAAATCAAAGAGCGAGTTGTCTGAGTAGTGTAAAAGGCACGGCAGATCTGAAAAATCCCTGGTATATTCCTCCAGCAAACTATCCAGCTACTGTTTGTATGATATCCTGTGACAGAATGGTGTTTGGTGAATGGTGAGTGATGGCATTAAACTGTGACTCACTTTGTTTGCCTCACACATCGCCACTTACATGGCAGCTGTTGTTGTTACTGTTTAAGACAACACAGTCCAAACACTGTCTCGCATTTGGAAATAGGGCAACATTGTTGTGGCACTTAATTTGCTCTGGATACCTCACCTGGGGTTGGCGATTTGGCTGACAGTCTGACTATTCAGTAGTTGGTGTTCATCCATCCTTTCCTCTGTCATTCATGACTCTATTCAAAACAACAACACACTGCCATTCTGTACATAACCTTCATACTTGTTTCATATCTGGCATGTTTCCAATGGTCAGAGAATCAAGAAGAGTGGCATTTTTGTAGTTTATTCCAGTGGATTTTACCTAGCAGGTCGCAACCAAAAAATGTGTTGCAGCAGGTCTGTTCTGATAAAATGCAGCTAATTAAGATAGCAACAAAAATATTTTTGTGCAGTGAATTATTGAAGAGCATGAAATATTAAAAAATGCAGTGCTGTTAAGAAACCAATTTGTCATTTTTCCAGGTTCAGCCGACAGGGGCTGTTTGATTTCGTGTGCTGTTTGTGTCATTTTTCTATGGTAAACAATTTTGGTACTGTGTTGGGTCGACCACTTGATATTCAATGAGTCTTGAGGCAAAACAATTACTTAATTATACTATCTACAGTCTGAAAATGTCAGCATAACAGTTTACACAGTGCAGTGGAAAAGCCTGGCAATAGCTTTAGGGACATGTTTTGATATGTGTTAAAAAAGCACAATTCAAAATCACTATGCCAAACTGAAGGTTCCCTCATTCAGGTCTAATGCATTTGGATGTTTAGAGCAGGAAGCTACTAAGTGCACATCACATTATGAGGAACACACTTAAGTCACCCTGCAGACAGCAATGCACAGTAAGAAGCTTTTAATTTGGATTTTGAGGCCTGTATGAATTATTTACCCTGTTGTGAACTTTTTCTTCTAAAGTGTAGGAACTCAGAAGCGAAGACCAGGAGACTTGGTTGTATCTTCAGCAAGATTCTTTATTGAGAAACACAAGCTGTTTGTAGCTGCAGTCTTCATCAGGTCAAGTCTAAAGGGAACCTTACATTGCAGTTGATATACCTTTTCAAGGGGGAGGGGTTACATAGAGGTGGAGACACTCTGAAACAGAGCATGTACATGAGAGACATGGGCAGAGCTTCCTTGGGACAGGAACCCCAAAACAAATGGTCTCAGTAATAAAGTAGGTGTTCAAACTTGGTCAGCACGAGTCTTCACCCGGTGAGACACAAGAACAGGAAAGGCATGGCCTTCACGTACTGAGACGGGAACTTACAAACACAAGGTGATGGTTTCAATTTAACTTGAAACAGAAAGATTAGGACAGGTTTGTGGCATTTACCTAGTTAAAAAACACACTAATAAACTTCTATATACTATAGTATGGGGAATCTAAATTAAACATTTAAATAAATTCTGAATCATAGCAAGATATACCATGATACCAAAGCATCACGACACTTTCAGGCAATGTGACTATAGATTCTGTTCATATAATAACATGTTAGCATTCCCCAAATCATTCCCTTTTCTATTTCTATTTCTTGGGCATGCCATTAACAGCTTGATTGCAGTTAACTAAATGTGGATATTCTATTGTAGCTCTATTAACTGATGCCTATGTAAAAATGTCATTGATTATGGCATGCGCTCACTCAATGCAAATAACCTGTCCTGAATAGCCAAAGTGCAATATCATTTCTGTTCAAAACATTTTAGCCTACATAGCCTACACTCTGTACACATCACCAAGAATACAATAAAAGCACAATGTTTAACAGCTAAAAAAGAGGCCAGTCACATACTTGTGCTATTTGTGTTGCAGCTAAAACATGCACAATCCTGGGGCTTTTAGAAGGCTATAGAAGGCTGTGATTAGAGACCAATTTAAATAAAAGTGCAGTAAACACAAAAATTGAGTGAGTTTATGAATATGGTAATAAATTATATACATTAAAATAATATAAGATACCAGTTTGCAATATCAAGCAGCATTATGAGAGCTGTTTGTACACTGTAATATATATATATATATATATATATATATATATATATATATAGTCAGTCATGATTTATCAAATTGTTTTCTTTTGTCAAATGACAGTAGTAGTTTTTCTTAATTGTGTCAGCATACTGTATGTTAGCTTGACTGGCTGATCAGTTCATTTGAAATGGTCAAATGTGCATTCCCACAATTCCAGAAAATTTTTTCATAATACATTTATATTTTTGAGTTAAAATGGTGAAATTTATTTATAAATGTCATAATTTCTATTAATGAACGGCCCTATAGTGACAATGTGTTATTTTGTAAACATATAAAGGCTATATAAGCCTCTGCAGCAAAAATCCAAAGCAGTAAAATGAACGGCAGGAGTTTCGCTTATAACGTTCCCTCAATCTCTATTTCCAGCCCTCGATTGCGTGGCAGTGATGATGTAATAGCGAAGGGGAACACGCACTGTCCACTGTAGCATCCGGGTTCCAGACCAACCCATCCGCGCGGAGAGAGAGAGAGGGAGATGTTCTGAGCGAGAGAGGCTCCTGTAGCCCCCCCTCGGGAAAACAAAAACACCGGAGCCAGAAATGCCCTACCGCCCAGCTGCGGATTGCCTTAACAGGCTCATGTGATGATTTTCTTATGGTTCTAATTTGTTTGAATTATTATTTTCGGAATCAATCTTTGGGCGTTTTGACGTTAGTTCACTGGCTAATTGGTTAGCCATCGATTGATGTGTGTTGTGGCTGGGAGCGCAGCGCTGGTGTTTGCTATCCGGCCCAAAATAGTGATAATAAGGCTCTTATCCGCGGCTTTTGTGCCTCGGGAGTTTCTTCATCCAGCAAAACTACGAAGAAACTGGGTAAGTGATATTATGTCACTCTGACGTACATACAAATGCTGGAGTTAGCCTCTCAATGCTATCTTGACGTGCAGTATTTTGCATATGCTGAGAAGGGTAACGTTAGGGGCTTCATCAGCAAACGCATCACAGTTGTTTTACATTATACACAGGTTGGTCTATTTTGCTGCGTTGGCGTCTGAAAAGATTTTAAAAGGAAGCTTAAATGTAAACAACCGCAGGTTTGGAGACAAATAAGTTTCCTGCCTTGATGTAAAGATAAACATTTACCTAAGTTAATCAGTTCACTTGCTACTGGAAGCTTGCTGCACCTGTGGCTTATCGTATAAATGGTCATGCCATATCCATCGCATGTTTGAATATGTTGTGTAAACGAGAGTCACTTATGTCATAATGAAGCACCTTTTACTCACTTTGTTTTCTGGTTCTGTTTGTGGTAGAGCAAAATAAGAAGAATGGGTGCGTTCTTAGACAAGCCAAAGATGGAGAAGCACAATGCTCACGGGGAGGGGAACAGCCTCCGCTATGGACTCAGCAGTATGCAGGGATGGCGTGTGGAGATGGAGGACGCACACACGGCTGTGATGGGGCTGCCTTATGGCCTCGGCCTTTGGTCCTTTTTTGCCGTTTACGATGGGCACGCAGGCTCTCAGGTTGCCCGTTACTGCTGTGAGCATCTGCTGGAACATATTACCAGCAACCCAGACTTCAGGGGAGGGTGCTCAGGAGGTGCGGAGTTAGTTGGTTCCGGGCCCTCTGTGGAGAGTGTGAAGTGCGGAATCCGCACAGGCTTCCTGCAAATCGACGAGCACATGCGGGCCATGTCCGAACGCAAGCACGGGGCGGACCGCAGTGGCTCCACGGCGGTGGGCGTGATGATTTCCCCTCATCATTTCTACTTCATCAACTGTGGTGACTCCAGAGCCTTACTGAGCCGCAAGGGTCGCGTTCACTTCTTCACCCAGGACCACAAGCCAAGTAACCCTCTGGAAAAGGAGAGAATCCAGAACGCAGGTGGTTCTGTTATGATCCAGAGGGTCAACGGCTCTCTCGCCGTCTCCCGCGCTCTCGGTGACTTCGACTATAAGTGCGTGCATGGAAAAGGCCCCACTGAGCAGCTGGTGTCCCCGGAGCCAGAAGTGTACGAGATCGAACGCTCCGAGGCCGACGATGAATTTGTGGTGCTGGCCTGCGATGGGATATGGGACGTCATGGCCAACGAAGAACTGTGTGATTTTGTGCGCTCACGCTTGGAAGTGACCGACGACCTGGAGAGAGTGTGCAATGAGATTGTGGACACCTGTTTGTACAAGGTAAGGTCAGTTATAAACATTGTGAGTTGGATGCTAATGGGTCATTGACTCACAAATCCGCTACCCCTCACATAAAGCTAAATTTAGTTGTTTTTTGCACTTAAATAGTCAGATACACACAAAAAAGTATCATTCAGGAACCGATACCGAAGTCAAGGTATCGATATAAATTTTTGAATGATATCCAGTCCTAAAGATAGAGAGTTTTCCCACATGGTATCAATGTCAATCAATGTGGCCAGTGAAAATGGTGAGTGGCTAGTAACTAGAAAACCACTAGCCACAGTGGCTGATAAGCAAAAAAAGTTAATGTCAAGCCCTACTTATATATATGAAATGTGTATACTTCTGTGTATTCAATGTGTTAGGAAAATATGTTATTAATTGGTAACGCCATTTTTAGAGTCATTGATCTAACTTAAACATTCCTTCTGTGATTATTTGTTTATCAACAGGGAAGTCGAGACAACATGAGTGTGGTGCTGGTATGTTTTCCTGGCGCCCCCAAAGTCAACCCAGAAGCCGTGAAGCGAGAGGCGGAGCTAGATAAGTACCTGCAGAACAGAGAGGGCGGAGCATGTAAAAAGGCGAATAAATAAAAAGTATTAAAGACGAAGAGAGAGAGTTATAGAAAGTGAACATTCTTACTTAATTAGGTGAGTTTGTTAACGCTTGCCTAATTAAGTAGGCGTTACAGTTAACGTAAAGTTTCCAATTAACGAATCCCCATATTGGAGAGGAAAGACTCACTGGTACTGTATTAGCACAGTTAGGACTATTCAGGATCAATTTTACCAGAGAGAAACACAACAGTGTGAATTTATTTGAGCTTGTATTGATAATTAGAGGCCTTTGATTATTTATTGCCAATATTCAAAAGCACTTCACCAATTTAGAGGTAGCCCGTCGTCGCTTTACCAGAGATTTTATTGTAGCGTATCCAAAAATCCTCCGCTCCAGTGTGTATTAAACGTCTGTATTGGCGTATTATTAGCTACTAAGTGATGGTAAGTGCAATTGTAGATTAGGAAAAAGGAATGACAAAACCCAATAATTGGTTCTGCACTTTGTCATTAAACGCTGCTATATTTAAAGGCATCTTCTAATAATAAGAGGGAGACCAAATTCGAGACCTCAGTTAGAATACAGTATGTTTATGTGTCCGAACAGAATTAATACAAAGTGTAGTTTTGCGTTCTATTCGTGACAGTTTGTTATTTGGATAGTTGTATTCATCAACTCGAGCATGTGTTTAAGTCTAGCACCCGTTTCATTTGCATCTTTCTGAAAAGTCCTTCTAGATGAGTGTATGTCAGGCCTCCACTGCTGATTCCCTGAAATTGTAGCTGACACTACTGTACATGGCCTGATGGTGCAGTTTTTGCGTCTACAGCAGTGGTCATGAGCATTTTAATCTGCATGATTCCTGTTCTGTAATATGGAACATTGTTGCCTTAGTCCTAATTTACAGCGAGTACCTTGATTAGAATCGATAGGTAAGTTAGCATTTGGTTCCCAACTGCTTGGAAGAGTAGTAATATTAAATCCAATGACACATGGTACTGAAAGCATGCACAGTACGGATAGCACGATAAGTTGTGTACACCTCCTGCATGGTAAAAAAAACAAGGAAAGATCTTATTTAGGGTTAAGTTGGTCTGACAGAAGTTTTGTACTTTGTACAGTATACATTTGTAACCCCTGAGGAACAGCTTCCGTGTGAACTGAGCATAGTATTTGAAAGATTGTGTCAATGTTTTACAATCCTCTCAGAGTTGTTTACTACTTGTTGCCTCAAACTGACACTTTGTCAATCCTCTGGTTTGTCTATATAACTATTAAGAAATAAAAAATTGTAGTTAGGAAATTCTAGGTACATAGAGTGGGATTCAGCCTGTCAGCACTTTTTGAGATGTAGATCCTTGTCGGTACAATGATTTAATATTTATAGTGCATAATACTCTTAAAAACCTACAAGATTTAGCTTTGAATTCTCTTCCTGTACCTAAGATCTTGCAAGCGTTTCATTTAAATTTTATTTTTGAACCCCTTGGACTTGTCCTAACATGGTGCGACACATTCAGATTTCAATGCCAAGCAATTTGTCTGTCGCTAAAGGGATAGTTCACCTAAAATTGAAAATTCTTTCATCATTTAACTCGCCCTCATGTTGTGCCAAGCTCGTTGAAAGCTTTGGATCCCATTTAATTTCACAATATGGACAGAAATTCAGTAAAACATTTCACTTGAATTCGTTGAGCGCAGAAGGAAGAAAACCAACTCTTTAGTGGTTGGAGTAAATGATGACAGAATTTTTATTTTTGGCAGAACTAAAAATGGGGCGTGATGCTACACAATCAATCAGAACTGTTCCCGGAACAGTATTGCTCTTTCACTCTGTCAAAGAATATGTGATGATTCTAACTCCCACAACCAGTTTCTCCTCATCCACGGTTGATGTTTACGATGATTATACTTGACCAGTACTTCAGTCAAGTGAATTTTGAGTGTGGACTAGGCGATTGGCACAGAAAAAGATACCATGCTATCGGCAAAATGTAGTGTTTCATCTCTTCGCGCCTTGTTAGGACACGGAATATGAACAGAATTTGATTTTCTTGGCTTGCATTGGTAAAGGATGGGCTGTTCTGTTTATTCATCTAAATTTCCCCTTAAAGCCAAAAGATCCCAAATGTTTTTAGCACATGTTGGTGTTTTACCAGAATATATATTTTAGCTTTAAGATGTGTTTAACTGAATGAAAAACAGTGTGCCTGCTCTGAGAGAACTCTTGAGATTAAAATGATTGTAGGTCATTCCTTTACCTTGTCAATTTCACACTGCTTGGTTTGCTGTTGTATCCCCTCACTGTTTGACATGGCTTGATTCACCTGCCGATAATCCACTGTTCATCAAATTAGCCTTAATTATTTTCTTCCATAATAGCACACCTGAGGGATCTGTATGCTTTGAGACACGTCACATACCTACAAAGAGTGATTAGGTCCTTCTAGAAGAGCCTTTAATTGTGCCTACGAGTGAGTCTACGGCCAGTTGTAGCATTTAAATGAACTTTTGAGAGTGAAAGTCTTTTGAGGTGGTTTTGTTTGTTTGTTTTGTATAGTCCACTCGTGCATGATTTAAGCATTGGTGAGTACACTCGGCCCCTTACAAAAAGTGTCATGCGAGTGATTTAAACCATTCACCTGAGAGTATCGCAAAGCACAACCCAAATCCTTTGAGTCAAACATTGGGTGGGACTCTTAGTGGAAATATTGCCTTACTGAAAACAAAGCAGGTGTTAAATGGGCCAAAAAGTATTGTTTAAGACATTGCCTTGATTTGTAACACTGTAGTACCATGAAATTGAGATGTAGTTGACATTTTCTTTCCCTATACACGACTGTCCATCTCTAAAGTTCATTGGATTTTCAGTGAAGCAACCAACTGCAAATAAAATAGTCCTTTGTAACACAGGATGATTTCAAAATGTATCTTCTGGAGTGTTAAACGTGGGCAAACAGAGCCCACTTATTGTCATGTACTTGCGCTGTGTCACTTCTGTCTTTACCTCTCAGGTCCAAACTTGACAAGCAACAGAGGACACTATTTATTTGAATTATTTATTGTCTTTATTGTATTTTACCTCTTTTGAATGAAACTGTCCATGCATTCCATTTTATTTAGCCAAATAAGCACTACTAATGCAATGAAAAGCTTCAATTCTGTTTTCCTTGTATTTATTGTTCTACTTCCGTGTCATGAGTGTAGTCCACTTGAAGTGAAAGTTATGGGAGTTAAAAATGTGTCATGTCTTGGGTTCATCTACACAAAGTAGTTTCTTCTCATAATGTTCATGCTTTTTTCACTATTCTGTCAGAGTAGATCGGTCCAAGGTTGAGGATGTGTAAGGGTTACAATCTATGATCGGCCCTTTCTTGACCCAGCAGACTGTTTGTGTCTGTGTTTGTTCAATTTTACCTCTCAGAAGGTAACAGTTTTATAAAGCTCATTTTGAAAGATTTTTCAAATACAGTTTCATAGAAAAGTATTTCAATATTAGAGGGTGAGCACCCAGTATTTTCTTTCTTTAGGTTTTATTTTTGTACATTAGCACTCGGGTTTTAGCAATGTAGACAAACTGTGATCTTGTCATTCTTGGCTGTCAAAGATGAATCAAATAAAATTATTTACGGAAACCCTGAATTTGTGTTTTTTTTTTTTTTTTTTTTTTTTTTTTTTTTTTTTAAAGAAAATTTGTGGTCAGTCTCGTGGGTAATGGACGTGTTCAATGGTCTGTCCCTCCCAGTCCAAATCTGTACATTAATCTTACATTTGAAGATTTTTTTTTTTTTTAGGAAAATTTACAGTCAAAAAAATGTAGTTAAATTTAGAAAATTCAGTTGCAATATTTTAAATTTTAGAGATTAAATTTACAGTATTTTTTATATATTTGATTAACTAAGTGTTAATTAACCAAATTATTAAAATCAGTTTTTTTATAACACTGACACATTTTTAAAGCACAGATGGTAAAGAGAAAGTTAATCACAAGTAGTTTTACACAAGCTGAAATAAATACAATGTTCTATCATGAAACTTTAGATGCTGATAAGTCCTTTATTTTCGCATGTTTCCAATCAGTAACTAGATAAGAATGTGTGCATTTTATGTTGTAGAACAAAACGCTTTAAGTATCGCCAAGTTTATCTTCATATTTACTACAGGCGTTATTTTACTAATCTCGAGGGGAACTATAGGAGGTGAGTTAGTCTTACGGTTTTGATGTCATCCCTGCACCAGTATATTATAAATTTTAAAGTTGAATTGTTCTTTTTTATTTCAAAACCTGTAAATTTAGTCAAATATTTAAGAAAACATTACATAAAATGTCAAACATTACATAAAATGTCAACATTTTTTAAGATATCTTATTTTGTGGTCAACAGAAGAAAGAAAATCATACAGGTTTGAAACAAAAACAAATGATGAAAGAATTTTCATTTTTGGGTGAACTATCGCTTTCAATCACAGCCACTACAGACATTATTTCAGCACTTATACTGATACACATAACAAAGCCATGAGTAAGCTGGAGAGATACTGACTGAAGAGTGCAACAAACAAGAGCGCTAATATGTGAGTCACCACTCTGCGTTGCAGGAAGCCTATGAAATGGCCTCCATGACTCATACTCTCTGACTAAAATAAAGCATGTTTTTCATTCAGATTTTGTGTTGGACTTGGAAATTATCTATTATCTTAAACTAAAGATGCTACATTAAAAACCTACTCATTGGTTAATGGTAAGTTCCCTTACTCTATATATGGTGAAAAACTGTAATAGCCAACATCTAATGAGACATTACAAGTAATTTTCCTCCAAAATATACTTTACAAATACTGTTAAATATGCAGGTTTTGGAAGTAAAAATAGCTCAATTAGTCACGAGTCACTATTTGCTGAGAAGATTTTCATCAATGACTCTTCCCAATGAGTTTTAAATTCTTTGTAATGACACAGTGGCTGATTATATATAACTGGGATTTTTGATTAAACTGTCATTATTTACAATGTTTAAAAATACTTAAATGTATGTATTGAATGCCATTCATTCATTCACATGATACATTAACCACGTGTAATGTACATTATTTTTTAAATATTGTGACCTGTAGAGGGTTCACTCAAGCTCCTTGAGATACATAACAAATACTAGGGATGCATGATGTATACCAGTATGTACCATAATAATAATAATAATAGTTTTTTTTATTTTTCAGCAGTATTATTTTCTTGTGGATGCTCATTTTCTCCATTTTAACATTTAGATTATCTTTCCCACCATTTAACGCTTACTAAAAATGAATCTTTAAACAGCTTTAGCAAATAGAAGATATCTATTCAGTGCTGTTTTTGCTGAGATAAAGAGAAAAAAAAGAAAAAGGAACGTACAGGCAGACTCTTGGCCTTGCTCCTGCATGTTGTCTAACCTTCCACAGACCAGTTATTTACTGTATAGCCAGAGACTGAACAATAAGTGAGCAACTGACTACCTTTAGACCTCCCTATTCATGCTGCAACGTCCGGCAGCATCGGTTGGTTGATAATGCAACACATTGTGACCAGCTGAATCATTTAAACTTCGACTTTGACTTATTGACCCTCTTTTTTCTTTTATAACATGATGAGAACCAATCAATATATGAAGCGCCTGACAGAATTCAGGTAAGATATAAAACCATTTTATTCTAAGAGTGCTTGCGCATAATAATGTTTTTGTTGTTTTCCCATTCAATGGGAACTTATCAAAAGGGTGACGGGTATGGATGTTTTTATATTTAATTTTTTTTTTATCTTGATCCAGTTTTTGGCCAATCTACATTCTACGTATATATATGTATATATATATATATATATATGGGTGATTCTATAATTGGAGATACATTTTACATTTCAATTTTTTCCAAAAAAAAAGTTTGTCGTACAGAACCATTGTTTAAGAATTACCTTGAAAACACTTTAAAGTTCATATATTCAGTGATATACAAATACAGATAGTTTATTATTTTCTCTATTTTAGCAAAATATCACCTGTTCATAGTTGTTCTCGTCAATTCTGTTACGGACGAACAACCAAATATATAGAAGTAACAGTACATCAAAAAATTATAAATCTTTTTAGTTTAATTTGTCATGTAGTCCTTTTATTCAGGCCTTTAAAACAGATATTAAATATTATATTTATACAACTTCAAAATTAGATTCACCCCCAGGCAATAGTGGATTATCCAAAGGGTGCACTTGTTTTTTTTTATCAAATTACTTGAACATTACAGGGTAGAGATAAAACTATAATATATATCTCACTCTTGCACAATATAAAAATAACAATATTAAGAAGTTTGATATTTCAATGTATTATCTCATTAATATTCAAGATGAAAGACTGAAAACAGAATTGACACATCTGGTAACAGAATTGACGGGGGTAACAGAATTGACCCAAACCAACCAGAACATGCCTATAACAAGAAAATAACTGCTGAGTTACTGAGGAAAAACTCAACCAGATATCCCCCTTGATCTCTACATGCCATGTCGCAATCTTGGTCAGGGGTGGAATTAATCTGAGGAGTGAGGATGTCCTCATGTCTATCCTCAACGAACATCTTCACGACTAGGCCAAAATAATCTATTTTTTCCTATTTGGCGCATGCACTTGACCCTCACATGAGTCTCATTGACCTCCAGGATGATACCAGGATAGATATCAAATGGTCATATGTGAGGACACACCATTGTCCAACCACATCCTGGCTCTCCCAGTGTATGTCTGTATGTTGGTCTTTATCTCTCTCTCTTCAACAGCTCTCTCTTCTCCAACGGTTCACTCTTCATTACATTGTATTACATTATTGTAATTATATTATTATTGTACGGTAGCATGACAAATAACCACACATGCTTGGGTGGGTGTATGTCTGTGTGTGTGTTGAAATCCTCTGATCATGGTAGAATGACCCAATTGATCAGTGTCTCTCTCTCTCTGTGTGTGTGAGAGAGTGTGTGTGTGGCTATAAACACACATTACGCATTTTTGTGTGTGTTTGCATCATTGTGTGATTGGAACCAAGGCAGGGGCAGTGTGAAGACCAAGGCATTGGTCAATTCTGTTACCGTACCTTGGTAACAGAATTGACAGTAATTGACAGTAACAGAGTTGACATTTTTAGCATTTTTTACTAATAACATCACATGCTAGCATAAAGGCTAAGAGCACATGGCCTGATACTAAAGATGACTTTAAAAACTTTTAATACCACCTTTTGTTAATATCTTTGTACTTTGCTTTCCCTATGAGATTGTTGAAACAGTTTTGACATGTTATATAAGAACTCTTGGTGCAAGTGCCTGTAAGATTACATGGCTTCTGAGAGAACAAAACACATACCTCCTAGTTCTTCAGAGTTTAATACCAAAAGGGAAGTGACATCATCTTGCGTTGCTTAGGATACTGATGCGGCAGATAAGCATAATTTAAAGAGACAATAATGTGTAGTAACAGAATTGACACAGGATTTATGGACTGGCATTTTTCAACAATAAAAGTTACTTTTAAATAAATTAATTTAGCATAATTTGGAAACTGTCACCAATAATAATTTATAAACAAAATAATTAAAACCCCAACCTGAAATTCGTAATTTAAAATGTGTTTAATGCATATTTTACCCTTGTTTGAAAAAAAGTACCATCCACTAAGGACAGCATGATATGATGACTTTCAGCGTCATAAAATAGCTTTTAAAATCAAATATTTTCTAGTTTTACATTCTAACATTTTGTGACTCTTAAAAATAGTTAAAAACATTTGAGATGTGTTTTTGGAGTAAAATTTTGGTAAATCTGTTAAAAATAAATGGCTTCGGACTTCAAATGTATCTCCAATTATAGAATCACCCATATATATCTTTTTAGTCTATTACATATCCACTATGCAAGATATGTATATATAAATATATCAGTTTCTACTTCCTAGAGTTATACTAACATTGATCAGTAACTGCTGGCTACCTCTTCAGATTTGTTGAGTGCTGGTCAGTTCAGAGCATCACAGGCATCATCCTGCATTTGTTTGCTGACCCTTTTGCTTTGAGGATCAAAGGAGGGGTCTCTGGCACAGAGAACAGAAAATAGAAACAGCTTTGCTTTGAATGTGTGCTGGAGATGTACACGTTTGTCTGAGGCTTAATACTGCACACGGCCTTTAGAAAATATCTAATATACGTCATACATAACATAGTCATTTAGTTAAAATATGAATTACATTTGCTGGGAATTGTGGAAAATTAGAGCTACTTTTTGTGTGTGCAATGCATGTGTGTAATGTTAATTCCCTGCAGGTGCACTGTCTTAACATCAACAGGATTTGGCATTGGCTGTTGAATTGCAGCCCAAAGATTGGTTTGGCACACTCTGTCCCTTATTTGGCTGTCTGTATAGGGCCTTCCTTTTTGTTTGGATTCCAGCGAAGCTCTTGTTTACTGCCTGACACTGGGGAGCAAGAATCAGTCAATCAGCTGTGTCCTTGAACATTATGGTTTTATCTGACTAGCACATTTTCAGCATTGCATGCACTGCCACGCTTCATAAATGTATACATATACTTCATGGTGACATTATTATTATTTAATCATTATTACTAACAACAAAAACACTATTTATTTATCTACAGGAGTCATCACGAGGGATTACACTGCTGAAAAACAAACCAATAATATTGCTAATAATATGCAACATTACATCATTTTCTGAAACCGGTGCTTTTGTGAACTATTGAATTCCTCTTGATAGATTTAAATCTTTAAAGTGTAATTCATGGCCATTACATTTTATTTTATGTAGAATAAAAAAAAATCATGACTTTGACATGATTTTTTTTACATTATGCATTTAAGAAATGCTCCTGTTAACCTGCTTTAATATTTTTACAATTATATTTATCGGACTGGCATCAGATATTAAGGGTATATTGGTCAAAAAAGGTAAGTTTCTCATATCGGTAAGTTTCTCATTTCAGTCTAGCACATTATTACACATACACAAAGTTCAAGGTTATGTTTTTTTTTTAAAGAAATTAATATTTAGCAACAACGCATTAAATTGATCAAGTAAAAAGCAAAGACGATTCATCAATGATTCCTTTAAAAAAATTGTATCATGCTTATTGTCGTCACAAAGCACATATGCTAGATCATTTTAGTAAAGCCTATATTGTCATCCATTTTTTGCACATCAACCCTAATATATTTTGAATTACATTTTTTTTTCTAAATATAACAAATTGTGCATTTAATCAGCTTGAAAATATCTAATTTTAATTTTTAATGCTAAGAGTTTAATATCTAAATATTTTATTTGTCAATAAAATAGTCACAAACTGTTTTCCAAGTGGCAAATATTCTCCGAACTTCATGTAATATTAAAACCTGACTGCAAAGGATGAATATCAATGTGTTTTATGAGACCTAATATTGTTTGGATCCTTACTTTCTCTTCTGCATGGTGTCTCCTGTCAAGTTTTATTAGCACAGAGCCAACTGTTCATCCAAACAAAAAAGTAACTGTTTAAACTCTTTAGACATTGATGACCTTCCATTATTCCTAATTTGCTGTGTATAATATGTAAATGGGGCCCCTGGGTGTGGTGCTGTTCCCTAAAGACCCCTTTGTTTTCAGTATCACTAATGAGGATAAGATCATCAGGAGTCTCAACCACGCGGATCAGCTGACCTGGCCGTGCCTGTCTAATTACAGCATTAGCAGCTTCAACGATCGCTCATGCATGATATGCTGTGCTATCTGGAGCTCTGAGCTCCCAGGAAGCCATATGGCGGCCTACTAGTGAAGGGTGGTTAGCTCGACTCGGCACTCCCCTGAAGCGATCGGAAAGGGTGGGGGGGGGGGAGAGAGAGACCATGTAACGGTGCGAACAAACTCGCACAAACACATCTGGTGGCGTTGAAGAATGTGAGCAGGCCTTGAGATTTTATTACTGCAGATCGCTTTAGATTTTTATCTGATTATGTGTCAAATGGAACAGAAATACACGTTAATACAGAATAAAATAATATAAACTGATTTGCTTACAGGCCTACTGCATTTTAGCCTATAACAGTAAGCAGAAACACACATTTCTCCTCCTAAACAGACTTTAGGAACAGCACTATCATCTACTCTGGCTAGAGGGCGCCAGAGATTTTCTCATCCCTGCGGTTATCTTTTCACTCTGGCTCCTGTTTGTTAAATTGCCATTTGCCTCTCTCTGTGTCACTATTTCGATTTATTTTACTTTCTCACTGACACATGAAAGTGTGTTATTTTACCTGGAGTACCATTTCATTTTCTTTCCTGCAGAAATATCATGGCTTGGTGTGATTCAATAGGCTATAGCATATGTTTTATGTACTTAAGCCTTTTATAAGCGCACTATTGTTGAAGACTGCTACAGTAACACCTCAATGCCTTACACAAATCAGCTATTAGTCATATGGATGACTGTGAGATGGGGTGCAGTCAATAAAAGCATGTTTACATTTCGCATAAAGCCTAAATACAAACAAACAAACAAAAAAATCCAGACATTACATTACTGCTTTTTTTTTGCTGGAGGTAACATTGGGATTGAGAGGGAAAGACACAAATTAGATTAGTTAAGGCTAGCACTCATTACACTGAACCGCTGTTTAAGAGAGTGGGCGAGAGAGGCTAATGCGTTATAATTGATGTTTACTCTACACTGTTGCTGTTATATACTGGCCACATAGGTTCTTCATTAGTTGCAGTGCATTTTGGGAAAATGTAGGTTAATACTCCCTTACCCATATTGGATCTATGGAATGGCACTTTTGAACACAAAGCTCTTCAGGAGAGAGCTTAGCAATGTTTTATTTGCTTCACGTACTGTACCATTACTTAAGCTATCTATTTTACCCTTTTAAATGTCTGTATACCCAAACAACATTCAACCCTTTAAATCACATTTACCCCCAGCTTAATGTTTTTTTTTTTATAAACATTTTTTGTTATACTGTTTTCACATCTTGATAGCAATCAATAATAGTAGTGCATGGACTAAATATTAAACAATGTATACATATCTTTTGTAGAAGTCTCAGGAGCAAGAAATGTTGGTCCAATCATTGCATTCGGTCCGAATCATAGGTTGTCCTATTCCAGCCTCTCAATCTATGCATTTCCATTCCTCTGCACACCTTGCTCGCGCAGACATCACGTCATCAGTGCGTTCCATCACTGTAAAAAATGATATGATCAATAAGTTATAACAACATATGTTTTTATAAGTCAACATGTCATATGTTTTAACAACATTGCTTTAACTCAGTCAGTTTAATGCAATTTAAGTAGAAATGACAAACATCCAAGTTAATTGTACTTAAAAAAATTCAAGGCAGCAACTTGAGGCTATGCAGTTATACACAGTCACCATGCAGGCACCAAAAACAAACAGCAGCCATCTTTAAAGTTCCTCCTGAACCAAAACAACAAGCTTACGCAGAGTTCACACCATATTTACCGCAATTAAAAGATGGCAACCCTTGAAACTATACTCAGAGCTTTTCACATCCTCGAAAAAATAAACATTTGCAACACTATCAATGGCGAAATTAATCTGCAGCAGTCAGATGTTACAAGTCAGAGCTCTTTGTTGTTGACATTCATTATTATTGTAATGTTACTGTATGTGCTTTGAGACATGAGGTAATTTAATGCTGTGATCGTGACGCATTTGCAGACTCTGATCTGACTGCGCATTCATGCATTTTGAAGAAGGCACAACGTTGGAGACGAAGGGAGGGTGAGAATTGGTTTCTTATGCTTTCAAAGCTAGCTAGCCTCTCCAAAATTGCCAACCTTACTTTTAATTGTCTTATTTTGTTTCTGCACGTAAAAGTGTTTGCTTTTAAACACTGCACACATTCTTAAATGGTTAGTTCACCCTTAGACAGTATAAGAAGTGGACAGAGCCATCTCATTGGAACTCCATTGAGACAAGTGAAGCCCATTTTTGGCGATTTTTTACCACTTCCGTTCCTGATGCGCAGACTCAAACCGAGCTTGACGACGTAGATGTGACGTGAGCAACCCGTCTGTCTTCTAGTGGCTGTGGCATTAGAAATCTGAATCATTCCCTTCCGAAACATGCAGAGGCGGAAAGTGTGAGTAGGAGCTGTCCATGAGCTAGGAGCAGGAGAAACTTTTGCTAGGTATTCTGATTAATTATTTTGTCATTTTCCCTCCACGTTTCCCCGATTTCCCGCAACCTTCTCCTCCTGTCCATACGGTAATCTCTCAGAGAGTTGTGTTGTTATGAAGCTATCGTTAGACTACTTTTACAAAAAAAACTGCTTCTACGGGGGCATAACATAAGCTACAAGGTAATGGGACATTTTATACATTGTTGTGTTTCTTTAGAAATAAATAAAGGACAAATGGGGTCTTCAAACGCCTCAGATGTAAAGTTATTCGCTGTCAAAGTAACAACAAAATGAATAGGAGTCAATGGAAATGCTAACGCAAGTGAAGTTCTGCTACAAGATGGCAGCTCCCGCGAGGCTTCAACTTCCGGTCGATGGAGTTCACCCAAAACTGAAAATTCTGTCATTAATTAATCACCCTCATATCGTTCCAAACCCGTTAGACATTAGTTCATCTTCAGAACACAAATGAAGATCTTTTTAATGAAATCTGAGAGCTTTCGGCCCCTCCATTGACAGCCTACGCAACTACCACTGTCAAGCCCCAGAAAGGTAAAAACATCGATAAAATAATCCATGTGACTTCAGTTGTTGAACCTCACTTTTATGAAGCAACATGATTGCTTTAGTTGCACAAAAAACAACAACCTAATGTACTATTTTATTTTCAAAATATTAATCTCCTACACTTTCTATTGCACAACTGCTTGGGAAAGTCAAAGTTTGGTGGGGTGATCCTTCCCTGCACCGCACTCAAACCAGCCATATCAGCCTTGCTGGGGCTGCATGTGTTATTTAGCCCATGTCATCATGCTCTGTTTATCTCGCTGAGGCCATTAAGTGTGACTAACGCGGCCATGCAGCAGTTAGCCTGCTCCACCCCGAGGCCCAGGGATCTGATGTCAGCCCTCTCTCCTGCAGTTTACTTCCAGTCTTGGGATACATTATATCATTTTAATGGAGGGTAGGATGAATGTGTGTGTGTTGTTGCCTATGTATATATATACTCTTCTGAGTCCAGTCCACTGCCTATTGATTGACGTTCAACTGTCACTCCGCCTTGAAGTCAAACGTTATCAAGGACAAATTCAAGGTCAACAGTAAAAAATGTATGATTGCACCCAAATATGACCTTTGAGTCAGGGGTGACCAGTTGACTTGCAGTGCACGCTTGCTCTGCTCAACAAAACATGCATGTATATACCACATGGGAATGTCTTCAATAATGTGACAAAGACAGTCAAACTGTAGCTGGCGGGGATCTCTGCTTCTGCTAATGTTTCTCTTTACAGGCATTTTCTATGCAACTGCCACATCCCAGCCTGCGGCTTCACCCAGATTGTTTAAATTGCCCAGTTCATATCTGATGTCAGTTGACCTCATTTTGCTGAGCAGGAACATAGGCTGCGTTTCTCACAGTCTAGCACTGCGTTCTTCTCTTTGATCGTTTACATTCACTTCGGCTTCCTCCGCTCATGATTTGTCTATTTAATGTTTGACTGTAGGCTAGCAACAGCTATTGTTCCGGATGATGGCCCCCGTTACACGAGGCTGAAAGTAGTCAAGCACATTGACTTCAGTTTTTCTTTCTCTCTCTAATTTTCCTGTGAAGGAATTTGATGAAATATTCCTGTCAGGGTAAGATGTGACTTTCGCTCATGATTCAGGTACCTCTCACTGTGCTCTCTCTATCTGATGATGACAGAGGCTGCTGCTGCAGTACTTGCTGGGTAAAAGAGCTTGCTCCATGTTTCCTCTGAGTCACCGGGGTGCCATTAAGAGCCCTCCTCACGCATGAGAGAGAGAGAGAGAGCGGCTTGCGTAACATGCGGCAGATCTGCAATGCAGGCAGCTGACGAGGGCAGTTTGTCCACGCTCCACTGAACCACAGCTGCGGTCCATCTGGAGCTGGGCTGGCATTGTCTGCTCTGCCTGCATGGGCCCGCTTGAGCCGGGCTGTGATTGACAGGACATGTAAGGGTTAAAGGCCGCCTTATTGAGCAAGCTGACGACCTGGAGATGAGCAACAAATATTGCGTTTAGCTGCAGGTCCTACTGAGTAACATTGCACGGGGCACATAACATGTTGACATTCTTTTAGACGGGTCCGAAAGACCCAAAGACATTTTAAATTAGGGCACTTTTTTTGTCTCAATCCATTTATTTATTAAAAACATATTTTAAAAATGCTGATGGCCTTTGAAACAACCAAACTGGCTGCTTCACTCCTGAGCGGGAAAAACAAACGTACATGGGCTGTTTACATCTGGCCACTTCCTGTGTTTTCTGGGTATGCCCTCCGAAATGCATTTGAGACGGATTTGAATCCGATCGCTCAAACCACATCAGGAGGTGGTCTAGGCCGCATTCCAGACGGAACTGGACTAGTGTGATGCATTTGGTTGTTGAAACCACATGTGTAAATTTTACTCCTCCCAAAAATGCTAAAAAAATAAACGCGTGAGAGCGTGTTATAGGCCAGGAGTTCTCAGCTCCAGTCCTCGCGACCCACTGCTCTGCATATTGTGTATGTCTCCCTTATTTAACACACCTGATTCAGATCCTCAGCTTGTTAGGATAGACATAGAGTCTATGGCCCTATTTACACGAGAACGATTCTGGGTGAAAACGTAAAAATATTTTATCGGATGTGCCTTTTGTTTACACGGCGACGGCGTATTTGAGGCTTAAAAACGCAAAAAAGTGAAACCACCCTCCAGAGTGGAAATCTTAAAAACGCTCCACCGCATTCCCGTGTAAACGGTAAAAACACAAAAGTCTGCTTGACAGTGAAGGTTGTATGCAGGCGCGTGGACTTGGTGTTGTTGTAGTATGGACTCCTAGCCGCCTGAAGTGCATACTACATTAAATTTCACACACTTTTGCGTCACCATTTGCACGCGGATTTCCCACACAAAACGCTCGTCTAAATGCAGAATAAAAAGTGATGACGCAACGCCACTTTTGCGTTTTCTCTACAGAATCGTTTCCGTGTAAACATGGCCTATGTCTGGTTCTGAATCTGAATCTAATTTTCTTCGAAAATTAGAATATTACTGAAGACCAATAAAAAAAGGACTTTTAGAAATGTTGGCCAACTGAAAAGTATGACAATGAAAAGTATGAGCATGTACAGCACCTTTCGCCTGAATTACTGCAGGAATGCGGTGTGACATGGAGTCGATCAGTCTGTGGCACTGCTCGGGTGTTATGAGAGCCCAGGTTGCTCTGATTGTAGCCTTAAGCTCTTCTGCATTGTTGGGGCTGGCATATCGCATCTTCCTCTTCACAATACCCATAGATTTTCTATAGGGTTTAGGTCAGGCGAGTTTGCTGGCCAATTAAGAACAGGGAGACCATAGTCCATAAACCAGGTACTGGTAGCTTTGGCACTGTGTGCAGGTGCCAAGTCCTGTTGGAAATTGAAATCTGCATCTCCATAAAGTTGGTTAGCTGCAGGAAGCATGAAGTGCTCTAAAACTTCCTGGTAGATGGCTGCGTTGACCTCGGACCTCAAAAAACACGGTGGACCAACCCAGATTACATGGCACCCCAAACCATGTGGAAACTTTACACTGGACTTCAACCAATGTGGATTCTGTGCTTCTCCTCTCTTCCTCCAGACTCGGGGACCTTGATTTCAAAAGGAGATGTAAAATTTACTTTCATCAGAGAACATAACTTTGGACCACTGAGCAGCAGTCCAGTCCTTTTTATCTTTAGCAGGCGAGACGCTTCCACATCTTTTCCTTCCCTTCGCCTCTCTATTAATGTGCTTGGAGTTGGACAAGAGCTCTGTGAACAGCCAGCCTCTTTAGCAATCACCTTTTGGGTCTTGCTCTCCGTGTGTAAGATGTCAATGGTCGTCTTTTGGACAGATGTCAAGTCAACAGTCTTCACCATGATTGTGTAGCCAACAGAACTAGACTGAGGCCATGTCTACACGGACACGGATATTTTTATTATGAGTTTTTCCCTCCTGCGTTTAAAAAAAACCCCTCCGTCCACATGAAAACGCAAAAACAAGACAAGACAAGCGCTGTCAAGAGCATGCAACACAAGCAGGCGGGGATATAAACCTAACTGTAAAGCCACGTTAGCCAATCAGAAGCCGTCAGCGGTGCAAAAACTCTGGTTTCGCTGTCTACACGACAACACTGCAACCAGCGTTTCAGAAAATACTCACCCTGGCAGGTTTTCAAAAATGTTCGGTTTCAGTGTCCTGATACTGCATTTCCGTGTGGACAAATGGCCGAACCGCATAAAAAAAGTCACGGTTATAAAAATACCCGTGTCCGTGTGGACATGGCCTGAGAGACCATTTAAAGGCCTTTGCAGGTGTTTTGAGTTAATTAGCTGATTAGAGTGTGGCATCAGGTGTCTTCAATATTGAACCCTTTCACAATATTTTAATTTTCTGTGATACTGAGTTTGGGGTTTTTATTAGTTGCCAGTTATAATCATCAAAATTAAAAGGAATGAACCCTTGAAATATATCAGTCTGTGTGTAATGAATGAATATAATATTCAAATTTCACTTTTTGAAAAGAATTACTGAAATAAATCAGCTTTTTGATGATGTTTTTCTAATTATATGACCAGCACCTGTAGGTCTTACAAAATGGTGGCTAGAGTACTCTCTTTTGTTGTTAGGGAGTGGCTTGGCAGCTGCCAGTCATGAAACTCCAAAGCCTGATTGCCAGTATGAATGATATAAACCAACTGCCATGACTCTATGATATTCAGAATGGAAGATATACCTCTTTGGTTTTTGGTTGCTAAGGTGCTCAACAATGGTTGATAGGGAGGGGCTAGGAAGTGTTCAGATAATTCATGATTAAATGTTTGCTGCCCCGGGTAAAACGAGACCACCCTCATGTTTCTATGACACTTCTATCCAGAGATATCCCATTAATCTCTTTCAATGGAAGTCAATGTAACTTGTTGCTAAGGTGCTCTAAATGGTTGCTAAGGCGTGGCTTAATAGCTTCACAATAATACAGAGAGAATGATTGGTCGTCTGAGTAAAATGAGTCTATCTAATCTGACAACCCTTGTCTCTGACACTGTGATCCAGAGCTATGTTCAATACAAAAACCCTATGCAATGTGTATAACGGCCCATACACCATGGTAAATCAATGGGGCAACTTTTGGGCAGGTCCTGAATATTTTTAACTGAATATTTGCAGTATAAGAAATTCAGAGAAAAAAAAACTAGCTGTTTGAAAATAAGTCTATAAAATTCAGCCATAAAAACAATTTCATTTGTTAAATTCCAAATGTTTAATATTGGGTTAAAAAAATCTAATTGAAAACTCTTTAAACTATTACCTAAATTAATTTTTGTCAGATTACACTTGCAAATAATTCAAATTTACACAATTCAAATCCTTTTGTCAAATTATTAGCTCCATTGGAAATGGAATCGTTTTGATAAATAAGATAGCAATCCGATCTGAGAAAACGCATGAAGTGGCCAGGTGTAAGCAGCTCCTAAGGTACCTGAATTCAGTTTGGAACCATAAGTGACTGAGCCGCACTGAAGAAACATCAGGAAATCTTCCTCCTTGTTACTTCGCGCCCTCTGAAAATGGGCCAACGACTCCTCTGCACAGTAGTAGGCCTCCGGGATATCGTCCTCCGGTGCGCGGCTGCGCTCTCTCTGAACACGCCACAGCCTCCTCTGTCGCGGGCGGCAGACTCCGGATTCGCGCGTTAAAACTGAGCACTGAACACTATCTTCTCTTGTCTCTCTAGAACAACCAGTAAGGTTACACAAAACACCCGTGAGGGCGGGACTTATTTCTCATAAACCAATAAAATAATGAAAGTCTTCATGCCATGGTTTTCACATGGCTACATAGCAATCAAATTTGAAAGAGGAACGAACGTTCTTAAAGAAACACACACCTTTATACATGCTATACTGAGATGTATTCACATTTTTCCTTAATTCACCTTCTGGATTAGAACTAAATGATAAAACAAATTAATTTAAATAACCCATTTACTGAAGAATGGTACTTGGTTACACTTGAATTGGACAATATGTCTTTTGGTTGAGTTTGAATGCTGTCCTTGTCAAAATGTGACTCAGAGAGGAAAATTTTACACCACTTCATTTCTTTTCTTAATGTATCTTACAGAACTATTGATGTCTGGTATGTGGCTTTTTTACTTGAACTGTAAAGTACAACATCTTTGCTCTGTGGTTGTATTGAAAGTTCTGCTTCAACAAAGCACAGAGGTACCTTTTCTCTCAAGGCCCTAAACTGTGGCTTTATGTCCCTTGTTTTCAAAGCTTTTATTTTGTTTCTTTCTTTAGATATAAGGGAATGTGTGATCGCTATGTGACAATAACGGTGATGTTTAAATCCCTACGCTCTGAAAGATAGTCAATGAACTTTGAACTGAATGTTGTTGTTTCTTTTTCTTTTCTTTTTTTTTTAGTTTCTGTATCTGTATGTGGCATCTTGGTCTACAATTTCAAAGTTGGCCTACACATCATGTAAGGACACATAAGGACATATCCTTTTTGTTATTTAAGAGTCTTCTTTAGGGTCGGTCCACAATTAACTAGATGAGACCTTTTGAATAGACATACACATGCACACACACACACACACACACACATCAGTTTATTTGAGCCCGCGCCCTCCCACCGGCGCCTTGTGAAAGGTCAGTATAGACAGTATTCGCAAACACCAGAATCTAACAACGGCCATATTGTTGACATGACAACTGTCCTGCCCCTAAATAAAAGGAAAAGACGGTCCACCCCTTCAAACAGACTACTGCAGTGGTTCAAAGCCTCGTGGAGAATGGTGCATTCCACAAATTTGCCAGTTCCATGTGGAGTTCAGGCAGAAACAGGGTGCCCCTGGCTGCTCTTGACGGCGGCAACTCTGAAGAAAGCGGCCATCGAGTCTGTTCGGTGTAGGCTAAAACAGAAGCGACCACTTGAGCCAGAGTCAACAGCCTGAGACAGGAGGCGCATCAGCTCAGCGTCCACACCAGCACGGGTCCGGCTGGATTCCTGGATCGAGGAGGAGGAGGAGTGATGAGATCCCGACCACTCCTCACTGTCCGATGCCAGGATAGAACAGCAGTCCCTTGTGGCGTGTCCTTCAGCCTCGTCATCAGAAATGACGACAGTGCAGCTCGTGGGTGGCAGCTGCGCATTGGTGAGGGGAGGCGAATAAGGTGAGACGAGCAGCGAGGCTCGAGGGAGGGAATCTGGTGACGTGGCGAGCGCGTCGCAGTGGCCACATGCTCCGGTGGCCTTTGAGAATGGCGCTTCTTTTTGCGCAGTCCTGCAAAGGGCCTAGTGTGAGGGTTGAACACTTTGAGCCGAGCCCACAGGGTCGATATCGGAAGTGCATCACAGAGCTTGCAACCCCCTGATGAGAGGGTGAGGTTATAGAGACAGCCAGTTCAGGAGCCAGAAACGTACTGGCAGGAACCTGAACTGGCTGTTTTTGAACCCCTCTCAGAGGGCGCGAGTCTGACGCAATGTCTAGTTGACACTACGCCAAAGGCTCGCTGGAGACCGCTGCACCCCGAAGCACCAAGGGTGGCGGAGTTGGCAGAATGTTCCCTTGAGGAGACTGAGAAGGAACGGGCAACATATTCTGAGGTGTACACCACTCCACTTTGGTTGGGGCTGCCCTCTTTTTTTGAGCCGAAGCCTTCCTAGCCTGAAGTACAGTCCTCACATCTGGCTTCGACTGAGAGTGTTGCATCTGCTTCCATTGTTTGTGTAGAGGTGCACGAGATGAAACACTCTCTTTCTGTTGTGCACGGTATGAGGAGCTAGACGGCTCAGGCTGCTCACACCCAGTAGCCCCAGGGTGGAAAGATATGGCAAGGGAGAAACTTTTTAAAAGCCTTGGCGTCCTGGAATCAATCGATGAAGGAATTCACTGGGTTGCCGAAGAAACCAGAAGGCTCAACAGGAGCATCAAGGAGGAAAGCTCTGTCCTTCTCCATAATCTCTGCAAGATTCAGCAAGAGGTGTCTCTTAGTAGCTACAAGGGCTGCCATAGGCCGCCCAATTGCTCTGGTGGTCTCCTTAGCAGCCCTGAGAAGTTTGCGAACATCTCGTTTTTCCTCCTGCGTTAAAAAAATTCCTGTCCAAACATGCTCGGTTTAAAAAAAAAAATCTCCATCTACATGAAAGCGCAAAAACACACTATCAAGCGCTGTCAAGAGCATGCCACACCAGCAGGCGGCGATATAACCCTAACTGTAAAGCCACGTTGGCCGATCCGAAGCCTAACAAAATGTAATTACCAGTTCTGGAAGGCGGATAACGGTGCACAATCTGACGCCAAACACAGCGGATAATGGCGCACACTCTGACTTCGCAAGGCAAAACCCCCTGTTTTACTGTCTACACGACAACACTATAACCGACGTTTCTGAAAATCCTCACCCTGGCAGGGGTTTTCAAAAATGTTTTTTAGTGACCTGATACTGCGTTTCCGTGTGGACTAATGGTCGAACCACGTAAAAAAAAAAAAGTCACGGTTATAAAAATACCCGTGTACATGTTGACAATGCCTTAGAGTGGCCTTTTATTGTGGAAAGCCTAAGGCACACCTGTGACATAATCATGATGTCTAATCAGCATCTTGATATGCCACACCGGTGAGGTGAATGGATTATCTCGGCAAAGGAGAAGTGCTCACAAACAGATTTAGACAGATTTGTGAACAATATTCGAGAGAAATGGGCCTTTTGTTCACATAGAAAAAGTCTTAGATCTTTGAGTTCAGCTCATGAAAAATGGGTGAAAAAACAGAATTGTTGCGTTTATAATTTTGTTTAGTGTATTTATAGGCTACACATACATACACACTTACAGGCCAGGACACAGCTGTGCAAGAGTGCGTTCCCATTCAGTGTTGTTTTGAGAAATAAATTGTATGGAAGCATAGCCATGGCGAATGTTCCATTAAAACCACAATGGGAGATAAAGTGACTGGCTGATTGGGCAGATTCTTGCTGTATTTGTGGGAAATAAATGTGTTTGTGGCAAAGGTCACCGAAAGCATTAATGAGATTAATTTTGAAAAAGTAAAATATGAACAATAAATACATTTTAAATCTTTTTCAAATTTTTATTCATGGGTGACTAAAAAGTAACCAAATTAATGTGCTGTGATTCCTTTCACGTTGATGCAGCAAGGTCAGTAATGTTTCCTACCTTCTTTCTTTTCTGCACCATATATTAGAAAAGACTCGAATATTTGCCTCAGCTGTGATCATTAAACACACTCTCTGACCTTGGATGTACAAACAAACCAAATTAGCATGATCTTATTTAATAGACATGTTATTGAAAATGTAAACACCTCAAAGCATGCAGCCTCTATTTGTTTCATAGGAAAGACTGCTAATGATTTTGTATAATGTATAATGTTTATTATTATCATTATGTTGTTATCACAATGTTTGTTATTATGTATGTTATTATCATAATGTTTATTATTTTATTATTATATACTTCATTTTTTTTTGTAATACGTTATTATAAAATTGTATTGTACATTATTCTAATGTAAAATCAATTAGAAAAATCAGCCTTAGAAAAATAACCGGAAAATTTCTACTTTTAGAATAATTAATGCAGTAATTCAGTAGTTCATTGAAATGGAAAAATTGAGCTAATACAATGAAGGAGATTGATTTTATCATCAGAAACTCAAAATATTATGCTAGCTGAACTAATTTATTTAAGTTGATTTGACAAAAGAAAAAACATATTGTGATTACAAATCATGAAAATATTTTTTTTTTACAGTGCAACAGAGCATGAACACTAAGTAACATTACAGGCCTAATATGCACTCAAATGTTTTATGCCTTTTTAAATATTTACGCAATTAAATTAATAGTAAAATTCTATCAAATTGAATTCAATGATCCTTACATATTTTAATTGAATAATTGAACAATATAAATGATACAATTCAAATATTATTCAATTCAATGTGATGGAAGTTTTCTATTCATTAAATTTAGATTGAGTAAATAAAAAAAGCTTAATTTGTTTAGTGTGGTTTTGATTACCATTGATTGTCACTATTTTAAATGTTTTCATTTTGACTTAGATTTCAATTTCAGCTACTGAAAAGAAGTCTGCTTAAGCATAATGACTGTTGGTTGCCTATGTTGAGATTGGCAAAGGGCCTACTACAGTCACCTTATGCCTTCCTTCAATTTGTAATAGGAAAATAAATAACAGTTGAATACTCACACATTCCACCAAATTTGATTTGAGCTAGTTTTGAAATCCAATTTCTTGGAAAATGACATCTAATAACTATCCCACAAACAAAGCAGTATTTAAGCCTGCACAAATGCAGCTTTCGCAGAATAGGTAACCCTCAACCTATTTCGTAGACATTAAGTCAGTTGGCTACTGTCAAAACAGTTAGCCAACACCCCCCAACACGAGTTTCTCTGCACCTGTTCCTCATCCTCACAGACACACACACACACACTCACTCAGAAACAAACCTCCTCTGCACCTGCTTCTCAGGGTATCGTG
Source organism: Cyprinella venusta (assembly GCA_038021265.1). Lineage (NCBI taxonomy): Eukaryota > Metazoa > Chordata > Actinopteri > Cypriniformes > Leuciscidae > Cyprinella > Cyprinella venusta. The sequence continues at coordinate 17,263,089 of CM075876.1, read as the reverse complement.
ATGATTCCGGTGGTGTTGCAGAAAAACTCTTCACTCACTGATTGGGGAAAAGAGGTTGGTGGGTGGGCTTGACTTCTGCAGCTGGTCAGTTACTCCTCAGTGAAGGGCAGAAAGACAGACAAAGAGCCGAGCTGCCTAAAACAGCCAAACAAATCAACAGCATCTTTCTCATGTAGAATAAAGACTGGATTCTTTGCTGCCTTCCTAAACTAAAGCATCAGGTTTTAACTGAGCATTTCATTCACCCTTGGTTCCTGATTTTAAGAACTTCCTGACCTCTTTTTTTAAATCATGAAAAAGGTGTATGACATTCCTCTGACAAAACCATTGCCATAAAAACAGTTATGCTCTGCTGTGGATTTCAATTTGACAAAATGACAGTAGTGTGACTGAATCTAACAAAATGGAATTTTTAAGAGCGGAGAACGAAACATCTCACAGAGCTGAATCACAAAGCTAACAATAACAAAGAAAGCGAAAAAATTAATAAATGGCAGCAATGAATTCTTACATGAACCTTGTTTGTGAATGTCATGTACAGCATCTGTCATATATCTGTTTTTGATGTAGTTTTCACTTTTTGTATGAAATAGGGGAGATGGGGACTAGTTGTCTCACAGGAAAGGTATGAATTTTCACATATACTTTAAATGTCATAAATTCATGCAACATTTGTTTAAAAAAACATTGGTTTGATACTTTGTAAGTTTTCTTTTAAATTGTTTGAAATGTCCATTATCTTCAAAATTCCATGTATGCCTATACAGAAATTGATTAGAATATTCACTTGAATAAAAAGTCGCCTCAATAAATCTCGCCTCAGTCGTTTATACTGATTCAAAATAAATTACACTAACCAACTAAAACAAAAAGCATTCAGTTGCCTTTAATTGGCCTTGTAATACAACTTTCACTTTGGATAACTATTGGATAGTCAATGGAATAATTCACTCGAAATGGAAATGTTGTCATCTTTCTCACTCTGACCAGCCATAATTTTCTTTTCTTTTCTTATTGTGTGACAAAAAATAAGATCTTAATCAGAATGTCAGCTACTAGAATAAGCTTGGACATTCTGCGTAAGATGAATTTTTGTGTTTCATGGAAGAAAAAAATTTGAATATTGAGTTTTGAACGACAAACGTATCAGGAAGAGGAAGCTAAAACCACCCACCCCTTTCCAGCGAAAACTGGTCCTCGAAGCTCTCTCAAGCTGTCTGAGCGGGGCCACAGAAAGGTAAAGAATCACTCTGAATGAGCTCAGAGTTCACTGGCTGAGAATAAAGGTCAACCAATCAAGAGCTCTTCACATTGCTTGCATTGTGTGACACCCAGAAAAAGTGTCAATGGAAAATTGTACATTTCAGTTATTTTTCTTACAGAAATGCATGAAAAATACCAGAACCAATTTCCAAATAAAAGGATTGATTAAGGTTCTAGATTTCTGTTGATTACACCATTTACCATCAACAGGAATCCAAAAACTTATTTTCATTGTGGCTTCATGTGACAAAAATAAACGTATACCACTACGAGCGACATTCACACATATTATTATTATAATACTCTGTGTCTGATGTAATTCAGACACTGGCCTGTGGGTACTGACGTTTTGAGTGGTGAAAACACTCTTAAGAGGCCACTTGAAAGTCTTGGAGGTCATGCCCTCCCTGCTTGGCATCTGGTAACCTTGTCAGATAAGATCACCAGCATGGAGGACTTCAGCTTTCCTTGTAAACTGAGATGTAATCTCTTTAATTGGTGTCAGCTTAGAGTCTCTGCAGCCGAGAGACACATCAAGGAGTTTTGGGAGGACAGCCAGACTTCGTGACCTTTTTTTCCCCAAACCACTATTGCTATGCTAAGAGGGCATCCATGACTGGGCCTTCCTTTCTGGAACTTGCCTTGGGTGATGAGTCGCTGCTCTTTGTCACATCATTTAAAAACTGAAGGTGACGTGAATTGTGATTTGCCTGGAAACTCACCTCCATGCTATGTTGGAAAACACAGTCATACCCAAACTCAAACTCATTATTTCAAGATGACAGCAATCCCAGAATACACTCATGAAGCATTGAAAATGTACATGTGTAATGGTAGTACAAAAACATCCAATTTTGTTAATAAATTGTATATACATTTTTTTGATTTTTGCCTATGCAAAAATGGTCCACACCGTTATGCGTCATGTGTGTCTGTCTGCATACAATTAATACATTTAATTGCTTTGATCTTTTTGGCATAATATTAGGAGAGTAGCATTATATTTTTTTGTTTTACAAACAAAGTAAAGTTTATTTTACATTTTGTAAATAAATATTTAACTAACATATTTTAATATTTAACATATTTAATTAACACCTCCCTTGCCAAATTCAACTCTGCTTTGGAAGAAAAAAAATCTGATTTTCTCACAGAAAAAAAAAAATGTTTTTGGCAAAAAAGCATAATCATTTTTTTATGTAAATGTGGTTTGGTGCAATGTTATTTTCCAGCTAAAGTCATTATTAGACAGTTTTCCTAAAAAACAAACAAAAAAAAGAATGAAGGTCAACATTTTTACATTTTCAGGTGAAAAAAAATATGGCTTTAGCTGGATATGATTTGGGAGTTAACTTATTAAATTAAATTATTCAAAAAAGAAAATTCAGCCACAAATGGCACTATCTACTATACATTTGCACCTTCATTTTCTTTGACTACTGAGACCTACAGTATGTGTCATGGCGTCTGGCGATTATCACTGAAATGAAACCATTCATATTTGTAAAATATAAATTTGTGCATTCGGTTTTGTCAGATTTAATGTTATAACCAGTGGGTCACATGATTTCTTTCATGTGTACTCTGAAGCACTGCAAAAAGAAGCACCTATTTCAATCTCAGTATGATCAGGGCAAACAGGGCTTGAGGAAAAGCAGAGCAATAATAGATTTCTCAATCTTGTCATTGTTCCCTGAGGTCTTCCTTTTGTGCATCTCTTCAGAAGCATGCAAAAAAATAAACGTTTAATATAAGTAAAATGGTTATTTAGTAGCCCAATATGTACAGTTTACTGTACATTTCCCGAATGATTTCTTATTGGACTCCCACATGTTTGCCACCCTCCTATGTGTTTCTTTTTACAGCGCATGACCCTGCATGTACCCGCAGAAGCAGAAGACAAAGGGAAGAGACAGTGCAGGCAAGCCACTGATGGAGGTGAGGGGAGAATGGTCACCAAGGTGATTCTGAAATTCAAAAGCAATGAAAACAAGTTGACCTTTGTTTAAATGTGTCTATTGTGGCACCCCGGGTGGGACCTCTGATGGCAAAGACCCTGCAATTTGTCTGTGTAGAAGTCTGAATTGTAATGTGGCTTTTCTGATGACAGTAACCGTCTTGTATTTTGCTGCGTTAACAACATGCCACACGCTTTAAGGTACTTTTTCCCCCTACACACTCTTAAAAATAAAGGCTTTATATTGGCATCTGGTTTCATGAAGAACCTTTAAAGGAATAGTTCACCCAAAAATGAAAATTCTGTCAGTATTTACTCACCCGCAAGTTGTTCCAAACCTCTATGTGTTTATTTGTTCTTCTGAACACAAAGGAAGATATTTGGAAGAATGTTTTAATCAAACTGATCTCATTCCCCATTGACTACCAGTATGTATTTTTCCTACTATGGAAGTCAATGGGGATTGAGATCTGTTTGATTAAAACATTTGTCCTAATATCTTCCTTTGTGTGCAGCAGAACAAATAAACACATAGAGGTTTGGAACTTGAGGGTGAATAAATAATGAAAGAATTTTCATTTTTGGGTGAACTATCGCTTTAACATCGATGGAACTTTTCCAATGCACAAAAGTGAGTAAAAAGCCCCTTTAGATTATTCATCCAAAAATGTTATGTTATGTTATCATTTATTCATAATTTATCCAAACCTATATGAGATTCTTTCTTCTGTTGAACACAAAGGAAGATGTTTTGAAGAATGTCAGTAACCAAACAGTTGATGGCTATTGACTTCCATTGTAGGAATGGCTCATCCCAAGTCAATGGCTACCGTCAACATGTTTGGTTACTAACATCGAAAATATCTTCCTTTTAGTTCAACAGAAGACTAAACTCATTCAGGTTGTGAACAACATCAAACTGAATAAATGACAACAGAACTTTAATTATTGAATAAAAGATAAACGTTCCAAAAGAGGGAAGTTTGCAGTGAAGCCATATCATCGAAGAACCATTTTTCATCAGTGAACACTTCATTTCTTCTTAGTGTGAAAAGCATGGATGGAACCATAGACATCATAAAGAACCTTTAGTTTTTTTCCTTAGTGTTCATCAATGAAAGGTTCTTTTGGGAAGCAAAATTGGTTTCTTCTATGGCATCGCTGCAACCCCCCCTTTTGGAACCTCCATTTTTTTAACAGTGTTTTTGAAGAGCAGAACTAATATATTGTTTATCTTTGAGTTTCCTATGCGAGCGTCAATATTTATATGCAACTGGGTACTTAAAGACGGGTCTAATAGTGGTGCACATGTGTGAGACCCCAGCGCTTTTCTGTTCTCAATGTGCAGACACTTGAAGAGGCGCTCTGAGTTGTTCCAGGCACAATCTCAATATTTGCCCACTCTACCCAGCAGGAATGCTTTCTCCTCATTACTTGGTGACAAAGTGCTGGCTTTAACAAGCATCCTTCTGCCCCTCCTCGGCATTTAGAGCCCCCCCGCAAAAAAGAACATCATTTTAATTATGCAGTCAATCACAATTAGAAGCAAATGTTTTCCCTGTTGGGACTGCCCCTCTTTTCAGGGCTTTGTGCCTTGGCCCTTTGTGCGTCGGGAGAAAGGCCTCAGCGGTCAATGGGGTGGCTGAGTGGTTGTGGGTGAGGTGGAGGCTCGCGTCCTTCAGCGCATCTCGGAACGTGCTTTGTCGGGGTAAGGGGAAGCAGGAGGCGAGGGGAGGAGGTGGAGTACATCCGTAGCACATTTACTGAATTAAGGAGCACAGTGGGAAGACTTTGGAAGAGAGGCTGAGGGAACGAGGGGGGTGTTGATGGAATACTTGTTGCTAGGTGACTAACAACCGTTGCATGTCCGTCTTTTTCTTCTCCTTTATGCGTTGTTCAAATCTCCGTTCTGCTCCCAGATAGTCAGTTGCTTTTTTCCCCCTCTTCCTCGCCGTATCCTGTCCTTGTACTGTGCCACTTACTCTGAAATAAAGACTTCCCAGAGAGGGGGAAAAATGTCTTGCCCTATTTGTGCCCTACAGTGTTTCTCAAAAAGCTATTGAACAAAAACTCTGTCTATACAGACAACTAATAGAACACAGCTTTTCAGCACAATGAAACACCAAACACTTGTAGTAACTGTACGTTTATTGTTTTCTAATGTTGTCATTACACATTCTACTATATCCTACTATTTTTTTTTGCGTTCATTATTGTCACCAGAAAATAAAAAATAAAAATCTTTAGACTATAGTTCAGTTCAATTCAATTCAAATTTATGTGTATTGCGCTTTTCACAATACATAATGTTTCAAAGCAGCTTTACAGAAAGTGCATTTCAGAAATACATGGAAGTTTCGGAAGTTTTACCTTTCACTAAACATATTTAGATATACAGGAAATCGCAAGACAATTTCGATATATCTAAATATGTTTAGCGAAAGGTAAAACTTCCGAAATCTTTGCGTAAACAATGCGTGACGTAGACGCGCGAGAGATCACTTCCGGCGTAACGTCTGGAGACGGTTCAGTTCGGTTCAGTTGGACATCTGATTCAGATCAATTCGACATAGCTGTTAACAAGAGGTAAAAACTATATAAATACCGCTCGTTTCGTGTCTCAGGCCATCAGTGTGTACTTACATTCACGAGTCATTAAATGATGTTTAATTTTGACTTCTCTGTGCTTTGAGGTGGACCCCCTCAACCTGCATTATATGACTGACAGACAACAACGGTTTGACCAAAAAATGTCAAAATTGAAAATACTGTCGAAACAAAGACACCTACATCTTGGATGCCCTTGAGGTAAGCTAAAACATATCAAAAATTAATTTCAAAGTGAACTATCCCTTTAAACTGTATAGTTTCACAGTTTAATAACTGGAAACACAGACCTCTGCACAACAGTTTATCTTCTGTAAAATCATTATTTCAATTTATTTAAGTAATAATATTCATAGAGTAAATTTTCTAGGTTAGGATTAGTGACATTATACATAATAAAAAGTGTGTGTGTGTGTGAGAGAGAGAGAGAGAGAGAGAGAGAGAGAGAGAGAGAGAGAGAGAGAGAAAACAAATGCATGAATATGTAAATATTTTCTAAAATGCTTTGTCCATTTTTTGACAAACTGCAAGGTTTTATAATGCAAATCTTGAAAATCTGATGTTGTAAAGATGTTAAGATTTAACACTGTCAGATTAAACAAAGGTTCGTATTTCTGTAAAGTCTCTGCACGATTAAATATGAATGCTTGTCTTTTGCATGCTTTAATTGCAAATCATGTGATGGAGTTCTGATTGAAGATCATATGCTTAAAGCAGCTCTTTTTTCCAGCACATTTTGCTGAACATGATTTTTGACATCTGATTATAAGTCCATCCAGCCGTACCCTGAAAAAAAAGAAACAGCTTCTATTGTTGCTAGTTGGATGACATCACAGTCTTCGATGTGGAGCCGTCTCTGAGCTCATGGCATGATATCACAATCTTAAGGCTTGCATTGTTTGAGGTTTCAGAGCACCACTGTCATATACAGAGCACCAATTCTACCCAGTCCACCCAGCGCTTAAATCAGACATAAAATGTAAGTGCTTAAATCAGACAAAACAATCCTGGGGATATATGTAAAGGATAATACAGGGCATGGATGATCACAGAGGTCAGAATGATTCCCCCTTAGGTCTCGAGTATCACAGTCTTTAAGCCTCCATATCTGCATGTGGACAGCAGTCCTCGCCACTGGCTCCACTTACTGTTATACATCCACTTTAAGACAGGTTCCAGAGGGACTCTAAGCTCCTCCACACGGTCTGGTGACAGCAAGCATCTGACAGCTAAATCAACCTTGACATGCCAGCCAGCAACACAAGACTGGACCTGTGCCTATAAGTGACCTGATATGATGTAGACTGTGACATCTGTCCTTGCCATGACCAGAAAATCTCTGCCCACTGAGAAAGACGCTTTAACACAAATTTCATAATATCATTCACTGTTAAGCTTGTGAAATCTTACACAGTTCATCAACATGACCTCCTTGGCAAAACCTACCCATCACTGGCACTGGTGTTTAGACAAGTTGTAGGCTACGAATTCATAAGACTAGATAGCATCATCAGATAGCATTGGTTTTTGCTGGAAATTGCATACATGCCTCATTCTGAGTTGATTATTTACATCAAGACAAACAAAAATGTATTACAAGTTTTTTAAATTGTTTGTTACATGGAAAAACGTGCATAATCTAATTATGTATAACCTCTAACCTCTAACATTGTCTTGGTTCAGCGATGATGAGAAATGAGGGATTTGAAATGTTGTGAAACCTTCACAGAGATGGCGTTTTTAGTAGCCCAAGGTATTTTATTGAACAGATAAACTGTCATAGCTTTCTAACAGAATTCACTGTAAATCATTAGGCTCATTTGAGATAGAACAAACTAGAAATGTGTTCAAAAGTGGTGCAAATTAAAGCCAATTCACAATGAACCGACAGACGGCAACAGACAATCCGACGGGTTTTGTCGTATCAGTGTGTCGGAGTCTGTTGGCTTCTGTCAGAGCTTGTTTTCACTGACTGAACAACATGGTGAATCTGTGACGTGCCTTAATCTGGCGACTGTCGCCATTGGTCTGCGTTTATCGGTCCAGTGTGAACTCTCAGCATACTATTTGTACTGCCGCCTTGTGAGAAGAGTTATTTGTGTTTTGAATTTATAGAGTTTTGTCCACGCAGAGCTACCGTAGGGCAGTAGTTCTCCTCACAGTCCAACTCGAGAGTGTTAAAGTCTGTAAATTACTATTTTGGTCCCTGAAAAATATCTGTCTGTAAGTATTTGTTTGATAGTAATCTTAGCTTCCTTTAGATACCAAATTTAGTCATTTTAGCATGTTTTTGATTCATAATTTGTAAGAGAATGTGTGCTAGTATTGTTAGCTTCCCTGCTTCCCTATGGCATTTTTCATGTACTGTATGTTAACATTGTTCTATTCGCTCACTATGCAATCATTTTTTGAGGGTTTTAGTTCATTCTAAGCTAGTTATTTTATATTTGCATTTTATATTCACCATATTGAGATTGCAATATGCTTCTCTTGGTTTCTGTATGTTACAGTTTTACAGTTCTTCCAGTAAAACATCCTAAATAATCAAGTAAAGGCAGAATACCAGTTATAGCCTTTGCTTGCTCTGTTTGCAGATATGTGTGTGCTGAGCTAACTTTTTGAAGAAAACTATGTACTAAAAAATAATTATTTAAAGTATCTGATACTACTACATAATGAGGTTGTGAGTGATTTGCTTTTAGCCTACTTTGCAAAGTACAGTATCTGCAGAAGTGATTAAGCTATAATTCCCTGTTTATGGTCTTATGCCTCGGGCCACTTGTGCATCTGCTTAAGAACCACTGATCATATTAGCAAGCAACGTCTTCACTCCCTTCTTACAATCCATCCTTAAGCCATGTTTTCTATATACACACAAAGTGACAGTTTCCAGTCCAAGTTGAAGAAAGGCATATGATTTGTGGATGAAATCCATTAGCCACATGAACAATTAAAAGCCAGCAAAATTAAATACCACCAAAAACTCTTGTTTTATATTTTTCTCAATGTGCAGAATTATTTTATTTGTTTGTTTGTTTACTGAACTTAACTATGGAGTTTGACCATGTCCTGGGTTTTAACCATATTTTTTTAATGGTCATTTTAGCTGGTGTGGATTGCCATGTTCCTTTCTGATTCCCATCTCCCCATTGGCCTGAACTTTATGAGTTTATAAGAGGCTCAGCAGCGTTAAGATGGCATTACTCTAGGCCGCCTGGACATGTGTCACACATGAGGTCAATCTGTACAGCGTTAACAGAAGGGCAGCCAGCACACCCAAAACAAATGATTAAACACTTGCACAGGCACCGCAAGAGTCGTGTCAATGTTTTAATTTTATTCATATTTTAAAGTAAAGATATGTATGTTTAAATGGAAAACTAAAGTAAAATACATCTACAGATTCCAAAAAAAAAAATGTTGGAGAATATCAGGATATAGCGGTACACATACTGTGTTTGAATTCAATTTTTGTCCGAATATATCTAGCAGGAATTTTTGTGTCACAACATAATAGTTCTTGACTGAATGAAGTTGTCAAGCACTTGTGCATTTAACACCTTTCTGATGTCATTATTTCCTCTAGCTTTTTCACATACTGGCTCTCAAGGATGTTTGACTCAGTTTAGCCAGAGGTCAAACACATGATGGCCGCTCATATAAACACAGATGGGTATATTTGATAATTCCCTGAGAGACTTAAAACCTACTCTTAAACACCTGGGTATACAGTGCAGATTACAGAGATCAACAGAGGATTACTCATGCAAGTAAAACAAAGTTAAAACAACCTGACAAGAGGAATCTGGGATAAGGTCAGTATTGTTTAACATGCCGTTGTCTGTATTCGGACTGTGTGTCTATACAGTATATGGCTTCACATGATTTGATTTTTTGAGGAATCACACATATAAAAATCATTCTAGAATGTTTGTCTACATTTTCAGGTCCAGCATCTTTGCATAAATGACACATTTCACTGATAAAATCTAAAAAAAAATCTAAAATAAAAAAATGAAAGCGTGAGTGTGTGTGTGTGTGTGTGTGTGTGTGTGTGTGTGTGTTTTCATATGTTGCCTGTAAGAGATCCAGGGTATGTCTTGCTAAATTCATAATAAGTCCAAGCTCATTAAGAGTATGACACACAGCAGAAAAAGAGCCAAGCAAGCACATTTATAATGTAGAAACAGGTAGCAGCCGTAGTCAAGTGGTGTGTGTATGTGTGTGGGAGAGTCTGTCAGGGGCAGAAAGAGAGAGAGAGAGAGATTTGTTCATCCGGGCAGAAATGAAAGTTCACTTGTCCTCTCAGCCTGACAAGCTGACACCCGCGAGATGCTTTCGATGCTCCCTGTGCACGGACATGGAGAGCAGGCATCATGAAAGTTGCATGGGTGCCATTGGCCTTCTTCATTATTCAGAAGCTTCATATCCACACACGGTCACACACTCGGTGACAGCACTTTCTTCTTCGTATAAAACATGCACACTAGATCACTGCATGGGAAGAGCTGAGACTATCACAGGACAACCACAGCTTTAAGCAATCTGAAGATTTATTTTAACCCACTGAAATCCTAAAATTAGACTACACATGTATATCACAATTTTAGTCGGGGGATATCCTCTGTTATTTGTGTTATATAGTGTTTCAAAAATGTCCCATTAATTATTTGTAGTGGGAAAGTCATTCCTTCTTAAAATAGATGACTTAAATCTTATTTGGTGTGGCTCTTTAATCCTGACCTATTCTTGGAAATTGGGCTGTTCTGTTTATAGACCAGTGCAGTTCTACCATACATTATTTATTTATAATTCATGCTATCCACTTGAAATATACCAAACATTGGTAAATAAATCTGTAGCAATATTTCATTGCAAATAGCCTATGTATATTCTACCATTTAACAGCTCCTGTAATAACAAAACAAACTTTAGATTTGTTACTATTTTTTTTTTAATAAATGAAATATTTTCATTAAAACTCAATGTAAGTGATGTTCTATTAATTATATTCTTTCTATATTTAAAATGTGGTGTTGTTTTTTTCTCAGGTGATATTTGTGGTCAGGCACAACAAACTGTTTCCAATCGCTATCATCTTTCTTGGAATCCTCAAAGGTTGGTTATAACTTATAACCCTAATCCCGTCTGCTCACAGCGCTAAATAGATGTCACTTCATCCACAGGCATCAGATTTGGAAACAAGGCCCTCTTCAGAACATGTACCTTAGGAGTTGAAAATAGAGCATGATCTACTTTGGGGAACACCTCTCAGAGTTCCTCAAGGCTGAGAATGACACTGAGCTGTCTGCGTGGGTGTGAATTGTAGCGGTCTGTAGGTCATGCGACCTTCAAGGTCAAGTGAGCATGTCATTAATCTTGAGGGCAGCTTTGTACAGCTTGAGAGTGTAAGAATTTTACAGCTACAACAACATCAATTAAGTGCTGATCTATGAGGTTGGGTATAATGGAAGAGATTGTCGCTGAGCAGGTCATATCCGAGTGGGATTCTGACTGTTTGAGGTGCTAAGGACAGTGCAATATACTGAAGAAACAGCTTTTTTTTTCACATAATAAGACCTCAATTCTAAAAGCATTAAACAAACCAAGTTAATTATGAAATTATTATGAAGATTGAATTACTGAATTATTTAGTATAAGTATACAGAGTAGCCTAGCCAACAGAGGTCAAATGCTCAGACTGTGTTGTATGTTACTACCATAACTTATTATATTACTACCTTTAAATGTGTAGTGTAATTTATTTAAAATATTTTGGCCCATTGAGTGATATCTTGTATTGTGTTGTCAGGTTGTTCCTCTGCACAAAATTATCACTTGATTATTGATGATAGTTAATAATGAACATTGTAAGAAATAAAAATATCAGTTTGCTTACAATTTAATTAAGAAATATTCTTAGATGTACTTATATAATCTAAATATGCAATTATAGCAAACTAATACAAAGCCATGGCAACTTCAATGTTACATTCCATGTTTTGAAAATGAATCGAAACAGCGCAATAAATAAAAAAATGACAGAAAATGACAGATTCTGATACCAATTTCACAAACACTGAACCATGCATCAGCCTTGTGTAAAAGAATTAGTCTTAATCCAATCATCACTTCTCCAGAAACACACAATCTCTCCTGCATAGAATGATAGCTTGACCCTCCGGCCAAACAAGTCATATTTACAACTGCGCCTTCTGAGCCGATTTAAAATCGTTCCTAAGCCGATTAGCTAGGGGAAGTCCTGAACTCTCTTGTGTCTTGTCGTGACGTTAAAGATGGTTATGTAGCCTATATCACGCACAGGCTGCTGGGAACTCCTGCTTCCTCCCACCCTGGGCTCCTCCAACCTGCTATTCAACAGACTGAAAGAGCACTCACTTTCACCTGGCTGCTTGTATGTGTGTGTGCGGATATGTATGGAAGCTTGTTTCCGCCACTGAAAAAACAAACAAACAAATAAATAAAAAAATAAATAAAATAACGTAGCCAAGGCTCTAGGTATAGCTTTCTATCTCACACTTCTGACTTTCTCCCCTCATAA